>OY855908.1:18556992-19156992 GCA_963693305.1 Meandrina meandrites | reverse complement strand
TTTATAATTGTATTACGTAACGTGTATTGTCAATTAGTAATTAAATACTGTAACTAATACTAGTATTATAGTAATTTTTTTTTAGTATTGTAAGTAATGTTACTGTTGTAAGTAATGTTTGTGTTGCAACCTTCTAAGCGATGCGGGCAGGCTCTCCTTCCTTCTCGCCTCCTCTTCATTTTTTTCGCGCGGAGAGCCTGCTCGCAGGCTAAATAAAAAATAAAAAGACTGTCTTCAAAACGCACAAATGATGTCTAAGATAACCCATTTTTTCAAAATTTCCTGGGGGGCGATACGCCCACACCCTCCTACGTTCTCGCGCCTGCGGCGCTCGGGATTAAGTGGCGGAGGCGCTCTTGCGCACCCCCCCCCCCCCCTCCTCTCCTATGCAAAATCTTGGCTACGGACCTGGATAGGTACTCCAAACATTGGACAACTGTGTTCTGCCACTATAACAGTCAACAGTAAAAACAATGGAGTGTTTTTCCGGCTCATGGACTGGTAGTTTTTAGACCAGACGACTTTTATGAAATTTGAAAGTAACGAGGCATTTCTTAGTAAAAGTTGGTAACAGGAATTTTCTAAGGTAATTTGACCTGCTGAAAACGAAAATGCTTGTTACCAAAGTTTTTATCGTGATCTTCAGTCTCAAAATGACGCCACAAAAAATGACGTCTTAAATGACGTCATCGCAATGTTTAATTTGTAGAAGAAGATGGATTTTAAGCCGTATGCACTTTATTTGCAGCTTGAAATACCAAATAAATTGCCTCCTGCCTGGTTCCTGCTAATTTATTAAGTTAAGGCTGCAGAAAGGATTCGAGGCAACCTGTGACGTCATTACATGACATCACATATAGGTCTATATTTGTTTGTTTGCTATTTAACTGCGTACATGGCCACAAAATTTGAAATGCTGAATTAAACAGATCTTACGTCATGTTGGCTTTAAAAGTTGTTCAACAGTGGGTAAAAGTTAAAATCTTCACCGTAACCGTTATGGAATTCTGGAATTCTTGTCACGATCTTTCCTATCAGAAGTATAGAAGACACGCTGTGGGAAAACTTGTCTTCTTGGTACAATCCGAACATCTTGTGAGTAGTATCAGCAATTTGTGACCGATGGTTATAGAACAGAGCCCATCTACTCAATGCTGATGGCGTCTTGGCTATGCCCAGGATCTCTCCTCCCCTTTTTTCTATCCCATTTAGCTGTTCAAGACTGTGACCAGGTCTGACCTCGCTGAACTTGCATTCCATTTGACAACGAAGTTGCCCTTCTTAAATCTTCTTAAACTTTCTGTTGCAACTGGTCCATCTCTGCGATGTACACTCACCCCAACTTGCATAATTAAATTGATCATACCTGAAACAATATGGCAATAAGTGGCGGAAACTGTGCAAGTAGATCCCATATCTCCTCGCTCTGAGCCCATGCGATCATTAGGAGTATAGGTACCATTTCCTTGTAGTTCTATCAAAACGTAAAATTGACATTTTCTTCGAATATTTGTGCTATAAATTCGTCGAGCAGCTTATGTACCCTTGGTGATTTCAGAGATGCTATCAATGTTCCTGCATTTTCTGTAGAGCAAGCAAGGACAAATATTTCTTGGCAAAAAATCCGCGTGCGATTTCTGGCAGGATTCTTGCAGGAAAGGCATCAGCAGCGACCACAATGACTGCAGAGCAATCTGTGAGCACGCATAGCTCTTTTGTAGGCGTCTCCATTCACGACATACTCGTTTGCATTTTGACCAAGAAGTCCACTATCGACCCATGTTTCCACTTAGCCTGAGCCATTCATATGGTTTCCAATCGCCTTTAGGAAGTACATTGATATATGAAGAACCCCAAACTGTATAACAGGCTTCTTCTGGTACTCATGTCTTTCCCATTTAATTCACCTCGACAAGCTTACAAAACAGAGGCTGGTTTACTGTTATAAAGGTATGCTGTTGTCATTAGTGTGGCTGATGTGTACATGCAGTATCGAGGGTGTCACATCCATGTAGTGGAGCCTGAATAATTGGCATGCATCCTATTGTTGTTACTTCTTGTTTATTCTGAGAGAGTGAGTGATTTAATTCTGTCCACACACTTCTTATTTCTGGATGATGTCGTAACATGTTGAATGCCAGATCAGTTGCGTGAGCAGTACGGACAGAATCGTTGTCATCTTTAGTAGTCAAACCATTCTTTTTCAACTATCCTTGAAAACAAAGGAGAACTTCGTTTCACCTCTACTGGATAAATCCCCGGGGGGGGGGGGGGGGGTACTCCCATATGAAATTGACGGGGATGCTCGTCGTCTCGCTTAGGGGTGTAAATTTAGGATTTTGGTCTCGCTTAGGGTGTTGTGGGCAAAATGTCATTATTTTTAGCCGTCAAGGTCTCGTTTAGGATTGCACGCGAAGAAATAATAATAATAAAAAAAAGAATTTTGATTGGTTATATTTACTCTTTTAGGGGTCTGCATAACGTTCGGCCACACCCAGATTGGTCTCTTTTAGGGGCTAAGTTTAAAATTTCCGACGAGCATCCCCGTCCATTCCATATGGGAGTCCCCCCCCCCCCCCCCGGGGATAAATCCTATCCATTGACTATGGAACACTAAGGTAGCGTTCCTTTTAACCAATCCATTTTCGTATCTAGTTAATTCAAATTGTTTCAATCTTCGTGTTAGGTGGAACGAAAATCTGAAAATAGATCGAGCCACGGCGACAAGGCACATGGGAATCACTTTTTTCAAAACAAAGATGGCCGAACTGATCCGTACCAAGTTTGATTCGTTCAAAGGGAACGAAAATCTGAAACCAGTTTCAGTACCAATCTGAACGATCCACCTCCAGAGGTGGATTGTTTGGATTGCAATCTATGATTGGTTTGTCCATAAATGGAACGAGAAATCTCGGATTTAGATTGGTTAAAAGGAACGCTACCCAAGACTGTGCTAAGTTGAGAGCTTCAAATTTTCAAGCATTACATTACTTTCTACTCTCCTTTGCCATGCTGCAATTTGAGTTGCATCAGTTGCATGAAAAGTATTTTTGCCGTTTTATCTAGAATGCCAATATTATCTACAGAGAAGTGGATAAATTACTCACGCACCACATTTGCTGGCATAACACTACCAGTATCAGGATCCAAAGTCTTTAAAACACTCTCCGCCAAGCTTGTGTCTACTTGCAAGTTGATCGTAGCTCAAAATATGGCCAAGTTTACTGAAAAGCTTGACAAGATCTTTTGACCTTGCATGTGACTTGATGAAGCGTGCTACCAAGTCCAACGTGCTTCGGTGCCTATTTCTTTCCACCATTCACCCCATAGACAATTTCTTGAGCCCATGGAAGCACTCTGCACCTAGCCTCACCTTCCTCTTCCTTTAGCGGTTTCTCCACGTAGAAGTTTTTTACCTCCAAGCAAGAGCCGTAAAAACACGAATAAACTGTCTAAAACGCAATCAATGGCATCTTGCACACTGACGCTTGGACCTTTGAGACCAAGCTCCCGCGTAGTTTCAATAATGCAACATGAACCAGAGAAAGAAAAAAATATCCTCGTGTTGCTCGTATGTTGGCATTGTAAGCACGTCATCGGTGTCAGCACTCTCATTAGCCAGTTTGGATACAGCAATATTAGCGTATTTCGTAGGGACACGCAAATTAAATTCAGACGTTCTGGTGGACGTCCCTCAAAAGACTGAACACAATCCATCACATTTCCAAGACTGAGCAGCAGCTTGTATTTAAATGTTGATCTGCGGCTAATGAAGAACTTAAATTTCTACTTTTTCTGCCAGTACCAAATATCTATCCGATGCTTCGTTTAATTTGATAACATAACCTTTGTCAGCAGCATATTCCAACGCTTCACACAACCAAGTCACATCGCTAAATCACTCTCTCTTTCGTTTCACGTTTTACCTTTTGTGAAGATCTGTTCAGTGCACTGAGACATGGAAAATGGTATTTGTTTCTGCAGCAATTAAATTACATTCAGACACACACCAGCCAAACGAACTCAAACTTTGTATTAGATTTGTGCAGCTTCAACAATTTGATCGCTTATTTTAAATGCCATTACAGATATGGGAATCGTAATATTTGGGTCTTTTGTTTTGACAAAAGATGCAATTGTTCCAGTTGAAGGTGATATGTGATCTTCGCAGTGAATTTCCAATTTAAGCAATTGGAATAAAGAAGCCTGAAAAAAATCAGGGCTTCAACGGGATTCGAACCCGTGACCTCCGCGATACCGGTGCGATGTTCTACCAACTGAGCTATGAAGCCACACATTGGGAGCGAGGTCAATTGTAAGTTCATATTTTCCCGTGAAAGGAGTGAAATGTTGACTTGACTACATGACTGCGTGTTTTACGAGGACTGTTTGGAGCTGTTACTCCATGAGACAACATGCTTATGTCCTCAATTTACGCAGAAAGAAACAAATTGTGAGTGTATTGACATTACAAGATCCAAATTAGAGAAACGTATTTCGTCCTTTTCCACGTATGCTCCTTGATTTTTTTGAGAATGACTTTACCCAAATACCGACCAGTCTATTTCTTGAAAATGTTATGTTGTGAAGAATTTGAATAACTGATTTACCATTCTCGAAATAAAGTCTGATTCCGCCATTTTCCCCGCTCTATTTTCAGTCCGTATTTTGCCTTGTTCTACAATGTAAAAATGTGGCATATATAGTAAAATGGCCCAATGGTGGAGTAATGAGTTTCAATAAATAAATTTTTGTTATTTCCATTGTTTGGCGCGTCTAACATTCTACCACGTGACCAGTTTTGGCCATTAGTGACAATGGATGGTTTAGTGGGAATTGCACGTTATGAATTTTGCATGTGATAAGCTTTCAGCTATAATACTTTGGAGAATAAATTTCAATTTTGCGTGATTGCCTTTCTCACACGTCAGTCTCACTGGATCACTCCAAACACGATGTTGAGTGTCTCTAATATAGTAGACCAAACCGTCTCGTAAATAATTCAACTATCTCTAACAAGATAACCATTCATCATCTGTTATTATTTCTAACAGTATTTCTTCCTCATTATTTGCAGGAGATCGTTCAACAATAATATAAAGCAGTTTGTTTATCCACGCTACACAGACAGAGTGGTGAAGGAGGGAGGGAAGACCTTGGGAGAGTTTAAATCCGTTGCTTCCAATAAGTTAAACATGTTCACGGCAGTAATATGTGGAACTTAGTGGTGCCGAATGGAAGCTAGAAGTATGCCTAAATTTTTTTATGGGCCCTCAAAAAATTATTTGCAAATATTTTTGCACGTGTTCGTAGATAATGTAGATTAGTTGTAGATGTTCCCACAAAAGTTGTAGATACAAGTTATGCAGCGCTTTCGAGTGGTAAACTATGAAATCCCACGAGTCACTTGTATTTTCTCGGTATACGCACTAGCTTTTACTCTCTTAAAGAAAATACAATTGACAAGTGGGTATTGCATGTTATACCACGAGAAATGTTGCATAACTATTTTATACCATACCATAGAAAATAAGCTTACTAACTTTCGAAGGAAATAAAGTCACAGCGCACGATGGAAAGGTTGAGTAAAATACAGTCGAATATACCACACTTTCCTGTATTCTGATTGGCTGTATTTTCTATGGCATGGTATTAATGTTTTTATTATATGGCTGGCCCAGCAAGCGGGCAGGAAGAGGTAAACCCTGCGTTGTAAACCGCTCGACCGGGCAAAATCCGCATATATTGTCCGCTCATCAATGCATGCACGCACGTCATCTCTGGGTAAGGTCTCACATGAGTGGCTGAGAGAACAATAGAACAAACAACAAGGACAATGCCCCTAGCCCCCAAAACAATAGCAGCTGCTACACTAGAGGACCAGTAGAATTACAAGCTTACGAGAGCTGCTACACAACTGCATCTCTGACTTCACGCTTGGTCAATGACCCGTATGTTCATGGAGACTGTTTAAGATGTTCGTACATATAGATTCAGAAGCTCGTTAAGCCCCCACCCCCGGGGAGGGGGGTTGGGGCCTTATTTGTTTACAGGGCCCTTAGAGGGAGGGGGTAACAGAGAGTGGGTGTTATAAGAGATTGATAGGGCTTATTAAAAATCATAATTATATCATTTAGGTAAATAGAAATACGTTTAATACGACAACATTTTAACTGGCTATATAGTTTCGGAGTTTTGGAAAATAGAAAGTTGTGGGTATTTTCGATGTTTTTAAATTGTAGTATATTATTGGTGGTCTTCGTTCTACAAAATAGTTTCTCTTGGGAATTTATAAATAAAATGAACAAAACACATTTTAAGACATATCTCACTGTCTAAAGACTCAAATACAGGTATTAACTAGGTGTATTTGGGTTTATAATAACCAAAGCTGTTGTCTAGTAAAGAAGAAAGAAAGTTGTTGAGAGAAAGAAAAGTGTTTGTTTAAGACTGGCTAAACACCCACCCGTGTGCCCCTTCTCCAGCTCGGACCGACAACCAAAAGACTAGGAGTAGTCTGTCATTGTACTCAAGCTCCGTCGAGTAGACAAGCTTGCGAACTTGAGAGAAAATCGTTTCTTGGTGCGTCTCTTCGCATGAAGATATTTTCTCGCGCTGCTGTGCTCGATTGACTCTGAGAAAAATGAGGGACTACTCGTGGTCTAACTTACCACGTGCGTTACTCCAGTGCATTTTTCCCGTGTGTTTCCCAATGTTTAACATCGTGCATTCCTCGTGCTTCCCCATCCCCTGGCTCATTTCTTCGTGCTTGTCCGTGCGATCAAAGCACAATCATCTCTTACGTTAACCCTATCCCCGGCCGAACCCTAATGTAGCTTAATGTTAACCCTGGTTCTACCGAATCTTGGCTAACATAATGGACATCCAACCCACCCAAGCCTTCATGCATTCCCCAGCTCATGCATTTCCTTGTGCGTTCACAATTGATTTCTCGTGAATATCCTTTGCTTTCCGTTATTGTTTTCTCATTATGTTCCTCGTGCGCCTGTCGCGACTCCACCGTTGGTCCCTCTTGCGATCGCCAGACCGTTTCCTCTGCGTTCCATAGTGCGCTCCCGTCGACGTTCAATCATGCGTTCGTTCGCGTGTTTCCTGTGCGTTTTCTTGCTCGTTTTTTTCCGTCCTTCTTTAGCTGGTCTTTTCCTTCGAGATTTACCCGTGATAATATCTACGTTACCTTCTTCCCTGAAAGTTCTACAAAGATGTGTTAACTCATTGCTAAACCTACGCTTACCCTGATCCTAACCTTGACCTTTTCAGGTGCTTGTTTTCGTTTCCCATATGTTCCCTCGTGAGTCCCGTATAGCGTGCTTTATGGGTTGCTGTAAACGTTTTCACGTGCGTTCTTCTTTTTTTAACGCTTGAGCACTAGCCGAAACGTCTTGAAAGTTACAAGACTTTTAGTCAGCCTCAGCATCAAACTACTAACAAACTATACTAACACAACTTACAATCCTATATATTTTTACCTAATGATGAAGGGTAAAGCCCGAAACGTTTGGTTTTCAACAAATTTAGCACTAAACTGTTCACAGCCCTCTATTTTTTTTTGTTTTTCTTCGATCGCGGGGAAAGAGCGGCGAGTGAACTGGACGGCAGGGCAAAACGAAAGGCGCTAGCCCCCATTCCCTGTGCTTCGCGCTTCGCGCTTCGCGCTCGCTTTGCTCGCCGACTTGCGTTGACAAATAGAGGCTGTAAAGAGTCTAATTTTCCGCTATCACTTAAACATTTTCTCAACTTATTTCAACGAACAAGTGCTACGCAGCTTACGAAGTCTGTTTCTTTTTTGACCTTTTTCACTCTCTGTATATCCCGGGGGGGGGGGGGGGGGGGGTACTCCTTGGAATTTTTGGTGGGGGTGTGCCGCCCGCATCTCCAAATCCAGACCTTATTTCAGACCAAAAAGTGCCATTTTCCACACCCGTTTATAGACCTGGCCTCAAAAATCCATACCCGTTTTCTTTGTAGTACGTGACTAAGCATAGCATGTGCATCAGTGCTGAACGGAAGTCAACGTTGCGAAAATGAATAGGTAATATTTGGGTGCAATGATATATTTTGTTTATTTCTCTTTCTCACTCACTAGTTACTCGCCCCAGTTGCTGGGAAGAAAAATAAGTTTATAAGCTTTCGTGAATGTTCCCCCGACAACCATACCCAATTTCAGACCAAAATGTTCAAAATCTATATCCGTTTCCAGACCAAAACGGCTCAAAAACCATACCCTTTGGGGCGGCACATACCTATACACCTGATATAGAGGAGTACATCCCCTCCCCTCCCCCGGGCTGTATATGCTGCCCCAAAACTCTGCAACAGTTAATCAGACAACTTAAGACTATGTGCCTCAAGACGAACTTGTTTAAACATTTAAACGGGTTTATAATTGTTAGTTTTGCTCGCTCATATTGTGTAAATTTATAGTTTTATCTTTCCGCGATATTTTATAACTTTTTATCTTGTTAATATTGTAAAGCGCTACTGATTTTTAATAGATGTAGTGCTATAGAAATCTATATTTTATATATTTTTATTGTTATCATTTAATAATACACTAAAATGCATTACAATGTGTGACAGAAACGTTACGCTGCTTTTCCATAAGGCTCGTTGTTTTATGAAATCCTGTATTTGTTTGTTTGTTGTACCTTTAGTATAAGATAGGTGGTACTTAGTACAGCTGAATACACTGACATGTCGATTATCTTGCGGCGGCAATGAAAATAAAAGTGGGTCCGCAATGCGTACATATGTGGACTTTCATTTGCTTTTGATAACAAATGAGTAGATGAGCCAATGTTAGACCTTTTTAAAGACGTTTGCTTCTCGTTTCCGGTTTTGAAATAGACCCCGGCGCTCTAGCGCTTCGCGCTCTGTGAGCTCAACTTGTTGGCAAGTCTAAGTATCAGTCAAATATGAGTTGACAGTCACTTGAAACTCGAGATGATAAAAAACTTATCAATCAACTTTTCTTATGATCATGAAAGAAAAACTACTTTTTTGTTTTGAGAACACACCTTGCAATTTACCCTGAAGATCGCCTTAAACATTGAAATGCAGTCCAATTTAAATTGTGCCAGAGAAGCGGAAGGGGGGGGGGGGGGGGTACTAGAAATTGACAAATAAGATCTTTAAATTGAAATAAGAACAATAGAATTAGTTATTAAGAACAAAAACAAAATCTTACCACTAGAAATCGGGGATACTAATTTCAGTCCATTCATAAATAAATATTTCGCGGAGTATGTAGACTGTCTTTGTTTGCGTGACATTTCATCTGAACGCTTGTGTAAACAACAGCTGAACTCATTAATTAACTCATTTTCTTTGAATGCGTTGTTTTTATATATCAATTTTCCGTAATGGCTTTTATCGCCTTTCAACAAGATTTCACTAATAATTTCTTGATGCAAGATGGCAGATAAATACTTTTTTTCAACCTAAAATTATCATCGTTCTTGAATTACTTTTCGAGTGGAGTCGACGAGGGTTGTTAGTAATCCGCGGAACGACGGAACACGGAACGGCGGAACGACGGAACGAGAAACAGCGGAACGGGATTTTTTTTCTGTTTTTTTTTTTTTTTTTTTAACAAAAAAAAAAACATCAAAGAAAAAGTAAATATATCTCACAAAATAAAGGGCATGCATATATTCTTTATCCTTCGAAGTTGATCTAGAGCCAGGTTGTCGAGTTCATTTCGAGTGTGGATTTCAAGGAGAAGCGTGACTGCCCTTCGGACTTGCTCGCCCCAATCGAGACAATGAAACGTACAAAGTCGAAGCACGTCAAAAAAGCCGTTGTCAAAAAAAGATAGAAGGGCCTGAAAAGTTACTTATTTCGTAAGAAGAAAACAAAGAACAGAAATGAAAAGCCCACAACAAGGGTTATTTTCAGTTGGTCACCCATCCAAGTACTAACCCCGCCCAGGGCTTAACTTCAGCGATCGGACAAGAACCGTTGCTTTCCATGTGGTATCAGATAGCGCGTAAATCAGCTAACGAAAGTCCAGTTTCGGCAACGAAAGTGCCAAATTGTTCAAAAGATCTACCGGTATTTCTTGTTCTCTATTTGCATGACTCTGGTAACAACCTTCCTTTAATGGTTTACAAATTTCGGGATAGTTGCAGATGCAGGCACACGCTGCAGACACTCAAAGATTGAAGATGAAGATCACTGAAGATTGTACATGTCAAGTAAAACAATTTTTACTGGTTAAAACAGTTTTGCAACCCTCCTAGGGGTTAGCGACTTTATACTTACAAATTCAACTTTTTTATCATGTCTATGAAGAGATATTTATACAAACGGAACATGCCGGCCGTTAACCCGGGTTCATTCTATACTGCCGCAAGACAAATTTCCGGTCCTGTTGGTGTCTAGCGTTCTCGTTAGCCGGTCAAAATTGTTGCGCAAGATGTCCTCCAAGGATAAGGAAGTTCTTATTTTTCAAAATGGAGTGCTAAGGATCAAACAAAAAAAATCGCAGAAATTTACAATTCCTGAAGATGAGGCGCCTATAAGGCACTTTCGTTGCCGAAACTGGACTTTCGTTAGCTGATTTACGCGCTTTCTGATACCACATGGAAAGCAACGGTTCTTGTCCGATCGCTGAAGTTAAGCCCTGTTAACAACAACAACAACCATTTTATTTTGCCAAATTAAATTGAGAAAAAAATTACAGCAGAATAGAAAATTAACTAAAATAGGCAAAAAAACTACTCAGAATAGAAATAAACTAAACGAGCTGAGTAGTTACAAAAAAGGAATTTAATTTAATTGCTTGACGAACAAAAAAGGAATTTAATTGCTTGACGAGGCGCCTATAAGGCATATAACCGCCTTGAGCTAAATCTCATATAAGCGCCTATAACCCCTGTTGGGCGGGGTTAGTACTTGGATGGGTGACCAACTGAAAATAACCCTTGTTGTGGGCTTTTCATTTCTGTTCTTTGTTTTTTTCTTACGAAATAGTAACTTTTGAGGCCTTTCTATTGTTTTTTTTTTTGTCAACGGCTTTTTTGACTTGCTTCAACTTTGTACGTTTCATTGTCTCGATTGGGGCGAGCAAGTCCGAAGGGCAGTCACGCTTCTCCTTGAAATCCTCACTCGAAATGAACTCGACAACCTGGCTCTAGATCGACTTCGAAGGATAAAGAATATATGCATGCCCTTTATTTTGTGAGATATATTTACTTTTTCTTTGTTGTTTTTTTTTTTGTTAAAAAAAAAAAACAGAAAAAAAATCCCGTTCCGCTGTTTCTCGTTCCGTCGTTCCGCCGTTCCGTGTTCCGTCGTTCCGCGGATTACTAACAACCGTCGACGAGTTGCGAACGACACGTTTTATAATTATCGGTAATTTAGTTTACCGCACGGTTTCAATACATACATTTTTCGGTTCCAAATAAGTTTTATGCGATTCACACTTACTTTTTACCAGCAGTTTTGAATTCGACATCAGTCAGATTGCGTTATTAACCGCGCGGCCATGGGCCGAGCGCGGTTCTTGTTTTACACGGGATTTATTATTAACCGCGCGGCCATGGGCCGAGCGCGGTTCTTGCTTTGCACGTGATTTATTATTATTATTATTTTTTTTTTTTTGTAATTTTTTTGTCGGTGACCAGACGCAAACCTCCACTCGGCCAAATCGTGATCGGGACTGAATCACGCAACCTGTGATGTTTATTCGCCAAAAGCTGTTGAAACATGAATGTACGGAAAATGTTGCGGATATTGTTTTCCTTATTGTGTATAAAGTATATTTTCTTTTGGTTTTATCGAAGCGTTCGATTCAAAGCGAATGTTGAATACACTGAAAAAGGTATTACGTCAGCCATGGAATGCGCTGATGTTGCAGGTTTCACTTTCGTTACGTGACAAATAACATTGTGTTTCATTTGCATGTTTATGTCGGCAGAAGCGACGGTCATTAATTTAATTTGTTTCCTCTTCTGCGAGTATTTCTTGTGGGTTTAGGCAATCGAAGTGAATTCTTTGGCTATTTCCTTGAAGTGAGTTCAAATATTTGAAAGGAAATGAAATTGAGCGTGCCCGAACGTGCAGGGGCTACGTCATTAGAAGGGAAAAACCCCCAAACTAAAGATAGCCGGGCACAACACGCGGATTGTGTGACTAACGTGACTACTTTGCTACTCCTTTACTCATAATACAGATTAAATTTAACCGTGCCTTTTGAGAAAGAAAGCTGTTAATTAGCCAAAAATATAAGCGCGGTTTTAAGTTGCTATAGCAACTTCTTGTTATTTTTTTTTTTGTCGGTGACCAGACGCAAACCTCCACTCGGCCAAATCGTGTTTGGGGCTTTGAAATCACGCAACCTATGATGTTTATTCGCCAAAAGCTGTTGAAACATTAATGTACCGAAAATGTTGCAGATATTGTTTTCTTTATTGTGTATAAAGTATATTTTCTTTTAGTTTTATCGAAGCGTTGGATTCAAAGCGAATGTTGAATACACTGAAAAAAGGTATTACGTCAGCCATTGAATGTGCTGATGTTGCAGGTTTCACTTTCGTTACGTGACAAATAACATTGTGTTCTATTTGCATGTTTTTGTCGGCAGAAGCGACGGTCATTAATTTAATTTGTTTCCTCTTCTGCGAGTATTTCTTGTGGGTTTAGGCAATCGAAGTGAATTCTTTGGCTATTTCATCGAAGTGAGTTCAAAGATTTGAAAGGAAATGAAATATTTGCTTAAGTAAACAATTGAGCGTGTCCGAACGTGCAGGGGTTACGTCATTAGAAGGGAAAACCCCCAAGGTAAGCACTTGCAAGGATTACATCATTGGTAGGGAAATTACCGCCGTACACCGCCCTTCTAAATATAGCCGTGAACATTGCAATGCTTGAAATGTTAGAATCGTGTGATTACCTTCCTGCGGGCTCTCACTCACGGCACAAACCAATTACATTTAATCGTGACTTTTACCTAAAGAAAATAACAGTTATTACTAGCATCCAAGTAGTGGAATGCTAGTTTTCTTTTTGTTTAATTCATGCCCATTCATGTCTTCAGCGAAGTTCCAGATTAAGACCACTACGTCATCATAAATTTCACAACGGCTATGAACGATGGTGCAACATTGGATTGTGTGACTCGTGTGACTACTTTGGTATTCCTTTACTCATAGTGCAAACAGATTAAATTTCGCCCTGACTTTTGAGGAAGAAAGCTGTGCATTAGCAAAAAAATATAAGCGCGGTTTTAAGTTGCTATAGCAACTTCTTGTTCGAATTAAAATTGAGAGAAATCCAAGACAATAATGAATGCGGGAAAGCCCCGGGAAAACAACTTGATTAGTGAACTTGTTTTGTTTGGTTTTGACTCGTTGTGTATCCATTCTACCGTTCTAAAGATTCTGGGTGGCAAAGCTGAAACAAAACAACAAATATCCAGATATTTGCTAAATAATGCTAATCAACTATTTTCAATTGTATGCGAATCAAGCGAATACAGCAACTGAGGTCCAGTCGAACACAAATAGCGCGCGAAAAGTGTGAAAAATAGCGTTACCTTTGCCCGCAGTTCAGTCGAACGCCATGCAAATATAAAGATTAATGAAAGTCGAGTATTTAGCATGCGTGATGCTTTCTTTGTGGCGTCTCGTGGGCAGTTCATTTCCCGGCTTCACGTCCAACTTAACATAAACTCCCTCCAAAACTTCGGATTTCCGAACACCCTCGAAAGCTTCCGAAAGCGCTGACACGAGTTATCACGGAAATTGACGTCCCAATCGGGAAAACTGCACGATCACAATATGTGGATTTTCACACTTCGTGTGAAAGTCCACATAAAAATTAAAAAGCAAATGAAATACACCAGAGGCAATTCAAGGCATTTTTATTAATTCATCTTCCGTGCCGTGTTTCAGTCAGATCTGGCAGTCCTCGAGATAGGAGAGTGGAAAGGCCGGTCATGACTGCTTATCCAGCTTACTGTGTAAGGAGGGGTGAAGTGATACGGTTGCTGGGTAAGATGACAGATACTGCGTTCCCACTTCTCTTTGTAATATCTTCTGATTAAAATTTAAATGAAGGCAGTCCACCGTCATAAAGAATAAAAGTGAAAAGCCATTTCCTATCCGTTGCAAGGAAAGCGTGACGGATCATCGCCATCGTTATGGCGTGACACTGGACGACTCGTCTTTTTTCCATCTGTTGTTGTCACTTCAGCCCATGTTCTCTCTGTTACCCCAACCACGACGATGGTCTAAAAAGAATCAGCGTAGAAATTAGATCCTTGGTGTATAGGCAAATCCAAACTCAGTAAATGATAGCACGAACGTAACCCTTTGCTTGAAAGTGATTTTCTGCTACAAATATTCGATTTATAAAGCTTTGCATGAGAACGCAACATCTTCGCTAAGATAATATACAATGTACGTTCGAATGAAAAATCCTCTTTCTCAAATTTAGGTTCAACATCTTGTTTTAGCAAAAAACTTGTTTTCGTTTTTATTTAATTGTAATTTTAGCTTTTTAAATTCATTGTAAGTTTACTCTTAACTGTAATTTTAGCTTTTTTTATTCCGTTTTTAATCTTGTCGTGCACATTTGAACATTTTATGATATTTGCGCATTATAAATGTTATTATTATTGTTATTTTTAACGTAAAAAAATAAAGGTAAAAAATCAAGGGTGGAACGCAGATAGTTAACCAATCAGAGGCCAGTTATTAGTCCCATGCCCTTTGTCTCAACCAATCAGATTTCAGTACTTATGCTCCTCAATATAACATCAATAAACTATTCAACGTACCATCTTTCCACTCATCCCAGTCCCTCTTTTTCTGAAGTTTAGCTGGGTCATCCTCGCTGTCGGACTCGTCGTCACTTGACTTCTTGTTCTGTTTTTGGTCACTGGTAAAAATGAACAGCAAGTAAAAAGTAAGGTTATACGACTGTTTAAATGTGGGTCAAATTATCAGCCAGTTGGCGTATCTTTTTCAAAATTAAACAGTACAAAGTCATATTACATGTTAATGTCTAGGTTTACTGGCGCAATAAACTCACGCCGGATGTTTGGAGAACAGGCGCGTGATCTACAAGCTTTTCTCGTATTCTCTCAGAATCCCAAGTGTGGTCTATTGCTTTTATGAACTTTGTGAAAGAAGAGAAATAAGAGATATTTCAATTTCTTGATGAAGTTGCCTATCCTCCATACTTTAATAATATTAACGAGGCTGGAAGAACTTTTGCACATATGCAAAGCATGTTCAAAACCGAAAGCACTAATCAAATCGACGAAACACGCAATAAGAAACGAAAGGAAAGAGGCCACCGGTTAAAATATTTTAAAAAGTAATTTCAAAGTAATTTTAAGGGGATATCCATTATGTGCAGAAAGTTGCAGGGTTACAAACTTCAGATAGGTGAAGAGATTTAGCGGCTACCATTAAAAGTTATGTGATTGGAATAAAGATATAAAACGAGATCTCTGCAGTTATGTAGCAAAACAATCTCTAGACAATCTCTAGACAAAAGAACAGATTGTGAATTCAGTATGAACACTTTACCACTCAGAATAAGCAAAATGAAAAGTCATGTGTTCAAATCTATGAGTGGGGCTTTGTTTGGAAGTATTTGGAAAGTTGCTACATAAACTGTAACTGCAAAAATCTACATGTATCGATTTAGGAATTTCTTTTACATGAAACACCCAAATACTCAATTTCACATAACATTTTTATGTTTTAAAAAATGTAATTCAAGCTGCATACTTGATTCAACCATGTTGGGACGCATCATGGAAGCAACAAGCGACGTTAAACGATTTCAGCACGTTTTCTACGTAGAATGCGACTGAAATTGGTTCAAAGGATATGCTTACTCTTTGTAATCCAGGACAACTTTTCCCTCCAGAATTTCCTTCTCTAGGAATTCCTCTTGCGACATGGTTGGAACACTAGGATAGCCTGCTCCAAATACTTTGTCCTGACAAGTGAATCAAACATTCCCTGTATTGACTTAAACACGAAAGTGCACAATAAAAGGGAATTATCCAGAGATACCAAGAATCATTTGGCAACTAAACAGGAATGTGCATAGACAATAATAAATTGAAAGAATCTGATGATTACTATTCTAAACCACCAAAATACCAATAATACATTATTATATAGAGGATAATACATGGGCGCGCAGAGATACGAAATTTATCTTCGAGTGTTCAACTCGATATCTCACGAGTGAGCACAGCGAATGAGTGAGATATCGAGATTGAACACGAGAAGATCAATTTCATCTCTCCAAGCTCCCATGTATTATATAAATTTAGCTCAATCCTTTCAAAAGGTGAATATTCCAAAGGTCAAATCAGGACTCATGTGTTTGATACGATATCAGAACACGTGTTCTGATACGACATTTCTCAGCGGCCAAAATCCCTATAACGCACTGTAGTTTATATAATAAAGGAATTTAACGCTCGTGTTAATTAAGGTATTGGAAATTAACGCGACTTCAATTAACGCGAAGTGAAGGAAAAATTACTTTCCAATAGAGGAAATTAACACGAAAGAGGTGCTAAATTTCAAAATGAAGGAAATAAAGGCGACCACACACAGAAATGGAACTTTTTTCTTTTTTTTAACAAGTTAACAAAATCCAAAACCCAAACGAATCTCGGTACTTCCAGCGTTCTTTTCAGCGCCACCGATATCAGGGTGGAGATTTTTCAACAGTTTCTTTTAACTATTTCAAAGCCTCCAGATTAGTTAGTCTTTAAACTCTGCTTGTTGCTTTCGAGGTAATTAGCCTATCAGTGTAACGCTATTCCATACCTTAATCATCTCCCTTGTTATCAAGATAGGTTTGAAGCTCTGTTGAGACTAAAAGAACAGATGGTACAATCAGCAGTTCTCACATATACAACGATAGTCTTGTCATAAGTGAGAGAAAGGACAAAATTTCAGCAAAGAAACAAATAATACATGTATTTCCAGCAAGACTCTCCTTGGCCTAGGGTATCTTAGGATCAAAAGGTATTAATGAGAGGCAAAACAGATTCACCATTTCCACATCTCCCCTAATACCCCTTCTTTGCCCCCAACATTTTGCATTCTCTTGGGATGACTGTATGTCCCAAGAAAAATCGAAAACAATGCTTCTGCAAAATTGTTTGGGGCAAACAAGGTGTATTATGGAAGATGTGAAAGTGGTAAATAAGCAAAATGGTCATTCCAACCTTTGCTTCAAGAGGCTTGTTTCCTTGAGTTTTCCCATCTCCTTTTCCTTTAAGTGTTTTCATGTGTTCAAGGATCTCTATTTCACCTACAATATTACATTTAAAAATTTAAAGTTCAGGACTGCATTCACTGGGAGATGCAGTGGCACTATGATTAGCACGTTGGTTTAAACAGCCCAGGTTTGAGCGCTGGTGAGGGTCATGGAGTTGTGTTCTTCGACACTTAAATCTCACAGTGGGTATCAGAACCACTGAATTCAATAAGGTCTAATGATATTAAAAACTGAACTTGTCATTTCAATAATGCAATTTCGAATGAACAATGAAATTATATTTTCATATTTCTTGAACAAAATAAAACTTACTATGCAGACTTGAGAGATGGTCAACAGCCTTATTCACCCACAGCTTCAATAGAAGAACATAATAGCTTCGCTGCAAACAAACAATAAAACTGTTTATTAAAACAGATGGCTTAATGTTTATACCACAGGTGAAGTGTTTTCTGTCCTTAGGAAGACAGGCAGAGCCCCCCCCCCCACCCTGGTGTTGTTGACCCCATTGAACACGTCCCACTGCTATTGGATGTTACTATTGGAATGAGCGTACTCTATCAATACGTAACTAAGCAACTAGAAAACGTTTCAAAGAAACACTCTACCAGTATTATTTTGCTCAGTAATTCATACCTCTTCCTCTCCTATGTTAAGTTAACTTTTTTATGCTAATTATTATTGTCATTTAAAACAAGGGCATCTAATTAGCTAGCTATATTTTTGCCCTTTTCCATTTCTCTTCTTCTACTTGTTTACTTTATATTTACCTTTGTAATTTTAGAATGGAATAAATAAAATAAAATAAAAAAATAGGTATCATGTTCTCCCAAAACATAAATCAGTTCACTCCTTTGGAAGCTTTACACATTTCCAAAATATCAGTAGTTGTTAAAAAACAAATGCAGATTACAAATTTCAGGTACCTGACTATCTTCATCAGCTGTAGATGATTCTTTGAGAATGCTTTTGAGTTCCTACAAACAAAGTAATCAAACCAATTACACATTGGCGATATCTGAGTTTCAAACAACAGCTGAAGGAACAGAAAAGGCAATAGCCATTGATTGTTATGATGGGAAACAACCTGGAAAATAAAATTACTTGATAACAATAGTAAACCATGTTTTCCTATAGTTTATATAAATGTAAGCCAAGGATTTCATTGTTGAAACATGTAGCTCAAGTAGTGAACTTGTTATCTTGCTGAATTTCTCCTGGTCTCAATATCGCAATTAGCACCACATGAGCATTACCATCCCCTTGGTAGATATGGTGTGATCAATATTTTGACCTGATAACCCATATATATGAAATAATTGACTTAAAAGGAGGTCTGGATAGGAAAATATCTGTCTCGAGGTCATGGTGTGCATACTGAGCAAAGTGAGGTCTGTGCAAAATGACTGAGAGCCAATTAGTTGTCTATACAGCCTGACCCAACTCAGTCAAAAGAAAAGAAATGATCCTTGAAACTGAGCTATGAAGCTTCACATTGGGAGAAAAGTAAACAATTTGTGAGTTCTTATTTTCCTGTGAAAGAATAGAATGATATGAAGTTATGAAATAATTTATATTTGATCTGACTGCAGATAGATGTAAAGTAAAGACTGTAATGATTCTTGCAGTGAAATTACAAAGAAAGAAGCCTGCAAACTTTAAGGGCTTTAACAGGATTTGAACCTGTGACCTCCATGATACTGGTGTGATGCTCTACCAGTTGAGCTATGAAGCCACACAATTGCTTCTTCTCAATATGTGGACTCATAGCTCAATTGGTAGAGCTTCGCACTTGTGTTGCGAAGGTCATGGGATCAGATCCCATTGTAGCCTGCGCCACAGACGAAACTAAACCCTTGGTTAAGTCCGTCTGTGAATCAGCGCCGAAATTCTTGTTCTAAGCCCCCAACTGTGTACCAGGATTTGAGTATGCGCCATGATTGGCTTGTTAAAAAAGCCATTGTTCGATGAGCCGTATTTTGCACTGATAGGCATTTCCCTGGAGTTTATTAGCACTGGAAGCGAACAGAAAGGGGAGAAAGCAAGCAGAAAGCGAACGTGAAAATTGTGACAATGGCCGCAGTTAGCAAAGAAAAGAAAATAAGCCTTTCAAGCAGTTGTATGGATGATTGAAACAATGGTCTTGCCTGAACTAAACCATTTGGTGGAAAAGATTAATAACATGGTAATATGTCATCCGTTAAACCAAGCAACGCATCTTGCAACAATTAAACAGCCGGACTCGGCACCACAACAAAATTTTCATGGATTATTTCAGACCTTGTTCTTTCAGAACAAACTTTGCGAAAGCTTAAAGCATATCTTGCAAATATAAGGAGCCAATACAAGCCGCACTAGGGAAACATGTGGCAAATTATTACAGAGCTTGACTGTACCTGTAGACACTTACTAGAGTAGATAAGACCACCGTTTTTCGGCTCTTTTTAACTTGCATTGTCTCATAATAATACAGCATATAGTGCCCTTCAGAAACAAGTGATAAGCGAACAGTCGAAAGACAACAAATATCACAAACGTTGTTACAAAGTCTTGTAACCATACAATGGACACACAGCAGGATTCGGCAATGGTAATGTCAAGTTGAAAGGAAATTCGAAATGTACTTCCGGTAATTCGTTGAGTCTGTCAGGGGTCCAGAACAGGGATCTCAGCACTGCTTCGCAGACGTTACTAACCGGGGTTAGATTACGTCTGAGACGCAGGCTAATCCCATTGAAGCTCTAAATTTTTTCAGCTTCTTTCTTTGCAATTTCACGTGAAGATAATTTCTTTACTTAATTACATCTATCCACAGTTCAAATATGAATTTGTTTACATACTTCAGGCCAACTCAGTCAATCAGTTATTATACCACCATTATTGAGTTCGATTTTCCTGGGGAGAGGACAAAACATGGACCCCTGGTCCATGGACCCCCTCTCTGGACCGGGTCCATGGACCCCCTTCATAGACCCAGTCCATGGACCCCCTATTTTTTATTTATTTTTTTATTTATTTATTTATTTTATTTTTCATTTCTTGTTTTCATTTTTTTTTACTATTTTTCTATTTTTTTTTTATAAAAAAATAAATCGCACAAAGCCAAATCACAATGACTGGGTCCATGGACACCCTATAGTTCTGGCTATCCTCACTTCCCTTATCGCGACAACGACATGATATTTCGAATTCTTGGCCTATTGAGTAATAGTCACGCGGCTGTTGTCAATGGGCGGGCTTTCAAATTTGAGCCCTCTCGGATTGCCATTACCAGCGAGCACTTTATAGACAACTGTCTTCACGCTAGTTGTTCTATTCTGTGCGGCATACACTCTGCTGACGAGACCCAATCAGGTCGAGACAGCTGTCCAGAGTTTGCATTTTTGGCTTTCAGTTTGGACTCTATCATGTCGTTGTCCCGTTAAGGCTTTTCATTTCTACGTAGTGTCAGCCTTGCAGTTTATTGTCTTTGTATTTTATTTTTGGCTGATTAGAGCTGTCAGTAGCTCCTACGTACACCAGCAGCATTTTCGTCCGCGGTCCCTTGCTTTCATTTGTCACCCTATTTTTCCATCTTTCAAAATAAGTTGTAAAGAAATACTACTTTGTTGTTTTTTGCTGGCGACGCAAGGCGGGCGGCTGCAACAGTGGGACAAAATGTCTTTGTTTTGCGGGACAAAATGTTTTTGTTGATGATTGGTATGATAAAGGTGACAGGCCTTCACGACTCCTACGTTCGTGAAATTTGTACATTGGCCGTATTGTGTTCGGTCTTTTGACCTTTGAAGCTTCTCACTTGTTTCTGAAGGGCACTTTATGTTGTATCATTTGGAGGCACTTTTAGTTGAGTAGAGCCGTAAGACTGTGGTCAAGCAAATGTCTAGAGGTTTATATATAGGTCTGCACAGTTTCCTGTTTGTAAAGTTTGCCACCTCAAGCCCCATAATTTGCCACACATTTCGCTATAAATGCGGTTTTTTGGATCCTTTCTATTTGCAAGATATGCTTTAAGTTCTCAAAGTGTTCGCTCTGGAAGGACAATGTCTGAAATAGTCCGTGAAAATGTTAATTGCTTGCATTTATATTTGCAATGCCGGGCCCGGCTTTTTCATTAATACTGTTGCAAGATGTATTGATCTTATCACAGATGACATACTTGTCTTTGTCCGGCCTAGCCAGAGACTGTTGTAGCTTTATTTTTGAAAAAAAACTACCAGTTGATTAATTATTATCATTAATTATATTAAAAATAAGAAATCACTGTGATTTGGCTTTGTGTCAGTCTACTTCACAGCCGTTGTTTGGGCTCGTCACGCAACGCTCCCTCCCCCAACTGGTGGGGGAGGGAGCGTTGCATGATGAGCCCACACAACGGCTGCGAAGGAGACTAGCTTTGTGTGTTTTACTTTTATTTTTTTATTATTTTTTCTATTTTTTCGTTAAAAAGAATGAAGATAGAAAAAATAGGAAACAAAAAATGAAAAAAATGAGGGGTCCATGTGATTTGGCTTTGTGTGCTTTAATTTTATTTCTTTTTTCTTCTAATTTTCTTTTTTTCTTTTCGTTAAAAAAATAAAGAAGACAAATAGAAGAAAACAGAAAACAGGAAATGAAACAGAAAAATAAAAAAATAAAAAAATGGGGGTCCATGGACCCGGTCCATGGAGGGGGTCCATGGACCTGGTCCATGAAGGGGGTCCATGGACCCGGTCCAAAGAGGGGGTCCATGGACCAGGGGTCCATGTTTTGTTCCCTCCCATTTTCCTGCAAATTTTGTGAAAACATTTTGGTGAATGTTCATAATTGCAGGTGTGAAATAAATTGTTGATGTGTGTAGGGCCAGACCAGTTCACGTCAACCCACCTGGTCGGGCCTACACATGACAACTTCCATTATGTTTTTATATAGGATAGCACCTGCAGGGCAATATGGTGGTATGATAACACAAGCTTATTGAAGGAGTGAGACAGATTGATGGGCTTGAGGTCATGACATCTTTACCCAGTCCAGCATGGTTCCAGCAAAATGACAAAGGACCAAAAATATTTTCTCTTGGCTCACCTAACTTGAGCAGAAAACAATTGTTTTCATGCCACCTTTATTGGGGTTGCTTTTGTTGCAATAGTTGAAGTGCATGGGGTCATGATCAGCTGACTTTTTCGACACAAACAAACTTCCTTAAATGAGAATTAAACACTATTTTTACCTTAAGCCTTCTTTCCTGTTCTTTTTGTTCTTTATATCTTGCTATTTTTTCTTGACGACTGTTGGCCATCTGATTAATACTTTTTTCTTTCACTTCAGGCACATTTGACGTTTCAGTGTATCTTGAGAGGTCCTTTGCAAGGTAAGCACAATTTAATAACACATATATTAGTTACAACCTACTGTATTTGGCAACTTGTTTCTGAATCAAGAAATAGAAAACATGCGCTTTTGTTTTCTAGTGCTAGTGTGTGGCCACAGCAGAGGGTTTGAAGTTTTTCCCTTTTCCCTTGAGTTATCGCTCCAGTTAAATGTGTTCAGTTCACAATGTATTTTGAAGTGTTTTGCCTATGAGTGAAAATATTACACAATTTCTCTTGAAAACCTTGAACTACAAACACATGCATACATGTATGTCTTTGAGTAATTAAGCACATGGTTAATGAGGCAAACATCCCATAATATGCAATTAATGCAAAATAGTCCAGGGAGGGGTGGCCAAGTCAAATGTCAAGTTTCATAAGGGGCTGTCACGGTCCTTCCACTATGGGAAATGATCACACTTCTAAATTTCAGTTTCCCTCCATAAACCATCAAAAGTTCTCCCTAGGGAAAAAGTATATAGTGTGACCACAGCTAATGATTGAAAACAACCAAATGAGTAAGCAGAGTTGGACAATTTTTGGGGTCTTTGGACAGTATATTGTAGTCAATAAGTACAGCACTGAAAGAGAGATGCAATGAAACAGTAATCTAATGCTTTCTCACAGTACACTATTTAAGTATATCTGTTTGATATTATGATGACATGATATTTAAACAACAGCTATTTCAAAACACTACAAGTTAGGCATTTATTCATGATTGTAAACAGAAGGACTAAGCGCAACATTGTCATCAGTGAAACTCACCATATCAGTAACTCCATAGTTTTTGCATCTTTTTAAATAGTCTATAAAGTAAACCTAATATGTGAAAAAAGTACAGTGGTCAAAACAAAAAAGAAATCGCTAAAACACAGAAAGACTCATTCAAACTATTTAAGAATTATTATTATAAACAATAATTATTATTTTAAACAAGAAATACATATATGTTATTTAGACATTTTAGTGTGTAGAACTGTTGTATATTTTTACAAGTCTTGTAGTATTTTAGGGGGGCAAGAAGGGTAAGTCAAAATACAAATGACAAGTGAAAATGTACAGCAAAACTATACAGTAAATGTCTAACGAGAGATTAATGTTTTCTTCTCATTTCATGAGAAGAAAACAAAAGAAACTTTTTGTTTCTCCAAGCAATGAAACCAGCATAAACATGCATAAAATTTGGCAAATCTGACAAAACATAAAAAATGGTCAAAAATTTGACATAGCCTGGTAATGCCCCAGCCCGTCAATTATATTTATAATAAAATGGTACAAAATTTCTCTGTTGCACTAAACATTAGCCAATTTATAACATGAATCTGCTTACAACAAACCTTTGCAATGTTAAGCGTAGTCATTCTATCAGACCCCATTTGTTTAAGGAACAGATCTCCGAGAAATGCAGGCAGCAAAAAAAATCTGAGAAAAGGAAAATAAATACTAACAGTGATTTAAAAGTGATTATGTATCATAGCAGTAAATTCCCTTTTTGCATACCAGTACTTTTTAAAGTAAATTTGATTACCGGTTAATGTAAATTCAATTCAATTTTGACGAAAAATAATCCAGAAAATAGGCATCATTGTTCGTGTTTGAGTTGATTTCACACACATTGGCAATGTTTGAAAGTTGTCAGAATATCTTCAGTGCCCTTAGGGATTGCTTGGAAGTCATTGGGACATCTTCGGAAATCTCCAGAAAAGGTTGGAACATCTTTGGAAATGTGGAGATGGTACTCTCACGCCTTTGAAAGGTTGGCAGGTAGACTAGGCTGTTTGAGGAAGCAAGACCTTTCATGTGTTGTTGCATTAACAATAAAGTACTATTTTGTACTCACCTTAACTCTGAAGTTGGTACCTCACTTAATTCTTCATTTCTACTAAACAAAGCTAAACTATTGACCATTTCTGTAGCATGCACAAAATGATTCACAGCTGCAGTGACCTTATTCTGCAAAAAACAGAACAGAGTGAATAGAATCAGTGAACTCCCTTCACTATTAGTAATATACATTGTATAAAGATATAAAGTTAAAGTTGTGGTGGCAAATGGAAAATTTGCTTCTTAGTTTACTTTATGAGAACCAGAGACTCTAATTTCTTAGCCTTGTAAAAGAAATAAAAACTTAGAGAAGGCATCACCAAAAAAGGTGAGGTTTTTAGGGGACCATTCACCACCCCTACAAGCCTGCACTTTGACCGAAGTGGGCAACCCTTCTAAAGCTTACCCTTGGTTGCTTTAGCATGACCAAAGGAATAGGAATATTGTTACTACATTTACCCCTGGATAGGAATGTAGATCGATTAGCCCCCAAGATGATTAGTGCTGAGGCCAGTAGTCAACTGAAGTCAACTAGACCCTAGTAAGTTGATTAGCTCCCAAATAAAACTTGTCTTTAAACTCAGTAAATTACCCTTTTTTAACTCTGACAGCTTTTACAAATAAGATGCTTTCAAAATATGGTGATGCTTTGCATATTCAATCAAATACACAAACCAAAGTTACCAAAAATTAACAGAACATTAGCCTATCTCGTGGTCAAGTTGTGGACTCAGTGGACACAGGGCTAATATCTTAGGGGCTAATTGACTGCATGGATACCCTGGATAGAATGCCTAGGCATTTAGGTTTGAAGCTATTAGTTGCATTTTCTTTTACTGAGTCAGAAACACAACATTTAACAATTATTTGCCAAAAGCGAAGTGAATCTCAGTGAATATTCCCCCAGACAAAGTCAAGGGGAATATTCGCCAAGATTCTTTGAGACTGAGGCGAATAATTGTTTAAGTCTAGTTTTTAGAGGTGAATATGAAGAACTACAAAATAAAGAAAACACAGAAACAACAAACACAAGTGCTCGCTTGCATATGTGTAACAAGTTCAATTCATTGATTGCAAACCAGAATTCAAACGTTAGTTTAAGCAATAAAATGGAACAAAACAAAGGCTAGGAAAAAGACAGATATCTGGTACCTTTGGTTAACCTTTTGGTGACTTCTGAGCAATTGTACAAGTCCTCTTGAAATGAGTAGCTCCAGATTAAAGAGAACTTTTCTCTGACATGGCCGCTTTCAATCTACAAAACCACCATGTTTACCACCAAATCTACTGCCTTGAGAACCATCTCTTGAAAATGTTTTTGATCCAAAAGCCTTGGCAGTCAATTTCCAAAATTCTTAATGTATTGAATATCCCGGTCTTGGAGTGATTTCTTTCGAATGAGCGAAAATTTCATTCAGGAAATGCTGCCATGTTTACTTGCCTGGATGGCAAAGGTGACGTAGCTTAGTAACTGAGCCCTGAAATGCTATATTCAGTGCCTCCTGGGGGGAATATAGCATCACAAACCAGAGCTTCTCAACCAATTAGAATGTCCATTCCTATATTCACCTCTGGAAATTAGACTAGTGATAATTATCCGTAATAATTCTTTATACATGTAGGAATATCCTCAAAGATCCTATACTCTGTTGATACAGTGGAAAATCTTAATTTCTTAAACCTGCTGATAACTCAACCCTCAGCCATGTTTCACTGACATTTTACCCATGATTATCCACACTCCAGATTTCTCAAACCAATTTTGGGTTCCGTTGCAATTTGAGGTTCAAGAAACTGGGATTCCACTGTACTTGGTTGACATATCAGTTGAGTGTTAATAGCTTGGTAGATTCAATTGAGGCCTTCCAAGGAGGTTTCCAATGTCGCTTTGTCGCTAGGTTTTCAACCCAGTACCTGTCGCTTTTTGGGTTAGGGACAAATGTCGCTGTCGCTTTTCACTAGAATACAAATGTCGCTGAATCTCCCAATTATTATCCCTTTTCTTTCGAATTCTCCTATTTGTCACGTGTAATAAAAAATACTCCATGGTGCTCTGGTATGACAGGTAGTCCACGTAAGTAAGGGCCACATAATGATATTAAAAGAAAATATGAAAAAGGGAATTTCTTAGTTCCATATACATTTAAGCTTGAGGAAATTACGATTAAAGAATACAGGGGCACTTTTAGCAATATTCTGCAGAATTTCAACGAACATAGATCAACATATAAACAAATCAAATCAAGTTTAAAACCCTTAAAATAAATAAACATTACCTGGAATACCTCCGAGGAGCTTGGTTCATCATCATCTTCTAATTGACTATGTAATAAAAAGCCTTGTTCAAAAGCATCTTTCAAAGAGACACCATCATCAACACACTCGGCCGCCATGTTTAATTTGAGTTGACAGCTCTCTTGGACACAATGTGCTGTTACATAAGGAACAATCCCGGACTAAAGTTAGCCGCTATTGATAGAGTGTGCAGTCTCAAAAATCTTTCCAAATCAAAATGGTCTCTCCTCGATTGCAAGTTCTTCGAAGAATTTTAAAGGAGTTGAAAATTGTATCACCAGTTAAGGTAGGGACTCAGTTCAAAGGAAGAATCTTATCCGTTTTCCAGCAACAAAGATAGTCAAAGCTAGTATAAGCCAATTGCGAGAGTTGATCGGGTTGATCGGCTTTCGTTTCCATATGGCTCTCCAAAATGAACAGATTATAATTAAAGGGTTAAGTTTCTGTACGAACCTTCAAACAGGGTGAACACTAAAACTAGTAAAGGTTACAGATGGAAAGGGCTGATCGATAGAAAATCAATGCATTTAAAACCACCGACCCCCACCTCCTTCGGGCATGAGCGGGACATTCACTTTTTTTGCAAGTGAAGTCCCCGGTGCCCGGGAGAAAAGTGAATGGTGAATTCCCCCGCCCCCACATGATCCACACACATGGTATAAAAAAGTAATCTTTTGTAGAAAACTTGTTTTTGCCAAGCACAACAATGGATGACAATAAGGGAAGATAAAAACATCGGTAGCCGTGAAAGGGAGAGGACAAAACATGGACCCCTGGTCCATGGACCCCCTCTTTGGACCGGGTCCATGGACCCCCTTCATAGACCGGGTCCATGGTCCATGGACCCCCTATTTTTTTATTTATTTTTTTATTTTTCATTTCTTGTTTTCTTTTTTTTTTACTATTTTTCTATTTTTTTATAAAAAAATAAATCACACAAAGCCAAATCACAATGACTGGGTCCATGGACACCCTATTTTTCCATCATTCAAAATAAGTTGTAAAGAAATACTACTTTGTTGTTTTTTTGCTGGCGACGCGAGGAGGGCGGCTGCAACAGTGGGACAAAATGTCTTTGTTTTGCGGGACAAAATGTTTTTGTTGATGATTGGTATGATAAAGGTGACAGGCCTTCACGACTCCTACGTTCGTGAAATTTGTACATTGGCCGTATTGTGTTCGGTCTTTTGACCTTTGAAGCTTCTCACTTGTTTCTGAAGGGTACTTTATGTTGTATCATTTGGAGGCACTTTTAGTTGAGTAGAGCCGTAAGACTGTGGTCAAGCAAATGTCTAGAGGTTTATATATAGGTCTGCACAGTTTCCTGTTTGTAAAGGTTGCCACCTCAAACCCCATAATTTGCCACACATTTCGCTATAAATGCGGTTTTTTGGATCCTTTCTATTTGCAAGATATGCTTTAAGTTCTCAAAGTGTTCGCTCTGGAAGGACAAGGTCTGAAATATTCCATGAAAATGTTAATTGCTTGCATTTATATTTGCAATGTCGGGCCCGGCTTTTTCATTAATACTGTTGCAAGATGTATTGATCTTATCACAGATGACATACTTGTCTTTGTCCGGCCTAGCCAGAGACTGTTGTAGCTTTATTTTTGAAAAGTTGATTAATTATTATCATTAATTGCGTTCAACGAAGGAGAACGCACCCTAATCGAGAAAAACTCTTGCTTTTATGGACTATACGACGTTGTCAATTTGGCCCCCCCAGAAAATTTTTCAGGGGCGAATGACGTCATCTCCATGCCATGTGCTTCTGTTTTGCTGTTTGGAGTGATTTCTCTCGACAAAATTGTCCGTCCTGTTATGGTCTGTTATCGCTGCAGTTTGGAGGGTTTTCATCCAAGGTAGAAGAGTTTCAATCAGCCACCGAACGTCGTAAAAGGAGTGGAAATCGAGTAACTCGATTCGTTGTTTTATAGGCAAGGTAAACCAGCGTGTTTGCATGCAAAACGATTCACAAAACTAGCTAAAATTTCAAATCGTTAGCATTTCATGTAAAACGAGTGAGTACAATAAGGATCAAAATTGTTTTATCGCTTCTTTGAATTTGTATTTTATAGTTATTCGCAGAATGTTTAGGCATTTTGATGAGGAAATCATTATTGAATATTATGAGTGTATTGACTATGAACGAAAAGTTGATGTGCTGTGCCTCGATCTATTTTCAAATTGAAGTGAAAGTATTTGTAGTCTGTGGAGTTTTAGAAGTTGTGTAGTGCTCTGTGTAGTGCCAAAAGATATTAAACAACTAAAGTGAAATAAATAATTATTTGTCGTGTACATGATAATTCATTTCTATTCCATATGAATTTTAGTGTAAAAATGAATGCAAATTGCCCATTCATTTATGACTTTGTACGTTTCTGCTTTGTGAATGTCACATGCCATTTGAGGCATATTAAATTGCATAGTTTGCCAACAACCTTGCTCCTTTGCTACTACCTGACTCTCCATCTTAGGTCGAACGCACTCCCCTAATAGCTGATTACTACTAGTTATATTAAAAATAAGAAATCACTGTGATTTGGCTTTGTGTTAGTCTCCTTCGCGGCCGTTGTTTGGGCTCGTCACGCAACGCTCCCTCCCCCAACTGGTGGGGGAGGGAGCGTTGCGTGATGAGCCCACACGACGGCTGCGGAGGAGACTAGCTTTGTGTGGTTTACATTTTTTATTATTTTTTCTATTTTTTTTCGTTAAAAAGAATGAAAATAGAAAAAATAGGAAACAAAAAATGAAAAAAATGAGGGGTCCGTGTGATTTGGCTTTGTGTGCTTTAATTTTATTTCTTTTTTCTTCTAATTTTCTTTTTTTTTTTCGTTAAAAAAAAAGACAAATAGAAGAAAACAGAAAACAGGAAATGAAACAGAAAAATAATAAAAAAAAATGGGGGTCCATGGACCCGGTCCATGGAGGGGGTCCATGGACCTGGTCCATGAAGGGGGTCCATGGACCCGGTCCAAAGAGGGGGTCCATGTTTTGTCCTCTCCCGCCGTGAAATTAACACGTTGATTTCAGAGTAGCTAGCAATACACTTGCAAAGGCCCCTCGATGGACAAGGAAGAAGACGACTACTGCCAAATCAATTTATTATTTTTAATAAAGGTTATTAAGAACTTTTTCTGTTTTACAACTTGACGTTACGAAATGCAAGGTCACAGCAAACTGAAACTCAATAGCAAGACAGTCTTCTGACGTCTGGAATGACTCAAGCATACTTATCAATACCATATCATTGAAATAAGCCTACCTTTCGTCACCAGACTTTGAATATCTTCTGCCAAGATAGCCTTCTTTGAATTCTGGTATAACACTTTACAAAACAATTTTTACTTCTCGCTAAAGGCAGCGAATTTAACCAAAATACCGCAAAGCAACCAATCAACCAAGTGAGTCAACATAAATAATTCAAACCGCTGAGCATGGAGTGACTGCCCCGCTTATTCCCCAGTCCAGCATGTGAAGGCCGTGATTTCTGGCGCATCCCCTGCCTAACGGGGAACGAAAATGGAGTGAATCTCAAGTGAAAGCCCCGCTTTTACCCCGCTCATGCCCGAGTTGGGGGTCCTGGGGATTTCAAATGACTGGTGCATTAGTTCTTATAACTCACTCTTTCCCAGACCCCCTGCAAGCATTATATTTGCAGGAATATTGTTCAAGGGGGGTGGGGTGGGGGTGTTCACTTTATATTATCCTCTATTGATGGCATAGTTTATAAGGACCTTTGCCATGAAATCTCAAAGAAGAAGCAGAGCCTTTAAAGGAATTTAAGAAGTTGCACTGAGCTCCAATCATACTGGTGTCTTGAGGAGAGGTGGAATTATTAACAGTGCGAGTCGACATACAACCCAACTGATGCCAACCTAAAAAATATTGAAGTCTGGAAGACCACTAATTTTACATCAAGATATCTCTTCTCAACCCCAAAAATGCAGTTTCAAATAGAGTTTTGCTAATTTATCCAGAAAATGAGCCAACTATTTCAAAAACATTTCCCCAAACTGGGTCAAAATAAGTGTGAAAACATTCAGATTTCTGACACTTTCCTTTGTATCTGGGAGATTTTTTGACTCCATGAGAGACTGGGAGAATCTGTCTCTCTCCGGGAGACTCATGGCTGGGTTGTTTGAAAGCCGATTAACACTTATCCAGGATTAAAAGCTGATCAAGGGTTCAATGTATCTTGTATAAAAACATTTTTATTGCTTATGTTGAGAAGAGTTTGAGAAAAGTTATGTCAAAACTGGAGGTCAGAAAATATAATTACAAAACCGCACTGAAAAGTTAAAAAGTTCACCCTAATCCAAGTGGATTAGCTTAATCATGCTTTGAACAACCAGACCCTGGATAATCCAGGAGAGTTGGCAGATGAACCTGTGAGTAACTTATATAACATAGTATTACCAATTGCCTACCAATGAAAACTAACCATACTCAGGCTAACTGGAGTATTATACTGAGATAACTAGTGTGTTATTAGGATGGCTTGTATGGCTCCCTCACACTTTGTCAACACCTAGAGCTGTCATTAAGGGCCGTAACCCATAACACCTGTTACGGCTGAGCTCACACGACTGTTACAGGTGAAGATGTCTATTGGTGTTGCATTGGTGCTACATTAAACTTGCATACGTATTGCACTGCTATGGGTGATACCTAAGATGTAACGGCTGCTCAAAAACTTAATGACAGCACTGATTATTTACACCGAAGATGGGGAGAGGCTCAAACCAAAACAACATCCATGGAAAGGGTATTTATATTTCCTGGAACAGCACATTACCCTCCTTTTGAAACATCTCCAGGCACTTTTTAACACAGGAAAAGCACAACTTTATTGTTGTACTGATACATTTTTCTATTTGCGGTACTTAGGAACCAATCACTTCCAGTTTTGAAAGTCAGTATCTTATGTCAGAGTATCGTCACTTTTCTCAAGCTGGAGAAACATTAGCACACAGGCTCTATTGTGATTGTCTGTACTATCTCTGCTTGCTTAAAAGCCAGAGAATGACACAGGTGAGTTTTATTTACACTAATTTGGCATTGCCTTAGCCTGCGTACAGCCGTCCCGCTCCCCTCAAAAAAATCGGGGAGGGAACGTCTGTGTTATGGTGGCATTAATCGTGCTCCGCGGCGGGTGGTTTCCCCGGAATGTGTGGGAAATGATTTGATTGGCTTTCACAAAAATTGTTTTAATTTATTCTGCATAATACCAAAACCGTGTTTTGATTGGCGAAAATGTTAACGGGTGTTAATGTATTAGCTGGAGTAATTCCAAATCATTCCAGCAAGTGCGCGAGTCGACATGCTATGATGAGTTCATCTTCAGTTATTTGTGCGCTCTGCAGAAATTGTTTAGTCAATAAGTGCGACAAAAATTTGGTAGATGCTCTCAAGAGTACAGCATTCAACGCAAGGCATGAAATATTATCGTTGGACATCAAAATAAAGATAAAGTCGGCCCACATTTGCAGAAATTGTCTCATCTTGCTGAAGATACGGAGATACGGTGTAATGGGGGCTGACAGGCCTGCACCTCTCCTACGTTCGTGACATTTGTATTTGCCGTATTGCCTGAAATTTGGCATTTCCCCGCGCCTTTCAACGTCTCACTTGTTTCTGAAGGGCATTATATGTTGTATAATTTGGAGGCAGTATAAGTTGAGAAGAGCTGTAAGACTGTGGTCTAGCAAATGTCTAGAGGTTATAGGTCTTCACAGTTTCCTGTTTTTAAAATATGACACCTCTAGCTCTGTAATTTTCCACACGTTTCACTAATGCGTTTTATTTTGGCTCATTTCTATTTGCAAGATATGCTATAAGCTCTCAAAGTGTTCTCTGGAAGGACAAGGTCTGAAATTTCTGTGAAAATGTTGATTGCTTGCATTTATATTTTTGCGATGCCAAGCCCGGCTTTGTTGCAAGATGTATTGATCTTATCACGGATGACATATTTATCTTTGTCTGGCCTGGCCAGAGAATGTTGTAGCTTTATTTTGAGAAAGCTAAAAGATGATTTTACAGAGACATTCTTTGTTGTAAAGGTTATGCTACTTGCATTGATTTGATTGAGAGTTTTGTCTCTTGAGGTCGATGATTAGTTTCAACCTCCCTTGTTCGTTATGTTACGTTCACCACGATTCAAATCTCACACGCGGATACCCAATATGATAATTTATGTGAAATTTAAATCGAGAACAGCAGGATACTGGAACACGATTATCGCCGCCACAACACAGACGTTCCCTCCCCGATTTTTTTGAGGGGAGCGGGATGGCTGTACACAGGCTAGCATTGCCTCTGTCCAGCCTGATTTGAAGCTTACCACAGTTTATTTTCATTTCTACATGACCATCTTGGATCAAAGTTAAAAATAGGCTTTAATTGTAGGAGGTTTTAAACATAGCAGTAACTTAAAATTAAAGTCCAGCAAGAATTTATCACGATTTATCATTTGCAGGTGCTTCATATTAAGTACAAGGGAGCTGGTGAGAGACCTGTTGAGGAGGTGGCTGGCTTAGTGGGTTTTAAGCTTCCAAAGCAGTACCAAGAACCTTCAGATAATACAAGTGAAAAATAGCATCGTGTTTCATTCAAGAAAAGGGTTCTACACAAGATGAGTTTAGTGGTTGTTATACCACTAGAGTCTTATGACACAGCATCAGGTGGTGAACTGAGAGTTTGTCAGGAGCTGGATTTTGTCTTGACTCACAAGAAGGTCTACTGTTGATTGTCAAAGTCACTGATGGAAACAGTTGGCTGCAAATATTGAAACCATTGTGTGGCTCTACATGTGGCATGATAGCAGAAATGTAAAGACACTCCGTGTTACAGTGGCAGCAAGTTATTTACTATTGGGACTATGTCATGTTAGAACCCACCGTTGAACTGCAAATTTGTCATTCTTGTGTGGAGGGAAGGATAATGTGCAGGAATGTCTCATCAATGAAATCAATGGCATCAGAGATACTGTCAACTAGATTGCATCTGAAAAAGAGACAGTCCAAATCGTTCAATTCATCCGAATGGATTATTTGATTCACAAGTAGTCAATCAGACATAGTACCTTCAGTGTTTTTAAAACAAGGAATACACATGTATTTGTCATCTTTCACGTAGCATGCTTTTGCTATTGTCAGATCAACAAACTGTTCTGTCGGGTCGTCAACAAAATTATCCATTCACATGAATGGAACGAATTGCCAGTCTTGCACTAGGTCACTGTTGTCACTAATGAGATGCAATTGTCTGATTGACCACCTGATTTGTTTGGTCATGAATAATATTATCCATATGATGAATTGATTGATTGAATTGGCAGCACTGAATCCAGCTAATTGCTAATGGCATGTAGTTTTCTGATCAATAACAAATAGAATGTTATCTTTTCATGAATGACAAAGTGAAATGTATTTGTGGAGAGCACTATGTTGTTTGCAGAAGTCTACGGTGGGAAAACCTATAGTTTGTCTTAGACAAGTCAGTCTGCATTATAACAAGTACAAGAACTTCAAAGAAACACTATTTCACTAAAATAAACTGTATTTCAGGAGAATACTTGGATATGAGGGCAGGAAATTCATAATAGGTGAGTAATCAATAGGTAATCAATGACTACATGTAATCAGTAACATTGATGAGTAATTGATGAGAAGTCAATTGGCCAGAAAATATTTAGTCTTTGATTGCTCATTGATCATCAGTTGATTACTCACTTATTACCCATCAATTACTCATTGATCATCAATGAGAGATCCATGGTAAAAATGTATTGAAAATGTTTTCCAAGTTTAAGGTGGCTGATAACAGTTTTCAGCATTTTCCAGACCTTATAATTTGATTGATTGGTATCTTTATCAGTTGCTATTGCAGTAATGGTGTGAAACAAATGCCCAATACCTCTGATAATTTTTTTTAAACTTTGCCAAAAGTTGTATCATGACATGATGATCATAATGTTAATCAAAAATGGGGTTCACCAAACTCATTTTTGAGTTATCAACAGTAAAAGCAAAAATTAAGGGTCTTTTTAACAGGTTATATTATTGCTATGGTAACCACTAATGTCAAGAAAATGATCACAACTCATTGACCTATGATTGGGCATTTGTTTCATACCATTACTGTAATTGGTAACTGATTAAGACTTGTAGTACTAAGCCATAAGAGTACAAGGGCTGATAGGACCTTCCTGCACTCAGCCCTTCAACCGAGTTAATAAAACACATCTTGAAATTGCTAAATAATATAAACAATACATCACCCAAGATTGCAAGCTTTATTTTGCCCTTATCTTTAATGCCATTGTTGCAAATGCACTAAACCTGCATTAGAATACAAGTAGACAGGCGGGAGACAAATTGACAATTTTGCCAATTTGCTGCAAACAATCTGCCATTAATGATATACAGGGCAACAATATACTTTGTAACTTGCCATGAAAACTAACTAAATGTTCATTTTTAAAATGTGGGCTTAAAACAGCTTTATTCTACTTTTGACATGAATTTATGCACAAGCATAGCTGTCAAGTACACTGAAATGCAATAAAAAGATTTTTCGTTAACTAAAACCTTATAAAGCAAATCTGTTCCACCAAATCTTTAAAAGCTGTGGCAACAAAGTTAGTTGAAAGTACTACAAAACAAGTCACACACCTTTTTACAATCCAATAACATCAAAATAAGCTTCCAGCACTTACTGATTTCCAAGATAGCTAATAGTGGGAAATGGTTAGGAAGCCCAGCAAAGTTCTTCGTTGTATGTTTTTGTTTACAAAATACAGTAGGTGGTTACGTGTTTATGGAACTAACCAACAGAAACCATAATTCATGCAGTGTATGAGCCCAAAACAAAAGATGTGTAGGGTTGAGGACATTCCAACTAAATCGTGGCCTATTTGTTTGCCCCTTTGATGTTTCCTGGACTTCATAAGCATTTCCCTCTATTAACTACGTTTCTGATTATCTACTAATAGCACTAATTGGTAACACTTTTATTTTCAAGTACAAACAAATTAATTTGAATCACATTTTGTAGCCAGTACAATTTGTATTCTGTTTTGCCCGCAGTGCCATCAAGGCATTGCCATAAGACTACCAAAACGGTCTTTTCCTCTTGTAAAATATTAAAAGCAACTGTTAATTTTCTTCTTCTTCTTTTGTTATACAAAGACTTAGATAATATTAATGGTTCTAAGATATTATTATCCAACACTGCTTCGTAGAGTACAAATAATACGTGAAACGAGTACAAATATCACACAATATTTGTACTGACATTTTAGTGTGTAGTATCGCTGTAAATTTTTACTCATTTGTATTTTGAAATACTGCAAGACTCGTAAAAATATACAGCGATACTGCACACTAAAATGTCTAATAAGATATATATATATTTTCCAGGAACTTGTAGAGTTTTCATGTCAGTCTAAAAATCATTTTAGTGCCATGAAATGTAACTATATCCTGCAGTTCTGTAACATTGTTTTTCCTTTTCTTTATCTGTTGCATAGTCAATATGTAATCCTTAAACTGCTTGTGATGGAGCTGTTATTATGGGGTACTTTTGTGTCCCTTATTTTTGGACTTCGAAGGGAACCCTAACCTGATTCACAGATGTTCCAGGTCCCTCGCAGTAAGGCACTTGCTCCCTTCCCCTTCAGACAGGGAAGGGAGTGAGTGCCTCGCTGTGAGGGACCTGGACAGTGTGAGAATTAAGTCAAAGGTACCCTTGATAAGCCATTTTTGAGCTTTCATGGTCTCTGTTTCTGCAGAAGTCCGGGTGCAAAACTTTTTACATGAACTTGATCTGGACGAACAGAAATAATATGATCATGAGTTGAACTCATATTTATATGAAAAGTTATACACAGAACCTAATGCAAAAAGTGAAGCTGGAAATACTTATCTGAGGTGAAATACCAATCTTCCTGATATGTTTGGCCAGTGATAAGTGCAACAAATGTGAGACCACAAGTGAAATTCACATACAAACAAAGGAGCTTGACTTTTTGAAAAAAGTTTAAGAAAAACAATTACTGGTACATGATAAAAACAAATGTCCTGTGAAATGTGTTGAAATCAGCTTGCAGTCTCATACCTTGTAATGTTACGGGTCTGCTATTCTACTATTCTTGCTTTTGTTAGATTTCCAACTATTAAATGTTTTGCTGATCACCCTAAGAAACTGGAGTTCTTTGCAACATTTTGGTGGAAAAGAACTTCTGACTCTGGTTGTTCAAAGGATGGATAACGCTATCCACCGGAAAAATCACTAGTTGTTTGTTCTGTCAACACTCATTCACTGGATAGCGATTCATCTGGTGGATAGCAATATCCACCCTTTTAACAACTTGATCCTGCATGGAATAGCTTGAATTTCTTGGTTAACTTAAAACCAGGTAAGGATATTTGATTTACTAATTAACCTAGCTCAGATGCTAAAACAAGCAAATACAATGTAAAATGGCATGCATATAGTTATGTTGAATAAAGTAATATTCCATGCAGTGGTCCAGTTTGGTTTCAATTTTGCTCTCACTGTGTACAATTTTGAACCACCAGATCATTATTTATACTACTTTACAAGCGTTCTCAGCTTCAACTTCTTCACTTAAAGTTCAAACTGAAGTTCAAGAGTCTCCCGTTCAACCTTGTGATTCAGTCAATGGAACATTAGCGACTGCTGTGTATGTAGCTACTCCATTTCTAACCAATCCTGGTTCAACAAGCTGTGTGTTTTCTTGTGGTGTGTTCTGAACTTCAGGGACTGAGTGAACAATGCTATCATCATGCACCTGGGCAAAGCTCACAGCAGCAGTGGCTACTGCAGGGCGGGAACTTTTCACTGGGCTTCCCTCTGATGTTAAACATACAAGGGCTTTCACGCGATCTTCTGTGAATGAGAACTGACCAACTGGCATGTTGGTAAAATCTAGTTTAGCAGGCTCTTTCTCTTCGATCGGATCATCCTGTTTCTTGGCATCAAGTTCTGCCTTTAGTGAGAGATTAGGGCGAATTTTTCCAGATGCCATTCGTTTCATCATTTGTTTTCGGTTACAGAACCACACTCTTACAGTGACAGGTTCTAGTCCTAATTTTGTGGAAAGTTCATTAATTTCTGCAGTGGTAGGCTTTGGATTCTGTTCAAAATTGTGAATTAAATACTGTAGAGTTTCATTTGAGAAGGAAGTTCTTCTTTTACGTTTTTTGCACATTCGCAGCCCTTTGGCACACTCCTGTTCTTTTTGTTCGATCCATGCCTGCAAAACTGGCTTCATTTTCTCTGCTGCCTTAAGACCAAGATTTTTTGACTCAAATCGAGAGATAAATGATTGGCTGTAAGAGGAATGTCCATTGCTGTGTGACAGCTCATTACCAACATCTTCCTGGGTGTATCCCAATGCAATCCGTCTTGCCCTGAATGACTCAATGAAAGCTTTCATATCTGTTGTTAAACAAGTATCTGTCAACGTGCCAAACATCTGTGCTGAAGAATTTGGTGATCCTGAAGACTCTGAGACAGCACTTTGGCTCATTTCTTGTGAAGGAGGTGGTTCTTCAGGCTTCCCCACCTGAATATGGGAGACTACTGATGGAGGGAGGCCGAGTGGGCATGAAGTACCTGGAATAGTATAAGTGGAGTACCCTGAAATGACACCCTCTCCAGTTTGAGAAACAGGAAGAGCTTGTATCTGGCTTGTAAGAAAGTGCCCCACCTGTGTGCAAAGAAAAGTCTCTTAAATATGGAAGTCATACATGTAATTAATCAGCAACATCTGCACTTCTCTATCTGAAATGAAAATGTGCAGACTATGTTCTTAAAGCTACAGTGTGTAATGTAGAATTTTCTAAATTCAGTGGGAAACATCTGGTCAAATCCATTTTGATTGCCAATCTTATGATCAGTTTTTCTCGTACAAACAAAAATGAAAATTATTTTTTATGTATTTAGCTCTGCTGTACTAATTGAAGCCAGTTTACACTAAGAAAAAAAAAACACGGCTTTTAAATGTGTAAAATGTGTCTGACAATGTGCCACAAATCCAATGTGTCATGTCAAAAGAATACAACAGCATTCATAATAAACGGCACGCAATGCATGCAGAACCGATGACGTTTCACGAGGGGTCTTTAAGAATTTTCAGGAAATTTGACAGAAAATTTCCAAAAAAAAATAAAAGTAGCTGACAACATCTGTGTTGAATGATTGTTCGACAAAAGTTGCGTTATCTTGTAGCGCGACATCCGATACTGACGACATACGATGCAAGGTCAAGGCCATGCGCACGGTGTTGGTGTACAAGTCACAATTTCTAATGACGTCTGACTTTACCCGTGTTTTTTTTTTGTAAATAAGAAAAAATACGACAGTAAATAATCATACAGATGTATTCTTCATTATCTAATCCAGTTGCATTACTGTTTGTTTAAATTCTCGTTTGCTTGGTTAAAACGTAAAAACAAGAAAAAGTCAGTCAACTCACCAAAATTCTTTACATGCCACGTAACATTTTCGTTTACAAACGAAACACTTGAATCATCGTTTGTAGCGTTTATGTCGTTTGAAACGCTTCCAACTTGCGTTTGCCAAACCAGCGTTTAGCGTTTGTGCAACGATTTGGCATTGTTTGTTTCTGTCGTTCGAATCGTTCGTTTCTATGGTTTGAATCGTTTGTTTATATGGGTTGAATCGTTCGTTAATTATATGGTTTGAATCGTTTGGTCTGTTTGGTTTATTTATAGTTTGAATCGTTTCTTTCTTTTGGTTCGGTAAATGTTGTTTTCGAATGTTGATTTGATTTATAACAATTGTTTAACTGTTCGTTTGAGGCAAAATTCAATAACTTTGGTGATTTTATCTGAAAAGGTTGCGATTTTAAAAGGACGGCTTTGAACAGAGATGAAGCGTCTGCCGGTGTCTGCTAAAAATACATGAGTTTCACACGAATAATTAAGTCTTGTGTTCTAGCGCACAAAGAATCAATATTTATTACTTCCAAAAGCAAATTTGACATTTATTTGAATAACTTTTTTGGATCCAAAAACTTTTCGTGTTCTATTTTGTCTTTGTTAATTCTTAGTTGAAAGCCGTGTTTATATAAACATTGACAAATTTGCATTTCGGTGGAAATTTGATATCGTTTCATTCATATTGGGAAATTTTATTATCGATTGTCAGGTCGATTGTTTTCCATCTAAAAATTCTTATGCAACTATCGATTTTTCATCAGAAGATATTTATCTAACCACATGGATAATGCAGTTTTAAATAATGACATGGCTACGATCTTTATTTGTTCGACTCCTATTTTTCATGCTTTACCGTTCCCGACCAGCACGTGAACTACACCTTGATCCATGCGCGTCGGAGCGAAATTTCTTATCTTCACCCAAAAATGTAAATTATAATTCATTTTCTTTCACAAAGTAAAAATTTATTCGTAGTGTATGCACTCTTGCGAAAGGGTTCCGAAAATTAAACCTCGTTCTTCCAAACGAGTCTCAACAGCGCGTTCTCGTAGGATGCTATTTTGAGCATCACGAACGCTAGAAACGATTGAAACCAAAGTTCATAAACGATTGAAACCAAAGTAGAAAACGATTGAAACCAAAGATAAAAACCATTGAAACCATTGGCAAAAACCACTGAAACGACAAAAACGATGGAAATGAAACGATGGAAACGAACGACACAAACCATTGAAACGCTGAACGCAAACGCTGGATTGCAATTTGATCACCCAACCAAAAGTTTACGTAATTTTTTTTTCAATGTAACGCTAGAAAATCAGTTCTTTCTCCGAACCTGCAGACATTTGATATGAAGTGCGCCTTTGACTGGATTCTACAACTTATGTGCACCTCAGTTTTCGAGATTTTTGTGTCTAATTTTTAGTTGAAGCAGAAATAATCACGAAAATGTCTTATGCGTTCACTCCTGTTTTCAATGTAATTTTCGAGTACGATATTTTGATTTTGATGTAATGTATATGAAATGATTCATATGTGAACTGCGGATATATATGAAGGTGATATGTGATCTTCGCAGTGAATTTCCAATTTAAGCAATTGGAATAAAGAAGCCTGAAAAAAATCAGGGCTTCAACGGGAATCGAACCCGTGACCTCCGCGATACCGGTGCGATGCTCTACCAACTGAGCTATGAAGCCACACATTGGGAGCCAGGTCAATTGTGAGTTCATATTTTCCCGTGAAAGGAGTGAAATGATGTAATGTATATGAAATGATTCATATGTGAACTGCGGATATATATGAAGGTGATATGTGATCTTCGCAGTGAATTTCCAATTTAAGCAATGGGAATAAAGAAGCCTGAAAAAAATCAGGGCTTCAACGGGAATCGAACCCGTGACCTCCGCGATACCGGTGCGATGCTCTACCAACTGAGCTATGAAGCCACACATTGGGAGCCAGGTCAATTGTGAGTTCATATTTTCCCGTGAAAGGAGTGAAATGATGTAATGTATATGAAATGATTCATATGTGAACTGCGGATATATATGAAGGTGATATGTGATCTTCGCAGTGAATTTCCAATTTAAGCAATTGGAATAAAGAAGCCTGAAAAAAATCAGGGCTTCAACGGGAATCGAACCCGTGACCTCCGCGATACCGGTGCGATGCTCTACCAACTGAGCTATGAAGCCACACATTGGGAGCCAGGTCAATTGTGAGTTCATATTTTCCCGTGAAAGGAGTGAACTGATGTAATGTATATGAAATGATTCATATGTGAACTGCGGATATATATTTTGATTTTGTTGTAAATTCAAAATAAGTGGTTTTTCTGCCACTTGCTTATCGCCAGGTAAATGCACATGAAATTTACTTTACTTTTATGTTGTCTGATTATTATAATTGTCCGTGAATTTTGCATTCTAGCTCGTTATTTAGCGTTACATATTTTGTTATGCCGTTGTACACCAACACTGTGCGCATGGCCGAAAACACTGTCTTGAAAATGTTTAGCCCTTTTCTTTTAAAAAATGTAAAGATTTCTGTTTACTAAATCTAATAAAACACATCAAATATAATTTGTCTCTTTTGTTTATACTTAGAATTAGTCCTTTCTAACTGCCCGGGAGTATTTTGCTTTGAGTTCTACGCGGTGATTTCTATTTGGTGACCTTTGGTTCTACAGATCGGCAGATCGCAACAGACAACAAATCTTGTCCACTCGCACGACGACCGATGACATGATTTCATCGCTTAAAAAGAACACAAACCATGCACCTTGTTCCCAGTGCTCTTCAGTTCAATTCAGGGAGTAATCGCACATCACCCCAAAAGTTCCATAAATTCTATCGCTTTTTCACTTTACAGCATTAACCGATGACGTCATAAGATGACGTCATCGCTTAAAAAGTGATTTCAACCCATCAAGCTTTCTTTTTCTTTGTTTTTATGTCCAAATCCATCTATGTTAATTAATTTATCTTATTTATTTATTATTGCTATCAGAAATATACAGGTCTTTATTTAATATTACTAAATAAATACATTCATTTTATTTTGATGACATGTGTCAGCTGGGCAAATTTTGTACCATATGTGACTGGTTCATGCAAAAGTTCTAACTTCATTTACAGTGTCCTTGGTGAGCACAGCACGAATAGAACATAAACGTGTTAAGAAACCCAACAGATGGGAGGCTAACCAGCTGACTATTTACGAAGCAAAGCCTAGAATTTTAAGTCAGGACTACTGAGAACCAAGTTTAATTAGTGGCACAGTGAAGGAAGGGTTCTATATCTAGCAAGTGCCTGTAATCCTCATCAGAGTATAAACATAAACATGATTGTAGAAGGAAGGTTTTATACTTTTTATGAAATTGTTATGGGAATCAAAATGCAAAGGAGCAAGGATGGTAAAAACTAGACAAACATGTCACATGACACAGCCAAAACTGGGGAATATCAGTTGAATGAGATATTCCCCAGTTTTCAAAATTTCTGTTTTAGTTTTCATCCTATGTAAAACTGAATATAACTGAACATTTTGAATGAACTAGCAGTATTTTTGAAAGTGACATAATTATTCTAATGTTAAAATATCTGAATAATAAACACAATGACCACCATAAGCTAGGAAAATATACACTGATATTTGTCCCTGGACATTATCTGTTCCTCAAAGGTCACAGTTTTCCTCAAGCTTCACTCTCTGAAAACTGTTCCCTTCTCAGAACAGATAATGTCCACCAACAGATAAATAGAAGTTATTGCTTAATATATATATTTATACTCTGATAGAAAGCTTTCCTATCCTAATCTTCATTTTTTGTATAAAATTTCTACAGTTTACACTATTAGTCAACCCTCCAAGTTTATTTTTTTCTTTAGTGGCCATTTGGCCAGCGACTGCTCAAGTTTGGTCGCCAGTGAAAAGTTTTAGTCGCTAAATTAAGCTCACGCTTTCAATCTTTCTTCTCAATTTTAGTCGCCAGCCTGGCGACTTCTGTTCCAATTTAGTCGCCAGCTCCAATATTTTAGTCGCCATGGCGACTAAAATGGTCTTAACTTGGAGGGTTGTTAGTCTTTAATTAATTTTTGTATTCATTATATCAGCACTCAGTCGTGATTACACTTACTTGGACACCGGGCTGAATCTGGCTGGGGTTTTGGCAAAGTTGTTCAGTAACAATAGCAGACCTTGTGTTTCCTAAATCAGCAACAGATATTAGGTGTCTCATTATAGTTTAAGTGACTTTCACTGTTTTGATCTCCCACTATACAGGAGCAGGTTACCACTGCATAATTATGATGTGCTCAAGAATAAAAGTAACACAAATCAGGCCAAAAGGATATTAGTGTAGGAAGGTTGTGCTTTTGGTATCTGGCATAGGGTGCTACATTAATTTTTGACTGGTATCTCTGAGAGGGTGGGTGTCACTTCTAAGTAGACTTCCAGGAAATATTCTTCTTTCCCCTTATAGTTTTGATGGAACTTATAAAACTACAACCCTTTGTAGAGGGTGGTAAAGGGGAGTGTAGATCATGTTTCACAGAAAACAAAACAGCCCTTTCAAAATTCATGAAAAATAAAAGAGAAAATAAAGTAAAAGAGAACATTTTGGAAATTTAAAATCACACATCACAAAAATGTAAAAAAAAAAAATGTAAATACAATTTTAATGTCCATAGGTGGGACGAGGTTACCCTCAATGTCTGAGCCAGAGGCTCATGTATAATACGTTGGACTGTACCAGATCGAATTGGAATTTAGCAGTGTTGATTTTTGCAGAGGGAGGAAAACCTGAGAACCCGGAGAAAAACCCTTGGAGCGAGGACGAGAACCAACAACAAACTCAACCCACATGACGCCGGGTCCGGGAATTGAACCCGGGCCACATTGGTGGAAGGCGAGTGCTCTCACCACTGTGCCATCCCCGCTCCCCAGCGACTGTGAAAATCACAATTCACAGAAAGAAACAGCCATTTCACATTTCATGGGAAATAAAAAATGGCCAATCACGGGTCACGAAAATACCCTTTACCACCCTCTTTTTACGTCTGTTAATTTTCATGACAGATCAGCATCAAATTTCCCTACACAACATCAACAGTGTGAAGTATTAACATGATATAATTATGATAAAAAAGTATCGGAAAATAGTCCAGTTCATGAGAAATTTGCAGATTTCTGAAGAAAAGACACTAAACATTTGAACTTGCCAGCTATTCCAAGCAGGAGTGAGGTTAGGCTGTTCAAAATCAAACTTGCTGTACTCGTTTGATTCTACACTGAAGTTCTCTTGCGATGTGTTGAATTAGGTTCATTATTCATTAAAAATTTGACATTCAAATCCATGGTGTAGATGTTCATGCAGAATGTATGAAAACCAAAATGTGATCATGCAAGGAACAACAACAACAACAATAACAAAAGGGTATGTAAGTTGTGGCATTTGCTTTACTGTGCATCTTCAAAGTTACAACAGAATTACAAGTTTGAAGTTGTGACAATGTGCAGAACAATATGAAACCCATTTAGGTACCTTGCATTACTGAGGTAGCTATAAACTGCTGATGCATTTTTTTAAGATCAGCAACAATCTTCTCCTCAATTTCCCGCCCAGCTTCCAGCTCAGAATCTGACATCCATATGGCTGTTTCTTGGGATGGTGTGATCATCACAACAGTCTTCTTACGGGTTTGAAGGATATTGGATACCACAACCTATAACCAGGCATCATTATCAGTCACACAATAATCATCATTATTACAGTATATTTAACAATTATTCACCATAGTGGAGAATAGTGGTAGATATTTACCGAACTGCAAAGTGGCAAGGTAAATATCTACCACTTTCACCAACACTGAGGTGAAAAATTGTTTTAGTATATACCATACAAGTTGAATAACTAGTGGACCAAAACATTACTTTTAGTACCCAGCGGCCTGCAAAACCATTTTGTTTCTCTTTGGCTGCTTGGAGGTGAATAGTACTTTGCTAATCACCTCCGAGTTAACCAATCAGTGCACATGGAAAACACCATTCACTTGTGTGGTATATACTAAATATTATTATATCACATCATAGTTAATCGAGGGGGCTGGTTGTGAAAGCCGGCACACATCAAAGGGCCGGCCTTTTGTTTTACATTTGAGGTTGAATTGCACCATCACGTGACATTGGCCGTGCACATGACAAGCGTTCATTCCAAAACAATATGGCATTTTTCTTTGTTTTTCTTTGGAGACGATTTTGACGCTATTCTATGTATTTTGGAAGAAGAAGAAGTGGGTTCTGTTAATTGTGCTGAAGATGGATGAAGTTTCATCCAAAACATACATCTATATGTCGTGGTTTAATTTGGTTAAGACTTTGGTTTAAGACTTTTCAAACCAGTTTAATTTTTGTTTTCATTGTCTTGTATTCATTATCATGATCTGAAACAATGGAACATAAAAATCAAACTGGTTTGAAAAATTTTAAATCAAAGATAAAATTAAACCACAACATATACATTAAAAAATGTCATGGACATTTTAAAAAGTCATCATCTTAATCACTTCTTATCATGCCAGTAGGCACATATATGGCCTACAATTTCTGTACTACAAGCAACTCTATCTTTATAACAAGTAATCAGGAAGGGAAAGCAGCTGGGGGTACTTTCCCAAAAGCAGAATATTGATGTGTTTTTTATCAATGTTACAAAAACTGTTCACTTGTGCAAAGAGAAACAGGACCAAACAGACTATGGAGCAGGCAGAAAGAGTGTTCTATTTAAATTATACCTTTGTAACTTTTTTCACAACCATGTTTCTACTACTGACAGTACTTACAACTTTTGGTCAATTGTTCTTAAAGTAATTTATGTAATAGCACATCTGACTGCCATACTGGGGTCCCTCTTTTTGTACTGAAGAACTGGCTTTATGAGATGCCACATTTTGAATAGATTTTATCTTGGCATGGTAAAAATCTATAATCACGGTACTTTGCCTAGTGCAACTTACGAGGCTGTCCGCGTAACAGCGGATAAGGCAAATTTTGGACCTTCACCGATTTCTCTAATATTTTCAGTGAAAGTCGACCATTATATCCCATGAACAAATATCACATTTATTTGGATCAAATCTTTTATTTTTATTTTTTGCCAGGCGGTTTTCACTGCAACCTCAAAACCACCCAATTTGCATTTGAAGACTCCATAATTTAGCATTAAATATCGGTCGCTGCCAAATCGTATTTCCTTAACCAAACAAGCTGAATATTTTATATATCAAGGTTTTATGTTTCTTCTATACTTTAACGGTTAAACAATTGTATTCTATAAAATTTTGACTGAGTTATGAATTTTCAAAAACACTTCCTAACGGACTCAGGAATGCGTGACACGTAACATACCTGTAGTTGAAAGCGATTTTCTCGAATGTGGGACCTGATCAGAAGTCAAGTCTATTGTATCTCGAAAGTACTAATGCCAGTCTAGAAACCTATCGAATAACATTTGTGGGCACTCTGCACTTCGCGCCGTACAGAGCAGCAAGATTTTCCCAAATTTTCGCCATTTTGATTAAAACCAAAGATAACGACGGTCTGATTTCTTTACAGGGAACGCCTATAGATACGATCATTAACACTAAACACCACACTGTGGCATGCAAATAAATAATATTTGTCGATTTAGCCGTCGTTTGAGGAAAAAATCTACCGTTGTTGCAGGATTTTCAAAAGAAACAGTGATAAATATCAATATGCAAATTAGCTCCGAAAGCGACATTTTACTATATTTATCTCTGTAATTCCCGAAAACTTTTTTCCTTAAAAATTATTTTACAAGGCAAAGAAATGTTCCTTACCTGAGAAAAGATGCCTTTCAGACTATGTAAAAGCGTTTCAGTTTTGCTGTGCATGAGTGATTATTTTCATTTCCCACGCTGCAGCCGGTAACACAGTGTTTGTTTGTTTGCAAGGTTGTTCAGTTTCACCCTAATTCAATTAAAAGCAGGCAAGTTGTCTACTTTTTCAAAAAGGTCTCTCAGCTCATCCTTACAACGTCGGAGGTACCTGACTAATTGTCAATTAAAAGTTTATTGACAATTTCCCCCAATAAATATCGAAAAAAATCCTGAAAGTATCATATCAAAACGAAACTTCAAGTGCTAGGTCTTAATGAGGTTAGCCGTAGGCCTCAGGCGTAACAGTCGTTGGCCAAAAAAAAAATGTTAACCGTAAAAAGAAATTTCTAGCCACGAAAGCCGAAGTCTCAGGATTTCGTGTCAGGACTTTCACTTGTCTTGGTACCGAGAAGTGTTAGATTTGCTCCAAGTCGTTCGCTTTTTCTTTGTGTCAACAGAGCTACTGTATTTGAATTGATCATTGTCGTCCCCAGAGCCCGCGATCCTTCTGGTCTCCATCAGGGTTCGAGAACTCTGACCGTTCCCAATTTCTCAGCATTAACATGAACATGCACAGAGTTTTCGTTCTGTATCTTTAAGCCAATCAGATTTGTCAGATTTGACAATGAGTCCGTGAATCGCGGACTTGAGGTGTTGGAGGCGGAAAGAGGTCTCGATTCCTGGCGCAGAGCAGCAGGATCGAGTTACTATATGCCTCCGTTTGAAAACGAATCTACGTGCGAAGCCATTCATGTGAAAATGCCTTCCACCTTCAAGTCCATTTTCACGCAAATCAAACCTCTTTTTATTTGAATGGTTTCGCACGAAGACTCGTTTTGAATCTGAGGCAAAAAGCAACTCGGAGATGCCCTACAGACCTTTTGCGCTTGGGCTATTTGTTGCCCCATTTACAGACCATTTGATGATACTCTTGAGAATTCGCATGTATATGAATGAATAAATTTTATGTGGATAAGAGAAAAATTCTCTAGAGAATATCACGTGGTCAGTAATGGGAAAACAAACCGCCCAAGTGAAAAAGGTCTATTGATCGCTTACGAAAAAGGATACAAAAGGATACAAGATCGCGCATTGAAGTGTTCGCACGCGAAACGCAGGATTTCCAGAAATGGCTCGTTCAACGATCAGACGCAATTTTTGATTTTTAAGCCAGACTGTGCGCCCTCCTTATCCAGCGGTCTTTTGCGAATCAAACGAGCGAGCAACTTGGAGCAAGTGCCGTAGCACATTGTAATTCATAGCACTTGCTCCAAGTTGCTTCCTCGTTTGATTCGCAAAAGACCGCTAGATAAGGAGGGTGCACAGTCTGGCTTGAAAATCAAAAATTGCTACTGTCCGCGGAACGAGCCATTCCTAGGATTTAATAGTGCGCTTCGCGTGCGAACACTTCAATGCGCGATTTTGTTTCCTTTTTTGTAAGTGATCAATTCACGGTCTCGTCTCCAGAGGCCGCGATCCATCTTGCCTGCTCCAGGAATCAAGACATCTGGCCGCCTCCAAAACCGTTAGCGATTAACGGACTCAATGTCAAATCTGACAAATCTGATTGGCTGAAAGATACAGAACGAGTGCTCTGCGCATGTTAATGCTCAGAAATTTGAGTTCTCGATCCCTGATGGAGACCAGAAGGATCGCGGGCTCTGGGGGCCAGAATGATTTATTAATTCAAATAACTCTGTTGACACAAAGAAAAAGCGAACGACTTGGAGCAAATGTAACACTTCTCGGTATCAAAACACGTAAAAGTCTTGACAAGAAATTTAAATCCTGAGACTTTCACTTTTGCGGCTAGAACTTTCTTTTTACGGTTAACATTTTTTTTTTTTCGGCCAACGACTGTTACGCCTAAGACTTAATTTTTTGGTCGCTTTACGGCTAACCGCTAACCTCATTAAGATCCACTACTTAACGACGTTTCGTTTTGATATATACTTCGGCTTAGTTTCAGGAGTTTTTTTTTTCGACATTTATAGGGGGAAATTAATTTGCCACCCCGCTCCCGTGAATTCCAATGATCCGCCATATAACTGAGTACGTACAAAACAGAGGTGGACAAGATAGATTTTATCACGACATTTTAATATAAAACTTTTTATTGACAAAAATAGTCAGGTACCTCAGACATTTTAAGGATTAGCTGAGAGAGCTTTGAAAATGTAGACAACTTGCCTGCTTTTAATTGAATTAGAGTGAAACCAACAGCCTGGCAAACACTGTGTTACCGGCCGCAGCATGGGAAATGAATTTAATCACTCATGCACAGCAAAACTGAAACGCTTTTACATAGTCTGAAAGGCATCTTTTCTCAGGTAAGGAACATTTCTTTGCCTTGTAAAATAATTTTTAGGGAAAAAAGTTTTCGGGAATTACAGAGATAAATATAGCAAAATGTCGCTTTCGGAGCCAATTTGCATATTGATATTTATCACTGTTTCTTTTGAAAATCCTGCAACAACGGTAGATTTTTTTCCTCAAACGACGGCTAAATCGACAAATATTATTTATTTGCATGCCACAGTGTGGTGTTAAGTGGTAATGGTCGTATCTATAGGCGTTCCCTGTAAAGAAATCGGACCGTCGTTATCTTTGGTTTTAATTAAAATGGCGAAAATTTGGGAAAATCTTGCTGCTCTGTACGGCGCGAAGTGCAGAGTGCCCACAAATTTTATTCGATAGGTTTCTAGACTGGTATTAGTACTTTCGAGATACAATAGACTTGACTTCTGATCAGGTCCCACATTTGAGAAAATCGCTTTCAACTACAGGTATGTTACGTGTCACGCATTCCTGAGTCCGTTAGCAAGTGTTTTTGAAAATTCATAACTCAGTCAAAATTTTATAGAATACAATTGTTTAACCGTTAAAGTATAGAAGAAACATAAAACCTTGATATATAAAATATTCAGCTTGTTTGGTTAAGGAAATACGATTTGGCAGCGACCGATATTTAATGCTAAATTATGGAGTCTGCAAATGCAAATTGGGTGGTTTTGAGGTTGCAGTGAAAACCGCCTGGCAAAAAATAAAAATAAAAGATTTGATCCAAATAAATGTGATATTTGTTCATGGGATATAATGGTCGACTTTCACTGAAAATATTAGAGAAATCGGTGAAGGTCCAAAATTTGCCTTATCCGCTGTTACGCGGACAGCCTCTTAAGGTTTTCTGGGATGCTTACCATTAAGCCAAAAATTATGAAAATTTTGGTTGAAAGTCAGATGGAACAGTAATTTTCCAAAAAATCCGTTCAGAAATTGTGGTCTGCCTCAAGATGCACTCCTTTTTTTCTGTTTGGAACAGAACGTCCGAAATGTGCTTACCATTTGTATGGTTTCCCAGTTCCAATCTCCTATCAATGGGAATCAGTAACAGAAAACTGAATTACAAATGGAAACCACCATCTCTTTCGGTTGGTTTGTTGATTTTGGAAAATTCCTTAGCATTATTCAATAGACATCCCATCCATTTCCTTCCAATAAATGGTAAGCACACCTGGTTTTACTTTCCAGTTGTGGTTTCAACTTAATTGTTGTTTTTTTTTTAGCTGGCAAAGATGAAATGTTCCTGAAGTGTGACCCATAATGTACCCACTACAAATAACTAAAACAATCAGATAAAGAAATTAAAATACCTGATGTGAGTACTTGGCTAAAGACTGTCTTGCTTTCTTGGAGATAATGTTCATATCTGTTTCTAACTATAGGGGAAAGACATTTGTTTCTTTAATTTGTTTTCAGGTGACTCACACATTATGGGAACTATTGATTCTTGTAAGATTATGGTAGCGTTCCTCTTAACCAATCCATTTTCGGATCTAGTTAATCCAGATTGTTTGAATCTTTGTGTTAGCTGGAACGAAAATCAAAAAATAGATCGAGCCACAACAGCAAGGCACCGGGCATCACGTTTTTCAAACAAAGATGGCCGAACTGATCCGTACGTACCAACTTTGAATCGTTGAAATGGAACGAAAATCTGAAACCAGTTTCAGTACCAATCTGAATGACCACCTCCAGAGGTGGATTGTTGGATTACAATCTAAGATTGGTTTGTCTATAAATGGAATGAGACATCTCATTTTTGATCGCGAAATCCGGATTTAGATTGATTAAAAGGAACGCTGCCTATTTTTTCCCGAATATGGATGCAACATAACATGACATATACATGTAAGTGATATAAGACAACTGTTCTGGTTTATAAGTTGCAATACCGTAAAATTCCGGTTATAAGCCTTGGGCTTATACAACTTCATAAGGGGTTTTGGGTAGGCTTATAAGCAGAGGGGCTTATATCCGGGGGGGCTTTATATAAGCGGAATAAAAAAAATGTTTCGAAACAAGTCACGGCAGCATTGATCGAAATACGTTTTTAAGTTAAAAAGTCAAAATAAAGCAAGATTTAGTCCTGTTCAGTAATGTCATCCAGCAGAGGGCGGCTTATATCCGGGGGGGCTTATAACTGGATGTAGTTTTTTGCTTCCAGTTAGATGGGCCTATAACCGGGGGGGCTTATAACCGGAATTTTATGGTACTTCAGGGAAACCTAAGTTATACTCATCTACCAAGCGACAACAGTGTCAATTATTATGCATCCAAAATGAATTAATTTAATAAAACAACATGGTCTCACTGGTGAGAATAACAAAACTAATTCCAGAATGATGTAATCATGGCCTGTCTTTCTCACTGGATGCAACTTCTGGATAAGCTATTTAACCCTGGTTTCAAGTGGCGCCCATTTTATGAGGCTCAAAAAGGTGTAGAAATTTTTGTAGAGCTCTACGCCTCTACACATGCCATTCATGCCTTTCATGGTCTACAAGCTGACTTGTCCCCATTCTTCTCTCTGTCTCTTAAGCGAGTGGGAGTCGATAATGCAATGAGAGACTACTGGGGATGAGTCAGGTCTATGAGCCTGTAGCTGCGACTATAGCACTTTCCATTAATAGTCCATAAGTAGCAGCTTTGGAACTGCATACACCGTTATACCCATTTGGCATAACATTTTCCCCAATTTTAAATACAAATTTATATCTCTACTTTAAAGTGTTAGCCTATGCCTTTCTTATTTACCCAGTATGACAGCTTCATGTATTTATTCCTATACTCTATGCTACACTCTACTCTACTGTACGCTTTTAGTCTAATTTAATGTGCTCTACTCTACTCTACTCTACGCTACTCTTCTCTATACTACGCTCTACTGTACTGTACGCTTCTAGTCTAATGTAATGTTCTCTACTCTACTCTATGATGCCCTGCTACTTTACTCTTTGCTTAACGCTAATCTCTACTACACTTTTCTCAACTCTACTTGACTCTACGCTATGCTACGCCTCTCTACTCAACTATACTCTACCCTATTCTAAAAAAAGATTAGTAAACCTGTATGCAAATATTGAATGAAGACAGGTTATCTGTTGAAATTGGAAGAGATACGTTATACATATAAAGATATAAGTACAACACTTAGATGCTGGAATGCAACTAGTGTGTAAATGCAACCCTTTCATAATGTAACGGAAAATGTGCTGGAGGTAACACATGCATATGGGGATAGAGTAGGATAAAATGAATATAACACCTTGGCCGAAAACAATTTCAAAAAGATACATATCATGATATAAGGTAAATGAAATGATACAACCTGCGTAGAGAGTAAAGTAGAGTAAATTACAGTAGAGTAGTGAAGAGTCGAGTAGAATAGCGTAGAGTAGAGTACATTACACTAGAAGAGTACAGAAGAGAAGAGTAGAGCAAAGCATAGCAAAGCGTATCATAAAGTTAAGTAGAGTAGAGGTACATGTAGAGGTAGAGGTAGAGGTAGAGATAGAGGTAGAGGTAGAGGTAGAGATAGAGGTAGAATAGAGTACTATAAACATGTAATATACTGAGTACAAAATGGACTGGTCTATCTTCTACGGGTGTACATTGCTAAAGTTTAGTTTATAGGTGGACACCAAGCTGTCTTGACCAATCTTAACCTATCTCTACTACTCTACGGGTCTACAAGCTTACAAGAGTTAACTATATATATGCTACTACTGTACTAAGTAGAAGCGTAGAGCTCTACGAAAATTTCTACGCCTATTTCAACCTCATAAAACGTGCTGGGTATACCTGGTTTGGTCTGGTCACATGTCTTCCAGATTTTAGCACATTACAAATAAACAATTTGGGGGAGGGGCAGATAAGTGTCATGTTTGTTGCTACTGAGCCCAGGGGAGAGTGGAAAGTGTTGTAAATCAAAACAACCATACATGGATGTGTCCACTGTGAGTACTTTTGCGGTTCCATAACAAATGTCAAGTGGTAATCTTTCATGGACGCCAAAAAAGTGTGTAGACCGTCTGATAGACTAAGTGTAAATTCAAATTGCTGCAGCTAGGCTGTGTAAATCGGTTGGCAAGGCAGGAGAGAGAGACCCTGGGAACGAGGTTGCAAATTGATTGAATTGACAAACTTTCATAGGGGCCCTGAGATTAAATTTTCTGATCAACAACTGGAAATAGAGTTATCAATTGAACAATTCAACTGAATCAATCAAATCAGTCAAATCAACAAACTTTAATAGGGACCCTGCAACAAGAAATCTTCACACTAATGAGATGAAATTTTCTGATCGACAACTCAACTTCTTGAATTGGGAATAAAAATGTCCATTTGACAAATCACACAATTCGGACTGCCACTTTTTTTAATGGAATCTAGTCAACTTGACAGTATTGGACATGGATGCAACTATCAGCCAATAGAACAAAGCACAAGCTTAAATTGTTAAGGAGAATGGTGGAAGGCAAGTTGGATGTTACTCTGAGAAATTAAAATATAATCCAGAACTGCCTAAGAAAAAAACCTAGCAAACTGTCTAATAAATACAATTAAAGAATAGCTGCGGAACATTTTTACCTTAAATGAAACAGTAAATGCTTGTGGTATCCATTCTTTGACTAGAGGAGCCATCATTTTAGGACACTGCACCATATGAAGCTGCAGTGGAGCATTTGATTGAATTTTGTGTTTTGGCTGTAAAAAGAAAAAAGAAAAACACAGTCAGAAACATGCTGCATTTCAAAATCATAACATAAAAAGAGTGGGTTTTGAAGAACTCAAAAGTCAGGAGTCGTAGAGCCATAGAAAAGCACACTGGTACGTTCAAGAACTTTAAATCTGTTTCAAACTACAATGATTATCAGTTGGATATGAAACAAGGTTTTGCTGCTAGTACACCTCTCACAAAACAAACATGTAGTACAGAATGAACGATTTCAGTTTCCTTATTCTCATGGTGCATTGGTTGTTGTTTCATTTACTTAAAACAATACATGTTGTCCATAACAACAAAGCTCCCAATTGTATATACTCAGTCTCTTACATGGACTTATAACCTATAGCTAACGTCTGTTATGGCGAGTTTACAGAAGCTCACTGTGACAAGATCAAACTGTTTAGTTAAACATAAAAAATTCCTGTGTCCATATTGGAAAAAAATGGTATGTACTTGAAGCTTACCCTGAGAGCAGTTGGTTTCTCCTAGACCGAATGCATAGGACAAACCAACTGCTAAGTGTTCGCAGGGTATTCAAACAACACTTTATATAAAGCAATAAACTGTAAGTTTTCATGACCTACCATATCTTGAGGAGGAATGTAGAAGTCAGAGACAGCAGCTGCCAGGTACAGCATAACTGTGGGTCCATGAGGTGCAAGAGACTCCGCCACACCCCGCAGATGGAACAAGTAATCTGACAGAGTACTGAACTCAATCATGAGTAATGTACCAGCAACCTGTACCTAAAACAGAGCAAGACCAGCAAAAGAAGATAAATAATGTATTTAAGATCAAAACCATACGTTTGGGATGGAACTTTCCTGTATATCTAATACAGGACAAATCACTGCTACCTTGCTGAGGTAAGTCTGCTTACGAGCCAAGGGGCCCATCAGGCCGGAGCTTATCCCAGTTTCCGTAGCATGATGCAACTAGGAGTATTTCTACTCCCCCCTGGATGGGATGTTAGTCCATCGCAGGGTTACCCCCAGCAGTAAATTCACCGGTACCCATTTATACACCTGGGTGGAGAGAGGCACTATGAGAGTACAGTGTCTTGCCCAAGAACACAACGCCGTGCCCCGGCCAGAACTCGAACCCGGACCGCCCAATCCGGAGTTCAGCGCACTAACCATTAGGCCACTGCACCTCCCACACCTTGCTGAGGTATAACCTGATAAAGGGTAGAAAGCAACAGTAAGGGTCAATCAAAATTTAAATTAATCAAAGTTTGGCATACCTGCTTATACATCTTGACTACTTGAGTCAGTTTTGGTACTTTACAGGGGTTAACTGGTGATAACAACGAAAAGAACTGTGAACAGTAATTTACATGAGCATGACTTTGCAAGAAATGTAGCTCCATTAAAGAGGACTTCACAATTAATGAATCTTCATTAGAGTGATTTTTAACTACTGTTGGAATTTATCCAGAATTGCTTTGGTTTTGCTTTACTATGCTTGGTGAATAAATTAACACTCAAACCACCTTAATCAACAAATTAAATGCACAACCAAAACCAATCATGACTCAGTCACAGACTTTTTCACCTGGAGCTGGTTCCAAGAATTTGATTGGATTTTTCATTGCATCATTTTGGTCACTGTAAATGCTTGATTCTGGTTTTGGTTTTGCATTATTGAAACGAAAATCGCACCAACCAGTTATCTTTTAACCTTTTTCCAAGTGTGCAAAGAAAGTGGATTTTATCCATCACTTGCCTATTGGGCAATTTTCACTTGGCAGATGAAATAAGACCACTGAGAGAGCCTCTCAGGCTAGCACACATTTCCAACCTACCCAAAAGGCAAGCTGGAAAATCATTTTTCTTTGCACCCTGTTTCCTCTACAAGAATTTAGTTGCTTTTTATTTTTTCAAAATCAAAGTATCACAGACCATAACTTCCCAGTTATTACGACTGTTTGCGTATGCAAAACAGGAGTTAACCCTTTAACCGGCAAATTTATTTGTGTTTTTTAAGAGTTTTTCTGAGCATAGGCAGTCTCTACAATTTCCTGATCGCCTATAAGAAGTTTAATTGAAACTATGCGCTGTTTAGTAACACTGAGGGCTCAAATTTTCATTGTGACGTCAGCATTCGGCCGTTGCTTGCTCGATAAGCCGAGCAGTTCGGCTCAAATCTGGTAAGTTTTCGGTTTATAAGTGTTTTTAGAGCCATTTTCCACTGCAGAAGCCCCCAGGCTGGCATCATGAAACTTGAATGGTGGGTAGAGGTAAACTTCTGAAAGAAACCAGGAGTGAGAGATGATTTTACGGTGATTGGAACGCCAAAACTATATGTATGGAAACATGGTTGTTCATGAGTGAAGTTGTCTCTCTGGCCGTTCTGTGGCTGGATTCCAAGACCTACCAAGGCAATTTGGACGAGATTTGACTTCTAAAGAATGCAATCGGTGCAATATTTTGCTGGTAGAATTCGCTGGCTCGACACTTATAGAAAACACATGAAATGGAGGTAGGTTGTGTTGCATGCCGCTGAAGTGTCTAATTTCCCAAGCATTCCTTTCGGTCAGGTATAGGAGAATCTGGGGGTTGGCGAGCATAGCTCTAATCGAATGGTAATTGTTCAGTCCATTGAAGGTTCGACGGCAAATTTTCTTACTGAACAAAAAGTAGAAGGCTTGACGTCTGCTGTAAATGCAACATTTTAGATTTAGAATTGTTTTTTCATTAAAAAATTTGAAGGCAAAGATGTGTGTTTTTTGTTGTTTTCGAATGAAGTAGAAAATGAGCATGTTTGGATTTCCTGCAGAACAAATAGCCATATGAGACGAAAAGCCAGAGCTGTAGCCAGTTAATTGGCTTTAAACGCTTCAAAATTTATCACTTTGTCGTAACAAGACATTATTACTATCATATCTCCAGATCTGTGAAAGCTGCAAATTTTCAAAACATTGCTGGTGCTTTTCGTACACATTTGTACGATTGCCGGTTAAAGGGTTAAGGGATGAAAGGGGAGTTTGTGGCGGTTGGTCAATCAGCTGTAAACAAAAGGTGTTGATAGATGGTTGACAGACCTAATGCAACTGTCATAGTTTCTGGTATTTTTGGCGTGACATTTGCTAATGGTTTAAGAGCATGTGTCCACAAAAATCAAACATTGAGTGGCAAACTTCAAAATTTCAAAATTGCTCAAACTTTGGTTGTCAGTAGTCCATAATGAGTTATTCATCCCCATGCAATTCATTTGACAAATAACTTTTCCTTTCGGCAGGAAATGACAATAATAAATTTCACGGCCAGACACAGGAAAATTTGACTTGAAAATTAGTGGTTTTTAAGCAGGCCACTTGCCTTTACTATAAAACCTGAAGACATCCACTTGTTATCAGCTTATTCTACATCCTTACATCCTTTCCAGATTTTATTCTATAATTTCTATGAAAGTGCTACATAACTATGATCAAATTTTCACCCCTTGGAATTTTACGCGTTTCAAAGAGTATTTATTGAAAGATTTAAAATGCCGTTTACCGTTTTCAAATATCTATTTTAGTTCCAGAGATATTTAAGCTTAAAAAAATCGTAAAATATGCAAATTAGGGAACTGATGACGTCATCTACTAAACCCAATTTTTTGTCAAGTACAATAAATGGCACCGCGATGCATGCAGAAGCGATGACGTTTCACAAGGGGTCTTTGATAATTTTCAGGACATTTGTCAAAAAATTAGGGTACATAAAAGTAACTGACAACTTCTGTGCTGAATGATTGTTCAACAAAAATTGCGTTATCTTGGCGTGACATACGATATACGATGCAAGGTCAAACGCTGTCTAAAATTGTTTACACCTTTTGTTTTAAAGAATGGAGAGATTTCTGTTTACTAAATCTTATAGAACGCATCAAATATAATTTGTTTCTTTCGTTTATGCTTTAAATTAGTCCTTTCTAACAGCCCAGGACTATTTTGCTTTGAGTTCTATGCGACGATTTCTTGTTGAGTTGACTTGATTTCTTTTCCCAGTATTCGGTTCTACAGATCGGTTGATCACAACAGGCAACAGACAACAGACAACAACAGATCCTGTCCACTTGCACGGCGAGATTAATCGATCACGTCATCGTCATCGCTTAAAAAAAGGTTTAAGATGGCTCACCTTTTCAACAGATGTTTCAAAACTGCTAATAATCGGTTGCTTCGTCTGCAGTCACGACAGACATCACTTCTTAACTTTATGCCAAATTTATTCGATAACTGATAAAGTGCAACACTCACTGCAGACTCGAAATCTCAATTTAACAGCTACAAATGAAATAAGGTTTGCTGATCGGTGATGATACAAGCCGCAAAAAAATATCTTCCTTTGCCAAAAAACAAGATGGCGGATCTCAAAAAGAATACAAACAATGCACCTAGTTCCCATTGCTCTTCAGTTCAATTCAGGGAGTAATTCTCACACCATAACACCAAAAATTCCATAAATTCCATCGCTTTTCCGCTTTACAGCATTAACCGATGACGTCATAAAATGACGTCATCACTTAAAAATTAAGTTATCTCGGTCATTTTTCTGCAGAGACCAATGAAACTTGGCAGACTAACAGTTCCTCGGGAGACACACCTACAGCTGTAATTAAATTATGTTACCATGGCAACTCACTCTTTTCCAGTCCCCATCAATTTGTTTTTAATATTTCAGAATTTTTCAGTTTAGAAAAATTAAACCCGGGCAAGATGTCTGCCAAGTCCATTGATATGCTTGCTAGGTATCGCATGTAAAGCATTGTTTACAATATTAACGGAGAATGCCAGAATTGGCCAGAAAGGCCTTACGCATTGGGGGCATCTGGAACCTAGTATGTTGCCATGGTAACCAAGTTGTCAAGTTCTTATTGTGAAACACAACTAGCAGAGTGTTACTGCAAAGAATCAGAGACTTTCAATACAAATTGGCTGAGATATCACCTTCTTCGTATTTAATCAGAATTTGGTTGAGTGTATGACGTCACTACTTTGCTAATTTGCATGTTTTAAAAACTTGAATATCTCTGGAAAGAAAAGAGGTATTGGAAAACAGTAAACGGCATTTTTCTTCTCATATAGAGTACTTGTTAATATTTTAAAACGGTTGCAAAAGAAACATGCGAATTTCATCATAGTAGCACTTGAAGTTTAAATAAATTCATGTCACTAAGAGAGATCTGAAAGAAATCCCACTCTTTCTCTATGGAAATGACAAGGTAAATTTAAGAAATTATTTACCATACTACCTTTATTTCAAATAAACTAATATTTTGGAAATAACGTCAGGAAGAAATGGCCTTTCAATTGATGTCACTTTTTGTCTGGGGAAATTAAATCGTTCTCTCTGAGAAAGCGCTAAAAATCACGAAATCAAGCAAATAAGAGATTACGTGACAGATGTGACAAAGGTGGAAATTGCGATTTTCAAATATTTATAAAAATAAAAAGATCTTATTGCTACGTTTGAATGGTGACCCCCATTTTTTATTATTGAATAATGATTGGCATGTTAAGATGCAACTTTTTGCAAAGTTAAAAAAATTTCTCCAGAGCAGTTTCAGAGCCACCTTAAATTTTCGAAAATTTAAGGTGGCTCTGAAACTGCTCCGGAGAAATTTTTTTAACTTTGCAAAAAGTTGCATCTTAACATGCCAATCATTATTCAATAATAAAAAATGGGGGTCACCGGACTTGTTTTTGAGTTATAAGCACTTAAAGGGAAAATTAAGGGTGTTTTAAACAGGTAAAACTGTTGCTATAGTAACCAGTGACGTCATGAAAAGGACCACAACTTATTCAGCGATAATTGGACATTTGCTCGATATCATTATTGTAGCAGTAACTGATAAAGATTTGTAGTACTGGCCCATCAAAGTTAAGAGCTTGAAATTGCTGGAAACCGTTGTGAGCCTCCTTAATATATATTTATTACTAAAACTGAACAACTTGTCATCGTTGTTATGGTTGCTAATTCTAAACAAGTTTCCATCCTGATTTCTGGATTTTCCCACGGCCTTGCCGCATATCTCACACGCTGTGTAATGACTGCAATGGGGTTATTGTGTTCTTTTCAGAGTATAATGAAAACAGACTGCTCCTGTAATTGGTAAGATAAAGGCTAGAGTCTTTAATTACTTTGCGCAATTGGCAAAGGATATTTCGAATCCCTGTTCCAGCGGGTCGTTTTCTCCTGAAATATTGAACCACAGAAAGTGAACTCATGCTTAGCTGGCTAGACTGGGTGCTTTCAGAACACGGACACTGAACACAATTTTATTCCTGAGTTAGATCCGGTAAGTTGTGTGTAAAGTAAAGAAAATTATTATCTCAGAACACTGCCTGAAAAGATTTGGTCTGTGTAATGATACAGCATATAGTCCACTTGCAAAGAATTTTCACTGACGTTATTTTTATTTATTTTCAACAAAAATGACAGAATTACCTCAACCTTTTACCTGTATTCCACTCTTTTTCGCACCAAAGAAATAACAAAAGGCAAAGCGTGACTCGAATGTATCTCGGGTTAATTCCACTGATTTGGATATCGCAACCAATGCAACAAATTTACTGAACGACAAGTTTTGAAGAGTAACAAAGGTTACCCTAAAGCGAACCATTGACATCCACTTCTAATGTGCAAAATTGTCATTTGTATTATTTTGCCCAATCGGCGAACAGTAACTTCAGAGTCACTTTCGTGTGTTCTTACACGGCAGTCTATTTCAATTGACATTAGAGAACCACAAAAAGTCGGGGAATCATTTCGGATGTCAGAAAGAAATATATTTCAACATCTACCTGGATATTGTCACTTGGACTGATCAGAGGAATCGAAAATAGTGGCTTGTTTACATGTTAGCGACACATTGGCGGCCGTTCGGCACACTCGTCTTATCTTGTCTGGCACGTGCGGTAAAACAATGTACGCGCAGACAAATTTCAGTCGGCCGAAAAATATTGAGATAAAGAAGTCAGAAAAATGTAAAATCAAACGTACAAGCCAGCACTAGTAAATTTCAGAAAATTGAGACCTTGAAGCTTTCATCAATCACTCATTTTATTTCTTTTTTATATTTTTTATTTTTCGGATATTTCGAACAACTGGAATATTTCTGTGCTGCAAAGAAATACACAGTACGGGCCAGATGAGCATGTCGAACCGCCCTCAATGCACTGCATGGGTGAACAAGACACAATTTATATTTACAATACATCTGATCGGTCCAAACAAAACTTACCGGTGGATGTTGATATATTTTTCTTTCTGAAATCCGAAATGACTTCCGACATTTTTTGGCTATCTTATGTTAATTAAAATAAAATACGGCCGATACAATAACCGCCTTGTAAGAACACATGAAAGTGACTCTGAAGTTACTATTCGCTGATTGGGCAAAATAATACAAAGGATTTTTTATGCTCAATAGGGGTTGACACATCACGCTCCTAAAATCGAGCATTATGCTTTTTGGCATTGCCCTCAAAACGAACTATTATGCTCCAAATTATGCTCGACTGTTGCTATTATGCTCGTAATAATGCCGTAAAATTTTTTCCAGACCCCCATGAAGCGCAAAAATAAAAACCTGGAAGGCCTTAGGAGCCTGGCATAATGAGAGTAACCAGGCCTAAAAAGCAAAACCCACTTGAGGAATCACTGGGTACAAGCCTACAGTGCTCAATAGTAACGAAAAACCACGTGAAACATTAAAATAGCTTGAAATTTTGTAGTTTTAACTTTTAAAATAAATGGACAAAAGTAACTGTTATGTCTCAAAATGGCACTATTATGCCGGCATTATGCTTGATACTCCACCTATAGTATTATGCTCGAAATTATGTCGGCATAATGTGTCAACCCCTAGTGCTCAATCAGGAGCCAGCATTCACAGAGCCACTTGGAAATGTCTGGAGAGACTCGATCAATTCCCAGTGGCTATTACACTTTTATAGAAAACTTTTGCCGCTACGATTTCTGCCTGGTTTACTTAGTTTCGCCCCCACTAACTCAGCCCCTGGGTTTCCGAGGATGGAATGGAGGAAGCTGCTCGTCCAACCTTCCGCTTAATTCTTTGCACCATTATGATGCGTGGACATGGTATACCTAGTAGACTATTTTTAAACAAAGGCTCACTTGCGGCATAGCGACGTAGCTAACATACAGGCCAGTACAAACATAGGCACGCTAAGCGTGCAGGAGTTTTTTTTTTTTTTGAACTGGGTGTTTTTACTGTTAGTCCTGTTGGGATGGTTTATTTCATGGGTTGAGCTATTTGTGCATGGTTCATGTGCACGGTCTATTGTGCCGACTAAGAGCTACTTTTGGAAAAATGACTCAAAATTTAAAAAGAAATTGTGCAAATGTTCTAAAATTAGGCTGCTTTCCCTTGTAAATATGACTATGGTGAGTGCAACCGATCGATCGAACCATACCGTTGAAGACAATAAATACGTCAGTAATTTCTTCAAAAGTAAACAGAAAAAATATCTGGTAGTCACTTTTAAGGTTACCTTGATGTTTAACTATCCCTCCCCTTTCATTCCAAGTCGAAAGAAAACCGCTAAGTACATCAGAACATGGATTGAAAACTGTTGACAACATTTACCGTAAACATGATCACAAAATCGCAAACACGCTCTCTAAGAAAGCCAAATTGACCCAGAAATTGCAAACGAATAGCCAGATGGAACAAGAACAAAGTATTCTCGGGTTTCTGAAATGGCTCCGTTATTTTCATCATCAATATAAAACAGAAACCTTTCTGCAAGCAAGTACGTGTTTCTTTCGACGAACGCGAGAAACAAACAACTCAGTGCATTTCGGCCAAACCACGTGACGATTTTACTTGGACTGGTACAATTTTAATTTCGCAACCAGAGGCAGAAACGTGCTCTAACTTGTAAGCGTAACATCATCAGTACCGATATTCCCACGGCCGTGCTAAAAATAGCTTTCGATGAAGTTGTGTGACACGCTTGACTGCACACCCAAAAAGCAAGTCTTCTTTTCAGCCGTTGTTTTTTGCGTGACGAGCCCAAACAACGGCTTCAAAGGAGACTACCAAAAAGCTTCTTTTGCCTATGAGTAAACGTAACTGCAACCGCTTTGCGTTGGGAATATTAAATACACTAAAAAGGTATTGCGTCAGCCATGGAATGCGCTGACGTTGCAGCTTTCACTTTCGGTACGTGACAAACAAGATTATGTTTACTTTGCATGTTTATTTCGCCAGAAGCGACGGTCGCTAATTTGTTTGCAATTTTGCGACTATTTCTTGTCGGTTTAGCCAGTTGAAGTGAATCTTTTGGTTGTTTCATCGAGGCGAGTTCAGAGATCTGAAGAAAATAAATTTGGCCGACGTAAACACTTGCAAGCATTACGTCATTGGTACGGAAATAACCGCATTGCACCGCCATACTACTAAAGATCGCATTGTTAGCCATCAACAATGCGAAGCTTGAAACGCAAGACTCGCACAACGACTATACCTTCCTACGGCCCTCACTCACGGCACAAATGATGATTTTCTCTTGCTGTGCCATCCAAACACGTTGTCAAAACACCTAATTTAATATTTGCCGAGCAGACAAAACGTGCCCTTGTAACATCATCACATCATGAGCTTTTCAAACGATCGTGCAATAAATAACTCATGACCGCCCATGTGAAGTCCTACTATTCCTAAGCAGGAAACGTCGAACCGTCTCCGGCCACATTCCAACCTCACGAAAATACCAATTATTTGGCAACTCTCAAACCCAAATAACGCACATGCCTCGACCTATTACAATTACGTTATTCTTAATTTGGGGGGAAAATCCTGAGAGATTTGTGGTCGCTCGTGTTATTACTTAGCCAAAGCTCCTACTAATAGGAAAACTACTAATGCTATACTTTTAACCGAGAGAAAACAGTTTAAAACACCGCGCGGTTAGAATCTCAAAGATTTCTCGTTTAATTTCTTTAACACTCGCCCTTACAAACAACCCACAGTGCATCAGTTTGTTCCATTTGGGGACCAAAACAAAACGTTGCGCAAACCCGCAACACTGACATTACTACCTAGTAAAAATGGAAGTCACAACATTTATTCTCAATACACATATTTATTCTACTCAAAAACATCATAAAATTTAAAATAAAGTGGTCAACAAATACTATACCCATATTCTGTCGACAACTGAACTAGTTGATTCGGTAAACCGAGAGAATCACCTTCACCACCATCAAATTTCCAAACACTTTTCGGTTTCAGAACCCACACACAATGTTCTCACCCAAAGCTACATAAAAATCAAGAACTGGAATAGAGACTTCAGACCAACACGGCCCAATAAGGTCGAATCTATAGCAAAACAAAAATGGCCGTACCTTGAACCCAAAACAAATTATTCATAAAAACGATCCATATATACAAGCCGCAATTTGATTGGTCCTTGATAGAATCCCAAATCTGATTGGTGTGAAATACATACATGAATGATCCACCCAACCAACATCCACCCACTTAATAGCCAAATACGTCTTCACGCCGACTAAGAGTTATTTTTTTGAAAAAAATAACTCAAAAATTAGCCAGGGCTGGCCAGCAATATTTTCAGCAGCGTATTTTTAAAATGTGCAAGTAAAACAATTCAGGTTGAACAGTTTTAAGAAAGATGAAATGGAAATCAAGGATACTTTGTTTGTTACGCTAAAACTTCCAGTGGCTATTTATCAGTCCCCCAGTGGACATTTAAATGCCTTAACTGTGTGTACATAAATTCTGCCCCCACTGTGGAGTATGAATTTGCGTATACATGGGTACGGTCGGTAGATTGATATAATAAGCAAAAAACGTAGATTCTCAAAAGAAAATGATGCTGTTTTATGAACAGCAATGAAATCAGTTTCTTTTTATCGAGTTTTGGTTAAAATATCCGAAAATCACAACTTCCACCTTTGTCATGTCTGTCACGCAATCTCTTATTTGCTTGATTTCGTGATTTTTAGCGCTTTCTCAGAGAGAACGATTTAATTTCCCCAGACAAAAAGTGACATCAATAAATTGAAAGGCCATTTCTTCCTGACGTTATTTCCAAAATATTAGTTTATTTGAAATAAAGGTAGTATGGTAAATAATTTCTTAAATTTACCTTGTCGTTTCCATAGAGAAAGAGTGGGATTGCTTTCAGATCTCTCTTAGTGTCATGAATTTATTTAAACTTCATAGAAATTATGGAATAAGATCTGGAAAGGATGTAGAATACGCTGATAACAAGTGGATGTCTTCAGGTTTTATAGTAAAGGCAAGTGGTTTGCTTAAAAACTGCTAATTTTCAAGTCGAATTTTCCAGTGTCTGGCCGTGAAATTTATGATCGTCATTTCCTGCTAAAAGAAAAAGTTATTTGTCAAATGAATTGCATGGGGATGAATAACTCATTATGAACTACTGACAGCCAGAGTTTGAGCAATTTTGAGTTTTCACACTTTTGCCACAGTTTTCCAATTTTGTTTGATTCTTGCAGACATTCACGCTTAAGTATATTATTGATTTCTTCACTGATGATTATTCAAGTTGCCGCAAGCTCTGATTTTGTGGTGAAGTCGATGACACATGGAACAATTTTTCTACGGAATTCTATGATGACTTAAGAGGCAAGTTGCTTCCTTCTCTGTGTAGTTTTATGAGAGTTTAGAAACATTCATTTCCAATTTTCAAATTTTATTTGAATATTGTGATAATTCAACCTAGCCTGAGCGTGACCTCATTTGAAATATGCATGAAACCGTGCCAACAAAGTGAAGGAAGACTCAACATGCCATCATGGTGCCAAACTTCGCACATGAACACATAAAAAATAAACAATCAACAATCAATGGGTCACACTCAGGCTATGGTAGGATAATATTCAAATTAAATTTGAAAGTTTGAAACAAAAAATGTGGTCCATTCACCAGATTAATCAAAACTATTCTTGAATACTTAAGGCGGAATATGCTAAGTATTTTGACCATAAATGGTTTGATCTGCACTGTAACTTTCAAATGTATTTGTTTGCTTTATTTAGTTTATTTGTACAGGTGTGTTGATGACCTTAATCTTTCTGAAAAAAATGTTTTTAGCAACCTCACTACTTCAATGATCATTACGTTTTGCATTGTATATTGTCTCAAGTTTTGGAATAACACAGCAACTTGTGACCCTAACATCTGATCATGTGCAATAACCATCAGGAGACCAATATTAATTTGACTAACCTTCAATCTGGCTTGATCCATCAGGCAGGTCTTTGACCTGCAACACATCCAGAACATCTTCAGAAGGAATGTGTCGTGTGAAGGGACATAAAGACCCTTGTCTGTGTAAAAATATCACTGCATAACCTTGCTGAAGAAAATATCTTAAGGAACAAAAGTTAAGGAATTGATGCCATAGAGACACTGGAGATGTTTAAACAAATGAATCTACAAATAAAACAATTATTAATAAGAATACTGTAATTGGTTATTGAAGGTTAAAAAGAAAGTTACTTTGACTAGTTTTTTTGTTTTGCCTTTCTTTTTTCTACTTGGTCTGTTAGTCAGGGGAAAGAGTTGAACAGTTGATAGTGGCCTCTGGTTTCTGAGACCTGACGCTAATCTTAAGTCTACAACCACAAATCTTTATACAGACTAATCTATAAGCCTTACCCCCCCCCCCCCCCCCACCACCCCACCAGATCATAATTTTTGGTCACCATTTTTTTCACTGACTTTTTCTTTGACTATTTTGCTGATGTACACAATCTTTGGCACAGTACTTTGCTTATTTTAGGTTCAAATAAGCTTATTTGTGACAGTAACATTTTAAAGTAAGAGCTTGTAAAAACAACATTATGAAATAATCAATGTGAAAGCAGCTTCAGTCACATTTTCCACGTTTCCTCCATTTTTCTCACGTAATTTTCCATGTAACATCAAGTCCATAGCTTACATAACTAGAGCTACCTGGACACAAGGAACCATTTGCAATATTCTAGTTTTATTTCCAGGCATTTTTTTTGGTGCTAAGCCAAGGCTAGCTGTAATTTGCAACCATCAAAGGAACCATAATGCTTTGTGCTTTATGCTTCAATGATTGCACATGTTGTTTAGCGTGTCTGAGATACCTTTATCTGAAGAAGCTGCTGAATCAAACATGGCATTGAAACATTGGCAATCCAAGAATTGCGGGTTTGTTTTGTTATATTTATTTCGCATAAATCACGTTTTATCTAAAAGAAAGGTCAATTGTCCTTTGAGGTTAAAAGGTTGACAGAAGAAACGTGAGTAGCCAACTGGTGACCAGTTCTAAACATCTTGGTGCCAACACTCAATTTTTGGTCACACTGGTGACCAATGAGCCACAATTTTGAGCCCTGTCACTTCAATAATAATTTTACTCTCAAGATACTCAGCAGAAGCAGATCCTCTTGTTCCAATGCTAAAATTGTCAATGAAACGAACAGCATTTTCCTCCAGTGGTACACGGGTGCCTCCTGACTAAAAAATAGAAATTTGAATACGGTAATCAGTTTTCACTTGAATAATGAAAAACTATTACTTTCCCTTATAACCAAAGGCAGTGAATGTCAAATAACATTGTGAGTAACAAGTTGTCCAGCATCTTTATCAATCAAGACTTGAGTATTTTCAAGAGTTCAATGATCTTTCAGTTGACAGTGCCACATAAGTGACAACCCTACATGTATGTGGCTACAACAGTGCAAAACATTTTGCTTATTTATTTTCTTCTACAATTGCTACTCTTCCAGTCGACCACAACACCCACAGGATTTTTTCACCTTCTTCAGGGTGATTGGTCATATATCACATGGTATAATTATGTTTGGCTGACCAACATGCATGATACAATCAACAATGATCAACAATGTTGCCTGACGTGATCATGAGTGACCTGAGTTGCTTCACACCAAAAAAGGCATTGTCTGCCAACAAACCTTAGCACACATAATGTCAGTGCGAGTAGCATTTGCAAGCTGTTAAAATAATCATCAAGTCTTGAATTAAAGCCACCCAAACAAATGCATTTTTTAAAGTTTATGTGGCTTAATTATGTGATTTTCCTCAATTTCCTTCAATGCAATCTTCCAAAAATTTCACAGTACCTATAAGATACTAATTGGATGAGAAATTTAAACAGTTATAAAAGGCAGCTTCTTTGTTATTTCCAAATTTGTGTCTTTTCCTTTTGTGTAAAAACTGGTCACATAAAGCAAACCAATTATAACCCCTCTGCCAACTTTTATGGAAAAAAACTTTTACAGAAATTTCACTGAAGGAAATTTGAGAAAACCTCCATGAACATTGCCATTTTTGCCCCAAACATTTGTAAGAATCATGTTATACAATAGGAATTCAACAAGATCACTATTGAGCATGCATCATTTTTAGAACCACGAGTTTGCTTGCAGCATTTACCAGACAAGTGCATTTCTCCATCATGGAGAAAATCTTCAAACTCTTAAGGGGGGTCCTTCTTAACTACAGATCTAGAGCAGTTACTAGGGAATTCCTGAAGACCAGTTTTAGTGGCAAGCCATTTTGGACCGTTTTGTAACGCTAAATGGTAAATTTTGTGGGGCAGGAAATACCTGCTTGAAATATTGACATTGTGCCTGCATAACTAGTGCCAGTCCTAAACCGTGCGTTGGAATTTAAAATCCCTAAAACTTGGAGGAAGTCAAAGGCCCTTTGGGCTGTCTCGTGTCAGTCAAAAAGGGATTAAAATATACTTTACTAAATAGTTATTATAAAAGTAAATGTTTTGCTAGGCCTCAAAAAGCTTGTATGTTATTTACGCTTGCAATATTTACAGGGAGTTCATTAAAGACTTTCGCACCACTAAAAAAATAGGTTTTCTTAGAAAATTTACCATATCCGGGGATAGGGAAAGCAGAGACGGGGGAACATTTTGCTGGGATAACATTTAGTCTTCTTTTTCTATACGCGGGAAATAAAAATGGCGAACAGGCGGGAAAACAAAATGACAGAGTCCTCTCTATTTCCGACGCAAACTGAACGCAAGAGGAATTGAGCGTTACTCGAAGCACTCGTCCCCCACTTCACCTCCTTGCGCCAACGTTTTGCGAAGTTTTCCATTTCTCTTGTTATTTATTGCCCATTTTTAACGATCAAAGAACAATATCAGAAAATAGAGTATTTCATACATGTTTCTTGTGACGAAAACGATGAAAATAGAAATGCCGATATGTTTGTAACGAACGTTTTACACATACCCAGGCAAATAGCATTCCCAAGGTAAATAACACCAAGGTAAACTCACCGCGGGAATACGTTACCGAGGTGTTTGCGGTCACACACTTAACACTTTACCAAGGTCAATTTTTCATACTGTTTTCGGCGCGAAATGCGAAAATGGGCAATACGAGGGTGCTTACTTAGCATCATCTCGCTCTTATTATTTATACTCTTTCGACAGTCCTCTACTGCTTTGTTATGTCAGTATTTCAGACAGCGAAGAAATAGAAGGCGAAGACTCCGTTTATATAAATCTCTTTGTTAGATCTTTCTAAACCTTGAGATGAAATCGAAGTACATATAAGAAAACGCACTAGTAGATCTTCCTTGACTAGTGTTGTATTTAAACGTCAAATTTCCACAAAAAAAAATAGCATTTATATTACTTACAAATCAGCAAGCCATCAAGCCATGATTCTAACAAAGACCACGTTTTTGCTGCCTTGAACACGCAAAGTTGACCTCAGGAAATCTAAATCTCATATTTAATTTCAAATTCTCTGTTTATTTTATTTGCTTATCTTTGAGGTTTGCCTCACGATTGGTCATTTTATCTTGGGGTACTTGGAAAACCTACCTATTTGCCTCGGTAACTTTCATGGGCGATTCTTTTGTTCTTTTTCACACCGCCATAAATTTACCTTGGGGGAACATTTTGCTGAGATAATTTTTAGTCTTTTTTTTTCATAAGCGGGAAATAAAAATGGCGAACAGGCCATGAAAATGACAAAACACCCGGGAAAACAAAATTACAAAGCACGCGGAAAAACAAAATGACACAGCACATATTATTTATGATATTTACCAAAAAAACGTCCTCTCTATTTGTGAGTTTCCCGAGGTAAAGAGCCCTTTTACCATGTTAAAAGGACGATGTGTAACCGCAACTATATAAATTTGACACACTACACTATTAACCTATTCCGTACTTGAAACCCTACACCGCTACACAGATCAAGCAATTTGTTCCAGTCAAATTTTGTTAATTACATTTTATGCAGTTACGAAAAAACTTTCCGTAAAGATTCTCAAAATCCCGCTCCAGCTCTTTCTTGAAATTCCTGCTTCCCGCTCCTGTTTGCAGCTCCCATCCCGGCCGAATATCACCACATCTTCTTATCTGGGTTACTTAACGTGAGGTCTGTCTTTGACCTTGTTAAAGGGCAACTCTTGGGAAATTTACCCCGATTTTTTTATTTTTTCTTTAAGTTGTTTATAGCACACAGGAATCTTTAGAAGGTAAAATTTTAAAGATATCGGCCAAAATGAATTTACTACGAATTTTCTTTTACGCCAATTTGGCGGCCATTTTGAAAACGTTCGGATTTTGGTACATCACGTGATGCTACGTCACAGGTGTGGAAGGCAGATTTGCTTTTGCATGCTTCTGATAAGAGGAAAACACGCCAAGCGTCTCTTCATAAATGAGAATGACAAGGAGAGAGACCCTATGCTGTTCAATGATGTCCAAGATAAAAAAGGTAGTGCTTCAGTGCTTAAATATGAAAGGAAATAAACTTAAAAAGAGTAAATCATGTGTCGTGAAACGAAACAAATCCGTCAGATTGATTGGCCTTCTAAGGTCAGCAAATGTACATAGCTTTATAATACGATGCATCCTCTCTTGCACCATATCGTGATAAAGATGCCTTTTGTCTGGAGTAGATAGTAAATTGAAAAGGGTCTGCGAGTGCTGACTCCCATAATTTGTCAGAAATCTCTTCATTTATGAGCATGAATACTGAGCCTCTATATGTCCTATATGTAAGCGAAATCCACGCGTTCGGAAACAGACCGATATATTTTGATTCTGTTGTTGAGAAATTTGTCGCCACCCTCAGATTTCTCCTGTTGTTAATTGGCAAAATAGAATGCAATTCCCACCAGCAAATGTAGTCTTTCTTTGAAGTATATGCCTTCGAAAGGCGCGCGTGATTTGCGTGCAGGTCAGTACTGCGCAATAAGAAGCCACTACCCCGCGCGCTAGCAGAGGCGCTCTCGCGGGATATAAAATTATACGAAGAAATGGGGAATCAAATATAAAACAATATCCGAATAACTAAGAGAAGAAGTGTTGCGTGAAGTACTTATTCTGTGATTCCTTTTGAGAAACAATTGTTGTAAATTAGGCAACCTGGGGTGTAGCATAAAACCCGGGTATGAAAGCGTGTCACGCTCTTTCCCTTCACCCTCCCTAGCCTGGCCACGAAACAGTTTCGTGTGCAGATTCGAGCAGATGTCAGTTGACGAGATAACTAAAGGAAAACATGCCAAATGTTGTAAGACACGAAGAGCGCAACGACCATTTCAAATGCAAACCATGAATTAAAACGCAAGCAAACGCGAAAGTAATAAGGAGCCAAACACAGCACAATTTTCGATTTTCGTGGGGGTTCTTTTCGCAAAAAGATAAGAAATTGCAAAATAAAAACATGACAACTTAATTATACCGATAAATATAAAATCACGCAGGGTCGTGTAATAGTCCCGGTGGCAGTAATCAGTTTACAAAATCATTCTCAGTACAGTTTTACGCATACAAGCACGAACAACCTTGAACAAAGTTTCCTTGAGGCAAGTTGTTTCAACTACAGAAAGCGCAAACTCCCTTCTCCCAACAAAAGAAGTGAAGAGACCCAGCAGAGTTTTGTCCACATTTAACTGCAAGCCCGAGTATGTTCTAGATAAAATCTGCCGCAGAATTTCGGATAGTCTAGTTTCGGTAGCTGGTATTTCGCCGGCAGAATTCTTCGTTTTCGAGCAGAATTTAGAAAAATCGGTAACACAAAAGAGACAAAGAATTTAACTTGCATTTCTGTATTTGCAAGCTTTCAAACGCACAAGATAGATAGTGTACATTAGGCTGAAGCTCAAAAGGTCAAAACCTATTGTAATAAACATGAGCAAAAATATTTGAAGACCGAATATAAACAACAAAATGCAGCAAACAGTTTGGTTGTATAAAAGCATGTTTAATTAAGCTTCTCGCGTACATGCAAATAAAAACAAGGCTTTTCAGGTTTGTCTTAGCTCACAAACAACTGGCCGAGGTAATAGAGAAAGAAACTGTACATTTAGGACTTCAATTCACTTGAACCATTCGTCGCGGTCGGCGGTGAGGAGGTTCGATATTTTACTCCCTTTCTCTGTCCCTGGAGGCTCAAAACGCCAGGGTTGAAATACCATAGAAGGTTCTTAATTATCCCCTGACATATCCCCTCCTATAGCTCTCTAAAAATCAGTGGAGTCGCTAGCAGAAGTTGAGCTCTCACTGCAAGAATTTGAGTCAGCCATGTTCGTGACTTGTTGCGGTTCCACACCTGTGACGTATCACATCTCGTGATCATAATCGAAGCATCCATGGCGAAATGTCACGTAAAATACGAAGTTTTACGTTAAAATTAACCGGTAAAAAAGCTTCTGAATTCAATTTTTTTGCTTCCTGTGTAATTTTGGAAACATTCGGAAGCTTTTACTGAAATATAGTTTTCTAGCCAAGAGTTGCCCTTTAACTTTTGAGATGTTTGTAAGATAAGTCAAGCAAGCTTTTTTTAGCCCCCTAACGCAGCTGACTTAAAATGATTTTATCTCGGCGTACTGATAAACATTTCTCGATGATCACCAATTCTACTGGCAAGAAGCATGCCATCGCCTTAGTCTTCAGTTGCAAGTGATGTCGAAGTACTTGCTACGGCAAACACAAAACGAAAAAACCTTGCGTTAAGTCTGCTCACAGGACTGAGAAAGAAACGCACGAACTTCTTAAAGCGTGGGCCCCCAAATTCAGTAAGCTGTGGGGAGTTTCACAAAGAAAAAAATAAAAATGTGGAACGATATCTATTCTTTGTTTAAAGAAAGGTGTCCAGAAAGCCAGAGAATGCTACAGCAGGTGAAGAAACGGCAGCAGAATCTAGAGTATGAGTGAACTCAAGCAGTTCAGGCAGCGATCTCGCTCGACTGTGGAAGATGGAATTCAGAAAATTAAAGAAGACTTCCCCTATTTCAACATCCTGAGTAAAGAAAGGCGAGAAAGTACGACTCCAGATTGGCATGCAGAGTTCTTTTATTGAAATGTGTGAAAAGAGTATGGAACAGGACAACGCAAGATTTGAACGATCAGCTGAAATGTTCCGTGACGCCCAGAGCAGGCAAATGGAACAAACAAACGCCATAGTTGACATTTTTAAAGATTTAGCATCAAAATAATTGTCTTTATCTAATCGTTTATCTTCTGTTATTGAAACGATACATACAATTGTTGTGCAAAACTCACGTAGCAATCATAGTCTTTTTTAGGATGCTCGTTTTTTGTCCAACCTTTTTCAACGCAATTCTCCAATGAACTTTCAACATGCCAAATGCTCGTTCCACTACAGATCGTAGCGCACCGGCCTTTAGATTTTAAACTTTCTCCGCTCCTGAGTCAGGCGTCCTCTGTCCGGGTAGGGTTTCACTAGCCAGTTCGTTTGTGAATAGGCACTGTCGCCAGCTAAGAGGGGCCTTATTTCTGTTCCATTTATATTGCCTGTTGGACCACTAAGAATTTGCGTTCGCTGCAAGTTCATAAATCAAACACTCTCTCCTAATTGTCTCAACCATTCCATTTAAAAAATGTACAAAAATTTCACCTAATAAAACTGCTCAAATTTAATACATCTCTTTCACTGCTTTACATTCTACGCCGCGATTTTCCCTTAAATTCAAGTTCAATTCTGTTCAACTAAAAAGCCATTTATAATAAAGACTCCCAACCGACAAACGATTACAATGAACCAGCAGAAAAGCAAAAAACTTTCAATGCAGCAATATTTTTGAACTCCTACTTATAAACAAAAATTATTTGTTCTTTCACAACACGCACAAAATCCGGCGGCCTCACAAAGCAAATCTTGACATGGCGGGAAAAATATTGACATGGCGGGAAAATTCCGCGGCCTCACAAAGCAAACGCGCATGGAATGCACCTTCTCCCCCTCACATATTCTCGTGTCGTCATGACGTTGTCATGACGACACGAGACAAAAAGGAAGAGTTCTGAATTTTTTAAAGAATCGGAGATAACATAGCCTTCTTTATAATCCTACGTATGGGATTACCGTTTACAAGAAAGAAAAAATGCTACTGAAGAAAGTCTGAAAATACGGGTGTTTATTATGTCATAACTTTTACAATAATGCAAATTTTGTAAAACCCATACGAAGCATTAAGCATGTGGACATTCTTTATCTATTGGCACTGATTTTAACTTTCAGTTCTATATGCCCTTTCAGTTTTAGGGTTTTTTCTATTCTGGCCACGCCACTTGTCAAATATGGCCGTGATTTGAAACTCTTGAAGGACTCTACAATTGAACAAAGTTGCGAAAAAAGCTTATCCGTAGCAGGTCAAGTTTCCAAAATGTGGCAGTTAGATACCTTCCTTAGCAACAACTTAGTAGTTAAGAAGGACCCCCCTTAACCTTATGAAGCTATTTAGCCTTGAAAATCTGCAAATACATGTATGGATAAAGGTTTCCTTAAAACCGTGGTTCATCATTTTCATTTTTTTAACTTTTAAACGATTACTAGGTCAGGCCCGTAGCCAGGATTTTTGCTGGGGGGGTGCGTTTGAGCGCCTCCGGCGCAAAATGTCAAGCACTTCAGGCGTGAGCCCGAAGGGGGATCTGGGGGTATTCTCCCCCAGAAAATTTTTAAAAAATGGGTTATCTGAGGCCGCATTTCGTGCGTTTTGAAGACAGTTTGTTAGGAAACAAGCCATATGAAGGTGAAGGTTGCAAGGACAATGATTCTGGTACATTTTTAAATTCAAAACGTAGTTTTAGAAACAGAACCTTGTTAACATAATTTACAATGTATTTAACTAACAATGACGGCAGTTCTTTTAAAGGAAGACTGGAAAAAGATAGACATCTTTATTTCGGTGTCAAATGGTAATTACATAAATCAGCCAGAGTCGGTTTGCTGACTATGAAAGGCATTAGTTAGAATGTATCGTTAAAATTAACCTAGAATCACACAATTTGGTCAAAAATATGCCACACGAGTCTTCAAATGGTGGACCCATTAAATGTAAATAGACGAAGTACAGAAATACCATTTCCCTTTTTTATTTATTTATTTATTTTTATACTTTTTTCACAAGGAGCGGACTTCCAAGTCGTGGGGGGGGGGGGGGGGGGGGGGTGCGGACACACCCGTTGCACCCCCTGGCTACGGGCCTGTAGGTAATTATTTTAGGTTTTAATAGCTCATTTATTATTATTATCAGGGCTTCAAAAATCCGCTAGCCCCATTCCCGGGGCTAGCAAAAATGTTCATTTGGCTACTGAATAAAGTACTCCCCTAGCCCAGTGGGCTAGCAAGCCACTTAAAAGCCCAGTTGTTGATTTGACTGGCAAGATCTGCATTGAAATATTTAAGAAAAAATGTTTCTTATGAAATTAATTACAGGAAAAATCAGTACTAATGTTATCTATTTCCACCTATGCAATGAAGGAGTCAAAAGCGGTTTTAAAAGAGAGCGAGTACGCAATTTAAAGAGAATATTTGCAAGGCGTTTAATGTGGACAGGAGAAGTCTGGGAACCACTTTGGTCCTCGGGTCACTTGGAAATGTACAAAGAGGCTCGTTATGAATGTACTTTACGTCGTTTCTTTCAATGAGCCTCTTGAACTATGGCTTCATGCAAAAAAGAAAGGAGATGGTGTTGCTGAAGATCAGTGTAAGCAGAGTGTCGATGAGCCAGCTGCTGCAGATGAAATTCAGATCTATGATACGCAGTGAAAACGTTTGTTTCTTCCACAGTGGAAAACACAATGGCTGTGGGGTAGTATGAGAAGGAAAAGGGTGTAATGTTTTAAATGTCCATCTTTAGCGGACGAATCCAGCCCTTTATTTAGTGGTACATCAAATTTTTACATTGATTCATAAAAGATTGAAGAGTCATCAGCGTTCACGGGAGCACAAAGATTGTAGAATGCAAATACAACACAACTGAAAGAAAGGGCAACAGCTGAACTGATTGAGGGCTAGAGCTCTCAGGCTCTGGGCTAGTAAAGTAGCAATACCAGCTACCCCATGGCTATAAAGACTTCAGAAAAATTGTCAAGCCCTAATTATTATTATTAACTCTTTCGGTGCGGTTGTCGAGAAAACTCGACATCCCATTTCGTGACTCTGAGTGCGGATGTCGAGTTTTCTCGACATGATAAACAATCCCAGATTTCCTTTCGAAACTGCCTTCAATAGGGACGCTATGATTAATAATTGCTTTGTATACCCTCTAGTATAATTAGAAAGCGTGACAAGCACAATCCTTTGCCGTTTGCACATGATGGCGGAGTTATTTTGAGAAGTTCATGTTACAACGTTGTTGTTTATGGCTAAAGGACATTTAAACATGGCGTCAAATGAGCAGTTTATAATCGAAGAGTGCTTCGGAGAAGATTTTTGCCGACTTTGGCCGAGAATATAATGGTTCTGGTTTAGGGATCAAGAGATTTCAATGAACAGATTGAGTATTGAGATGCGGCTATTGCAAAACAATGGTTTTCAACCTTCATGCTTCGGAAGGAAGCTATCAGATGGCAAGCGAAGGAGCTGAAAGGGCCAAGATGCAATGAATTTGTGTAAAAGTTACTTTTTCCGATGTAGAATTATGTTGGGCACAACATCTGAAAATCTTAATAAAATTGCTTGAAAAGAATGAAAGATATTGTCAAATAATGAAGCGTGACTGTTTTATTGAGCGCCCTACGGAAAAAAAGCAGCACTGCGGGGGAGGAGGTCAGCAGAAAAGTCAGCACCGAAAGAGTTAATATTATTATTATTATCATTATATTTAATTGAAATAATACTTGTTATAAATTTTAAATTTTTTAATAAATTCTTATACACATATTACATTTGTACATAACTATTTTTAGGCATCTATTTTATATTACATATTTACATAGATCATATAATCCTTTTTTTCTTTTATACAATTTTGTCTTCACACACACGTTTTAACGAGCGCTTGCGCTCCTTGGTGTCATGTGGGTAAATAAAGCATTGTTGTTGTTCACCTGAGCTTGTGTCAGCTTGCACATGTATGCAGATTTCAAAGGCTTTCATAACAGCTAGCACACACACAACAATAAAACTAAATGGAGCCACCTTAAAGCTGTTCAAAACTGATTTGTTTTGGTCACAAGAATATTGATCCCCTATTTGAAACTTCAAAACCAGTTCCATTAAAAGTGGCTATGAGTCACTGAAACTCGGAAAATGAATTATGCAACAAGAACCTACTTGTATAACTGAAAACTTCGACAATTAAAGATTTGAACTGATTTGATCAACCCCTTATTTGTCAAATTACCTTTGCATGCCATCGGATACTTACAACTAAACCTTCCGAATATATTTTTGCGAACTCAAGAGCATAGAGTTCATAAAGTCTGATTATTTGGATTGAAATATTATCTTGTGATGACGTAGCTCAATGGACAGGCAACTACTTTTCAAAGCGGAACGATGATGGTAGTCCGTGAGTTTGAGCCCTGTAGCCTGCGAAATTTTCCTCTTCGTTTTTTTCTTTTTATTATTATTTTTTCGCAAGTGTTTTTAACATTCCCCTATAAACATAACTATTATAAAATCCCGTACTGAGTATCTAAGAAACTATTTGCCAAAATAAAGCATTTTTAAAATTATCACTCAGTTTTTCGTGTAAAAATCATGTAATTAAAGGCTGTAATCATTTGAGAATTCAAATTGTTTATAGACATTGCCTTTCTTTCTGGCAGTCGAGTATTTCAATTTCAAACTAGAATTAAAACTATTTAAGGACGTTTGCACTAATTGTTTTTGCGCATCCTTACTGCACACATAATTTATGTCGCAACATCATGCCATGTCATGCATCGAGCGCGCGCGCTGAGAAAACTTTCCAAACAAATATAGTGCTGGTAACTGTTACGATAACTTCGCTCGCAGTTAACTCTCTCAAATGGTCAGTGACCCCCAATTTTTTTGATAGGCAGCTTTGTTTTGCGATTCTCAACAGATAGTAAAAAAATGAACAAAAAGTCAATGTGGGAAGTCTACAAATTTCTATTTTTTTTGCCCATGCGTCATCAAATCTTGCCCATCTTTCAACTGCCAAGCGAGTGCAAATGTGATCACTAAACGATTAGATTTTCTACAGGAACATCACCAGTTGAATCAATTTGCTTAATAGATCCCCTTAAACAATATTTAGACAAGAAAATTGCATTTCATGAATTTATTCGCATTATTTTTGGGCAAACAGACACTGTCGCCATTGTCAGAAACTAAGGCCAATTCATAAGATCTTAAGGTGATCTTTCGGACATCTGATCTCCGAAATGAATTCGGTGAGCCCCAATTTTTTTACATTTCTGACATGGGTAACCCATAAACTCACAGTGGTGAAAGTTTTAGAAAAAAGTCAATGTTAGAATATTTTCGTGCGAACGTCCTTAAGCTTATATGCTACAAGTTTTATAAAGAATACGATAAGGAGAAAGGGCTTTCAGCTTCCTGTGGCTGATCTTCAATTGATTATTAGATATTGCCGCTATATGACATATCATTTCACTGTGAAGCAGGTTTAATTAAGTGTTTATTGAAGAAGGAAATAATAATGAAACGAAAGATAGCTTTCGCCCTCAATTTATACAGCTTCCTCGCTTACTGCCTAGGTGCAAGCGCTATGCACTAGTCAGTGGATTAACAAAAGTTGCCCAAAAGTCTAACAGGAACTGATGGATGGAGGGCTGGATAGAAGGAGTGAATTTGGTGCTGCTGCCAAGAAACTCGGAAAGTATTTTCCGAGTTTCAAAACTAAAAAGCATTGTTCTATTTTTAAAAATAATTGTAACACTTGTGCTGTCAAGACCTTTTGGTAAACCTTTTTTCTACAACAAAACAGCTAGAATTGGGAGCTACAAGATTTTAAAATGCATTAAAATGTGGAATAAGAATTGATTAAATGTTCAACTGGGTACTGAATTATGAGTTCAGCTGGGCAGAAAATTTATTTCACTGCTGCTCACTGCACTCCTCTCAGCATTTTTGTTCAGATTGTTAAACTGGGTGTGATTTTGGCTTCTGTGCTGCGTTAGCTTGAAGAACGACGTGACCAGAAACCAAAATACTATGCAAATATCACATTTTCATTACAATGGAACATAATCGTCTCGGATCAGAGAACAAACGGCCTTTAGACAGCAGTGTTCACACAAGTGGAACCAAAATGGATGCAAATTTACTTTTAATCTTTAAAGGATTAAATCTAAACATGGTTACGCTGTACTACACACATATATTAAAATCGGTAGCTACATTATTTGTGGAATTTGGAAATCGATGGTGCTAAAGCATTCCAGAAAACTGAGCATAAAGACAAGTTCACTGAGATTTTGTCAACTGCTAGAGCTTTACGAGCGAAACAAATCAAGTCTAAGCAAAACGATCGGGGTTTACGTTTAACACTGTTAACCTGGGTTGGAAGATCGTGTAGTTCTTATAATCAAGCGAGTAATTTTCAAACATCATTTCCACTTTTTTTAGCTATATTTTTTTTGGATTAACTTTGCATTTCGGCAAGTTCATTTAGTCATAATATATACTGCTTCCTTGCATGTTTTAATCGTAATGCCAAGATTAGGGAGTGTATGTGCATAGATTTCCGGACTGTCTGGTTCGTTCAAGAAATGCCTGTAGTAGATTACGGATTAACAACTCACCGTCACAAAGACGATATCTCTTCCAGCTGCTCGATGAGTTCCTGCAAATTCACAAACAGTCGCTCTGACATCTTTCAGGTTTCCAGGGGGTGTTTGTCTCGCGAAAAATTCAACCCAATCCGCCATGATTCATGAATTATCCCTCATTACATATTCGGCTTTGATTTTTCCGAAAAACTGTTTTCCCTGCCTTCAGAAGACCGAGTATTCATTTCTTTTCCCAAATAGGCCTTATTGGGATAACTACTGTTAGTCACAGCACAATTTCTTTCACTAAACTGGACTATTAACTCCAAAATTAAACACAGAGAAACCGAGAAGTCGCAAAATTAATTTTGTGAACACTGCATAAATTATTACAGACCAAAGCCGTGACAGCCAATCAGCGAACAGGGTAATACACGCCAGTCTTTACGTAAGCAGAGCAGAATTCGTCCAGGATTTGCAGCTGGAATAATTACACCAGTTCAGAAGTATTTCATCTTTCGTTTTATGAAAAAAGAGAAAAATACACATTATTCCATGGCATGAGGGGTTGGCTTATTGCAGTGTCACGTGACGTTTCTCGTGCTGTCGCACGGCTGTTTATACTTGCTGAAAATTGAATGAATACAAAAAAAAATATGAAGCGGTGAAAAAATTCGTTGGTTCTTATACCCAGAATAGTCACATCGCTATATGAAATTAAGGCGCAGCGGTACATGTGAAATTTTAAATGATGGAAGAAAGAAAATTATGTTTGTAATCTATGTAGCAACCGCAAGAGTGAAATACTTCTCCTCATAGCTTCCTGAAGGCCTTTTTTCTGCGGCATAACTTGGGCTAAATGCAAATATCTCGTTCGCGTTTCAAGCAATCCAAAAACTGTTCTCTCATCCCATGAATCTATGTTTTGAGGTGTTTTGTAAATTTTTGGGTGATTTTTGGGAATATTTGGCAGGAGATAGTTTTTCTCAATGGATTAGTGAAATTTAGAGAAATATGAAATATTGAAGATTTAATGTGATTTTAAAATTAGAATTTGAAGTTAAAAATTAGTAGATGGACACCCAAGCAGTCCCCTGACAACCTGAGATGCTCTTTTCTTTCTTCAATCCTCTCAAAATTTCACTCAAACTCAGGTAGAACCCCTCCTTAACCTGAAGGCCGTTTTTCCGCCGCATAGTGACTTGGGTTTAATGCGGATATCTTGTTCGAAAAAGCTCAATACTTATTCCTTGAATCTATGTTTAGCGGTGTTTTGTAGATTTTTCGGAGATTTTTGGGGATGTTTGGGAAGAGATAGTTCTTCTCAAAGGATTAATTTAGTTTGGAGAAATAAGAAATATTACTGGTGATTTTAAAATTAGAATTTGAAGTTAAAAATAAGTAGATGGACATCAAAACGGTCCCCCAGACAACCTGGAGCGCTCTTGCGTGGGGTCAACTAATGCTTCAAAGACAATTTTCTTTCTTCTATCCAAAATTTCACTCCAATTCGGTCCCACCTTAAGCTTTGCAAAAAGGGTGGCAAAACTAAGACATATTTACGTAACACATGCACTTCTTCAAAATATGACTAAGATCGTTTGTCTCTGTTTACTCATCTTCGATATTTTAACTACAAACCCTGTAAACCTCGCTAAATTACGTAAGCCAATTTTTTCAAGATCATGGTACTTTTCCACACCCTTTATCTCTGAAACGAAGTCGGTGTCCCCACTTTTTTGTATTTCTGACACAAGTAACTCACTATCTGACCGCAGTAAAAAGTAAAAAAAAAAACCTATTGGCTATAGGAAATTTTCGAGACTGTTTTGTTGTCATTGTTGTCAACTTTATCACTTTTTTAAAATAATCGGTTATAACCTTTTTGAAGTACCTCTTGATCACAAACTTTTATTCAGTCGAGTTATCAAAAACCTTTAGCTAGTCTGTCCACAGCCTTCTTTTTTCCCAGGTAAAGCGAAGCGAGCACGTGACATGAGACCCCACTCCCCTACGTTTGCGCTGTCTCAGATCCCTTGCGGTTGATACTTTTTCCTGCACGCTCTCCATGAACACTGAGAATAAGGCTATACAGTAGGCTATCCTTTGGCCGGAGGTTTGCTTTTCTGCTGGACTACAATTAACGTCAGCCGTTGTGCTCTCAAAGGCTACCTATCTGCGATTATATTTTTCCTTGGAATCGTTGTAATGGGGTCGGGTTCGAAACAGCAAAATAGGAATTCTCCAATCCAGATACAACAAGAAGTTGCTTTCGTTCTTTCTCTGTGTATAAGAAGTTAGTTTTCTTTGCTTTGTACAGGTGGCCTGCGTAACTGGGGGGATTTCGCGAGCGCAGTTCGGGGGATATCCATTTCTGGATATATGATGACGTCACTAAAAATGGCGTCTTGGACCTCATTGGGAAAATCAGCATTCGCATCACTTTTTCGCCCCTATTCTTTTAGTCCCTTTTTTCTATCCCATGAGACCAAGCGTGATTGCTAAAGGACCATCGCAGGAACTCGTGAATGTGCGACAAGATGGCTACCGTCTCTGCATCGCCGAGAAAAATGCTTCGAAAGTGAAGTCAACGGTTGTGTTTTGGATGCGTTCCGAGTGGAGTTGTCTTTGATTTCTTGCAAATTTCAGGTTTGTAATAATTTTTTTGGTTTTCGAAAAAATTACTTTAAAAAACTAGAGTAAATTTGCTTGTTGTTTATTCAAACAAACTGCATATGCACGATACTTTAGTTCATATGCACGGCCTTTGCAAATGTGTCACGGTGTAATTTCGGCGCCATTACTTGCTCACTGTGCGAGCTTTTTGTTTATCCTTGGTTTGCATCTCTGAATTTTCTTGTAGACCCGATTTCAAGTTGTGTATATATTTGTTGTTTCTTAACAGGCAATGAAAAATCACCTTGATTTTGTAAGATTATGTTGGAAAAGTCTCGAAACGAATCGTTGAAATATCTGTTGGAAGGCAGTATCAATTAACGAAGGTTCTCTGCGAAAAGCGTCAGGTTAACCTGGTCAACATAACAACTGGCATGAGAATAAGGGTAAGTAAATTCAGTTTTTTAGGACCTAGATAGAACAATACTTGTCCAGAAAATTAAAAAAATTACCAATTCATCTTCTTCTTCAAAAGCACAGGCACAAATAAAACTTGTTTGGTCAATCGGGCTACAATTTTGCCTGTGTTTAATGGGTCTTCACATTCTGGTCAGACTGCAGCATACTGTGGTCCCCTGTTCTCCGAGTCAAATGAATCAATGACTCGAAGTGATTTTCACACAGAGAAGGTTATTATCTCTCGAGCCACAGTTTGCCTGTATACAAATTAGAAGCACTCCACTTTTGTTGTGGCTAGTTCCAGTGCAATTTGCTTGTGTTAATTCTACTCCAGTTTGCTTTTGGTTAGTTCCACTCTGGTTTGTTTGGGTTAAGTTCCACTCTGTTTTGGTTGCAGGTAGCTTTTACTTGTTAGCAATGGCTGCACTTTTTTCAAATTAATAACTGTACATAAAAATTTAACATTTGAATCATAGACTCATGACTCATTGACTCATTTGACCTGCATAAACATTGATCTCATTTCTAGTATTTTTGTATGATTTCCTTAATTGCTTATGGATAATTATCTTGCTTCGTTACTTGAGGGTGACTGAAACCTCTGTCATTTGTAAATAAGAATTTCAAACTCCCTCCCTCCCCCCTGCACCTCGTGGGTCTTGGCAAAGTGAGAGTCAGCGAGTCATGTGAGTCATTATGGTTAGCCCAAATAACACATCCGTTAGCCTGAATAGCACTCCTGTTAGCCTACAGTTAGCTTCAGTAGTTTCCGGCTAGCTTTGATATTGGGATAAGGGATTTCTTGCTCGCAGGGCTCGCATGGCTCACAAGTCATGCAAAGCCATTCGGTTAGCCAAACTGGTTAACCTAAAAAGAGCTCGGTTAGCCTAAATAGCACTCCAGTTAGCCTACAATTAGTTTAGTAGCTTGTGGTTAGCCTTTTTATTGGGATAAGGGATTTCTGGCTTGCATGGCTCACTGGCTCACATATTGTACAAACTCGCACCTCCCTTGTTTCCAGAGCCTCTATGATATATGACCAGTAATAACCTTATATCCAGAGCTTCTGTTTATGCTTTTCCTTCCTAAATTTAACTACCAAGCTATCAACCATAATTAGGGTATGGGCAGGATCTGGGCTGGGCTAGTACATGTACTACTTCGAAAAATAGATTTTTCTGCTATCTTCTTCCATGGTATGCCAATAAACCTTTTTCACCAAGTTTTACTATTTGTAGTTCATATGGTAAAGTATTATGTAGTAGTGTGAAAGCTTAGTTCAACAAATGCAGCTATAGCTTTTCAATTCAGACCTTTAAGCATCATATCCTGAAATTTTAGTAGGGTAGCATATATCTATTTACTATTTGGGAGACTTGGTCCAGCAGAAATCCACAGACTTGACAGTATGGAAATGCTAACAGAATCAATATCAATACACAGTGATGGATAATATTTGTTAAAGGAAAGGAATAATTATATTGTTAAGGTGCTCTCACTGCCTTAGTAATACAATTTGCTAATTAATATTTTTTTCTTGCAGGTTATAACAAGAAAGCTATAGAGAAGAGGAAAAGGGAGTTATGGAATGATTAGAAGGACATAATAAAATTGCTTTTGAATGAGTGTGTTGTGAAATGCTTTAGACAAGTTACCATAAATGTTAGTTTCATCCCATCTTGCACACAAAATACACACACTGTAAAATTTTGATTGTAAACAGAAAAGGGATTGCAGTGTCTGAGGCAACAGGAAAGAATGGTACCTGAAATTGGGTAGTTAAAAGATTTTGGGGGACTAAAAGCTGTAGTGGCAGAAAATTTTTGGGACTGAACAATACTTAAAATTTACTTTATTGCCTGAATTTTTTCCAATATGCAAGAGAATTTATATATACAATCAGGGTAATCCTGAACAAAATATTACAACTTTTCCACAAGCATACCTGGAACATTTTCAGAGACTAAATATCATGATTTTTTAATCATCGAAAGCATTGCATGCGACACGTGGGAACGATAGAATAAACTTCCCATATTAAACCAATTCTTTGTGCCAAATTCTATAATTATAACAAAGAGTTGAGTTTGAGTTCGTTCCTTCAGGAGAAGAAGAAGATACAAAACTGCTCGGAAACGAAAATTCGCAATACTTCAACTGTCAAGTAATGTTATAGCCCGATGAAAGAGTTATTATAGTTAAATGTACTAAACTCATTTTTAGCCGAAGTATCTTTTCTGATGGCATGCATATCGGCTATCATGATGCTTCAGCTGTCTTAGCCTTGAGAACGGGACATCGTGGAAAATAATCGTTAATATTGCTAAGTACAGTGCGGTGGAATCCCGATTTAGCGAACGTAGGAAACGAAAATTGATTTGAGAAAGCGCGGAAATAATTGAAGCGTTCAAATGAGTAAAAAAAAAAAACAAAGCAGCTTGTTATACTCTTTCTTCTATCAGACTCGAGGGCCGACGACATATTTATTTTTGCTCACCACTCTATCCTCTATACTGGAGCTTAGTCCTTCCGCAATCTAAGCAATGTTTTTAAATGTTTTGCGAGCGAGTGCTTTTTAGCGGCCGTATAGGGGCCGTATGCTTTTGTTTTGGCGGACAAGCCGGGAGGGAAATGGTGAGGAGTCGAGTTGCGAGGAAAAAATCACTCGCACCAACTCGCACCTGCTAATCCCGCCAGCTGCGCAGGGAATTGTTTTGCCATACTGTTTCTTTTCCAATGTGCTGTGTCATGTGAGCTCCGGCACACAAGATACTAACATGGAAATATATCTATAAAAGAAAAACAAGAAGTTAGCCCCATGACGTTTCCACATAAAAGATCTATGCTTAAATATGGTACCTGCTTCTTGGATTCTTGCAAGTCGCAACTAGAGAGGAAATTATTATTCTTAGCCGACTTAATGGCAGAATTCCGTTTACTTTGCAACATTTCTTTGATCGTATCTCTGAAACTTTTATCTCTCATTATTTAAAAATTAAAAGTTTTTGCGCTTCTTGATTTCTCCGTGGTCGAAAACGATTTTATGAACTGACTTTTCGGCCAGTTTAACTATGCAAACTCAAAGTTTTTAAACTACAGGGCTTCAGCGAGGGCTTTATATAACGAGAAGCACCTTACAGAACAGCTTCTTGACCTTAAAGACGTGTTTGCAGCAAATTAAATGGAGATTTATGGCACAAAGACCGAAAAAACAAAACAGAATTGAGCAGGAAGAACAGGAGAGTCGTCGAGTGGTGACCGTACACTATTGAAAAGAGTTATCTGAAGATTTTAGGAGAACGGCTAAGCGACACTGCTTTCGTGTTGCTTTCAGACCAGGAAGGAAAGTTAAAAACAGAAATATGTTGTATACAAGATCCCATGTGCCTGTAAGAGTCCTGTATATATTGGAGGGACAAGGCGCCTTTTCCGGACTGAATAAAGAAAGAACATATAGACGTCGCCAGACCCCGGGGGGGAGGGGGAGGGGCACTCCCATGTATGAGCAATGCGGGTATTTGCCGCTGGGAAGGGTATGGTTTTCAATCGGTTTCATCTGGCATAGGGAATAGAAATCAGATACTTTGGGTCGAGAATAGGGTATCATTAGCCGGGAAACTGAACAGTGGTATGAAAAGAAAAAGAATAGCAATAGAAAAAAGAAAAGCAATAGAAACTCGGAAGAGAAAGAGGCTTTCCTAAACGTCAATAAAAATTATCGTAGCAACGTTGTTGATAGACGGTATTACATTAAAACCACTATAATAGCGATACAGTGCTAAAAAGAGCAAGTCGCAAGCAAGTAGGCATTTTCGGTGTCTAGTCTAGTATAGATTTTGTTATCAAACTTAACGATAAAAAGTCACGACGTTTCGACCTCTCCGAGGTCATTTTCAAGTGCGAGTTAAAATATAAAAATTAGCATAAATATATTGAAATAGTAAAATCAGGCAAAAATGTCACGAACGCTGAAATGCGATAAAATATGTAAATATGTAAAAATAAGTGACAAAATATTAATGAAGTTAAAAGTTTAAAAAGACTAAAAATACTACGGAAACAATTGAAAACGATTAATAAAAATAATTAAAACCGACCTAAACAAATAATTTCGCGCGGATGGAATCGCATTGTTTGTTTAGAGATGGTTTCAGTTCTTTGATAAAAAAAAACATTTCAAAAATAATACAATCAAGCTTGCTCTGGCACTTTTTTTAAAATTTTAAAAAACTGCGGAATGTCATCTGGGGCTATATCGTGTTGTTCCTTGAGGTGACTTCCAATGGCCGATCCCTTGTATTCTTCAATCCGTTGGTGAAGATGTCGGCACGTATAGCCGAGATACCCTGCATCACACAGGTTACACTGAAAATTGTACACAACGCATTGTTGATTCACAAGGGGTGGCTTTTTTTCCCTCACTTTGATTTCATCCTTGATTTTCCGACTCGTGTACACGGGGCTGATGTCTACATTGATCTTCCGGCTGAGGTCTCCTAGTTGTTTGCGCACTGAGTTTGCAGACTTCTGGTCTTTAAAAGGCAGTACGATTCTGATTTGGTCTTGTTTCTTAAGCTCTTGTTGTTGGGGAAGTGCATTCTCGGACACTTTTGACTCAATAAATTGACGGATGGTAGACTGCACGAGTTCTTCTGGGTAGCACAGACGGGAAAAGGTCACTTTGAGGCGTTCACACTCTTGGTGAAATAGTTTCCACGTCGAAGAGAGCTTGAATGCACGGTAAGCATGGTGTTCAGCAGAGACCGTTTATATCTTTCATCCACATGGCTATTATAATGTAACAATAGCCCAGTGTCCGTAGGCTTTCGGTACACCTTTGTGTCCAAATGGCATCCATTTCTGATGATATCCATTCCGAGATACAATTTTAGTCTAGTATAGGGTTGCAAAATTAGCTGAACGTGGTCTGGTACAGGATAAAGGTTTCAGAGTCCCACCGGCACACTCCTACCCAAAAAAATATACAGAGCACCTTCCCCGGGCGCCAGACTGACGAGCGTGGAACGAGAACACTCTATCGGCAGAAAAACGGATTGGCAAGGATGATGGAGGTCTAGTACGCCACGCTACGGAATGTCAGAATGACGTCGACTAGGGAAACGCCAGGCTCGTAGCTAAGAGGATTAAGACAAAGGAAAGTGCACGAGGGAGTTGAGTCGTTACAGGAGAAACATCGACCACCTTAAGACATGGAAACCCTTCTTTATAACTATTTTGAGCTTGAGAAATACCGAAGTAGACCTCTCTCCAACGCAGAGGCCCCTTCAGTGGAAGGAGGGAAAGGCGAAAGACAATTATGACAATTATGGATTCGTGTAGTGTACCTGATGTCTAGGACTGCATTCTCCCGCGCATCTTTAGCCATGATTTTTACATGTAACGATCATGATGTACATTAGTGTGCGACCACCCCGGGGGGGCGACCACAAAGCTGACAAAGCAAATAAAAAATGATCCGCCATATTGACTTTTTTAGTTTTTATGAACTTTGAGAAAGACCAGTGAAACTGGTCGAAATCCCGGTTTATAAAATCCATTACATACCTCGTATGCAATACATATATTTTCTCCAGAAATTAATATCATCTACGTTCAAGCCCCCCTATTTAGCTCTATTTGTGCGAATACGCGAAAAAAAAAATTGGCCGATACAACTTTCGTCTGAACGTTTTTCGCGACCGCTGGTCAAGGGCGACGCACGCCCTGGGAACAAGGTTGATGTTGGTCAACTCCAAAAACAAACGTAGCAACAAACGACTACTTTTTACTCTCCCATAGTTAATTTCGCGCCTAGTCCTCATCACATAGGCTTTCGTGACTTTCTACAACGTAGAAGAAAGGGTCGTGATGTCCATCGATTTTCGATCAGGGGTAAAGCTGGGTGATCTGAGGAGGAAGCTTTGGTCGCGTTACCGATCCAACGTAACCTTCCAGGTCCCTGGAGGCAAATCAGTTCTTGGTTTTGGCGATATCAACGCTCAATATGATTTAGATAACTTCTTGCAGAATGAACTTCCAGCAAGATTGAAAGAGCTGGATTTACGTTTTGACTTGGAGGTGATCCAGTCTGGGAGTTTCACGGAAGGAGTGTCTTTGTATAGGAAACACTCTCAGTACGAGACCGTTGAACAAGAATACGATTTTCTATTCCTACTAAAAACACTGAAAGTCGACAGCAACGAAAATGTTAAACGCATTTCCGTCGTCGAAGGCGGAAGTGAAACGAAGGACGCTGCAGAGATAACACAGGGTTATTCTTGGATCCGTCTGAACAATACCGATCTTCAAGAAACATGGCGAGATTGTGTAATTGTGCGCCAAAATGAAGTATTTCTGTCTTCAACGAAAATGGTCGAAGTGCTCCAAGCAAGAATCGAAGAATTTTTTCGAGAGAGTTCATTTGAGGAAAAATGTGTTTATAGATTTGAAGTTAACGGGCCAGCTGTCACAGTCGTCATGGATTTTAGAGACATAAGCGGAACCCAAATTACTTTCAGTTTCGATTTTGTTTTGGCATTGGACTGGAACGAGTGGCCCATCTGTGCTAAAGAGTGGATCACACGAGACCGGAAGTGGCCGGATCAAACTCTCGTAGCGGAAGTAATGAACAGTTGTGTATATTTGGTTCCAAAGGCATCAAAGTGCGGCGATCCTGAGTTAGAATGGAGAATCTCTTTCTCCAAAGCTGAGAAAATTCTGTTTTCCCTTTTTCCCAAACCGCGAGGTGAATATGCATTTCCTGATGGAAGAAAAATCAGTTATGATCATCTTCTTATTCCCGATGCCAGTTGCCGCATTGAATGCTATCGCATCTTGAAGGAACTGTTTAAAGAGCACCTCTCCATCCCCAAGATTCTCAGTTCTTATCATCTTAAGACCATCATGCTTTGGGCGTGCGAGAAGCATCCTGAAGATTTCTGGGATAGCGCCAACTCAGCGATTTGTTTCTTGGGTCTCCTTGACGACCTACTTCACTGTTTGGCTACTCAACAGCTTCAACACTTCTTTGTCCCTTCAGTCAACCTCCTCTCACAAAACGATGACTTTTTTTTGTTCACCCTGGCGAGGAAAGTCTCCCTCATCCGTACTAAGCCACTACAATTCGTAAGAACGCATGATGATGAGTTGGGAATACAAGTGGCATACAGTGACTCATTTACTGAAGATTCTGAGAGGGCTCAGTTGGAGGCGATGAAAACATGGTTCACTGGAGCTCGAGAAACCTCACAAGGCGAAGTGATTGCTCGAATGAGTTACAGTTACAAAATGACTGGAAAATTTGATCCTTCAAGAGTTGACAATACGTATCTTCGAGATAACCAATCGTCTAAGTAGTCCAAAAAGTATACTTTAGTTTCAGTCTAGCCCTCGGGGGGGGGGGGGGTACTCCCCTAAATTTCGGATAGGGGTGTGCCGCGAATGTTCTCAAAGCCTGACCCTATTTAAGGATAAAGAAAACGAAAATCAATACCCTTTTTAAGGCTCAAACCCAAAAATTGACACCCTATTAAAGGGGAGGAGAAACATTGCGTGACGACTCAAATAACAGCTAACCGCGCAAGGCAAAGCTCAAATCTTTCAAAATCGCTTTTTTAATACTTACTGACGGATAGTTCAGTTTTAACAGACCATTTTTTTTTTCGTTTAGCTGGGCGTTTATTTGAGGTGATAGAATTTAGCTACCCTATCTAAGGATCACACCAGGAACACAATCCCAAAAGGAACAAAAGTGATACCCTATTTAAGGACCGAGAACCTGAACATACCCTATCCCGCGGCACATACCTATATAGCCCACATATGGGAGTACCCCCCCCCCCCCCCCGGGAGTCTAGCAAAGGATGACATAAAACCTCAAAATAAACTGAGATTATTGCAAACCTGACTTTCTAAAGATAAAGTGAGCGGATCACAGTAGCAGACGTCTTACGTGTTACCAGTAGCACTTGGTCAGGGGGAAATGTTAGTGGCTGGTGGTGCCGGAATATTTACCGAGTCTCTTCGCCGCTCGGTAAATATCCACCACTTGCCGCCGACACTGAGGTGAATAGTTGCTTTAGTATATAACAAAACAGTGAAATACGATAACCAAAAAAGGATTATTTTAACTAATTTATTCTTGTTAACGATTACAGTTTTCGCGCGCGAGTTGCTCGGAGGGGTTGCTCGGAGGTGAATAGCAAAGGATATCCCATGTTTAAGTAGCCAATCAGCGCGCGCCAACAACGCTATCCACTATTTTAGTATATACTAAAAATAGCTTATAGCTTATAGCGTGGACCAATCAAAACTCAGGAATTGCAATATACCATGGCTAGTTTTTTAAAAAAATTATTAAAATAATTTCTCGTATTTATCTTCGATCGTTAAACGCATGAAAAGAATTGCGAGAGAACTGGAAGCAAGCGCAAAACGGGAGACGCTCGAGCGGGAGTCAGTCTTGCCAATGCGTATCCCACTCCATGCTGAGTCTGTGCTTCTATTCCTGTCCTTTAAATTTTTAGTCAATATCGTTACTCTTTTATTGTTAGTCACTCTCAAACGCATTTATTTTTAAAGATACACTTATTTAGAACTAGAAACGACGTCAGAACTGACAACAGCAAAATTAACTACCTAGGGTGTTGGACTCGTTATGATTCTCAGACATGAACATAACAGTCTACATTTGATTAATACATTTACTGAACTAGCATGGTTTGTATCATTGACGCAAACTTGCAGCTTACCAGAGGTTTTCCGGAGTGTTCATTAGCAAAATAAAGCAAGAGGAAATGAATAAAAGTGGACTAATGGCAGAAACAGAAGTTTTCCGGTAGTTACCACTTGAATCTGGCTACAAAACTGCTTTTGTTTGCTGTTGTTGTTTTTTACAGTGGTAACTGTTACTGGTTACAACATTACAAGTAATGTTTATGAATTCTGAAATTACACCTCCATTAGTCGATTCCAGAGCTTTCAAACTTTTAATTCCCATTTGATTTAAAAACCAGAAGACATTTTAGGCAAGGTTGCTTTTCACCTTTTCCAAAATTACTCGAACGGTGCGCGGACTGGCTGCTAATTATTTATGTTACTGTAATCTATATCGCCTCCTTAGCCAGGAAACGTTTCACTCTATTTAATTTCCAAATGATAAAGATTCTTATTTTAGCCAATCTCGATATATGGTCTTCTAGTGAGCTCCGGAAGACACTACTAATTTCATTCACATGGGGAGGCAAAATCAAATCAAATCAATCATTTAGTTTTCTTTTTACCTGCAGGGTGCTCGGTAGAAAATGAATGCAGTGTGGGGATCGATGTCGGGAAACAACTTTAAAAGTTATTTACGCTTTGGGGAGGTATGTTTTGAATTTGGTCGGGTAATCTGATCTATTTTTCATCTTTGTAAGAAATGGAACGATGTCATGAGAGAGCGAAATACGAATATCTAAACAGGAAAGACGAATCTTATCCACTACAAATGAAAGGTGCCGATATTATTATAACTTTCGGACTTCCGACTTATTAAAAAATTGCCTCCAGTTTTCTAATGGTCAATTATAATACTTGAGTACGAGATGCAACATTAGGAATTTGAATTGCATGGAGGCTGTTTTCCAATGAACGCCCGCCATGTAGGATAGCATGGTTAGTTTATCTGCCGAGCAGGTTAGTCTATAAAGTAATGGTGAATATAACTAATTTGTTAGCTTGAGGGGATTATGGAATCAAGATCGTAAACGAAGTGTATGAACAATGTCAGTGTTTCCTTGATTTTTTTAGAGTTATCTTTTTACTGCCAATTGGCCATGTTCTAAACGAGCAGGGGACTGGGTACGAATATTTAAAATTGATTGAATTGAAAAATGGAGCCTATCATCTGAAAGAACAATAAACTGCAAGCAAGGCTGATCATACTACGTGAAAAATAGACTTTGCGAGACGACACCACGACTAGAACCGATACAGCAGGATTGCAACCGCAGACAGCTGTTTCGTCCCTATTGGGACTCTTCAGTGCGGTGTAGCGAATCTAAATGACGCCAGCTCGGAGAGCCAACGCAGATAAATTGCCCAATAACCCGTGCACTGTATCAAGTTCCGTACTTTGAACTTACTTGTCCCCCGAATCACGCGTTGCCACATCACGTGTTTCGGGGGACAAGAAACTCAAAGTGTCACGGTGAGTCTCGCAAAGCAAAATAACTTAAATGTGGTAGGCACAGCCATTCCGAACATTTAAGCACAGCATATCGGATCTGAAAAGATCTACGGTCCAAAAATACGTAAAAGTAAGACTAAAACATCTCTCAAAGATCTCTCAGTAGATCCTACGAATAGCAGCATTATCGTTCGCGGTCACTTGCAGTTTTAGTCTCATCTGAAAGAGCATCCAAACATTAGTAAGTTTACCAAATTTGAGAGTTATTGGTTAAAACGCAAAGGCATGGTACACTTTTAAAAATCGCTAAAATAAGAGAGCTTTGTATGGATTGGAGTCCCTCCAATCCATACAAAGCTCTCTTATTTTAGCAATTTTAAAACGTGTACCATACCTTTGCATTTTAACCAATAACTATCAAATTTGGTAAACTTACTAATGTTTGGATGCTCTTTCAATGACAGGCTCCATTTTTCAATTCAATCGATTTTAAAAATTCATACCCAGTCCCCCGCTCGTTTAGAACATGGCCAATTGCGCTCTTAAGGTAGCCCGTTTTCTACGTGTGAGGTGATATTTGTCTGTGGCCAGAATTGATCTGGTTCCCACAAGCTTTGTGTGCTTAATAATTGTTTCACCAAACGACCATGAGGCCACCTCATTCAGGTCATGTCCCATGAGAAGAAGCCGGAAGGAGCTTTCTTTCCGCAACCCACTGTGCACCTACGATGAAAATAAAAACACGTTTTGTACATGTGTTATACAGTTTTTGCTTTCTGCATGTGACAAAAACCGGATAACCAACTTGGTGGGTAATTTGGAAGGTTAAAATTTGGGGAGCCCCCCCTCCCCACAAGCTTCCTACACAGACGCTCTTTGTGCTTGTCACGTCTAACCATAGGATGCTCCCCCCCTTAATATAATTGGGGCCGAAGATTCTCCTTCCCGTCCACCTCTTTTGAGCATCCCTACAGTGGAAACTTAACATTCTGTTGGACCCGGGGTTTTTGTCCCCCTCGTTCCTAAGTAAGGCATACCCGGCTGGTGTGACCAAGAACTCGCGCGTTAGTTTTTTATTGGATTATACTTCTCTTTTGTACTGCGTCATTATTATTTGGGTCGTAACGCAACGTGGTGGTATCGCGTGACATTTTAAGTTACGGCTACGAAGGGGAGGTGTTATGCCTTATGCCTCAAACTTGTAGTAGCCCACGTTAGCGAAAGTGTGTGTATATTTGGTTTTGTTTTCTTTTGTATGAAGTTCTCTTGGGGGCATTATGTAAAATAGACAAAGGAATACTCCAAAAATTTTCATTTTTTTTTCCAGAAGACTCGGAGCCATGTCAGAAATTTGATATATCGAACGTGGGCTATTCTTTTATGGAAATCTCACTGGTTATAAAGGCACTTTGTAAATGGCCAATTTTACAAAGGTCAGTTTGGTACACCAGCATTTCTTCTTTAAAGTTTTCTTGTCACAACTTCAGGTAGGGGGAGCTGGCTGATAGGATGGAGGGGAGGGGTGGAGGAGGTATGGTCAAATACATTGTACCAGTTCAAAACAATGAGCTCAACCCACACAATCGCCATCGATCGGGTGAGAAAATTCAGGTGCAAGAACACAAAAGGATAAAACATTTGCAGATGGAAAGCAAGTTCAGTTGGAAGTAATACAGGTTTGTTCCATCAATATTGGTTGCCTGACCATGCTATATTATCATACTGCTCATGATTAGAGACAGAAAGCAAAAGTCTATGAAAAAAGCAATCAGTGGCAAAATTTCAGCCAAACATTAGAAAATTCATTTACACTTCCTTTTCTTTATTCATACCAAAGTCAAGGATTGTTCACCCAGAACAGATAAACAGTTTTCTGATCACTTGAAACAACAAGTTATAGCAGCCAAGGCAGAATTTGGCATTCCTTATTTTTCATAATTTACCAAGGTATCAAAACTGATCAAGCTTCCAAAGTCCATCTAACGATGTCAAAATCAACCCACAAACTTTTTACTATAAAGAGTAAAAATGTACAATTCAGTGAACACATGGTCATGTTACCAACTGATGCAAACAGGCTAGACTAACATGTAAAGAAAGGGCACAACAAAATCTTTCCAACAAGTTTCAGTCTCTCTATTGATAGCTCTGTACACTCATTCTGTCAAATATATGGCAGTTCATTGTTTTGATCTGGTAAGCAATGTGTTTTTGTAACACAAAAATAATTTTGACAAAGCAGTTAATGAAATCACTTTTATTAAACAGGACAGATGAAAAAAACAAACAGAATTGAATGAAAGGACGATCATACCTTAAAACTTCCGTCTCTGCTTTGAGCAGAGAAACTCTGAATGATACGTCTTAGCAAACTTCTGTATCATAAGTTTTTACACCCCTCAGTTGCTGAGGAGCTATTTTGAAAAAAAGTATTGTTTTTATGTTGGTCACTTGCTGTGTTGTCTTAAATATACTAATTTATTTGATTTTCGGCCAGATAACTTTGAAGGACCTGGAAAATGAAACAAACAGCGATCAGACAATATAAAGCACAGAAAAACCCTGTTTAACCGAAGTTATTGTAATCTCCTGTTTTTAGTTAAATTTATGAGCCCGCCTGAAATAAGAAAAACAGCATGATGAAACATTGGGCAATAACATGATTAAAACCATTCATGCACTCTTATACTGAATCAAGCCTTGTTCACTTTCAGGAACAAACAAAAAAGATGGACTCAATTAAAGCCAACCCATTTAATTGTTTATTTTCACAACAAACATTAATACAATGCAAATTAAATTAATAGCTATATTATAAATATCAAACTTACCTTAGCATGAAAGCAAGACGCATGTTTTATTCAACTTTAAACAAAATATACATAAGAATAAACTGTTATTTATAACATGTATTAATCTGTAAACCCAAGCTGCATTAAAAACTCGGACATCGACAATTTCACAATAGCCACATTTGAATCAAGACCATTGACGTCAGAGCAATGCTGTCTACCAAAGTGATTTTGATGTCACGTTTTTGATAGCTGTTTGCTTTTTAATGAAAATAGGGTTTACACTCCTGCAAAGACAGGAAACTAAGAACATTACCTGTGGCCATACAAAACTTAAATAGGATCAAAATGAAGTGCACATGAACCACTGAAAGGGAGTATTGGATTTAGAAAGCAACCAAACTTGCCAGATGGTTTATGGATTTGTCAAGACAAAAATAGGCAGCTTGCACAATGTCACTTACTAGAATCTATTTAAATTTGCTTTTATAATGGAAGTTTTACTACCAAAAAGACCCAAAATGCAAAGACACTCACATTAGATGTAGCAGTAGAAATTGTTGCATTGTCCAAAAAATGACATCTTAGTGCAAATTGCCTATTCTCCCTTTAGGTTACAGTTGGGATAATTTTGTCATAACTTTCATAAACAATCTAAACAGAGTTCTCAGTAGTATTTTTTTTTTATAGGAAGACAATATAAATGTAGGTTTGTAAACAATTATCAGGTGGGGGAATCCAAATTGGTAACTAATGAGAACCCTGATAACACATAGTTCTCCCACACAGAACTCTAAACCAGATAAATACAATAAAGCAAGTCTCTACTATACACGGGACTCAAAGTTAGAGTCCCCTTTAGTCCTATCTGAACGGCAGAGCTTGGCCAACTCATTCACTTTGGAAAATACACGATCATGGGGCTCTAATGATCGTGTCCATTTGGGCAACCACTCCCAGTCATGCAGAACTTCTGGTAATTGTCCAGGAGCTTTCCTCTGAAGTATGTTGACAATAACAATGAACAGGAAGAGGAGCAAGAGGGGAGCTGCAACACCAAGGAGAATCTGCCAACCAGCCAAGGACAAGCCAAAAACAGCTGCTGGAAGGAGGAAGAAACCAAACACCAGGTAAGCTATAGCAAACCATCGGTAGTCAGCCGTTTTGTTTCCAAGGGTCTTTGCAAAACTGATGGGCACTTTCCGCAGATAAGGGATGGGATACCACAATGCGATGCCAGATATGTTGAAGAACAGATGGCAGAAGGCTATCTGAAGTGCCTTGTCAAGATTAGACGAACTTGCCAGGGCAGCCAGAATGCCTGTTGCAGTTGTTCCAATGTTTGCTCCTAAGGTCAGTGGAAAGGCTCGTTCAAGAGACACCACTCCGACTCCGATAAGGGGGGTAAGTGCTGATGTGAAGATAGAACTGGACTGGACCAACATGGTTAAGCCAGCACCAACCAAAATAGCCAAGTAACCAGTTAGATGTTTGAATGGTCCAGGAAAATCTGCATTGACAGTCTTCTTGATGATCTTGGCCAACTGACCACGCAGCATGGAGTGCAGGACTTTAACGATGCTGACAAGGCAGATGCACAGCAAGATGATGGATATTACCAGCAGTATGATGCCAACCTCTGTGTCACTCAGGGAAGTGCCATTGAAAAGAAATTTACATGTGGTTTCTTTTGTGGTTGTCTCGTTCACCAGGAAATAGGTGGTGAGATTGGTGGTACCATTAATCAAAGTTTTATTAACCTCTTCGATAGATTCTTCTGGTTTGCAGTGCTTGACAAGTGACTTTGACTCAGCTGATTTGTCTCCAAGTGCAATCTTCTCAATAACCTTTTTGTCCAGCTGAATGACAAGCTTGGTAAATGGCTCTGTCAGTGTTTTGAGCAACTTTTTGTTGGATCCCTTCTGTTGGGTGAGTGGAAGCATGGAAATGATCTTTCCAGTTAGATGCAACAAGTAATGTGAGATGACCTCCAAAGGCAGAAATATAATCACAGACAACCAGTTGAATATGTCATGTACCACTGCTCCAGCGAAGGCACGGCGGAACTCATTTCGCTCAGCAGCTTGTGCCAAGGAGACTATGGTGTTGGTGACTGACGTACCAATGTTAGCACCCATTATAATTGGGATGGCAGGTTCCACAGCGAGAACTGAAAAATATATAATCTGTCAACATCTCTTTACTTGATTTCTTGTAGAGTATCAAATTTTTAAGTTCTGCTGTAGTTTCTATGGTTACTATTATTATGTATCTCCACAAATACTAAACTAAGCTCAGAATTTGCTAAAGAAGAAAAGAGCACAAACCAGACATTTGCTTTACCTCCTTTGTCAAGTAGAAAGTTCCACAAAATTAAATTTGAACCAAGCTGGATTTAAATATTTGGACCTTGTTAAGCTTTAAATATCAGCTTCATGAGTTAATCGCAAGAGAAATAAGACGCTGACATTATGAGGGGACTTAACATCACGGGATTGAAGACACAATGCTTCCAGACTCTTTGTATCGACATCTTGGCAAGTTAAACAAATTGGAAAGCTTCGCGGATCAGTTTGATGGAGTAAAATTAAGCGGGGAATCATTCCAAACACTTGCAGGGAATTTTTAAAGTGTAAGTGGCTTGATATTAGAAATCTTTAGGGCACTGAAGGTCAAATATTGATAAATGACGCAATAAGTACAGCGTAATATTGCAGGTCACGTATCAAGCGCGAGTTGTTAACCAATATATATTAAGTATAGTAGTTCCATTGTGTGTAACAGATATTATTTCTTGTTTTGCTGAACGTAACTGAATATTTGAATAACACTTATTAGAAACACAGAAAATAAGCTTACACATGGCACAAAAATATTAAAAATCGCAACTCATAAATGTTTAAAAAAATGTATACATATCACACTTACTCTGTGAAGCGACCATGGAAACAACGATGGAAGTTGTAGTGGATGAACTTTGGACAAGAACGGTTGCAAGGATTCCGATCATCAAGCCGGCGACGGGGTTGCTCAAAATCTTGTTCGAAGCAAATGCTTCGCCAGCCGCTTTTCCGCCCAACAATCGGAAGGCACTACTGAGAAAATCCAGCGAGCAGATGAACATGTAGAGAAGACCAAGAAGAAGGACAACCTTGCCAAATGTGACAGCGACTCGTTTGACCTTTCCCCAACCATCAAGTTCTGTGGGCCCGCCAAAATTGAGAATTAGTAAAGACGCGGGAAATTTGCTCAAAGGTAAAACATAAAGCAAAAAATAAAGCAACAATAACACCAACAAGAACACCAAATAACGACAAACATGATGAAAACACTTACCAGACCACTTTGGGCCAAGGTCCTGAAGTTCTGGCAAGGCCCATGGATCAAATTCTTCCTCCTCGTGTGGCGGTTGAGTTCCCGCCTCTTCATCCGCCGGTAAAAATGCTTCATTGTGGCTCTGAGAATTGACAAATCAATGAGATTTTAACAGGATTTAGACGTAGGAATATACTTTTTAAATTAATGAAACTTTGGGGAAAAGAACGGCGTGCTTGTGAAATTAGAAACCTACCGGCGAATTTACTTGCCCGCGATTTTGCATTTCTACATCGACCAGTTTGGAAGAACTCCTTAGTAGGTCCGCCATCTTAGGTGAACTGAGTAAGTTTCACCAGCCCAAGCAGTTTTATTGAAGCCTGAGCCCACCTGACATTGTGCACCAATCACCTTCGAGTTTCTATCTTGATCTCGCTTTTGATTGGTCGATGCGTATGATCCGACCCATTAACACGATACTGCCACGTGCAAAGCTGGACTTTGGATTGGCCGGAAGACGAACTTCTTTCAGAGAGTCGTACACGTGCGTGTAGCCTGCGAACGCGAAATACGAAAGAATTACGAATACGAAAGACGAACTTCTTTCAGAGAGTCTTATACGTACGTGTAGCCTGCGATCGCAGACGGAAATAGCAATACGAAAGACGAACTTCTTTCAGAGAGTCTTACACGCATACTTGAACGAACTTGCTGCCTGCGAACACAGACGTATTTCCGGCTGTCGCTTGCGACACGTGTCGTGTAGCGTGGGGTTTTGTACTGAACAAATATTGTTAGAGAAGCTTTGTATTTTCCCGTCCTTTTACCACTTTCAATTTGGAATCTGTCGTTTTTCCCGGCCTCCGCTTTCTGACAATAAACCAAGAAAAGAACAAAAATTAACTCATAGTGCACTGAATACACGGTCGTTTATCGAGGAACTTTTAAAATCGACACGATATTATTCAAGATAGCAACAAGGGTCAATGGAAGTCGCAGGTTATCGTGGTATTTGATCGTTCTCTTCCCTTTCATCCTACTTGCTTTTAGTTACTTTGGTCGCGGAAAAAGGGAAACTATAATTTACCTTACAGCGACCGATCGGCTATCGACAGTGCACTTTAATACGAGCGCTTCTACTAGTGAGCTTGTTATTAAAATTTTATAATGCAAACCAGCGGCGGAGTTTGCGGAGTGCTTTTTATGTTTCTTACTTATGTCGAAGTCTAATAGTGCAGTAAAAACATATATTTTCGTTCCTTTTTTAGCTAGCGGTAATGCAGAACAGTTTACCAGAAATGGCTAGTCACGTTTTCTGTCACTCAGAACCAATAAGGTCACGTTTGTTTTCAATACACTCCTTCACTAGGTTCACGCGAATCAAAAGGGATCTTCGAGTACGTGCGTTTCCCGTTCATCCAAGTACTGGTTCCGTAAGGAAAACAGGAACTCTATAATTTATCCTATATATAGCGAACGATTCGATCTCTACAAGCGCTCTGTCCGTCTGTCTATTAAAAGCCAAAACTATTGGAATTTTATTATGTAATCTCAAAAAGGTTGCGGCGTGTGCTTTCATGTTTCCTACTCTATAGTCTTGCTACGGCTTGCTGGTCAAAACTCAGTAGCCATAAAACAAAATTCGGCTTATTCTTTGCTTTCGAGACTTTAAAATGATCTTGTAGATCACTTTTTTTCTGATTAAGCGTTAAACGTGTGTTCTTCGCATGGCTAAACTCGATAGAGGAATGCAAATTAATTTAGCTACGATTTGGCGGATTGTAAGATTGTATGTTTGTTTATTTTCTCCTTGGACGTGTTTTATTCCCTCTCGTTATTTCGTGGCTTCCCTTGACCACTTATCTATGCTCGATATTTTCAACAAGTTAGAGGATTCAAGAATAAGGCAAACTGTTGTCGATTTCACCTGTATTTGACGAATCACTGATTATGTATTATTACAACTTACAACCATCCTTCAAGTAACCTTAAAACTATATTTTAGTTATTTCAAAGTGGTTAAACAGGAATTTAACCCGCCCTTTAGTGCATTTTTTTATGAGTTTATTCTGAGAAGAAGTCTGCGTTGATGGTGTTCATGTAACCACTTCAAATGCGGCTGTTCGATTACGCCGCGATCGGCCGGCCAGTATTTTGATAGTAGTTTATTAGCATATTTATGGGATGAAGCCTATTCAGTTCAGGGTATTCCAAGACTAGGCACGGTACAGAACTGCCCTGATAAGCTCGAGATTGTCCACAAATATTCAATCTCTTAAATTGTAAAAATTACATAAATAATATATCAACACAGCAATGAGATTTTAAAAAATGAACGAATCAATCGGTTTATTTGTGTTTACCTCATGCGGCCATTAACCGGCCAACAGTTTCAATATGAAAACACTTTGAAAAATACTCCAAGCTACTCTGACTAAAAATGCTCGACTAATATTTTTAAAAAATCTGCAGGAGACAGCGAGTACGAAATACTAAGCCGATCTGGACACTATTTTTCAGTTCTCTTCTCAGCCCTTTGTTCAATTTTAGCAAATGTACTCCGGCCTTTGCGATCAACTATTTATAAACTGTGGTAGAACTCTGACGTACTCCATGATGAGAAAATTACATTACAACCACTGGATTAACATTGCTTTATAACAGATGGTGCCAGTTTTCTAAAATTAAGTGCGGGCAAATATTTTGATGGGAATTTTAACCCACGTCAGTATTTACTTCGCAAGGGTTGTAGTAGCTATAGTGGTACACGCATACTGAATCACACGTACATGAACCATATTTAAAAGAATGCATTTGATTGCTCTCAGTGCAAATGTAAAAGGGAATGTTTATTACTAGTGCTTATGGTCGTTTGTAACAAGTAAAACAACGCCGATATATAAATATTTTCGATGACATTTTGGTTTCCTTCCGAAAGCAGAAGGTTTCCGGTCAAATCTTTGTTAAACTGAGTGTAACTACGGGAGTTATTTCTTTGTAAATTGGTCGCTTGAATGAGGACCGCCTAGTTTCTTTATCTTATCTTTCAATCAAAGTAAGACTACAACAATAGAACTGAATGTCATAATAAAAAACGAACACTCCGAAAGAGATCACGCATCTGATAGATATGCGATCGCTAGTGGCTGACCCCGCGTGGAAGAGATAAAAAAAATCCGGTTCAACAACAGTCCTAACAACGGACTCCAAATTTGAAATGATGATGGCTTGCCTAAACGATCATGAATCCACGGGAGTGTAGGAAGTCCAACACTCCTGATATTATGGTAATGGTATCTTTGAATAGATTTCCGATTACTCTTGCTGATATTATATACATTATCCTGAAAGATCACTTGTCTAGTTATTCCTCGATCAAAAACCGGTTGAGGGACAAATTGTTGAGACACAAGGACCCCCACGTTGACAAATTTTATCTTTAACTGGAGTAATAAAAATGTAGCCTACAGCTATTGCATCAGATTTTTAAAGTTTTACGTCCTTTTCTTTGCCATGGCAAAAATTTCTACTTATGCCCGTACGTATGACGCACAGACTGATGACGTCACAAGACTATACGTAAACGTTGCCCTCCAGAAATTTACATGTGAGACTGACCCTTTTGAGTATCCAGAACTCGTCAATGTTAGAATCTTAGGGCGCTTTCCATTTGTCAGAACTGGCCGGGCGGTCCGGTGGTTTTGAATGTGAAATAGCCCTTTTTTACAAGATTTTCTCACAAATCCACCATAATAATGTATTTACGTATTGACTGATTCGACAGGACAAATCTGGCTAACAACGGAATTCTGTTCTCGAATATAACGGTCTAGCCGGCCAGTTCTGACAAATGAAAAGCGCCCTTAGTTTCGAGACGGGGAATGCGTCAAAAGGACGCCAATCAATACTAAAGTCATCTGCTGGGACTTCATTAGTCTCCTTCCCAGCAGTTCTTTGGGCTCGTCACGCAACGCTCCCTCCCCCACCAACTTACTAAGCAGCCGCGAATCAAAGAAACCAAGTTTACAAAACAAACATACTGTGCGGGACAGTAGTTTGGGTCGCGACAGGGAACTAAATCAAATAATGAAAATTGGACGTCCGCTCTTTGCTAGTTGGGTTTTACTTTTCCGAATAGATATTGTTTATCGTAAATTGTACTTTTAGAATAATATCCTACGGTAGTTAATATAATAACGGAGTTCGTGATTTGTGCATTTAGTACTAATAAAAAAAAGTCACGAGATTTCGTTTATATGTACATTGATATGTATATTTGAATAAAAGAAATCTCTTGGAATCCTGGGCGAGTTAGTCACGAGATTTCGTTTATAAGTATATTGCAATGTTTAGCTAAATAAAAGAAATCTCGTGGTATCCTGGGCAAGTTAGTCACGAGATTTCGTTTATTATAATTAACATTATTTACAGAGTAAAGTTTTTTACGAGACTTTTTTTATTAGTACTAAATGCACAAATCACGAACTTCGTCATTGTCTGAGGAACGATATCCTACCAGAAATATTTTAGTATTACACGTACATCATTACTAGGCTTATTAGGTTTAAGATTTTTAAAGATTTTTTCGTATCTATTTTGTAAATTTTAATTAACCGCAGGTCCACATCAGCTTTATGCTGCCTTTATTCCGACCTGGGTAAACAAATAAATGATGATGATGATGATGATGATGATGAAGAAGGTTCTTATCGCATATTGCCCTGTCATCAGACTTTGGACTCAATTCAAGGGTTCAAGGTACTTCGGACTTTAGACCTCTCGTGACGTCTTGCCATACAGGATTGCGCCCTAGGTTGCTTCTGCATGTACCGATCATGTGTGAAAAGTGTTCAATAAAGCTTCTTGTATGAAAAGTCAAAATTAGGTCCATCTGGTTACGGAAAGGTCTGAAAGATACACGCCCGAGACTGTACCTACTGATGTTGAATACGTGTAATGAAGACTATTATAAACTGCAAGCAGTCCCTTTCTCGTCCTAGCGTGCGTCGTGGAAACACGAATGGACGAATGACGAATGAAAACTCCACCAATTTTCACCTGAAGTCGTATGGTTCTCGAGCAGAAACTCATAAGGAGTTGAAACTTGTAACGCGCGTTCACAGCGTTCGAATATTCAGTTTTGCCAAGTACCATATTTGGCAACACAAAGAGTTTGTACGTGAATGATTTACACACGTAACGACACACACAACAAAGGGCGAGCCAGCGCGCGCTGTGAATTCAGTCCAGATATTGAAATTTTGATTGGTTGAATTTTTTCTCGTGATTCTCCAAATATAGTACTTATGGGCTTCTGTCTCGAGCTTTTGCTGTTTCCGCCCCTGAACTCTGGAACAGTCTACCTGTTTTTATCCGCTCATCGACATGTGACAATTTAAGTTACCAAACTCAAAACTCAAACTTATTATTCTTAGCGATTTTTACTTTTTATTACTTTTAATGCACATTTTTAAGATTTATACAGCTCATTTTAGCGATTTTTTTTTATCGATTTTATTATATTTTATTTTTTTATCATCATTGTAAAGCGCCTAGAGCAGGCATGGATAGGCGCTATATAAATATTTATTTATTATTATCGCAGACTACTTAATTTATAAATAGAAGGGGGAATGTAGAGAGGGTTATTGACTTTGTGTGGGCCACGTTACCCTGACTTGTCTGTACGTAGTGAGAAGAGTGATTCTTAATTAAAAGTCACCTTATCTTGCACTTATTGTTATCTGTAAACTTTCACAGCCCTTATTAATTGCCTGAAGTAGTACAGCACTGAGTTTTTGTTCACCAGTAACTGGGTTACCGAAATTCCCTGTACTGATGGTACAGTACTGATGCAGAACTCACATTTGTCTGACATATTAATCAAGCGACAAAGTAAACACAAAAAATAAGTCGTAATTTTGGATAGACAGCGAAGGAAGCGGCTTTTGGTCATCATATTTAATCTTGATTTCTCTAACAACACTCATTAACTTAAAAGAAGTCTGAATGAGAAAATAACTCTAAAAACACGAGGGAAGACTAGCTCTAGTGATTCTGCATGAAACTGATACCAATGGCTCACCGTCAGGAATGTATTTTTCCAAGAATATAATAATGGGTTGTGGTTCCTGATCAGTTTTGCACGTGGGAGACCGTCGAAGGTCGTGGAAAACAGCTGTTCTAAACATTAAAAAGTGGCTACAAAATTGATCTTTAGTTTAATGGACAAATACCTCAATCTTTTTGTTAGCGCGCGCCTGCAGGAACCTGTTTTTCGCAATCCCGCGGGAGTGCGGGAAAACCAAGCGGGAAACCATACCGATGTACTTCGGAGCAGCGGCTTAACGTAATAGAATGGACCATTAGTTATACCATATATGAAGAACCTACAGGTGAAGATTGCAAGATGGCGCATTCAGGTATTTCAGCTGGTGCGAAGGGAAGACTTGTCGCTGTGATCGGAGACGAAGTAAGGAATTAATGGTCTAGTTTCTGATATAAATATGACACCATCTATAACAACTATTTTTTCTTATTAAAGGACACTTGCACAGGATTTTTACTCGGAGGAATAGGAGAAATCAACGCCAAAAGACAAAAGAATTTCCTGGTTGTAACAAAAGGTACGAGATTATATCGTTTTATAAATCGTCTTTTTGAGAGGATGCCCTCTTTCAAGACCAGTATTAACAAGAAATTAGTACAAGGATTTACCATTTCCCCAGGGATAGCCATAGGAGGTCATAGGAGAATCTTACAAGGCAAGGTCCCCTGCTTTTCATGTTCCTTGGAAGGCAATGATCAAATAGTTATTATTGCAGTTATCAATATATTTTAATTCCTTTCTTCTATCCTTCGAAATTCTATCAAAAGTTTGAATTTCTATACAACCAAGCACAAAGATTCTACTGTATATTCCCAGGGTATCTAATCGAACAAAATCGAACAAAAATCCAATCGAACTCAGTCAAACGATTGGTGTTCGATTGGGTTAGGCAATCGAACAAAATCAAAAATCTATTTTGCTGTGAGTTCAATTTTTGAACCAATCGAATTAAATCAAACTAACCTTAAGACTGAATTTCCACAGACCACGTGCCTATCATGGGATGTGAAAATTGTCCTATTGAACAAGAGTTTGGTAATCGAACTTTAGATTGAGTTCGATTACAGATTGTTCGGTTATCAAACGTTTGTTTGTGTTCAATTGGCAAAATTTTATTGTGAGTTCGATTATGTTCGATTGAGTTCAGCAGTCGAACGATTGGTGTGTGATTGGGTTCGATTACCTAACTGTTCGATTAGATACCCCAGGTGTATTTCCCAACATGTCCTTCTGATCAATCCCCCGGGCCCCAGAGGTTTGCTTTATTCTTTCTTTTATACTGATGCAGTGGGTTTGAGTTTCACTCCCATGCTGACACGAACTGTTAAATGTTTTAAAATTGTAATTAAAGAGCCAATGAATTTGGACATTGGCTATAGAGGGTAGCAAAAGGTTTATGTGTGATACGTGAAAAGGGCAAAAATTTGTCCGTGACACATGAAAAAGGGCAAAAATTAGACCATGATGCGTGAAAATAGCTAGAAAAGACATGTGATTTGTGAATTCTGCTGTTTCAAGTATATGTGACACGTGAATTTGGTTACTGGTAAAACTTCTGCATGAAACGGGGTCACGACCCCCTGTTGCCACCCTCTCTATATGGAAAGGTTTTTCCACTTGGAATGGATGGTGAAAACTGGTAGTTTACCAGCTGATCCTGTTCAGTTTGGTTGTTTGTTAATCCTCGGTCAAAAGAACAGAAAGGCTGTCAAGCCATAGCTTACTCACACTCTTTGAATCTCCTTCATTTATAAGGCTTCTTCCATCCTTCTTGGAGATGTAAGAGTTGCCCTAGCATTCATAACAAAGAAATATAAACTACTAGTGACTGAAGGAGAACAAAACCCTTCTTAGAATTGTTTGTATACATGCCGACTCTCCTGGATCATCCGGGATACAGAAATAATCTCCTGGTCTCCTGTACGGGTCACCAAATCTCCCAGATACAAATGAATATGCTTAAAATATGAGTTTGCACTCCTATTTTGGGAGGAAATTCTGAAATATTTGACTCATTTTTGTCAGTGAATCCCCAAAGCTCTAATAATGTTAGATGTTTTGCATGAGCGATCACGAACAGGCAATAAATAAATTTTGTACTGACAGAAATTTACTCAAAAAGCCTCAAATTAAACTTTTACATAAGGCATTCTTAAAGGTCAAATGAACCAAATTTCGACATTCTTTCTTTAGCGAATTTAAAGCAACCAAATGCTAGAAGAACTCATTATTAACTAAACTTAAGAAGAAATTTTGCTTTTTGAGCCTTAAAGCGCGAACTATAGCAAAAACTACGAAGATTTCCGAAGACTTCACGAAAACGTTTCCAAAATGACCGCGCACTGGAATGGAAGGAATGGATCGAGCTTTGAATTTTGTGACGTAATAGTTTTATTTCACGGCTTTGCGATCGAAGAGACGATCGTCGTTTAAAGAGCGAATAATGTAAAGTTTGAGAGTTTGAGTCAGTCTAAGTAATTCAAGTAATTCTGAAAGAATCTAAGCTTTTTTTTTTAAACATGGTTGTTATATTTTTTACTACATTGTAATCCAGTTTCAAAGATTAATAATTATCAAAGCACTGAGTAAAATTGTAAGTATTGTACGATATAGGAGGTTTTCAAACACTGGATGGCATATAAAAATCATCAGTCTGCTCAGCTTGGTATAGAACAATTAGTTTTGTTATATACCCCAATCTAAATGCAGTTTTTTTGGATTTGCACGTAATTCTTACCAGGACGTGTGCGGCTTGCAACCCGGATCGGTATGCAGCGCGAAGGTACATGTATCCTAGGATGTGGCCAAAAGCTAAGATTGAATTCACTGTTTCTTTTCTGTACTCGAGAGTCACACAAAACACAAAAATAAATTTGTACACAAAAATTTAACTTGAATGAAAGGGTATTTCTCAATGCAAATTCGAAACTGCAAAGCATCACGCAAGACTTTCAAGACGTAAGACTTTCAATGAATAAATTCGTGTCATTTTCAGCTGAAGGAAAATTCAGTGTTGAAATAAATACTGAACGTTTACACACTGTCCCCGCGGACACTGTGAGTTCTGTTTGTATTAGCTGTTTTTTGGTCCATATTTATTTAGCCGGTACATGTTATTTAGGGCTCGAAATTAACGGTTGTAAACCCAACATAAATACAACATTTGAAGCTTAATTTTATACGCGTTAAAAAGCACGTGCACGTGCATGGAAGCAAATTATTTGACGAGGATATTGGACTAACGAACTCAAATTCTAATGCTTGATCATGACCAGCCAAACCAACAAAGTAAAAGTGCTAATAATCATAACAAATACTCTATCTAGCTCTAGGTAGAATAAGAAAGGTGCAAAATGCATACCTCTAACTTCCTTTGTTTAGCAAAAGCCGAATGGACAGTGGGGTCTTTGTGCTTCGGAAGACATTCTTCCCCGTGATTTCTTTTCCGACCAAAAAAAAGAATAGTCCGCGGCACAGCATCCTCTTTGAGGTGGAGTCTTAGCAGCTTGAAATAAGAACCCAGAAACCCACGTATTGCCAGATTTTCTCTGAAGTAGTCTTCGGTAAAATGAACCGCACAAATGCGAGAGTTCTTTTCTGGCTGAAATTCTTTTCTTTTCATTTCAAAAGCCATTGTTTCCTGAGCTTTGAATTTGCTGGAAACTTAAACGTACTTACTTTCGACTGCTTAATAATTTAAGCAGTTTAGTGCTGCACAAAACACCATGATGTTCCATTCTTGTGAGCTTCATCACTAAAAGACTTTGAATTTCCCGCAATTTCACAGCGCACCAATACTGACGTCACAGTTTTATGTTCCGAAAATTTCCCGACAATTTTCCCGAGCGCTCTACGATTATGAAGGCCAAAACTAAGCATTTTTCAACTTGAAATTTCTCTATTTTGCAAAGTCCAATTCCTTTGAAACTTCGGAATATGTTTATTTGGTTCTTAATCAACAAATTGGCCTAAAAACAAGAAAATTCGAAATTTTGGTTCATTTGACCTTTAAGACTTTTGTGAGACTGAACAGTTTATAGATCTTTACGGAAATTAATGTTATACGAAGCCAACAGAACCAGATTATGTCGCACCAGATGTTTACGGCTTGCCAAATATAAAAGTTCTGGCCCCAGTTGTTCAAAGAGTGGATAACGCTATCCACCGGATAAATCACTATCCGGCGGATAAGTGTTGGGAAAACAAACTAGACTATCCACTGGATAGTGATTTATCCGGTGGATAGCGTTATCCACCCTTTGAACAACTGGGGCCTGTAGATTTTATTTTTGGCGTTTAAAGCAAAGCAAAGGCCTTTTTGACAACTTGACAGCAAACTGGTTGTTCTTGATCTGATTTTAAGTCCCTTGCTTTGAACATGCCAATTTTGAATGGTCTTTACGCATGGCTCGAGTTAATGAAGATTTAGAAGAACAGTTTTCTCTCTGTATCTACATGCTTTCTCTATATCTCCTCAACCCCGGGCGGGTACTCCCCTAAATTTCGGATAGGGGTGTGCCGCGAACGTTTTCAAACCCTGACCCTATCTAAGGATAAAGAAAACGAAAATTAATACCCTTTCTAAGGCCCAAACCCGAAAATTGACACCCTATTCAAGGGGAGGAGAAGCATTGCGAGACGACTCAAATAACGGCTAAACGCGCACAGCAAAGCTCAAATCTTTCAAAATCGCTTTGTTAATACTTAATGACGGATAGTTCAGTTTTAACAATTTTTTTTTCGTTTAGCTGGGCGTTTATTTTAGCTGATAGAATTTAGCTACCCTATCTAAGGATCACACCGGGAGCACAATGCCAAAAGGACCAAAAATGATACCCTATTCAAGGACCGAGAACCTCAAAAAACATACCCTATCCTGCGGCACATACCTATATAGCCCATATATGGGAGTCCCCCCCCCCCCCCCCCCCCCCGGGCTCCTCAATAGTAATACCAGGCTGTGAACTAGTAAATAGTGTTTCTGGAGTGCTTGAAATACTGTAAAAACAGATGTTTCGGGGATAACCCCTTCATCAGTGTTAAGTTGATGTTAAAACGTTTTAACACCAACTTAATACCAATCGGAAATAGAGGGTCAACCCTTGACCCAAATTGAAACATGGAAGTGAGAATCATGCTGAATGCTAGCAGAGGCTTTCTCACTCAATGCTTTGCAATAAAAAAAACCCTCTGGAACTGGGGTATATTCACTTAGGAATCAATATACCTCAAGTTTGTTCCAAAAATATGAATGAATATATTAGAGGTAAACATCACTTCTTATCCCAATATTAAGTACTGAGACATTGACTTTTGACAGTAACAAAGATTTAGATTTCTTTGTAAAAAGCTTTGTTGATAATAAAAAAATGTTTGGGTTTATTCTCAAAGCCTCCACATGTAAACTTGTTAATGAAAAATGACCAATACTTTGTTAAGTCATCAGTGTACCATAAAATGTTGGTGTATTGGCAACCAGAGAAAATATCAGAATAAAGAAAATCAATATTAACAACTGGAATGCAATAGAAGAATAATGTGTTGGTATATTTAGAGACATACAAGTGTCGCACTCATGGTTGTTAATGGTTTTATCACCGTTGTTTTTTTGCTTGCGTAACATGGTAATGACTTGTTATGTTGGTTTGTAGAAACATCAGTGAGTGAACTTGAAGAAGCTTTCTTACACTTTACAAGTAGAAGTGATATTGCTATACTGCTGATAAATCAAAATGTAAGTAGACGGCAATTTTGTTTCCAACAATTTGAGATATCTTAACAACAATAATTTTGTTCTTCTTTGCTTGCATAATGATGTTGCCATGTAATATAATTTTTGACACAATGTATGGCGGCAAGTTAAGTGGCAATGTAGAGATAAGATTGAACTGGCTGATAATTCTGTCTGCAGTGCAAGCTAGATATCATGAGCTGACGTTTAACAAACAGGAGCTATAGGGTTTAAAATTAAGGGCATTCATAAAATTTTGATAGGTAAATACAAATTATGCCAATGGCAAGTATTGCTCACGGGCAAGTGATGAAAAAACTCAAAAGACCACCACAGAGCCACTGTATGTTTGGTTAAATTACATGTTTTTTTACTCTGCAAAACTCTAAAGATATATGCTGGTATTGTTCATACCAGCATATTGATGTCATACTGGAGCAAAGGATCCATCAAGGAGTCTCTTATGGTACTTCAATCAGTCCAAGATAATGTCAATGGGAAAGTAACAATTCTAAGAAAGAATTTAGTTAGTAAAGAAGACTCTTCTTTGTTTTGAACAAAAGCAAGGGCAAAATGATACAATTGCCTATATTAACGCAACTTGCCTGTTGATACTAGTAAAAGAATTTTATCATTATCATGTGATATAATCATTGATATTGTTAGTTACAACAATAGTGAGATCCTTTCAACATCATCAGTCCCTGTTCATTGCAAATCTAAACTTAGAACCTACTAAGGAATAATTTTTGCGTTTGACGAAGGAGAACGCTCCCTAATCATGAAACAGTTGCATTTCATGTAACACGAGTGAGTAGAATAAATTGTTTTATCGCTTCTTTGAATTTGTATTGTATAGTTATTCGCAGAATGTTTAGGCATTTTGATGTGGAAATCATTATTGGCTTTTATTGACTATGAAGGTCTATGAACGAAAAGTTGATGTGCTGTGCCTCGATCTATTTTCAAATGGAAGTGAAAGTATTTGTAGAAGTCTGTGGAGTTTTAGAAGTTGTGTAGTGTCAAAAGGTAACAACTAAAGTGAAATAAATAATTATTTGCTGTGTACATGATAATAAAAAATAATAAAAATAATACATAATATTTTAAGAGGAGGCCTCCAATCACCTAGAGGTGGTTTTCAGGAGGGTCCTCTGAGAAAATAAATGTCAAACCTTTAAAATACATTAAAATCTAAGAATACAATAAAAAGGACAAAACCTATGTGGTAATAAAAACTAAAAATATCTAAAACTGTAGCAAACTAAGATTAAAAACTAGAACAAGAGATTAAAATACTACTAACTAAGGTTAAAAATGGTTTAATAAAAACTGTTTCAGTTTGTATTTAAAAATAGTTTTCGGCATCAGTTTCTTTAAAGCACTTGGTAGGGTGGCCCAGTCGTTAATGGCTTTATAACACGTTTTGCTTTTTCCCCATTCCGTTCTTGGCCTACTGACTTTGGGCATGTAGCCATTTCGGGTATTATAACCGTGTTGTTGGTTCATGGTGGATCTGAATACACCGAAATGCTCGGGGATGCTACCTTTCATTGCATCTTGTACAACACAACACCGATGTCCGAACCGCCTCGCATGTAAAGACACCCACCGCAACGACGTCAGGGCCTCTGCTGATGACACTTTTGACTTCACGATCTTCTTCGCAAAGCGATTTTGAAAAGATTGTAATTGTTTCATCTGTGTTGTAAGACCAGGCTGGTCACCCCAGACAATATCTGCGTAATCTAGGTGTGGTAGGACAAGGCCATTAAAATATGCTGTGAGACTTTTCTGATCCAGCATATGATAGATTCGATTGAAGACTGAAAGGTGATGTCCTAATTTTTGTAAGAGGCTATTGACGTGCATCTTCCATTTCCATTTCTCATCCAGTGATACACCTAGATACTTAAAAGATGAAACACGATTTATTTGCCCTTCATCAGTAGAAAACTGAAAGTCATTAAACGGAGACAACATTGTCTTGCTACCTGAAAGCATCAGTTTGGTCTTCTTTACATTAAGCGTTAATTTGTTGTCGGTATACCAGTCGGAGATTAGGGTGAAGTCATGTCGAAGGGCATCATTAAGCTCTTGGGGTGTTGACGCAGCAACTATTAAAACAGCATCATCCGCATACAATATGAGTTCACTCTTCGTTACAGCAGCTGACAAGCTGTTAATGTAAACATTAAATAGAAGTGGGCCTAGGATACTTCCTTGTGGAACACCCAAGTCAATAGGGCGAGTCTCTGATACCTCCCCGTTTATACACACGCATTGCCGTCTGTCTGCAAGATACGATTTAAACCATCTCAGACTCCTTGCTGCTAGCCCGATGTGTTCAAGCTTTCCCAGAAGTATCTTGTGATTTATTGAGTCGAATGCCTTGGATGTATCGAGAAATAGCATACCAGCGACTTTTCCTCCATCAATTGCATCAAGCACAGATAATCCATTTCTATTCCATTTGAATTTTAGTGTAAAAAAAATGAATGCAAATTGCCTATTCATTTATGACTTTGTAAGTTTCTGCTTTGCGAATGTCACATGAAGTGCTAGGAGCGACTTCTATTCACTTTGTTTTACAATATTCTGACATCAATGAGAATTTGCTGTTCCATTCATTATTTGAGGTTCTTTTTTACCTTTGGCAAACAATCACTGATGACAGATCATGTTTCTGTCCGGTGCAATATTAAATCATTTGAATGGCTTCTTCTGTTTGCAAGCAAAGACAAATTCAAGAACTGCTACAGTGTTACAATTTTTTCACAATTTAATTAAACCCCTTCAAAAACAACACAACCCATTTCTTGATGCGAAAAATTCCAGTTTATTTTGCAGACAGATGTTCTTTTGGCTCGTCACGTAATCTTTCCTCCAAAACGTTGTGTGATGAGATTCCTCTCTCACTCATCCTCATTGCTCCATTTTGAGACATATTTAATGGCATAGTTTGCCGACAATCTTGCTCTTTTGCTACTACCTGACTATTCATCTTATGTCGAACGCACTCCCCTAATCCCTGATTACTACTAGTTATCTACATATTTTTGCTATCTTACTTATTAATTTTGCAAAAATCATCTATTTTGGGTTCACAGCCATGTATGGAAATGAAAATGATTCTAAAATGTTGATAAGTGAAGAAACATTTCCATGATCCAAGGATAGAGTTGTACAGACCACAGAGGCCTTATGTGTATGATTTGATTAAGGACTGATGATGATGACAGAGATTAATAATTAAGAATTATTCACCGAAGTGGAGGTGAATAGTGGTGGATATTTACCGAGCCATTATATAGCCATTGTCCTTTTCACCGACACTGTGGTAAATAATTGTTTTAGTATATACCACAAGTTGAATAACTAGCGGACCAAAACATTACTATCGGTAGAGAAAGCGACGCGCGAAGCCATTTTGTTTCCCACCAGCTGCTTGGAGGTGAATAGTACTTTGCTAATCACCTCCGAGTTAACCAATCAGCACACGCGGAAAGCACTATTCACTTGTGTGGTATATACTAATGTGAAATATTCAAACAGCAGAACTTGAGAAGAAGTTACATTAATGGAAAAGAACTGCATTTAACCTTTACATGTTGGTTGTTCTGTTAAAGGTTTTTATTATTTGTTATTTTTGTTAAGATTGCTGAGGAGATCCGACATATACTTGATAACTATGACAAAGCTATCCCAGCCATTCTTGAGATACCATCCAAGGAACATCCCTATGATCCATCCAAGGACTCAATTTTAAGGAGAGCAAAGGTAATTTTTATTTTTCTTTCACTTTTCTGAATGTGCTGCTGCTGCTACTAACATGTTAATAGACCTCCATAGCAGACTCTTTCCCAGTCCCTACTTATTTGTTCCTCAAAGGTGATGGAAGACTGGGGAGAATTAATGTCATTGTGAAGGCTGCAGGGTAGGCTGGGAATTCCCTTGATGCAATGCCTTCTAGTCAAATCCAGTCAAATCTGTCGTAGGAACGACTAGGAACAAGGCTGTCTCTATCGTGCTCAGCCTCATGGGATTGTTGTTTGATGCCATTACAGCAGGCATGGGTTAACTGTAGCTTATAACACTTCACTTTGAGGTGGTGAACTGTAAGACAGTAAATATGATATTGCTTTTGGAAACTTTTACCCATATATTATATGGCATACGTGTATAAAAAAAGTGCTATTGACGGTTTGTCAATGTTTTGAATGAAAGCCAAAGAATGATGTAGGAGAGATGAATTGAAATTGATATTGCTGTTGAAATGTTCATGTATAAGCTGCAGTCGAGTTGTGATATACACAGTTTCATGGCCTAAATGGTACAATGAAAAGGAAAATTATATTTTATATAATGCCTCTTGGGTTAAATTCATTATTAGGCTCCATTTGTTACCTAAAAGTATTTCAAAATTTTGAATCAAATGTGGAAAACCTAAGTGTTTTTCATAGGAGGTCGTTACAGATTTTTCATTTACTTGTGTTACAAGAAAACTTATTACTATAGGAAAAGATAGATAGATAGCTAGTCACAGATAGTTGCACTTCATGCACAAAGTATCTGTTGTAATGATTGCACTATTCTGAAGTTTTTACGTTCGGATTTTACTAAGATTTACATGAGAAAATGCATTGCAGATTGAATCTAAACACATTCAACCACTCAGTACTTTTCTCTTGTTGTTTTTTCCTTAGGGACTATTCAGTGCAGAGGACTTCAAATAGTCTACTTAGCTGCTGACTTACAAGATAGTCCATTCAATAATTTTCCAGATCTAAATTATTCTGTAATTAGGTATGTTGTATTACAAATGGACAGGCTGACACAAAATTCGTGAATTCTGATGAGAAATAGGATGAGGTAGAAAATTCTGAAAAAATGAAATATTGTAAATTTTGTTAAGGGAGAATTCTTTAGAAATGAGGTATTGTAAATTACACGTAGGTGTCAAGGTATGCTACGGTATTTCTACAGTGCAACCCTGGTTTAACAAACTCAGTTGGCTTAATTGTAGTTTAATTACGAAATGATGCCAAAATGATACGTGTAAATGATGCAGTTTATCAGATCAATAATGTACACACAATTGGGATAATTGTGAGTCAAATTGCTGTTGAAAGTGACAAATGTTTAATATTTAATAAGCCACCAAAACAGGACCACACCTTTTTTAAATTGCCTTTAATGCAGACACCTGTCAATTTGACTAGAGTTTGGTGACCAGTTGATAATTCTACTAATTGCTGTTGCACCGAATGGTAAACATGTTGTTATTGTAGTTTGGTAAATTGTCTGATACAATAAAACTATCTTCCAAATTGTGAATTGAACAATTCAATTAAATATGTGATCTTATTATTCCACCATTGAGCCATTTTACCATATTAGGACAAGAGAACATGCAAAATATGACATGTTATTACATTGTAGAACAGGGCAAAAAATACGGACTGAAAGCAGAGCACCAAAATGGCTGAACTCAACGACCCAAACTTAGTGGAAAAAAATAATGGAATAATAACTTCCTCATTCAATGGTTTAACATTATAATATGCGCAGACATTTTGCTCAATGGTCGTAGTTTTCCTGTGGGGCTCAGAATATACTATGCAACTTGCAATATATGCGTGTGATTAATATGTTAAACTATCAAATAAGGTGAATTTATTTTACCTGGAAAACTGTGCTTCTGAAGCATTTCTGTTGAAATGAACTGGTCATTCACTAACTGCCTACTTGTATTAGAATATGTAGAATAAAAATAGTATTACTTGAAAATACTGTACAATATTTATTATTGTTGCATGTGCTAGTACAAGGAATTTTTGATTTTGCCTGCAATTTGCAAAATGTATCCTGAGCATTCATTATAACCAAATCCATTGTACAATCATCTATGGTGTATAAAATGAAATAAAATCAGTTGGTGAGTTCAAGTTAAGTAAAGCGTCTATCTTTATTATTTACAGTGAAATATGGTAATCTGCTAGAAACAGTTGTTATGTTTGTTGCTGTTACCTTGAGCAAGTAAAAGAAAAATTAACTCATGGGAAGAACACACAAGAATCCTGCTCCAAATTACTGACTCATGTCCAAGAAAGTTTTGCGATCACGTGTAACGAAAAATTTATTATAGCATTTGCCATTTTTGAAGTAGACTGTTTAAATTTCCATAAAAATTTCATCAAGTGTTTGGATATCACAGAGGTTTTGCAAACTGGGCATTTTTCCAGAACAGACAAACCTATTGGCACAGAAAAGTATTTGTTGAAAAGGTCTTGATTACAAGCATGGGAATTTGCTAAGTTTGACCAATCTCACTGACATGTGCACACAGGTGAATGAGACTACCCCTGATTGAGAGCACTGATGGGTAGTGTCAGTAATGTAAATGTAAAGTAATAATTTACTTGGTCGATTGGTTAGTAAACCTTTGTTAATTCGGCTGACCAGTGCATATGCGTAAGGCTTACACATGTATTATTAAGAAACAATTTAAGGTACAGATATCGTGCATGCACTCTCCCAAGGTTTATATTACCTCTTAGTTTGAAAAAATTGCTTGGAACTTTTTAAGCAAGTTATACTAATAAAAAGGTTTACAGTTTGCCTTTACCCTTATGATGTAACCTCGACACTTGTTGCTAAAATTCTAGACTTCTTCCCATGTTTTCAAGACTTTATCTTAAGTTTCCATACTTATTCCAGGTCTCAAGAATGAGTTTGCAAATTTCCAGAATTTTCCAAGAATTCAAGACTGTACAAACCCTGTATTTATATAGTCACAAACATCCACAAATCTTGTCCAGAACATTATGGATGTGGTTTCTCCAGAAGAACTCCTGGTACCACTTTATAGTGGTGAAAATTAATTGGGTTCAACAACCACTATCAAGATTCTGATCTTTTCAACCCCATTCCCAGGCCCTGTTTCCTTTTCCTCGAAGGGAAAAAAGGACCTGGGAACAAGGTGTTCTTTCTAAAATTTCCAAGCACCCCATCATTTTTTATTGGGAAGTCCCTCAGATTTTATGCAACCTTTGCACTGATCTTTTATTTGTGCATTGGTTCATAGTGATCCTTTGATTTCGTGTTTATTTCACATCCACCAATCCCTCATTCTTTTAAAATTTATCCAAAATTGCTTAATACTTTGTAATTAATAAAGTCATAATCCCTTTCAATGTAAACCATTAATGGTAAAATGGCTGAGATGAAGAACATTGGTATAATGCTATACTACAAAGAAAACATAGCATTCACATACGTGCAGAAAATGTTTTATTCATTTTTACAAACAATGCAAAAGCTAAATACATTTTATGTAATTGAAGTGTACAGGTAAAAGTATGTAATGTATAAATGCAAAGTTGGCATCAGTAAATTGGTTGACAGTGATAACTACATGTATTGGTAAGAGAGTAATTCCATTTGAAATTAAATACATTAAATACAGCATCATTATTGCCAATAATTGTTATTTATACACTACATATAATGACTATACAATAATTATAGTCAGATAACAATGGCTTTGAAAAAATTTATTAATTTTTACAGTAGCACCTGATCCAGGAGGGGGGGGGGGGGGGACTTCTTTTATTGGACTATAAGGGGCTACAGGGGGCTATAGATGGACTATAGGGGAGGAACTGCTGCTCTAGGTATATAATAGAGTAGGGACTTCATGAGTTGAAGTACACAAAAGGGTAGGGAAAACTGTCATGTAGGTATTTAACAGGCCTTTCAAAATATCTCAAACAGACCCACTGAACAGTAAGCAAACATTCAAGAAGCCAGATGCAGTAGGGATGTGGAAGGGGTAACATTTTTCTATTGAAAATATGTGAAAGCATTACCTTTCTGTCACAAATGGTATATGAAACCTCCCTGTTGAAAACATTTTGAGTACACCCCCACACCCCCTCCCTGAAACATGGTTTTGAGTAAATCAACTAATTTTCTAAATAAAAAGTTTGAAAGTATTGTGAGGTTTTGTGTAAAATATATATTATTGTTGATGCACATAAGGAAGTTTTGAAAACAAATTCTGATGGTAACCAGCACTTTTGTATAAAATTCTAGTTGATAACTTTCTAACTATTAAAACTGTGTGGTCTGATTGCATTCAAAAATAACATAAAAATTTCCTTCACCTGAAATAACAGTCTATTGAATGTTTTTTTCCCAACTTAACAAACAGGAAGATCATATGGCGAGATGTACTGGTGAAAATGATATACAATTTTGCTTAATTTTTTGTACTGCAAAATGGCAATTTAATTTCCTTTTTCTTTTGTGGTGAAGCACCAATTGCAAAGTATTAAACTATTCCATTATTTATAATGTTAGAATTTTTACATAAGTATCGATGATGGTGAATGTGATTATCATTACAACTGGTTAATTTCCTTCTACAGAGGGCACCAACTGTTGTGTTAAATTTTCTGTTAATTTCTTGTTATTGGTGCTTTGTTTTGGTTTAATCTGGAGCTGTGGTTCTACTGTCAAAGGTTCTTCCTGTTAAAAGAAAATCAGGAAAATGCATTGTACTTTAATGATGACAATTACATGAAACACAGTATTCCTACTAAGTGAAACAAAACTCATCAAAATAAATTGGCTGATAATATTTTGCAGTGAAACAGAACAGATCGTATTGTGGTTTGTGCATTGGACTTGGCATTGAGTTGTCCAGGTTGGAGGCCTTGCTGGGGTCACTGTTTGGGGCACACACTAACTCTCACAGGGCAGGTGATCAAATGCTAGGGGAAAACCCTGCAATGAACTAGGAGAAGCCGAAATACTCCTAGTCACAGCATACAATGGAGACAGTAAAAAAGTGCCAGCCAGATAGGCGACAAGGTTACATCTTTCTGTATTTACTTGAAGCCTATAATTTAAGAAAAAAATCTGTACTGTAAATTATTAGTAGTAATGTACAAACCTCTTCATCTTCATCTTCACTGATGACTGCTTCTGGAACAGAGTGATTTAATGTCAACACTTCCTTCACCAGTGACTCATCTAACACTCTGTGAGAAAAGAGCATGGTTATAAAAGAACACTGTGTTGGAATGTATGCAAACATATGTGGAGTGCATGGTGACCTGTATGGCCAGGGTTACTGCACTGTGTTTTTGGTCAAGACACCATATTCTATCTTACATTCTTACATTGCCCCTCTCAAGCCAGGAGTATAAATGGACTAAAAGCCAGTCCAGGGGGAGTAGGACTTCTAACAAGTCACTTTATGCTACATTAAACTTTTATGATGGCAATATGTTCATTACAATGCAATACAGAGAAGGTGGGGAGTAACTTTTAGTGTCATATCAGACAAATTTTTGGCATGTTGGCCTCATGATTTTTGGATCCGAGTTGAGATTCATGACATCTTTGTGATCAGATCTTACAAAACTACAAGTTTCCCTTCCACAAATGACCGTTTTGGCAATCAAATGCATTATAGTCCTTATCACTGAAACTGGGCACCTTTTTCAAGTGCATTGTTAGGCTTTTGTTACTATATGAGTAGACGATAGGAAGATTTTATTAGACAGGCGCTAAAAATCACCTCTTCAAAATTTAATCAGTTTAATTTCTACTGCTACTTTCTCCCTGTCATATTCAGCAAAACTTACAGTTTGTTGAAGACATGCAGATTTTCCTGATTCCATGTGGGAACACAACCTCTCTTGATGTCTTCTGCCACCTAAACAAAACAAACATAAGGTATTAAATGCAGATCTCAGGATATGTAGAAAAAGAAATTATCACCATTAAGTGTAAATAGTTACATGTACATTTTAATCACACAATTAATTGACGAATGATACATATGGATAACAGTGTGATAGGTACAGTGAAATCCATCTACTGTGTACGCCAGTTGCTAAATGCAGTCCAATGTTGTACGTGATAGTCACTTAACATCCAGCTAACAGGACAGATTGTTTCCTGTGCGCTGTTGGATTAGGTGTAGAAGTGCCATGCAAGCAAACACACCCACACAAAAAAATAAATAAAATAAAACAAGGGTGTTAGCCAGTAATTATTAATTTGGGTCAATTTACTTCGATCTTGCCACTTACATCAAACTTATAGCCAAAATCGGACCAGTTGTACTCCAAAACCCTAGAGCCAACATTTCTGGAAAAGAGGTAAACAAAGCAACGTTATACAACAGGGTGTTAGACATTATATTATTGCACTGACATCTGTACATTTGGGAAACAGTTGACATGTTAGAATGTTCATGTAAATGAACATAATCCTTTCCCTTGTTTGAAAAACAAGAAAACACATTGGAGAGAGAGAGAGAAAAACTTTTTACAGGCAAGGAAAACGTATGCAATATTATTTGATTAATTTAGATTTGATTACTTAACTGGAAAATTTTTTCCTACCTCATGTCATTTAAAAATGTTTTATATGATGCATCTAGTCCTCTGAGGTATTCTAATGGAATCCCACTCTCATAATCCTTAAAAGAAATGTGTATGTCAGCAAAAATGATGTCAAAAGAGATGCAACTTAGAAGACGGCTCTCTATTGGAAAAGAGATATGACACGCGTAATGATTAGCATGAGGGACCTTGGTCAAATAGGGCCACAACTATTTAAGCCTAGAAAGAATTATTTTATCTCAGGCAAGACAGGTTTCTCCTACAGTGTTTCTGTAATATCAAATTTTTAGGGCTTTTGACTATCGGTAATGTGGTTCAATTTTATCCTTGGTTCAAATTTTCTTTTCTTTTGTTACCATTCCCAAAAACAAAGGAAAATAAAATTTAAACCAAAGATTAAATTGAACCACAACAAAATTAATGGTCTAGAGATGATTTTCAGTGGACTTCCATCTCATCTGGGGAGAAGTGATACCTGTACATTTAGTTGCTTCACACTGCAGGTACATTGGAGTTAAGCATTAGCAATGATGAGAATTCAGGTTAGAACAGACTTAGTATGCTAAAGACAGAAATGTACTGTGATACTCTCTCACTTCACTTTATAACAATAACAGAGAAGACCTTTTTACAGTTGATCATATACCTTAGTATACATGAAACAAATATAATTATTGTATCATACCAATCCTCGTCCATGGATACGCTGATTGCAAGTCTCAGGTGGAACATTGAGATATAGCGTGGTGTGAGGAACCAAAACTGCCTTTAAAGCTTGTTTCTTCAAATCTTTATAGTATTCATAACCTTATGGAATTTAAAATATTTTCAGCAACTGATTATGTTTATGTTCTTTTTGTCTGTCTGCTTGATAATGTATTGATAGGTTAAGGAGAAAGTAGATCTTCATCAATCCTGAGAGTTTAAGGGGGGAGACTCTTAACTACAGATCCAGAGCTGTTACTAAGGGATTGCTGAAGGCTGTATTTTGAAGCCTTTTGCAACGCTAAATGGTGAATTTTATTTCGGGTTACACCTGCTTTGAAAAATATATCGTTTGCGCATCCGAAACTAGTGCCAGTCCCAAACCGCGCTTTAATATTTAAAATCCCTCAAACTCTGAGGAAACAAGGTAAAGTTATGATTTCTTGTACGAATCAGAGATAATGTTGCTGTCTTTAGAATCTGACGTATGCTTTTACCATTCAATTGAAAAAAGCCTGTAAATACGAGTGTTTACTATGCCACAACTCTTATAATAATGCGAATTTCACAAAAACGATATGTCACATTACGCATGTGGACTTTCTTTGTCTATTGAGGCTCATTGAAATTTTAAAATCTATCTGCTGTTTGAGTTTTAAGGGAAATGCGATTCACTTTATATTTTGGAAGTTGCCAGCAACTTAAAAGCGCGCTTTTATTTTTTGCTAATAAACGGCTTTCTTCCTCAAAAGTCACGGTTAAGTTAAATTTATTTTGTACTAAGAGTAAAGGACTAGCAAAGTAGTCACGTGAGTCACACAATCCGAGGTTTACATTATCCAAGACTATCTTTAGCTTGTTGGTTTTTTCCCTACTAATGAGGTAACCCCTGAACGTTCGGGCATGCCCAATTGTTTACCTTAAAAAATATTTAATTTTCCTTCAAATCTCTGAACTCGCTTTGATGAAACAGCCAAAGGATCCACCTCAATTGCCTAAACCCACAAGAAATACTTGCAAAATTGCAAATAAATTTATGACTGTCGCTTCTGGCGAAATAAACTTACAAAGAAAGCACAATCTTATTTGTCATGTAGCAAAAGTAAAAGCTGCAACATCAGCGCATTCCATGGCTGACATAATGCCTTATTTTAGTGTATTCAATATTCCCTTTGAATCCAAAGCTTCGATAAGACCAAAAGAAAATTATTTTAAACACAATAGAGAAAAAAAGATCCGTAACATTTTTAGTACATTAATATTTCAACAGTTTTTGACGAATAAACATCACAGGTTGGGTGATCCAAATTCCCGATCACGTTTTGGCCTTCTGGAGGTTTGGGTCTGGTCACTGACAAAAAATACTACTACTAATAATAAATCCTGTGCAGAGCAAGAACCGCGCTCGGCCCATGGCCGCACGGTTAATAAATCTGGATCCTGGTGTTTGTACCTTCATGAGAGATGCTCCCTTGTTGATGATTAACTTCAGCAAATACTGAATCACTGAAAACTGATCTATCCAATAGTACTCCTTGACCTGTAAAAGATGTAAGATATCTTAAACCCGACAACATTATTTTAATAAAACTGTGTAAACTGCCAAGTAATCGTTAGTCAGTCTTTACTCCTAACTGGTCTCTCCTGACACCTGGAATGATGAAAAATTTTGTTTTTTTAATTTCCTCCCCTTTTCATCCATGTTTCACTCAGGCTCACTCAACTCTTACCCGAGTAAAGAACAATAAAACAAACATCGATCCATGCTTAAAATATGTAGACTCTTTGATCCAGCGAGTCTTTAGAAGCCACAAGTCATCCTTATTCAGTTGTGATAATTGATCAAAAATAAATTTGCACTTAAAAATTGCCTTTGTACAATAATACTAACCAGTTTGAAGAAGGTGTTTAGTGGCCTCGATGTAAGTCCTGAATCTCTGCTTGAAGATCCAGAGTTGTAATTTCAAGGCGTACTTCTTTGGGTCGTGGTAAAACTTTGCCAGGTAAGGATTCTTTGTTCTGGGTTCCAAAAACACGCGATAATTCAGCTCTCTTCCTAGCTGGCAAGCTAGTGTTGATTTACCAACTCCAATGTTTCCTTCCACGATAACAAGCTGTGGAGACGACGATGTGTTTTGTCCGGTGGACTTCAATCCAATCATTGTAGTGTTTATACTTAACAGGGAAGGTTTGTAGCACTGATATCTGCTGAGAAAATGTAAAGAACGCCATTGTACCATTGAAGACATTCGACACATCGCAGCTCCGCAAAGATCTCCACGATGCAATCTTCCATTCAAACATCGCTATAAAGTAAAAAAGCGCGCTCGCAAAGCTTCCTGAGAACAGCAAAATCTAATCGATTGCATTTCACATGCTTGTTTCATCGAATGTAAGAATTAAATCGAAAGAAGGAAATATACACTTCACAGTTCGTCAACGACCAGGTGAAGTTGGCTTTTTGCAGAGTTTGCCGCAAGAGACTGGTCAAAAGATGTTGAATTTCAAACTCACCTTTTTACTGGCGCTCTTCTTGTTCGAAAATTTCTCCCGCCAAAATTCAGTTCCCATGAGACATTGAAACATTGCATGCTTGCGTGGAGTCGCGCGTGAAACATGCTTGATCCGGGACGAGCCCACGCGGCCACAGAAGCTGGAAGATGGAGGGCGAGTGGAGGTTTGCAGAGAAACACACCTGACAGCAAATATTTACTATGGTAAGAGTTAGAAAACTATAGTGCACTGTTTATAAGGAATTTCACTTTATTCGGACTGTTTAGAATGCTTTTTACAGGAGAAATTTAAATGCGTTTGGCTTCATTTGTACTTCGGGTTGTACAGTATGTGGTCCTTGGTCCGTGAGGTCCTTGGTCCGCGACTTTTTCGAATATGATTTAATATTTCCGTGATAACTAAAATTCGGCAAAAAATGAATGTTTCCAATGATTTATTGATCATTCTTCTTCAATATGGCAATTTTTCAGCTTTTTTACTATCGGTCTACGGTGAGGAATTCATGCTTGTCGACAGACAGGTCAAATTGCCTTTCTTGAAATTTCAACTTTTCGCTGCTCCGTGAATTAGATGGTCGCGTTTACTAAGCTAGTGCACAGATAAAACGCAACGGGAAAACGTGTTTTTTTGGAGAACAAGTTAATAGATGAACTGATTTCAGCAGCTGCGGAGAGATTTGCTGCAGAGTTTCAAATTTTCGATTTAGCGACTATTGACATTATCAACAATTTTCGCATATGGGTCCTTGGTCCGCGACCTAGGACTTTGGATAAAATATTTGTTTCTAAACAATAATAATTTAGTAAAATAATAAGCACCGGGTGTGCACATTGTTGCTGCGGCATCTATTCTCGTATCCAGTGTTTCAAAACTCGTGTTTAAAGGTAAAAGAAAAGAAAAAAAAACGCGTGTTTGTGTGGGAGACTCTCGTCTGAAAGAAATCTGAAGAAATTCCGGTTTTATTTTATACTGCGGTTTTATTTCATACACGCTCCTCACAACGACTTCCAACAAAAAGACTGAAGCTTAAAAATGCCAAGAATAATAAAGAATAGATCAAATGATGTTTCTTTTTGGGAAATTGTCGAGATTTACAGTAATTTTCAGGCTGTTTACATGATTCGCGGATGAAGGACCACATTTGCGGACCAAGGACCCGCGAGCACGGACACTGGCCGTGTTTTCACGAGCGATTTTTCAGGTCGCTTAGCGAGTGACAACCGGAAATCTCGTGAAAACAGTTACTTTTCTGACTCGCTTAAAGTTAAGCGAGTCGGCAAACTTCAATGCAATTCTCATTAAATTTAAGCCACCAAACCAGGTAGCTTAAGCGAGTAGGCAATTAATTTCTGCCAATGGGAAGCAGCTTGCGGTCATTCATCTGACAAGGCTGTCAAATCGGAAATAGAACACGCATTCTTTTTTATGCCTCTTGGGAACTTAGTGCTGAGCAAAACTCGTCTTTTTATTTAAGCTCAGTGCATCTTCCAACTCCAAAAACAAGTCCTGTATGAATTTCCTGTTGCAAGCCGCCACAAAGCAACAGCTACTCGCTTTTCCACCGGAATCGCTCATCGCATGTTCATGCATTGTCGTACTAGATGGTCTAACCAAATTGCAAACAAACTGGAACATATTCCTCGAGATACGGAAATGTTCTCGCCAAATAAAGCGCATAAACACACGATTGAAAAGAAGAAGCCAAGCTGCACAAGCAAGCTTTATCTGCACCTCCCGCCATTATTCAAATTGCTTTAGTCGCGCGTGTGCTCTCCTCAAGTTACTTAAATGAAATATAATCTTACTCGTGAAAACACCTATCATTTTTAAGTCGCTTAACGAAGTCTGTAAACAAAGCACATTCAGGAATGTTAAGCGAGACAATCGGTGTCGTGAAAACACGGCCACTGTTTTTTGAATTACACGAAAAATGTTTAAGTTAAGAAGTTGTCACTTTGCAATTATAGTGAGAGACATTAAATCTATCTTCAGGGAAAATTTCAGCCCATCAGGCTTTAATTCAGGTAAGATATTTAAGATTGTAACTTTTACTCGCGGACCAAGGGCCACATACTGAACAATGCAGTTGTTGTTTCTTGTCTGAATTAAACATAGGCACGCTAAGCGTGCAGGAGTTATTTTTTCAATTGATTGGGTTGCTTGGGCTAAGACTGGGTGTTAGTCCTGTCGGGATGGTTGAGCTATTTGTGCATGGTGCATCACTAACTACATAGCCCCTTGCTACGACTAAGGGGCATTTTTTGAAAAAAAAAAATGTTGCAGACAAAATAATTTTTACGTGCAATTTGTTACGTCAAAACTGTTTCGTTCAATAGTAAATTTTTATCATTTAGAAAAAACAAGAACTAATTTAATTGTCAAAATATCACGAAATGGCTTATTCTGTTAGCGCTTATTTTGTTGCTAGCTTTTTTACAACCGTAACGCGATACTTTTGTTTGTTACAGGATACTTTTGTGTTTTTGTCAAACACTGTAAAACGATACCTTTGTTTTTTTAAAATGCATGTAACATGACACTTTTGTTTATCTCACTTTTGTAACATGACACTTTTGTTTTTCTTGAAAACACCATGTCTCCATTGAGTAATCGAAAAGTAATAAACGAATCAAATCAAAAACTATATTTTTAGGAAAGCTTTGAAGGTGGACTACACCTGGAGTATTTGTTTCCTGTAGTAAATGTTTTCATTCAACAAACAGGAACAAGAACTAATTAATTTTAGTTATCAAACTGTCACGGAATGACATGCTCTTATTCTAGCCTGTTGCCACTATCGATCGTAGTTAATTTTAAAAGCAAAACCATTTTAAAGTCAATACCCATCCCGTTAATTAAATGTCTAAACGTGGTGTGTTTAAGGTATAAACATAAACGCTACTTGCCCGAGGGTCAGCTAATCGCCGGAGCAAGACGCTAAAGAGACTAATTAAATTAATTGCGGTTTTCAGTTGGCGAGTCTCAAGCAGTATTAAATTTAAGAAGTTTCCTTGTCACGAACTCTTAAAACAAGAGGCCACAACACACTCTGAAGAAGATTCCTTGCCATATTTATGACACAGTATTAACATCACAATGAGAACATCATTCTTCAAATCTGCTTTATGCAAATGCTTTATGCAATTTCTTCTACGGTCAGCGAATTCAAATTAACCCGTCCTAAAGGAACGCTTGAATAACTATTTAGTGTTGGGTCTTTTGCTGGCGTCGTGTGCATTGTAAGCAGGCGAGCGTTTCAAATCCGGGATTAATTCACAACTCACCAATTCTGCCTCCTACAAATTGAAAATCTTCGAATGAAATCGCTTGCTTACAACAGTGTCAGATTACTTCCCCTTTATAAACTGCAATTTCATTGGTTCTGATAGTACCTCAAATCTGATTGGTGTGAGATACAAACATACTCCACTGACTGACTGACTACACGGTCCATCGTGCCGACTAAGAGTTATTTTTTTGAAAAAATAACTCAAAAATGGCAGCTTACTGCTAGGAGTATCGAGTGCTGTGGTATGCTGCTAAGTCTGAGGTACATTTTAATGAGTACCCACTTCTCTTCAATGAGTTTAATCCAGCAGGCGTCGGGCGTGACTTTCTTCGTCAGACAGCTGATCAATAAAATACAACTACATTCTGGACCAGTGTGACTAGACCTGGCGCTTTGTTCATAAAAAAGACCATGAAGCAAAACATGAAAATTAACTACAAATTCGTGCTCTTATGTTTACCTTGAGCGTTTTGGTGTGTGAGGTCCCTCCCGTCTGTGGAGCAAGGGGCTTCTTTGCTGCTCTAGGGAGCTGGACAAAATGTAGAATTGGTTAAACAGGACATGTGCAGAGTTAGTTCTTACATTCCTTGGGAATGAAAATGGAAAACGTTTGAGCTATTTGACTTCAAAAAGTAAAGGTTTCTTTCCCATGGTCTACATTCTTTTAGACCATAGAAGTGACTTCATAAAATCTTCAAATTCAGTGCCGTAGCAAGGGGAGGGGCCGGGGGGGGGGGGGGGGTGGCCGTGCCCCCCAGTTTTTTTTTTCTTAAAAAGTAAAAACAGACTTGTATGAAATGTTGAAAATAAAATTTTATCTCCCGAGAGGTTTGAAACACTAACATTTGTTCAGGGAGCGCTCCTTCTCCGCCTAAAGCGAGTCAAGACCTACTTGCATTCAACCATGGGAGAGGACAGGCTCAACCACCTCATGCTTCTGCATGTCCACAAGGAATTGGCAGATGGTGTTTACATGGTGGAGGTTGCCAATTTGTTTGTGGGGGACAACCAGCGGCGCAAGCGCCTGTTTGGGAAGTTTTCAAAAAACAGCCTGTCGATGAAGTTTATGTTTGCCTCTAAGGCAACTCAGACAGTTTCATAACTACGAACTTACTATAATGATGACTCTGAAAGGTGAAACATTTGCTGGTTTCAAGATACAGAGACAGTCAGTTTTCTATTTTGTAATTGACGTGTGTTATACTCTCTTCAACGTGCATTGGTTTGCTGAGACAGTGTAGGATGTAAATAATTCGCGATATGCTTAAATAATGCGTAAATCACAAATAGCTCTTGGAGAATGCTGGAAATAGCATTTCCAAGCCTCTAGATTTCAAAATTTTCTGAGGGGGGGGGATGCCCCCAGACCCCCTAGCAGCTCACGTCTCTGGTGCACGTGTGCCCCCTCCACTTAATTTAACCTTGCTATGGCACTGAAATTTTAAGTGCAGACCTTTCAACCTCAAAGCACCGAAAATCTGGAGATTGAGGTAAAAACATCTGGAGGTTTCAGTAAATAGCTAGAGATTAATTGACCGGCAGATAAAACCAACTCAAAACAGGTTCTAATTGCAAGAAAGTGTTTGTTTTAAGTTTCTACAGAGACTGAGCCACTAGAAGTTCTCTCTTTGTCTGATGAATGTTCATGCACAATGTCTGTGATTGGGAAGATGCGCAGACTGATAATGATAAACCTAATTTGTGTTCTAAATGTGGCGATGGACTGCATTTCCAGCAAACAGACTGAAATAGATGAAAAACCTTTACTAACGAAGTTGAAACAACTTATAACCCCACTTTTTACGACTGTTTTGCATATGCAGAAAAAGATGTAAAGGATTTAAAAAGGACTTTTGAGGTGGTGGGTCGGTCGGCTGAAAACAAACGGCCGTTGACAGATGGTTGGCAGATCTAACACGACTCTCAGTTGGACGTTGCGGTTTATAAAGACCAATGACAGATCACTGAACTTTGGGTGCTTATGTTTTTGTTTTGATGGGTATGTGATGATAATTTGAAAATCGATTGTGAACATATTTTTATTTTATTTTATCTTAAATCAGGTGTATGTTGTTTCTGCCCCATAGAAAAACCAACAGAATTGTCTTAAGTTTGCTGTGACGGTCAAAGCAAAATTGAAAGCGAAGTTTGTGTAATCGCTAGCTTACAGAAGATTATCAGTGTCGCGCGTGTGCAACACAGGTCAAAGACAACGCAGTCGATTTCAAAATAAATTTTATGTAACGCGTAATTTTTACAGCAATCAAAGAAAGCAAGATCAAACTTATCATGCTCATAGATATTGCTGACGGATAATAATTTACCATTCCCATGTATATAAGTATAACAGCCTGCAGTAGCTATTCGCGCGATTAAAGATGCACGGATCGATAAAAGCGATCACGTTTTCAAACACGAATAGAAACATAGGCACGCTAAGCGTGCAGGAGTTATCTTTTCAACTGATTGGGTGGCTTGGGGTAGAACTGGGTGTTAGTCCTGTTGGGATGGTTTATTTCATGGGTTGAGCTATTTGTGCATGGTGCATGTGCACGGTCCATCACGCCGACTAAGAGCTACTTTTGGAAAAATAACTCAAAAACAATTTAAAAAGAAATTGTGCAAATGTTCTAAACATTAGGCCGCTTCCCTTGTAAATATGACTATGGTGTGCAACCGATCGATCGAACCATACTGTTGAAGACAAAAAATACGTCAGTAATTTCTTCAAAAATAAACAGAAAAAAATATCTGGTAGTCACTTTTAAGGTTACCTTGATGTTTAACTATCCATCCCCTTTCATTCCAATCCGAAAGAAAACCGCAAGTACATCACAACATGGATTGAAAACTGTTAACAACATTTACCGTAAACATGATCACAAAATCCCAAACGCTCACTAAGAAAGCCAAATTGACTCCGAAATTGCAAACGAATAGCCAGATGGAACAAGAACAAAGTATTCTCGGGTTTCTGAAATGGCTACATTATCATCATCAATATAAAACAGAAACCTTTCTGCAAGCAATGACGAGTTTCTTTCGACAAACGCGAGAAACAAACAACTCTAGTCACCAGTGCATTTCGGCTAAACGACGTGACAATTTTACTTGGACTAGTACAATATTAATTTCGCAACCGGAAGCAGAAACGTGCCCTAACTTGTGAGCATATCAGTACCGATATTCCCACGGCCATGCTAAAAATAGCTGTCGGTGAAGTTGTGTGACACGCTTGACTGCACACAAAAAAATTCTAGTTTTCTTTTCAGCCGTTGTTTTTTGCGCGACGAGCCCAAACAACGGCTACAAAGGAGACTACCAAAAAGCTGGCTGTCTTTTTTTTTTCTTTTGCCAATGAGTAAACGTAACTGACCGCTTTGCGTTTTTTCGAAGCCTTGCACTCAGGGAATATTAAATACACTAAAAAGGTATTGCGTCAACCATGGAATGCGCTGACGTTGAAGCTTTCACTTTCGCTACGTGACAAACAAGATTATGTTTACTTTGCATGTTTATTTCACCAGAAGCGACGGTTGTTAATTTGTTTGCAATTTTGCGACTATTTCTTGTCGGTTTAGCCAGTTGAAGCGAATCTTTTGGCTGTTTCGTCGAAGCGCGTTCAGAGATCTGAAGAAAATAAATTAAGCCGACGTAAACACTTGCAAGCATTACGTCATTGGTATGGAAATAACCACATTGCACCGCTGTACTACTAAAGATAGCCATCAACAATCGGATGCAAAGCTTGAAATGCGAGACTTGCACAATGACTACTATACCTTCCTACAGCCCTCACTCGCGGCACAAATGATTATTTTCTCTTTCCCTGCCATCCAACTATGTTGTCAAAACACCTGAGGGGAAATTTAATATTTGCCGAGCAGACAAAACGTGCCCTTGTAACATCATCACGTTATGAGCTTTTCAAACGATCGTACAATAAATAACTCATGACCGCCCATGTGAAGTCCTACTATTCCTAAGCAGGAAACGTCGAACCTTCTCCGGCCACATTCCAACCTCATGAAAATACCTATTATTTGGCAACTCTCGAACCTAAATAAACCCACATGCCTCAACCTATTACAAATACATTATTCTTTGGGGGAAAAATCTTGAGAGATTTATGGTCGCTCGTGTTATTACTTAGCCAAAGCTCCTTCTAATGCTATACTTTTAACCGCGCGGTTAGAATCTCAAAAATTTCATGTTTAATTTCTTTACACTCGCCCTTACAAACAACCCACAGTGCGTCAGTTTGTTCTCATTTGGGGACCAAAACAAAACGTTGAGCAAACACACAACACTGACGTTAAAAATGGAAGTCACAACATATAATTTATTCTCAATACACATATTTATTGTACTCAAAAACATCATAAATTGGCCAACAAATACTATACCCATATTCTGTCGTGAACTGAACTAGTCGATTCCGTAAACCAAGAGAATCACCTTCACCACCATGAAATTTCCAAACACTTTTCAGTTTCAGAACCCACACACAATGTTCTCACCCAAAGCTACATAAACATCAAGAACTGCAATAGAGACTTCAGACCAACACGGCCCAATAAGGTCGAATCTGTAGCAAAACAAAGATGGCCGTACCTTGAACCCAAAACAAATATTCACAAAAACGATCCATATATACAAGCCGCAATTTGATTGGTCCTTGATTTATCCCAAATCTGATTGGTGTGAAATACATACATGAATGATCCACCCAACCATCCATCCATCCACCCACTTAATAGCCAAACACGTCTTCACGCCGACTAAGAGTTATTTTTTTGAAAAAAATAACTCAAAAATACATAGAAGAAAATAACTTGCCTCCAGAGTTGTCCAGATGTACATGCAATCGAATTCCACCAAGAAGCGGATGTTTTTTTTTGGTTTCCATGAGATGGGCCTATGACGGAGGAGCTTATAAATGGGGGGAGGGGGCTTATAATCGGAATTTTACGGTATATTGTAAGCTGCTTGCTTGTGGTTTGCTTTTACTACAGATTGCTTGCGATTAGTTTTCACCACTTCAGTGGAAACTTGGTCATATTCCGGCAAGCCAGAAATGAAATTATACGAGGAAACTATCCTACAACTTGTAACTCTGTTTATCAAGAGATTTTTGTGTCTCATTGTGAAACTGTGAGATTGAACTGAAAACTATGAGTCTTGTGGCAAAATCGTGAGACTTGAGAAGTCTGCAAGTGGAACCACCAGCCTTTTGGCCACAGGCATCCCGATCTCACGTTTTGATCAAATGTTATGATTTATATTAGCGTATCGAGTGGGATGTGACTACCTGAAGTATGCGGTGTTGCGTTACATTTTACGCCATTGAGAATTTGAGTGCTTTATAAGACGTAGTTTAAAATAAAATTCAAATCCAAATTTTGGTGAGAAAACAACCTTGCAGTACAGCTTGTTCAAAAAGGCTCTGTCCAGCCTTGACTCTGTTTTTTGACTTCGTCTTGTGTAGGCCACGACAAAAAAAAAAACATCACAACCTCCTAAAAACAATGAAATAGGCCAAAAGGACAACAAAAACCAAGGAAGGTGAGTATTTTTCTTTATTTTTTTGGAAAGAAGGTTAAATCTTGTTGAGCGTTTTCATTCCACAATATTTTAAACTTCGTATGACTTATAGAGCACTCAAATTCTCAACAGCGTAAAATGTAACACAACACTGCATCCTTCAGGTAGTCAGTGATGTCCCACTTGATATGCTTACATCAATCATGACATTTCATCAAATCATGAGTTTAAGATGCCTGTGGTTAGGCAAGTGAAAAAATGTGGCTAATTTGTTTTGCACAAAGATATTGAAAATTTGCCAGCTATTAGATGGAAAATTAGCACAGTGACAGCTCGTAAAATCGCAGTTCCACTGGAAAGCTGTCAAATGTGTGGGAAATTTCACCTAAATGTTCCAGTTGACATTTCACCGCTTGCCAGATTTTGGTTTTGAAAAGATGTGGTAAACATTTCCCAAGTTTTCAGAAATGTCCTTTGCGTTGCATTACAGGTTACATCATTTTCATGGTCTATGCTCTAGTTGACCATCACAGCTCTCAAGCAATGAGTGCTTGAGAATTCTCTCAGTTATTACGTAACAGGTCATTCATTTCCATTGATGGTCATCAAAAGAGCCAACAATAAATTTCCGTTCAGACTTTGCAGGCTTGTTGTTCATCTTTCCCTACCCAAGTCTGACCAAAGCAGTGAATATTGATCATATCTTTTTTTTGTTTATTTTCCCTTTAAATGTGTTTGTAATTAGTCTCTAATGAAAGGGCACTCGATAAGCTATTAAGAAATGCATTATTTCCCAAAGATATGATATGTTATGATATAATATTATATTATATTATTAATATATATTATATTAATAATAATAATATTACATCAATTTGCACAACTGGAATGTCCACAAAATTCTTACAAGAACTGTACAAGATCTCTTTCATAATGTTAGAGGGCTGTAACAAAAAAAAATTAAAAGCAAAAATGTTCCTCGTTAGTATGGGTGATCAAATGGTGATGAGTGAAATAACGAAATAATTTCACACGCGTTTTGTCAAAATTCTAATAATTTCCCAAGCCTTCAGGCATACAAAGCATAACAGTCACATGACAGTATGTACAGAAGTGTCAAAAGGCAGTCCTTAGCTGGGGGAAAAGGAAGAATCATTTGTCACTTTGCAACATGGCCAGTTACGGCTTGTTCAGGCATCAGTTATCAGGGACTAATTAAAAATGTTTTGACGTTTTCCTTTACTTTTTTCTAGAATATGGACAAAAGTTTCATGGAAGATGTGTACTTGTATCAGTATGTAAAACTTGCATTGGTAAGTTGTACTTTTTGTGTTCTTGTGATTTTCATTTGTTTTATTTTCTGCCATACATAGACCAGGCGTGCGTTTCTCAAAACACCCCAAAACTTCTCGGGTCCCGGAAAGTGTTTCTTATAGCCCCTGATTTTCTCCTGAGGTTTTTCGGGGATGTTTTTGGGAAATATAACGCAAGGAATGGAATGAGCTTCAATTTCTCAGCCTGTGATTGTTTCAAAAATTGCAATTGCCACCCCTGCACTGAGTTGGTCTCGTCACATACGCATCAAAGTCAAGAGTTTTTTGATGAATTGCCTGCAAAGTTTTATCTCTAGCAATTTGTACAGTTCCAGCAATGTTTAGTTTTTAACATTGATTCACCTCTATGGGCAACTGAATGTAAAGACAGCCTGATGTAAATGCTTAATGTTTTTTTGTTTTATTCCAGCTCGTAATTTACGAGGCACAAGCTTATAAACTTTCGTAATCTTGTTTTTGAGCCTTGAAATTTCAAGTAAAGTTTAGTTTGGTTGAATTCTTCGCTATCATTGTCGCTCAGTACTTTGGCGAACTTGTTGTAATAGGCTGAATAAATTTTGGCAGTTTCTGTAAACAATTTCAGGCAGAAAAAGTCGACCATCTGGTAAGTACCTTTGTAAATCATGCTGTGTTTCTTTGTGAAGTGAGCCTTCTTCTTGGTGTGCCTGAGTTTGTCTCGAAATTTGTCATCTACAGTACCGCTCAAAAGTAAGTTACTACCTCTCGTCTCGCTGGAGATGAGACTCTTGTCTCGAGAGACGAGAGTCTTGTCTCGAGAGTCTCGTCTCGAGAGAATCATTGAAGCGGATATTTTGGAATAAATTAGGAGCAATTATGTTGCGAGAAAACGATTAATCTCTCACGAGTGTTTTTCACTGGTTAGTCAACCTGAGTTCGAAGATTTTGTCAGAGCCAAAAGATCACTGTTTTGTTTGCAATGATCGGAACGAAGAAAGCTTTTGAATCGAAAGTTGTTGCCCTCGCTAGACTTTTAAATATGACTGCCATCACAAATGCAAAACGTATATGAAAGCAGTCTCAAAAATTAAAAATCAAGACAACAGTGAAAGCACTTGCGTTAAACTGCAAGATCTTCACGGGTTGTTTTAACTTTGCTCAGACAGCACATTGAATTTGCATATTGTGTGTGAGCGAACAAAGTCAACTAACTCGAGAAAGCATTTTGAATCGAAAGTTGACGCCATGCTAGACCTTAATTATCACTGCCATCACAAATGCAAAACGTAAATGAAACTACTCTCAAAAACTCAAAATCAAGACATCACTTAACTTCACACAGACAGTGCATTGAATTGCATGTTGTGTGCGTGGGAGTGATCGAACTCAGGAAAGCTCGATCTTGAATCGAAACTTGTCGCGTCGCTTGAATTTATTTATTGCATTACAAATGCAAAACGTGAATAACAGAAATCCCAAAAACCTAAGATTAAGACGCCGGTAAAAGCACTTGCGAAAAACTGCAATTTAATCCCGGATAATTTTTCCTCAACAGTCACACAGTACGTATTGAATTTGCATGTTGTGTGTGAGCGAGTGGCCTTCAACTTTATTCATCTTTATACAGCTTTTGAAATGAAACTCGCCCTACTAGACTTAATTACTTCCATTGCAAATGAAAACCTTGAATCAAAGTAATGTTAAAAATCGCATATGAAGACGTCTGAGAAAGGACTTGAGAAAACTGCACACTTTTTTTAGTGAATATTTTCTCACGACTGAGTGATGTGAGAATTCTTTGATTACACCGGGATTGCATGACAACAAAACGTGACTAGTCACATGTCGTCACATGCACATGTAATTAACAACGATATTTTATAAAATTGGAAAGTATTTTATATGTACTTTTATCTTCAGTAAAAAGAAACGGGCCTGTTTATTCTTTTGTGTTAGATTTTAAAGTCTGATAAGAAAAATGCCACGACATCTTGCCAAATAAAGTCAACTTTGATACTGGATAAAAAGGTTTCAACAATAAGCAAGCGAAATAATTTTTGTTTGGCATAAAACGTTGAATATTTGTGTACAACTTGTCAAACACGCATGCGAATCTTGAACAAAATTTACCGAAGCGTGAAAGCTTCCATCGACCGACAAGTTCAACTTGCGTATCTGAAACATCGAAAGCCGTGAACCATTTGATTTCCAAACTTATCAAGTGCATTTTCATGAATGCAAGTATTATTTAGGAAGAAAATCCATTTCTTGAGGTTTAGAAGATTTACCAAGTTGCCGAATTGAAATTCCAGGGTTGAAATAGGATGTATGCACGTGATCGATCGAGTTCTGCAAAGCGAAGCTTATTTAGTCGAAGTGAATTTCGATCCAATCGATTTTAAACATTGTGGAGGCCAAAGCCGATCTTTTTTAAATCAAATAAAAAGCTTTCAAAGAGTTTTAAGACGAATTTAAGGCTAAGCGAGTGTACGGTACACGTAATTCACAAGTTTATAATGATCGGCTAAACAGTCGGGCAACTTGTCGCAAGAGTTCCCCAAGGGGAAGCTTATTTAGTCGAAGCGAATTTCGATCCAATCGATTTTAAACATTGTGGAGGCCAAAGCCAATCTTTTTTAAATCAAATAAAAAGCTTTCAAAGAGTTTTAAGACGAATTTAAGGCTAAGCGAGTGTACGGTACATGTAATTCACAAGTTTATAATGATCGGCTAAACAGTCGGGCAAATTGTCGCAAGAGTTCGAACGTGACGGTCAATTCGCTCGCGTATCATTCGCTATGTTTTACAATAGGCAATTAAAATCTCGCGAGAAGATCAAGCCATTGTACTTACAGTTTTTAAAGCTTTTCTCGAGATGAGAGTCTCGTCTGTCGAGTCAAGAGTCTTGTCTCGAGTTGAGAGTCTCGTCTCTCGAGTTGAGTCTCGTCTCTCGAGACGCGAGTCTCGTCTCTTGAGACGAGATTCTCATCTCGCGAGAGGGTGGTAACTTACTTTTGAGCGGTACTGTAATTCTCCCAGCATTCTTGCTCTGATCCTCTACTTTCGGTCAGCAAACAAGGCTGCTGCCTAAGGAAATTTCTAAGGAGCCCTTCGGGCTCCTAACATCAAAAGTTAGGAGCCCAGCCTAAAAGTTGCCATGGTCGATCCTCGGGGGAGGGGGGTGGGGTAGAAGAAAAAAATCTAGGGGAGGGGTCTGGGGAGCAGCCGCCCACCCCCCCCCCCCCCTACAGTCCCCTTCCACATGCACACACATTTTATTTTGTCAGTAGAGCCTTTGTACGTGAACAGAAAACTCCTTCGGACAAGATTTTTTTCTGAAAGCTTCTGAAGGTAACCTCCCTCAAATAGTTGTGTGAGAAAGTCCAGCTTTCTTAACTTGAAAGTTTATTTAACCGAGCCTCTCCTTCGATAAAACCCTTTTTACACTGATTGGGCGACATGAACAGGAGTGTGTATATTAGAAAGTTTCTGTAGGCTTAAAATGAGTTTGAAAATCCAACCAGTATATTGTGCTGTGATGAATGTTGGATAAAGTAAGTTAAAAATGTGTAGAACAAATAAAACAATGTTTAATAGGAGTTTTGAACATCCAAAGTTTTTGAAGCAAAATCAGTGAAGCATGAAGCAGCAAAATTATTATTTCACTTTTGCAAAGCAAGCTCACTAAAGAACTTGAATTATTGTTAGTAATTAAGGTTTAACAGAACCAAGATTACAATTTAGCAGGTCTATTTGAAGGTTAAGGCAAAGGTAATAAAAAGTCAAAACACCTGTGTAAACACTTTAATTAAATTCTGATCTTATCTACATTTCATAATCAGTTGTCAAAAATAGACCAGAAAAACTAAGTTGTTTCTGTTGTTATGAAATTAAGCGTTCTCTAAAGTGAAAAAATAAAAGTTTGAGTTAAATAATAAGCTTAATTACAGTAATTCGTAAGTGCAACATCAAAACATTCTGCACATTATTTTAGGCTTGTTGAAAAGGTTTTTGTATCAAGCTTTTGCAGATTAAAATTGTCATGATCAGACCTGATGCATGAATGGCCAGGAGATTGATTTCACTTTTGTATCCGTAAAATGTTTACTTCACATTCACTATACACTCCTCCAAAACATCAACGTGGCGAACGAAACGTGAAGCAGCCCATAATACTATTCATTCTTCATTCTATATTTGGGAGTCAGTCCCAGTCCTAAACAGTCGAAAATAATTGGTTTTCGAAGTTGCACGTATTTATACGCTAAAATTATCTCTATTGTGGACAATTTTAGTATTTCCGTTTTGAAATGAACTGCTTATGGTTTTAAACGGGATATATCTTACGCCAGTGGAACAAAGTTACAAGGAAATTGAAGTCATTAGTCAATGAGAATGGAAAATCTATGCTTAGGCGCCCATCCGGGCTCCTTAAACAAAAATTTAGTCGCCCGCACTCGTAACTTAGGCGCCCCAGACGACCGGGCGCCCATTAGGCAGCAGCCTTGGCAAACACATCACAGCAAAACTTTTCCAGTGTTCTAGTCTTTCACTTGTTATAACATGCAGAACTTTAACAGCAATTTTTTTTAGTCTTGACACATTATTGCAATTAAATCATCCTAGCCATTGAAGCGGTTTGAACAGATCTGATTGAATAACAGCCTTCATTGCAGATGTAATCTAACCCCTGCCAGGTCACAGTGCAGTTTCAGTGGCTTATAGCCACTTTGATCAATTTCTTTGGTGAAAAGTTGCCGGCAAGTGTGGTCAAAGTGTCGGCTGCTGCCGGCAGTTGGCTGCTATTTTGAACCCTGATTACATTTGCACAATACTGTACTGACAATTGCAAGTCATCCAACTTAAACATCCGAGCCCCCAAGGGCTGGTGTTCACTAGTGATGGAGTGTTATCCTAGGGAAATTCAACCCATTGGAGTTGTAAGCAGTTTCCAGTTGTGCTTATGATTCAGTAAAAATTAAATTGTTAGAGTCGCAAACAGAAAGGAAGTACTAGGGAGGCCTGAGAGTTAGCATTGTGATTGGCTTGTTCTTCCACTTCTGTTTTGACTGTCAGTCAAGTTTTCAGAGGGTCAAATGGAACGGAGTCATAAGTGGAATCGGAAGGAAAACAAAATGGAAATGTTCTGATTCTTCTGTTGTGCTTATGACACTGCTTGCTACTCCTATATTTCATCTAAACTTATCCAAGCTCTGTTATTTTTGTCTTGTAGGCTGTTACTGTGATAAAACGAAAGCCTTCAGACTTAAGTGTGAAAACATATCTGAAAGAATTATTGAAAAATATGCAGTTGCAAGATGGTAATTGGAATAAAAAGGTGAGGAATAAACCAATAGTGTACATATGGATTAAGTGGATTTGTTTTCTGTTTGATGAAGTAGCAAGGCACTTGACACTTAGCAGTCACAATTACGCATAACACCTGTGTATTCGACTTATTAGTGACTGCAAGCTACTTACATTATTATTTGTGTTATTGAAGTGACAAAAATCTTGTTTTCTGTCAGTCAAAACATTTGCCGGCCAAATTGTCATCTTGACAGTAGTACATATATGTCAGTTAACTGAGCATTATTTTGCACCCTATTCCAGATTATGATTATGAGTATGAAGAATAAAAATCAAACTGGTTTGAAGAAATTTAGCCTGTTGAAGCCTGAAGGTTTAATGCACTCACCCAGCCCTAAATACCTGGTTCTTTTACGCAATTTACTGAAAACATACAAGTGGAAAAAATAAGCCAATTAATCTGAAGTCTTGAAAAGCCGCATCAAGTCTGTGAACAAGTGCATTATTTGCATTCAAAACAAATTTGGAAGTGCCATGACACATTTCTTTGCCACTATAATTATAAATCCTTCACCAGCAAGGTTTTAGCACTCTGTAATTCACAGTTGTACACTTTGGGACCACCTGTAATCTTCCTGTGTTCAGAATGGTAAACAAGACGTTGGAAGTTTTTAAATTTGTTCCCATTACGACTTCAATACGGACAAAGTGTGTAATTCATTATGTATTCAGTTTTCAGTTCACACATGCGCAACACAGTGATAGACTTACCCAAGGGACACTTGTCACTACTTAGTATCTTAGCAACTAAAAGCAGGTTCGAAAATCAAGTGCCCAGTTTAATGTCCGCTAAAAACCTGTTTTGACTCCGATTGAACACATGGCGGCTTCAAGATTGATCTCGCCGCTTCGGTGCTTACACGTGAATGTGCTGCTCAAAGACAAATTGCTTCGCTGTGTAGACAAAGCACCAAATCCTTTAACTGTTTTGAAAGTAGGCTTATTGTTACAATGAACATTTTGTAAACAGACTGTCCATTAACATTTCAGCGTGACATACATATATGTCCGGCTATCTTTGACATCTTCACGCGAAAGCTATCGGACCTGTCGTTCAGTCACAAAAAGCCACGCAGTAAAAGTCTGTTTGTTAACTCGGTGAACGTTTATTACGCTCAAGTGAAAGTTTCACAAAGATGGAAGAATCAATGGCAATATTTGCAGTGAATGCTTCATCTTTCAGTTTACATTCAACAAAAACCCGGCAGAGTTGTGATGATGCAAATATAAGCTTCTTCCAGTTGTTTATTTAACATTTGAGCGTGACAGCGTGTCCGTCTATCTTTGCGCTTCGCGAATAATAATGCAAAGTCACGAAAAGGCTCAAATTAAAAGTTTGTTTCTTACTGTCTGAATGTTTATTATGATTAACTAAAAGTCTCACAGAAGATGAAGAAATTGATGTCAATATTTGCAGGGAATGTGTGATCTTTTGGTTCACATTCAACAAAATGCCGACAGAGTTGTGATTATGCAAATGTCGACTTCCTCCAAGCCAGTTGTTTGTTTCGACTAGAATTTTTGACTCGCTTGTGGTCTTTGCGGATAACAATTAAAGCTGTTTTTCGATGTGCAATTTCGTGAAATATTAAACATGAATGTATCAGACAAATTCAAACATTTGAGAATTAACTCTTCCCACCTATTTGCATTTTTTATCGGCAACTGTTCGGTGTTACATTAGCGGCGACTGTAAAATGTGAACAGCGGCAAAGCCACTTCCTCCTTTGCCATTCAGCGTCCTAGTTCCTTTGATCGGCATTTTCTTTTTTGAGATTTTTGACCATTTTTTGGCTGCAAAAGGTTTTAGCCTCTTATCATTCTTTGATTATATGAAGAATTGTGAGAAACAGATTCGTGAAACATCATCGCGACGATTGTTTACACATTGGCGCTTGCTTAGATTCGCCGTCAGATAACAAAAACCTTCAGTGCCATCAGAAAGATTTCGCTACCATTCGAACCGATAAGAGACTAGATTTCAACTTCTTGCATATTTTTGTTAGTTTTTGCAGGTTTTAACTTCTTTCTACCGCTTGCTTGTTCTTGCGGCGCAAGAATGAACTTCTTTTGCCTCTTCTAATGTGTTCGATATGCGTGCATTAAAATGGCTTCCGACTATTCTTCGAAAGACGTGTATGCACTAAATGTAACGAAAACCTTACCACTGGAAATATTTTCAATGCTTGGAACGCAAAAACCGGTTTTGAAAGTAAGTCCCGAGTTGAGACTCCCAATGGGACGTGACGTAAAAAGCGTTGAACGTTACTAAGATACGAGGCTCATAAATATGCACGAACCCCACTTGAGTGGGGTTCGCTGAATTACACACTTTGTCCGTGTTGAAGTCGTCATGCTTTTAATGACCCCTAGAGTTAAGGGGGGGATTTGCATATATCCCATGATGCATTGCTTTCAAAGTATATTATCAAAATCGGTAGGACACGTGATCTCATCATTACAAGATGGACGCCGTAGCGAGCGGACCGTGCGAGATCGAAATCTTCCGGCAAAATCGCCTCATTTGGGTACACTGCCTCGACAAAAACGACAGATTTGAACTGTCACTTGAGAGTTTCCCGATTTTGAAGCTCAAATGCTTGTACGGACATATATGTTTTATGGGAAACCTGTCTGAGCGAAGATTAGTTCTCTTCCCTGATTGTGATGCTGTGCTTGAGAAGTTTGCTGGAGTGAAATCGTCATGTTGCATAGAAGTCAAGTCGAGTGCTGTATTTAATGTAAGTACGTTCTTAAGTGTGTTAATATGCTAGACAAAACGGTTAAAGAGAAGTGCCTGCGGCCGTGAATGTTGATTGTTTTGTTCGAATATTTCGATGAGATACTGGTTGTTTCGTTCTCACCTTTTCGAACACAACCGGTTAGTTATTGTCAACACTCATACTCATGGATACTTTACAGTCATCGTTCTGTTATTCAGATGTATTGATTGAGATCTCTAAACCTGAGAAGGTTATATGTCTTTATTTTTCTATAAAAGCATGTTGCACGAAAAGGTATTGAATTTATGTTTTTCGTGAATGTATTCCTTGCCACGTGGCTCACATACCTTAAACACCCGTTTATGATAACCTTCATTTCGGGGTTTAGGCTGGTCAAATTCTTATAAACAGTGTGCTTGAAGTTAAAAATAAGGCTGTGTGTGTTTTTAAAGTACATTATTCAGTACTAGAGGTTTAATACAATGCTAGAGGTTTTCATTCTTGAGCTAATAGAGGTTCAATGCAATACAGATACTGAAAAAATATTCAAATAAAAACTAAAAAGGTACACCGTATCATCTGGCAGTAGATATACAAGTAAGCATAACTTATCTTAAACCTAGACCAGCTTTCTTATTCTGAGACCTTTTTCTTTCTTTCTAACATGTCTTATTAATCGCTCTGAATTGGTTCCTGATGTTCATTTACTTCTGCTTATGTGTGGGTGTTTAATGTATTCTTTTGTCAACCACATAGGTTATGGCCAAAGAGACTGGAGACGGTGAAGAGTCTAAAATGGCAGTTGTCTGGGACTTTGAGCACATTGGTGCCATGACAGCTGCAGTGTGTGCAGTTCCTCCCGAGGAGAAACCAGCAGATGACTTGGTAATCATGCCAAGACTTATGTTTAGTGAAGTCACCTGCAACTGCACCAAGTTTCCGCATCTTGGAGATGTAATTGTTTCGTCGTCTAAAAATGATACTGAAAATGTCGCCCAAAGTTTGCAAAATTTAGATTTGGACAGCGAGTCGGGTAGTGAAGAAGGCATGGATGACAATGAAAGTGAAGAAGAGGAGTTAAATGACATGACTGACCAAAATACAGAGGATGCAGGCAATGCTGAGATTTTCAGTGAAACAATGAACTTAAAAGGAAGCAGCTACCACTCCTCTTTTCAAAATCACCTGAGACAGTGCAAAGAGCTACTCATGAAAAAGGAGGAAGTAAATATTCGTTTACATTTTGAACCCACAAACAGGAGGATGAAAATGCCATAGTTGTCCAAGTCAAACTATGTGATTCATCGGGAGAGAAGCTGTGGAAACCAATTGGGTATATCCCAGGCCCAAAAGTGCCAAAAGTGACAATTGCCCTGCAAAATGAGGAGGTCAAGGTGGTCACTGTTAAGAATGTTTTTTACCAGTATGTTCCACCAATCAATCATTACGACTTCAATACGGACAAAGTGTGTAATTCATTATGTATTCAGTTTTCAGTTCACACATGAGCAACATAGTGATAGAATTACCCAAGGGACACTTGTCACTACTTAGTATCTTAGCAACTAAAAGCAGGTTCGAAAATCAAGTGCCCAGTTTAACGTCCGCTAAAAACCTGTTTTGACTCCGATTGACCACATGGCGGCTTCAAGATTGATCTCGCCGCTTCGCTGCTTACACGTGAATGTGCTGCTTGAAGACAAATTGCTACGCTGTGTAGACAAAACACCAAAACCTTTAACTGTTTCGAAAGCAGCTTATTGTTACAATGAACATTTTGTAAACAGACTGGTCATTAACATTTCAGCGTGACATATGTCCAGCTATCTTCGACATCTTCGCGCGAAAGCTATCGGACCTGTTGTGCAGTCATAAAAAGCCACGCAGTAAAAGTCTGTTTGTTAACTCGGTGAACGTTTATTACGCTCAAGTGAAAGTTTCACAAAGATGGAAGAATCGATGGCAATATTTGCAGTGAATGCTTCATCTTTCAGTTTACATTCAACAAAAACCCGGCAGAGTTGTGATTATGCAAATAGAAGCTTCTTCCAGTTGTTTATTTAACATTTGAGCGTGACAGCGTGTCCGTCTATCTTTGCGCTTCGCGAATAAAAATGCGAAGTCAGGAAGAGGCTTAAACTAAAAGTTTGTTTCTTACTGTCTGAACGTTTATTATGATTGACTAAAAGTCTCACAGAAGATGAAGAAACTGATGTCAATATTTGCAAGGAATGTGTGATCTTTTGGTTCACATTCAACAAAATGCCGACAGAGTTATGATTATGCAAATGTCGGCTTCTTCCAAGCCAGTTGTTTGTTTCGACTAGAATTTTTGACTCGCTTGTGATCTTTGCGGATAACAATTAAAGCTGTTTTTCGATGTGCATTTTCGTGAAATATTAAACATGAATGCATCAGACAAATTCAAACATTTGAGTATTCACTCTTCCCACCTATTTGCAATTTTTATCGGCAACTGTTCGGTGTTACATTAGCGGCGACTGTAAAATGTAAACAGCGGCAAAGCCACTTCCTCCTTCGCCATTCAGCATTCTAGTTCCTTTGATCGGCATTTTCTTTTTTGAGATTTTTGACCATTTTGGCTGCAAAAGGTTTTAGCCTCTTATCATTCTTTGATTATATGAAGAATTGTGAGAAACAGATTCGTGAAACATCATCGCGACGATTGTTTACACATCGGCGCTTGCTTAGATTCGCCGTCAGATAACAAAAACTTCAGTGCCAGAAAGATTTAGCTACCATTCGAACTGATAAGAGGCTAGATTTCAACTTCTTGCATATTTTCGTTAGTTTTTGCAGGTACACACCAAAAACATGAGGTTTTAACTTCTTTCAACCGCTTGCTTGTTCTTGCAGCGCAAGAATTAACTTCTTTCGCCTCTACTAATGTGTTCGATATACGTGCATTAAAATGGCTTCCGACTATTCTTCGAAAGACATGTATGCACTAAATGTAACGTCAAAACCTAACCACTGGAAATATTTTCAATGCTTGGAACGCAAAAACCGGTTTTGAAAATAAGTCCCGAGTTGAGACTCCCAATGGGACGTGACGTAAAAAGCGTTGAACGTTACTAAGATACAAGGCTCATAAATATGCACGAACCCCACTTGAGTGGGGTTCGCTGAATTACACACTTTGTCCGTGTTGAAGTCGTCATGGATTTTCGTTTCTTTCCATCAATTGTTGTTTCAAAGTTGGGTAGGTGGCCACAGAACAAAAAAGATTACCAGTACAATGAAAAAATTTAGTTTCTAAAAAGTGATGTAACATAGAACTAAAACAGTCCAAAATGGGACCCAGTGACACCCAGAATGCTTTGAATGCTAACCCTCTGTATTTGATAAAGTTGATTATCTAATAAATGTATTCCACAACAAATTTTATTCACGAATATGATTTCAAATATTTTATGGTTTTGCAGTAAATAATGTAGGTGTTTACCAGAGGTCTTCTGAGTTTTACTGCAAAGCATTTGAGATAAATTTCTATTTGAAAAAAAATTAATATACCCTAGTAAGCGAAGCCTCCTGGGTGGCACGGCTCTTTAAATACATGTAAATAAAACATTGTAAATAGTCAAGTATCTTCTTTCATTTCATTTATTCATTTTGCACAAGGAAAATGTTTTGTCACAATTTGTCTACATTCTTACCCATTATACATACTGCTACTAAACTTCAAAGGGGATGCTTTCTTTGCATTTTTTAACAAAGAGTGTGCCACCTTAGAAATCAAAGACAAATTATAAAAACAGTCTAATAATATTATTGTAAGTGACTTCAACTGAGAAATATTCATCACATTCACAGTTGTCATTCGTTGTTCTAGTATTATTAAGACCTTTTAAATAATTCATATTTTTAGGATAAATAACACAAACAAAAACACAGCAAACATAACCTTCAATTCAAAATGTTAATAACAATGGACACAAATTTATGTTGAAATACAAAGAAGATTTATTTAACACAAAAAGGATAAAGCTGATAAACTGAGCCCATTTGTAAATGAAAATAGTTCTGTTAGCTAAGCTTACTCTTTGGGCAGGACTCTTTGCATTATTACTTGATTGTGAGGGTGAAATTACTGAACGTCGAACTGGAGTTGAGCTCGACAAGGGTGAAATATTTGGTCGTCGCTTGTTCTTCAGTTTTCCAGGGGTGTCATGAGACGGCTGATGCCCTCGCTTTAATGTAGGTTCGCTCTCCTCCATCACAGAAGAGTGATACTTGCTATAACATCTGAGAAAGAAAACATATTCATCTTTAGAAAATTTCATTTATTGAAATTAAATGTAAATAAAAAACGCAGACGATTGGTTTGGCTAACCGCTTTCAATTATAAATTTAACTTACTTTAAGAAGCGAAACATAATCGTTGCTTTCGCGACGAAATGAACATGAATTGTGAGCATCTTCATTGCCAAATAAACTAGAATTGTCACCTCAGTGATTACAAAAAGAGCCACAAAATATGCGTTACATTTGGCCCTCAACCGGCAAATCTGAAGAGGTCAAGAGAGGTCAATTAATGTATTTCAAATATTCAACCTTTGTTCTAATTGTAGAGAGCTTAGCGAAGCGTAAATAAGCGAATAAGAGGTGGAAATATACAAATGAATCGAAGCACCCAACCGTTCACAATACAACAAAGACCCGCCATTGAAAACATGCTCTATTGTTCGTCTCTATTTTTCACGGTTCAAGGCGTTTTGCATTCAATTAAAACAAACAAGATTATTTCTAAAGCTTATTATCATAAAGTAAGCAAATATCACCTACCAGTCTAAAGTAGAAGCAGTTAAAAATGCCACTCAAAAAACAGGTAAAATCGTCACTCGATCCGCCATTACGCGCCATTTTCCTGCAGACGTGACAAAAACACGCACCGAAGCATCATGGGATCTATGCAAATCCCCCCCTTCCTAGAGTTTTTTTAAAATATGCACAGAAAATGGATTTTGGTTGTTATTTGCCCTTATTTTCTATAGAACAATAGAAGAACCAAAAAATCTCCAGCCAGGGTGTGTCACCATGTGCTTTTTACAGGTGGTTATGAGTGGCAGGGGGTGGTTTTGGGCAGCACAGAAAACAATGGGTTTAACCAAAGATATTTTTAAACCACAGCACATATGCATGTTTATCAATAACAGCACATAATTAAAAGCCACAGTCAATATATATGTTGACTAGTTTTAAACTGCTGTTGAGCAATAACTCCATTCCTGAGACATTAGTTGTAAACTTGACATACAAATGTTGCACTACTTTCTTTAAAGGTGGCTGAGTGGGAAAAAATGTTCCTGCAAAGGCAGCAGGATTGGATGTCAGTGATTTTATCAAAAACAGATCTGGATGAAGGTAAGATTAAATAAATGCCTACAGTAGTTACTTCGTTGACAGTTAAGGTGGCTCTGTAGTTATTTGGGGCACACTTGTCCATGACAAACTTTGGGTTATAACTTTGTAGGCTTTGGCATGATGGCTGTGAAACTTTGGAAAAATGTTCAGCTATCATTTGGTAATAAAAGTATGAAATTAGATTTAACTAAAGAAAAATATTTTTAATGATATTGGCGTTTGATACAACGTAGACCATTTCTAAACATCTGGTCGCCAACACAATTTTTCGATCACATTGGCGACCAGTGAACTCCAGATAAAATATAAAAAAGAAAAAAAATATATCATAAAAATAAAAATGTTACAAGTGATAGGAGAACTTTTGAGGTGCAACTTTTGTGATGGAAAATGTTATGTTGAAAATTAACCTACAGTGTCAGCAAGACAGTCATATTGTCAAGACAAAACCCTTGCTGATGATTTTATTTTTGTGACGTTTGTGTGTTTTTTCTTGTAGGTGTTCAACCCTCATCCCTATACTGTGGGAATGAATTATCAAGCAGATTCCAAACACGTGACAGATGTCTGCATTTGTTAAAAAGTGGTATGAATAAATTTGAAAACTACAATAAAAATATATAACAGACTGAGAGATTAATTAATTGATATATGCAAATAAATAAATAAGTTAATTATGATTTTATGGCTAAGTTTATACCACTAACAGAGCTTGAGAGAAGCTTGAATTCCAGCTTGCCCTTCTGGCAAGCAGCTCAAGTTTAGTAGGCTTGAGGGTCTTGAATTGCCTTTCAAGCAATCTTTGTGCCAGGTAGTTGTCATATCCTTCAGATGTGGGTCTTTGCCTGCTTTCTCTGCCTTGTGAATAAGCTCCTTGGCAGATTTTGCAGCTGCCTCAGCTTGCCCAATTGCCTGCTAATGGTGTGGCATTAAAGCATGGTATTCAAAATGCCAATTGCTTGCTAAAGGCATGGAACTGGGATGATGCAAATTGACCTCCACTGTCAGAAATGATGCCATAGTGTGTGAAGTGACTCTTCATCTTCTTGATGCAGGTACAGACATTTGCGCTGTATACAATAAAATCCTTTTCATTGTGGTTGAAGGTATAAGCTCTGACCCTTTCCCAAGAGCAGTCTGTTGGTTCTGCTGTTTTGTCTCATGTGTGTGACACGTCTCAAGCCAATGAAAAGTTTATCTGGGTAACTGAAATTGGGCGAGATTGTGTCTGGCATGTGCTCTTTGGTGTCTGGTCATCCATGTTGGATGATTGTTTTGAGCTGCTGAAGAATCTCATTTGAACATTTCTTGTTTAATTTGTGCCTGTCTTGTCTCAGCATCTATGAGTGCATAGCTGTGTGCAACCAACCAATAAACATGCGTCTCTCAAATAACAAATCAAAACGAATAAAATCGCTGCTTCCACATTGATTATTATTTCATATTGTTGTTTTTTTATAAGCTGTTCCTTAAACGTTTTAGTTTATAAAATATAAGCTAAATTGTATACAAACTTAGGGCTATGTCAAAGGTTGTGTGCACCAGGAAAATACTGCAGAGGTGGCACTGATACCATACAATAGGTGTTTCAAGCGATATTTGCTGTAGGGCATGTTAAATGTAGTGAGCTTACTGGATTCTGTGTCCAGTGATAAATGCCAATAAACAGTGCTGGCATCTGTCTTTTTAAGTCTTGAGAGTTTGCTAGAGAAGGCTAAATGTCATCTATGACTGGTTTTTAGAACTGAATTACACTCAACTCTCTCTCCCTAAAACGGCCACCACAGGTACCGGCTCCAACTGTCCGTCTAAGAGAGGTGTCCTTCTTATAGAAAGTTTAGTTACAGTAAAATTACTGAAAAACGACAGGAACTGGACCAACACCAGGTGTCCCTTTTATGGAGGTGTCCATCTTAAACAGGTGTCCGTTAAGAGAGAGTTGACTGTATGTTTTCGTTTGGAAAGGTTTCTTGTTTTCAAAAGCAAAAGTAGTATCAAGTTTAAATCTTCCTATCATTTCAGTTTCAGTTTGTCTTTATACTTATATTTTGCCTAAGGATTATTAATACCATATAATTAATTCTATGGCCCTGTGTTTTCAATATAAATTTTGTACTGGATTTTGACATTTGGTGTTCTTACCATCTTTTGTATTTGTTGTCAGTAACTTCCCAGTGTAAGAACGTTCAACATCCTGTTTGCTTCATGAAGGAAGATCACACAGTTTTGCAGAACACACTTTTGGGTGCAATAGAATGTAAGTTTTACTGTTGCTGTATAAAAAAGTGTCAAGCAAAATTAATAACATTTACTTATCTTACATAACCAGCTCCCTATGAATTTGCTGAGTTTGTTTTGCTGCTTGATTTTCTGAGTTGATTTTGTTTAGCTGCAAGTTGACTTTGTTTTGCTGCGCAGTAAAAATTGGAAAAAAATTACTATAATTTGATGTGTGCCAATGTGTATATGAGAGGAACCCAATAAAAAGCAGAACCAGTTACAGGTCAGAAATGTAAGACAGGTTAATCATGAAATATATTGATGTCTCTTTCTTGAAAAAAAAAACATAAGAGGTCAATGTTACCATTTTTACATTGCTGTGAGTTTATTTTGTTGTGCTTCAAGGTATTTCATTTTCCTGCGAGCAAATTTCTTTTGCTATAAGATATTCAGTTAAACTGTGAGTTATCAAATTTTATGTTATACCTATGTGGGCCACTGTCTCTGCTTAGAAATAGTGTGGCTGTATTTTTGGAAACACTGTATACTGAAGCAAAATGTAAAAAAAACGGTAGTTCTGCATTTAGGCCTCCCTAAATCTATATATTATATTCTGTTGCACACATAAGTTACAATGAGGCTGGTAGTGTGGTTTCTTTTCGTTGATAGTTTGATTAGCATAACTCTGTAGCCATATGGCAGCGTTTCAAGCTGCGACCATTTTGGTTGCCATGGCGAGTGGAAATAAAATTTGGCGATTAAATTTTCCACACAGGTCGCCAATTTGGCGACCAGTGTAATGCAAGGGCTGGCTACGTATCAACATTTTTGTTTGCAGTTCAATCACTAAGCCAAACAAATTTGACCACAAAACTTTTCATTATAACTATTTCAATCGCCTATCTTACTTATCTGTTTGAATTAAAGATACCTCATTGTGTTTTGATACCTTCGATCATGGAACCGCCTATAAAGTTTGCAAACCACATTTCCTTTCCATTGTTTTAGTGTACTGTACAAGAATTAAACTTGTTTTGCATGTTTATCTTCCTTACCTGTTTCTTTATTCTTTGATTTACTTTTCTGCATGATAATTGGAACAGTTCAACAAAAAAAACTCTTTGACGCAAACGAAAATAACTACGTTGGAACGTTCTTCGAACGATTTTAATTCGGCTCATAATGGTCAGTGGTACTACTTCATGTAAGGCAATATAAGGTCTCCTGCTTTAAAAACGCTTTGATTTTTGGCGACCAAAATTTTTCTAGCGGCGACCATTTTACAAAAGAAAGTCGCCAAAAGGCGACTTCTGAAAAACTTGAGCTTGAAGCACTGTATGGTAGTATACTTAGCTCATAAAAACCACATTTCCTGAATTCCTGAATCGGAATGGGAATCCTTTAAATGGGAGGTCTTTTGAAAACCCAACTCTTATAATGACTGCCAGTAGAGCAGCCAATGAATAATTCATACTACAACCTTGCTGCCATTAAGATTTGTAGGTTGAGTGTCTGTTCTAAATTTGTCATTAAAATAACAGTGTGTGAATATTTTCATGTAGTTCTGACATTGATTACTCAGCAAAGCAAGGAAACATTACCTGTTCCAAAACAGATGTACCTGGCTTGCATCAACAAAATTCAAGGTAACTAAATTTTACTATGAGTCTGAATAGTTTAAACCTGGAACGCCTATCAGGCATTTGTTGTCATGAAACAGTGTATGCTGATGTTTAGTTGAGAAATAACACAGTCAAACCTCGATTATCTGGACTCTTGGGGACTGGGCTAATTTCTGCACCGATAAGCTAGACTAAGTATGATATATTTTTTTTAGCGAAAACTAAATTTATGTAGCTGTTATTAAGCTTTCATTTATGTACATTATACCAAGGTAGTTCTGCTGTTCTTTTTTTCCTGGACTCTTAGAAGTACCATTTACAATGGAAAGCTATTCAGAAGTTAAAGCTAAGATGGAGAAGATGGTGGACTGTCTCATAAAATGTCTACTTCAGTGGAAAAATGAATCTCTGGTATCATGATATGTTTTTTAGTATTACACATTTGTTTCATTTGGTGGTCTTTAATAATGCATGCTACTGGAATGTTTGCAAATATTCCTTTTTTTAGAGTTTACAAAACTTATAGCTTGCAATAATTTTGGAGCTGTACTATCTTTTCACCAAAAGAGAGTTTTGATTAAATTTACATTTTTCCTTTTGTTGCACACCACAATTGGAAGACAGGTGTTCTTATATGTCTGCAGGATATGAAATATCAAAGTTATACAGTATTACACATCACAATACTTTTTATTGTGTGCCATTATGACAGAGTTCTTTGTCTTACATGCAACTGTGGTTGGTAGACCTTTAGTTTTGTCTGCTTTCGATCAGATTTTTCAAACTGGGTAAGAGAATTTTGATGCAAGTACCTTCACATACAAATAAAGAGGATGTACAACTGGAGTACGGGTAACAAACCATAAGCTCTTGTGAGGTGTGTTAATGGTATGTGTTAGTTGTAACTGACCAAGGTTATTTCCCCTTACTATGGTCGTTCCACTTGTCTCCCCAGTGTGTGGTTTCTACTCAGATAAGGGATATCTTGTTATCAGTTGGATCCTCTTCATTGTTTAGAAATGTTTCTCTGTCAAGTCTTGCATGGCACATATCCGCATTTGCTGCTGCTCTCAAGTGTGTTGCTAAAGGTAGGTTTTAGTCCTGCTGTCACTTTCAAAACAGTACTTTATTACAATTGTATTCACCAAACTGATCTGTGTTTGAACAAGGATGCAACATTAATATTATTAATATGCTAAATGGACTGTATTTAAAATTGGAGAGTGCTAAGGCTCAGTGACTTTCATTTTATTGGATCTGTGTTCAATTGTAGGTGAACTGGAGTTTTCAAGCCAAGTGATGGTCTACCAGAATATCTTTCATGTTCTCCTTGTACTTGAGGAGTTACTACAAGAGACATCTATGATGAACCATTGCTCTGAAACAGGTGTTTAAAGTGTTGAATTATATGTGCCGTAATAGATTTTATCTGTAGAGATTGTTTATATGGGTATGAAAAAAGAGCTCTAGATCACCCAGTCAGTTTTTAGACTAGTTAACCCCTTTTTCCAGATTACGTATTCAGAGGTTTCCAGGTGTGTCAGTTAATCTTGTGCTTTTGCCTGCACAGTATACCTTACTCCTATTACAGCAGGTTTAAAATTGTATTGAAGGTGCAGTTGTTAGTACAACTTTCAACCTGCTACCTCCCATTTTTGAAAAGGTAGTGCCAGCTTAAAGACGGACAGATCCAATACATGACTTGCTTAACAACAAATGGCTTTTAACACTTCAGCTACAGTATGAAATCTCAACGAAAACAAAAATAAAGTGAAAGGATCTACATTACACATCTTTACAATTTTCTTTACACTTAAATGAAGAACATCTTTACTCACTGAAAAGGATAGTACATAAACATACCGAAAAACTTGAAATGCTATCTATGAAGCATTTTCTTTTAAAAGTAAAACATCTCATATTGAATATGTGTGTCGCCATGAATAAAAAACTCATTTGTTCTGCATAAAATGGGAGTAGGTTGAGCTTGTTTTAGATTAACTTTGATTTCAATAACCTCCTGCTGCTCTGTTCATAATTTAAGGTTCTTTTTGCCCTTTGGCGAACAGTCACTACCATCCAATATGCAAATTATTTTGAATGTTTTCTGTTTGGCATGTTCTCATAATACATATGTTTTGGAAATTTTTGCTTTAAAATATCAAGAACTGCTACAGTCTACATTTTTCTCTTAGTTTGTTAAACTCCTTATTCAGATTAAAGACAAATTCCAAATCATCTTTCTCACATAAACATAACTAACTTAAAAACTTTATTATGTGTCTATATGTTTAGCCTTTACAGACTAATTGGGGACACCTGCAATTCTTAATAACTACCAAATCTTAAAATAATTTGCCCAAGATACTTTGACAAATGATCCTAACTAAGAAATACAATGTACAATGTAAATGGTTAAGATTAACACAGCGTTCAAAGCTCAAAAAAATGTTCTGCAATGTAAATTACTCTGTACAGAGCTTACAGCTTTTATAGAAACTGTAATTGTCCACATAGTCTGACAGGTTTAATTTTCTAGTTCTATTTCTGAAAGTGGCCAGTGTGGGCAAATCCTTAAGGTCTTAGACCATAAAAACGGTCTGAGATATCGGATTGAGTGTTTATTAACCCCATGGTCAATGGAAATTCTGAGTTTATCCAAAATTGTTAATGGCAACCATGGGGCTTGACTGGAATTTCCAGAGGGGTGGGGTTTCAGACCAAAAATCATCTGTGGGAGGAGTATGGATATTTTCCGGACACCACACTTATAATTTTTTGGCAAAAAGTCGACAATATAATCAATGGAGTTTCGAATATTTCTGTCCAAGTTACAGTTTTCTTAATGTTTATTGTAATTCTTATTATCATTTTGTTCCTGTTGGACCTGTTTGACTTTCCTTTTATTTCTGTTTGTATGCAAATTTATGTTTTCCCCTTCCTCCCATCTACAAATAAATCAGTACTGCATATCCTGAAGCTTGTTTGCTGGGCCCATATACAATGATCAAACAACCAATATTGGAATTTAATGGCTATGAACAAAGGCCCATAGCCGCTTTAATAAAATCATGATCAAATTACAAGGAACGAAATTAAATAATTTTGTGGCCCAGTAAAGGTGAGGGCACTCAAAAACGAAGCTGCAAAACAACTACCCAGAGCACTGCTGAGAAGACAAATTTGGGAAGGGTTGGGAGGGGAAAAACACTCCTTCCCCAGCTAGTCAAAGGATTGAATGATGTGACAGCAATTGACAGTGCGGTAGTAACGCATGCCCCCAGAGGGGACATCATTTATTCAACCCCATGACCTCTCAGCACACGCCCGGATGTTGTCACGCAACCATAACGCAACATGCAATTAACCACTGTTCGCCAGGGAAAAACATAAAAATCCTATTCGCAAGCAAATATTTCATTTATTCATCTTAACTCGAAACAAGGAAAATTAAAAAAATTACAATGGAACAGATTATAATCAAAGAAAGTTTACTTTGAACTTGAACTGTGTCAAAAAATAAATTTACGATCTTGTTACATAAGATTTACTGTCTCTGTTAATTTTCTCTTTCCCGAGAACTGGCATATCCTCTTAATTGAGTGGACAAGTATTTGTTTCTGATGCTGTGATAAACACATGCTGGTAATGGGCGAGTGTTGTCCCAGCCCATATACCCACAAAGCCATCATGTTGTCCGCCTGTATGCAACAGCTCTGATAAACCTAACAAAGAACGATAGAAGAGAATAAGAGATCCTGTGAGGCCCGTGTTGTTGGGAGGGGGAGGCAATTATCCAGTTTTGATGACAATTATCCCCTACTCTCAAAATTATCAAGGCTGTTATCATGAAATAATATCAACAGACGAAGTGAGAAATGTATGATCTTTCGTGATTCTCGTGTCGTTCAATTCATGGATAAAAGAGGGAAAGGTTTCTAGCTCCCTGAAATGCTTAGACTGAGTATTTAGAGAACTGTATATCGAGAGATAAATATAGAGAGCCAAGCCTAAACCAGCCTGGAGTGGTGGATGTACTTCACAAATATGGAACTTAGCAACAAAAGAAAATATACCTGGGTAGCTAAACACTCACTCGTTTTCTGACATTCCACTTCGGCGTCGGTAAGTGCCTCCATCCTTGTTTCTCAACAACGGGGCCACTTGTAATAGAACTGCACGATTCGTCATCGCATCGTAGTGGTTGTGTTCAGTTATACAGTTGATGCGTTCTCTTGATCCATCAAAGAGCATCATTTGGGATGCACTTGTAACTTCTCGGCAGCAGCGAAACTCAAGAGAGCCAATTTAATGTGTCAGTGTTGCAGCATTGACAACGGCACCTGCAAAATATAAACAAATATGGCGTCGATCATATACAATGCCTTTGTGTGCGTTTTACGCGTCTGTGAAAGACAGTTTCTCAAAGAACCAAAGAACGCTACTAACCATGAATCCACGCTCACAGTTCCGTCGTATCTCTGCTCCAAAACGGCCGGAGTGAGACCATTGATGTCTCCTTCTTCTTCGGAGTGGTTTGACTCGCCATCATCGACATCAGCAAGCGGCACGTCTTGATATGGAGTCATTTCTGTCTCTATCACTCCCCATTCATCTTCTGAACCTTCCGTTTCCATACTTTCCGCAGAATCAAATGACTCGCTTAATTCTGAGTCGCTAGCCATTGTAAACGTTCAATAAACAAGAGAAAACCTCGGGCAATATAAGAGAAATCACTCAAAGTTTGAGACCCGGCGAGACCACAATCAATTACACTGACGTCACAACTAGGAATGCGACCGTCATGTTAGTTACCACGCCCCGGACACTTTTACAAGGAAAATCGGTGTATTTTGTATTTAAAAAATATTCTCTTTTTGTTAACTTGGTACACTGAATGGTATTTCGCTTAATTCCTTTACCCCAATGGGGGAAATGGGCATTTAACTAATGTAGGTTTATGTAAATATCAATATAAACTTTACCATTATCACCATTGTAAGTTGGGTAATTGTGAAGAAGAGCTCCCTTCACCCGACTGTTGGCCATCTGTCGGCCGACAGGCTACCGACAGGCCACCGACAGATGACCTACAGTTTCCCAAAACAGACATTTTACTGTAAAATGGAACAGAAAAGGCGGAGTTAACCGACATAGAAAGCAATATTAAAGACTAGATAAACATTGTATTTCATCGTAATACATCATCTACTTACTGATACAAAAAATTGACTGCTCACCGAGATTTTCTTTCATATGAAGTTTAATTTGTTATGAATTTATCAACTGCTTAATTTTTAGTCCACTGGGCAAGCGCTGAAATCATTTTCGAAGATTATTTGATCCAAAAGTTGGCAAAACGTAGGCATAAACTTCTGGAGACACACACTTGCTATTATCGTCTACAATGCAATGCGAACCCTTATGGTATGTTATGTAAGTATAAGTAATGTTTTCCAATATGGCGGCTGAAAATGAAATGCTGTACTCGCGTAATTACTCTGGTCGCTTTTGGCAACATTGACGCCGGCTTTAAGCAGTGACTACCCTAACTGAAGAGGATACAACTTTCTTTTCAATTTATTATACATCTCGGGAGCGGCATTTGAAGAAAATCTAGAAAAAACCTGAAGGTAAACCACTGACAACTTACCGACACATTACCAACATGTTACCGACACATCACCAACTGTCTGCTGACAAACGGCCGACAGATGGCCTGCACATTAGCCAAAATCTGTTGGCCGACAGACGGCCGACTGTTGGCCGACAAACGGCTGACAGTTGGCCGACAGACGGTTTGGGGAGCTGTTCTTCACAATTACCGTAAGTTGTACAGAGATCTCTTATCGCATTAAACAAACTCTGTTAAGTGATCAGCATGGTTATGTTGAAGCATTGTTGAATATTGTAAATTAGGCTATAATTTATGTACATGCCTCTCAAAGACTGACCCACAGAAACACCACCTCAGTGTTACCTTGCAATTGATTTCATTGTGCAGCCATACAGAGTAAGAGAAAATTTATTGGTTCAGTTATTGTTTGGACGAGCATAAGAAAAACTGTCTAAAACCAGACCTCAAGTATTAAAAACAAACACATGTAAAGTTGACCTTGAACTATGTTTTCATGTACATTATAGCCTTTTCCAAAATTTTTATCTTTGATTCTATGTTACTGTCATGTTCAAGGCAAGCTTTGGTAGTGGAGGTACTGTAGGCCATTGGCATCGTTATGTTGTTCTTGTTCCACTTCTTCCTCTCACGTTGTGCCCCTGTGGCTGCCCAGGGCAATAAGTAACCTTTAAGCCCATTAGCAAAGTTTTCCAAGTGAGAGTGTTTGCTACTAGCAAATTGATGAGACAAATAGGAATTTTTATGTATGCAGTCTAATTTTTTAATAATGGTAATCATGAGCTTCACCAAAACAAGATTGGCATTAAGATCATTAGTGTTCACTGTCAGCAAGGATGCATACACACCATGTTTCCATGCCCTTTGTGATTTCATGATGCTCTTCAGTTCCTGACACTCTTTGATTGCTCTCTCCTTTTCATCTAGGATAAGAAAGGAGGCAAAGCAATCAGTTAGCCTTGCTACTTTCTTGTTACCATCACTAACTCTTTCATGTCTTTGAACTGGTGTGTTTCTGTGGTCAAAAACAATGAAGTCACTTAGTAGTGGACAGCTGGGACACAATTGACTTTTTCAATCAAGAACTTTGCAAAACACCAAGTTGTGAAGACTGGCCTATTTTCAGTCTAGTTTCCTGGCTCTTGGTTTTTCCCAATATTTCTTATTGTTATATATGGTATTGAACTTGGCTTGGAACTGTGACACCCAGGGGGTGGTTTGTAGGTTAGTTGGGGGCTGTTTCAAGTTTTCTTGTAATATCTGTTTCGATTCATTCTGATAGTATTTTGTTCTTTAACATGATTTTACTAACTAGAGGCACAAACTGTGAAAAGTTATGTAGGATAAAAACTGAAAATACATGTTGTAAATAGTTTTAAATATGTACATGGTTAGTGAAAATATCCCATTGGCTTTTCGTCTATTTGAAGTTGAAACCCGAAACAAGAAGGTCTGGTTTAAAAGGGACCTGAACATTCTAAACCAAAATTGTCAACTAATCATTAAAGCATAAACAGTGACAAATAACATGTGCCTTTGTAAAATTTATTTTGATGAAACATTTTGTTGAAGATGCCAGGTCTCTTATTGTCTTCCTTGTGCAGCAGTGCTTGTAGCAGCTGGAGTTCAACTACTCTTTAGGTCCATTTTGGAGCATTTAGACGGTGCCTCTTAGAAAGCATGTCTTTATGTTATTCTAAGTGTTAAAATTCCTTATATGCTGGATTTAATGCCTTTTTGTAGGCAAGGTCAAGAAAGTTCTTGAAATCTATTGATTTTACTCCCTATCAGGACAGCCTCTTTGTGAGTAGGCAGGACAAGGTTGGACATGGTCCATGGTTTAGGGTACTGCAGGTTGGGTGCAGTGTTGAAATTTTCAGATATGGTTGCAGTTCTGGTAGACAAACCGTTCCTTGGGTAGGGTATTTGACAGCTTGCAACTGACCTTCATCTAAGTTAGTGGATGTCACGTGCCTTTTGCACACATCCTTATAATGAAGTTTCGGTCTAATAGCAACAATGTAGACAAATTTCCAAAACATGCAAGGATAACAGTTGCTTTAATTCCCCACCCCCACCCCCCCCCCCCAAAAAAAAAAAAAAAAAAAAAAAATCGCACCTGACTCTAAATTATGGAAACAAAAAGATGTTTGTGCTAATCATGTGGCTACTTTTACTGGTAACTATTGTTTGAACACAAACATGTTTAAACTCTTAACTCTGCTTTGACAGTATGAAGGACACTAAGCAGTTTTATTTTATCAGTTTCAGTTTTAATCAAAGTATGCATGAATAATTAAATACATGAGAAGTTGTACGTAAACTATTTGTGATGCATTTATAAGTGAACCTTTTTCTCTTTCCACAGTTCCATGTATCTATCATCAACTTAGCGGTTCCCTTCTACATATCTCAGAAGCCTACCCAGTTTTTTCCCATTTTTTGTGGAGACTGCAAGTACTGTTGATGCAACTACCCCCTTTCACTGAATCGCAAGGCAAAACAGACTTCAATCTTTGAAACCCAAGCATTGTTTTGGGTACCCAAGGGTGTTTTTCCAATCACAGAGTGTATTATTTTAAACATATCCTTATAAAATTAAATATGCTTATCTTCCTTATGTTATCTTTTTGAAATATATGTTTTAATATGTAAAACTGGAATTTGAAGCTTGCAGTGCACTACACTTGACCATTGTTTACAGAAGAGGTTGTCAAAATATACCATATAAGCAGGCATTTTCAATTATTAATCCAACTTGTTTGTGCAGTTTATAAGAAAACAAATTCCCATAACCTTTAAACATTACACTGTTTTCTGTTCTTTGTATCTGGCTGGGAAATTGTAATACTTTTTGCTTTAATGTGAATAGTTACCTAGGTGTCTTAAATGTAATAAAAGTACAAGTTATTTTTAAAGTTAGAAATTAATAAGATAAAGGTTCTGAACAATAAAATACTATAAATTGGTAATTTAAGTGTTTGTTTGCCTTGAGTTATTGCATGCATGCAAATCAAACTTGCTAAAGGAAACTTCAGCTATTTTCCATGTACAAATAGGTATCAACTAGTCACATGGTAATATGCTGAGAAACATTCAATGATGTTTACTTTGTTGGCCATAAATAACTGTAGTATGCCACTTTTCCCAGCAATTGCTGGCCCAGTTGACGCAGGGAGACATGTTGCATACAGTACACAAAGTGATTGACTTCAAGGTATTGAGCAGTTACCTTCTTGGTAGAGACACTATATTTAGTGCCTGCTTCAAAACATGCCCCTGGTCAGCTTGTTCCGAGGCAGTGAGTAGGTCACCTAAGGTTGGGATGAAATAACTTTTCTATTATAGATACTGAGAATTTCTCACAAAAGAACTGGATATGTACAAATGATGCTTTAAATGCATTAACCAATTGGAAATGCGTACAATGAAAATTTGCTAGCAAACAACATTGTACTGTGATTTTTATTCTCATCAAAACATGGGTGACATGGTTGAGAAAGTTCAATGTATGTCTTTGGACAGCTCCATTGAGATGTTTATTGCAGAAAATGCGGTTGCAGATGATGACTGAGGCCCTAGAGGTTTGTCCTTGGTTTCTGCAGACTGTTTTGTGGACTTAACTTGGTAAAAGATCATCCGAGTTTGCATTCAGTTTATTCAGCATAAACTGCGGTGTTATTGTCATTTGAAACATCGAATTCGAACTTGTAAATCTTGTAAGCCTTGGTCAATCAGGTTTTCTATCAAAAGTGGTTTCTGTAAAAGTTGTGAAAGTATAAACTGATGTATAATTTCTTGGGTTACTTCATTACCGGTAATTGATTTTAATAGACAAAGTGATGGTTTAGATATGTTACTTTATAGGATATTATTAGGTTTGCAAAACATGCATGTAATTGTTAACCCCCCCCCCCCCCCCCCCTATTTGTCTATAAAATAGACAAATTGCACCATGGAAAATGGTCTGTACAATTTTTTAGTCACTTGATGAATTGTATCAGAAAACTCACTCATTGTCTGTGCTGAAAAAAAACATGCACACATTTTCCATGGAATCATCTTTTGGGTAATAAGCTGTCACCTACTGGTTCAGCTAATATTTGATGGACTCCCAAGTTGACTGGGGATTTGATTTTACTTCATTCTATGGTAATCTGAAAACTTTTAGTGTTTAGAGTTTCTGAGGTGTAATCAGATGGTCCATTCCATGTTCAGGGGGATGTACTGCTTGAAAACAAGTCTTCTTTACAGAGAAACATCTCCTCATCCATCAAGATATAAATTGGATACAAGTTGGCACAAACTTGGAGACCAGGTGATCAACAAGTGGCCTAATTTTGTAAAGCCTGTCACAGTGTGGGTCATTTGGCACAAACTTGAGTATTATCAGCAAAATGCACAAACCATAAAATGGCTTGGTAGCGGTTTCAAGGCAGTATTGAACACTGAACCCTTTAGCAAGGCATTGGTTAGCCGATGATCTGATAACTCTGACTTCCTTGCAATTCCCATTAGTGGGGTGACAGCTAGGAGTTTCTTCATCTCACTCCTGGTAGTGTTGTACCAAGAATTTGCCTGAGAATTGTGTTGCAAATTTGGTTTGTTTCTCTTCTATTGCGGTGCATACAAGTTCATTTGTGTGACGAATAAGTCAGATAATTGATCAGTCAAAAAAAGTTAAATCAAGTCGCCTGTACTGGGTATATTTGTTAATGAAACCTTGATTCCTGGAGTTGCTGTCTGCGAATCCTGACAGGATTTGCCCTTGCTCTCCCTCTTCCACATCCTCTTCTTACTCCACAATTGCTTGTACCACTCCTGTGCAAACCCCTTGACCACATGCATTTTCTTCGACTGGAGCTTCTTAGCAACTTTCATCTTCTTCAGAAGAAACCTCTTGTTCAGACTCTTCAAATCAATTAAAAATTGAAGAGTAACCAGGGTTCATAATGAGTAAAAAACTTGAAGCCTTCTCTGGTTAAAGATTTTTGTTAGAAATAAGCTTTCGGCTTCCAAGTTACAGCCTTTAACGAATGATAAAAATGGCGTGAATGAATATATAGGGTAAACATGTGTGAAAAAAATTACAGAATAATCTTCATAATCAATCACCTCAAATTCCCTGTCACGTGAATCATGGACATAAAAGTCTTAATTGGCAAAAATTTTAGCAAAAGCTTCATCTGTTTTAATTCTGATCTGTATAGATGAGCTGGCAGTTTTAAATTTTCTGAACAGAAACAAAAAAGTGGATAAGCCGTTTCATTGGGTCAGTGGCCTTTCAACAGTGGTTCCAGGCCCTTCCTCAACAACTGGGGATGGTTGAATCAAGGTGTTAGAAACCAAACCAAGCTCTCAGTCACGCTTTTTGTTTGAGAAAATATATACATGTCTTTGGTCGTTGGTTGTTGTGTGTCAACTCATAAGGCATATATATATGCCCTAGGTAGGGAAAGAGTTGAGAATGAATGAATGTTGCATTAGTCAAGGTTAACCTCTTCAGGCAGTTCTGCTGGATATTCAAGATCAACCCCATTCTTTGCTGTCTTTTTCAAGAGCACAACCCAGCTCAGGCCCGGCGATGTGTCATAATGTTCCATATGTTACCCCTACCGCTCCTGGTATAGGTTTCCAAAGTTCTCAAAAACATCTGCGAACAGTGTGACGTCGGTTTTCACATATGGATAATAGTGGTGTCCCAGACCCTATAGGCATGCATGTACTCTTCATCTGTTATGTGCTGGTTGTTAAGCTTACTGTAAAACTTCTCTTTTTCCTGCAGCCTTGTCTCGCTAAATCTCTCCCATAAGTTCATGTGCTCTTAAGGGTTGGTCCCCTTTTTGTAAAGCTGTTTGCTGCCTTTTGCAATGGCTGATGTGGTAGAGACTAGAGCATATGAAACAGTGCGGCTTAGCTAGACCAGAGAAATTGACGGCCCATAGTTCCAGATCAGCTAGGTCCCAAGACAGGGTGAGATCATCAGCTGCATGTCAGCGAAACTGCTCATCATAGGCTAGCCAGGTGAGTCCCTTGAACTTAGATTCAGCTCTACTAATTATCTTTTGATACTTAAGCAACTGTAGGGCTCTCCGCGGGTATGCAGAGACAATAACAAGCATAAAACTGGTACAGCGTCCGGCCACTTGATTACAGGTTTCCACTTGTGTACCATGGTGATTGGGGAAACAGTGGAACTTAAAACCCATCATTCTTGAAAACTTTGCCAATGAGAAAATCAATGGTTACATTCAGAGGAACAATAGTAAATAACGGAGACACTTAGTAGGAGACGAGGATGTGCTCTGATTTGATGCTACTGTTTCTTATTTCATCAGTGAAGCCGAATATATTAGTAATACAATTTAAGTTGGTGGATAGTGGCTTCAATTTCTCCAACCATTTTGCAACAGGTAGTGGTATGTGCCAGAAGCTGATAAAATTGGTCTCAGGAGGGTTAAGAATGGTTTCATAGCCAGTGTCATTCACATCTTCTAAATCCAAATTATTCATCAAATGGGTTAAACCAGTTTCACTCTCAGCCATATTTAAAATCAGACTAAGCTTTTATTGTCACCATGACAAAAAATACCTTTTATAGTCCACCTACGGGTAGTAGTATGTGCCAGAAGCTGACAAAATCAGTCTCATGCATAGCCTTTCTTTTTGCGTTTTGTGGAGGCCATACAGGTCTGGAGCTGTTAAGGCAAAGTTGTTCAGCTGTGACTTTGGGTAGAATCTGATGTACCTTCTTGTGGAGCTGTTTTTCTTTCTCTGGGAGTGGTTGGAAATGTTAAAGGTCTCCTGGATTTTGCACGGTGCTGTTCCTGGCTATCATATCTCTAAAAAGAGATTTGGGAGCCATCACACATGCTGTATGACTGTCCTTTTTTTCTAGATCCTTTTGCAAACGGAATTCCTTGTCTTCAGAGATTGTTAATTTCTAGGTTATTACAAAGATTTGAAACCAATTTAGCAAATTATTTTAAATAATGATGTAAAGCTAGTAAATATGACGCCACGTTATTTTTTCTTTTTCTTTTATCAGGTTACTTATTATGTAATCTATTTTAAGAAAAGTTGGTGTGATGTCTCATGACTTTAATGACTAAATTAAATATTGATGTAAATCTGTCAAAGATAAACTTGTTGCACAAATTGCTAAAGAGAGAAGAAACAATGGGCCATCAACCATACAAAAGTTTCATGCTGTATGACGTTTTCCTGTTCTAGAAAAGCAACCATAAATTGCGTGAAGGATCTGTAATGAAGGAAGTTTTTTACGCTTTTAGCATGCCTTGTTTCATGCATTTTGATACTGGTGTTGTCATACAAAAAATCAACTTGTTCTAGCTTTCTTGAGCATTCTTAAATCAAATCACCAGGGCTGTAAGAGAAGTCAAGGAAAGCAGATTTTACCTCTTTACAGGCCATCCACGTGATCCATGCTGTCTTCTTCCCTTTCCCAGAGAAACAAAAACAGTAACAGCCAGTAAAAGCGTAAAATATGGGTAGTGGTCGTGCCTTTTCAGGACCAGAATGAGATGCAATTTCATGAACAGCTACATACCTCAAACAAGTACAAGTGTTTGGTACATACTCATCTCATATGATGTCAAGCTTTTGCACATGCTTCAGCTGACCCTTGACATCTGGAATAAACACTAGATCTGCACACTCTTGAATTGTTTTCACTGTATTTGTTGGTTTAAGTATTATAATGTTTGCTGCACCATCAATTATAGCTGCATGTATTGGTGTCAGGGCACTAGTTTGAGGTTGTGACAGTGATTGATTGCAGTCTATCAGGTTGAATTTCGTTCTTGGAAGAGGAAGCTTTCCATTTTGTGATATAGATGATGGACAACCTTGGTTTTTATGTTCAAGAAAGTCCTCCAGGTGTCCCACATTTGTTTGACATGATATAAATAGCAATGAAAAAGTGCACAGTCCTAAAGATGAGATTTGCTGGTCATCTCTGTATGCCTGTTACTGGCAAGGACTTTGGAACAATGGAAACCTATTCTTGATACAATCTGCACATTGTTTTTTTGATAAATGCTTCAAACTGTTCCCGTTGGAGAGTTTTGGCATCTTCAATTTTTACTGCAGAAGAACAGAGTTAATAGAGGGAGACTGGTTATGAAACCTGCGGACTTCAAAAAATAAGAACAATAGGGGTGCTCTGAGGTACCAGTCACGTGATCGTGAAGGTGCACGCATTCACAGCAAGATGGCGGATGGAGTAGACGATCTCTTGCTATGGGGAGACGATTTTGTGGATATGTCACCATCTAAATTAAGCAGCCAGTCTTTTATTTAGATTGAAATGAAATTTTATTAATATATTTAAGGCAATATATAACCAAAAATGAGTTGGAATAATTTAAGTGAGGAGATATTTGTCACAGAAAATTATTTTTTTAAAAATTCCAACTGCCTGTGCACTGATCCTGTCAGCCACATTTTTTTCATTTCTAAACCTGTCAAGAAATAGAAAGCATTGATAATAATTGGAAATGGCGTGCTTTTAACATAAAATTCTATTGGCAGAGAAAATATCTAGGACTGAAAAATTAAAACAAAGTGTTATGCATTACAAAGCTATATTGAGTTTGCTTGTTGACTGTTATCCAATTTTAGTGAAAGAACATACCTTCTGTCATCAGGAAAGGTGTAAGGAGCAAGGAATGGCTTGCACTTCGTCACATGTTCAGTCTTACTTCGGACGTTGAGGCAGTCCAAGAAGCCATCCACCATTTTGCTGTGGGAGATGCCTATGGTGGGTGGACCAAATGCTTTTAGCACTCTTGACACAGAAGCACTCAGCTTCTGGGCTGCAAGATTCACTCACATTCAAGTTGATGTGTTTGTATGTCAGTCTGGGTAATAATTTGTGCCCATTGTCTACATTCTTGTAATATAGTGCAGTTATGTGCTGCCACAGTACATATTTCCCATCATTCCACATATACCTTTTACAGGATCCTGAGCCTGAGCTATTCAGACAGTTCTTAGTGGTCTTAACAAGGTGTGGCATATGACTAAAAGTAGATGAATCAATGATTTGCAAATTAATTGACTGTCCACTCTCAGCATTCCCATCAAGATCACTGTGTAAATGACAGAAGCACCTGTTTGCAGGTTGTTTCAAGAATACAAACTGCCTCCCAGAATATGGGCATCAATTCAGCAGCAGTAATACCTGAAGTTGCAAAGTGTGCTAATCCAAACTTAGTTCAGTGCAGACGCCAGGGACAAGAAATGCTAAAGCATGTGATGCAACAGCATCAACTTTCTCTAGCACCCCAAAGTTTAAATCAGGGTCCCCAAGGTCCGAAAATCCTACACAACAACTTATCATAAGGCTTAGATTTCACAACATCACAATGGCAAGTACATCACCATCGCCAACAAAATCAACATACTGCAACTTGTGCTTTTGTACAGACCTGCCCCATATGTCCACTGCACCTTGAATCTCCATAGCTTTGGATGACTTGTTAAAGTCTGCAGAACACTTTGGTGCGTGGGTTTCCATCCATTCGATGTACTCCTGGGAAGTGGGGTCTAAATCTTTCTTGGCCCGGCACTTGAAGCAAACCTTGCTCTTCATTTTGTAATTGACAACTTTTCCTGTGTCCACATGTATAGCTGAAACCATACCTTAAAGGGACTGAAATCCTCTTCTTGCCCATGTTCCATCACAGGAGACAGCGATACCTGTGCTTTCATTATTACCGGCTTTAGCTGTAGCTCTGATTTCCTTCACAGCTTTCTCCATTTCACCCTCAGCAACCTGTTGCGACACACGAGTGATTGCCTTCACATAAGTTTGAAACGACTTCTTTGCCACTGGGCTTGGCATATTCATGACAGTACAGAACTTTGTCAGAGCAGCTCTTTGTCTCCCTGCATAGCTAAAGCTGATGTTCTATTCACACCATAAAAACGGGCTTTCCCTTGTATAATTCTCTCTCTGATTGTTTGTGTATTGCAACACGAGAGTTCTAGCCAAGCCACAACCACTAACCTTTTCAAACAGTTGCAAAGTTCCTTTCAAGCACTCTTTGCAGACAGGAGGGGCTAAAATAACTCGCCTTAGAATGTCAACATCCTGAAAGTGATATCCAGTTGGCCTGTTGAATGACTCCTTGCTTGATATCTGAGATGAACTTTCATCTCCCAGGGGAAGCTTCTTCGCAGAGGGAGTGTTATCTTCACTCAACTCTTTCTGTGAGTTCGGGTTGTCTTTGGGTTTCCTTGAAGATTTTCCCGGTGCAACAGATCGTCTAAATAAATGATCCAAATTTAGTTCTTCCCATTTCTAACCCCAAAAAGCTAGCAGAAGCTGTGTTCAAGTCAAAATAAAGCTAAATTATCCTTTCACACCTTAAAAAATATTGAGTACCACGCTTCGAGAGCCTTCCGCTTTTTGTAAACTTGGTCCCAACCTCCCCATGGCATAGAAAAAAGTCCCAGGCATCCCTGCAGCAAAGAGTTCGGGTTTTGTGCTTTTGGGGTGCATTTGGACCGTGAAAATCATCAAGAAACATCACGTTTGCTGGCTGGTTACTATGGAAATGATAAATAAACAAAAAACACACAGTGAAAAGCCCTTCAGATTTTGTTATTTTCAAAGTGCGTGGGAAAAGATAGGCAAAAAATAACCTCGGGCATATAAAATTCAGATACTGGGGAGGGTTTCAAGCTGCAAATCATTTTATTTCAGAATGATCACTTTTTTTGCAATTTTGTGGTATCTACTACCTTTTAAATAAGTAAGCTATATTCGTTCAGTTTTGTACACAGGAGCATTAACATGGGCTGCCTTAATTGATCTACTCTCCTTTGCTTTCCTTGCCTTTTCTGTGCACACATTAAACTCCTGACATGCTGGGCAAACTCCATTGGCTTGGTTGAAAAGCAAACACTCCCTTACTCTCCAGAAGCCCTTGTGAGGAAACTGGTGCTCCTCTTCTTCTTCCCCCATTCAGTCATGATTGACTGGGACTACATGATGAAAAAGCTTGTTAGTCAGTTCCATGGGATTAACTCCAGTACACAGCTTCAAGTTCTCTAAATAACAGCACAAAAATTGAAATAATTTGAGTTTCCAAAATGTTTTGAGTGTTTCTCAACAAAAGAAACTAATGATTGGCTTAGAGTTAAATCGCTAACATAATAGCACAAAAATTGAAATAATCCAAGTTTCGAAAATGATCTTCAAAAAAAGAAACTAACAATTGTTGTAGAATTCAATTGCTAACATAATAACAGCACAAATGTTGAAATAATCTGAGTTTCCAAAATGTTCTTCAACATAACGATTGGCTTAGAGTCCAATCGCTTACATAATCACAGGACAAAAGTTTAAGTAAAATGAGTGTTTTAAGCAACAAACCTTAACGAACATTCAAGCAGTTAAATGCTGTCTTTTGAGATCGTAAAAGCTCTTGTACAACCTGCACCTATAATGCAAGCCAGGTCCAGATTTGTTCCCTTGTATGAGAAGAACTAACTCATGAAAAAAAAACACAAATAAACAAGCATACATGTACAACCAAAATGGCAGACTCAGGCTTGCATAGACAACCTTGCACCATCTCACAAGCCCACCTGACGGGTGCTTGACTCCTGTGGACAAATACACCAGGGTTGGAAACTAAAATTTTGGAGCGCTCGCCACTTTGGCAAGTGACCTTCGAGCCTCACTCGCCCAGTCTCCTAGCTCCACACAAACACAGAAAACATTAACAACCCCCCCCCCCCTCCGCCCACAAACCTCAACATCACGAGATTCACGGACCATTGTTGACGTGCTATTATCAGGAGCAGTATTTTCTTGCAAGCAGATATTTTAGACACCCCAGGAAGAAATCTCCACATTTTAACACTGAGTTCAAATATATAGTGTCTCTTCATCATTTAACGATTACCAAGCGAAGCTATTTTTGTATGTTTGCGAACCAGAAATTAGTTTGCGACAAAGCGCCAGGTTTGTGGGAGATTTCAAAATGGTATTTTCAAAGTGGAAAGTAGAAAGCTGAAAATCGCACTCGCCAAACCGGGCGAGTGATCGGTGATCTGTACTCGCCCGACAGTTTTGACACTCGCCTGGGCGAGTGGGCGAGCGCTAATGTCCAACCCTGAATACACCCACAAATAAATAAACAAATAAATAAATAAAATAAATAAACTAGGAATAGTTCTCACTAACACTGCTCCCGCTGTTGTTTGAACATTGGAAACCTTGGAAAGTGTCGAGAATTTAATTTTTGTAGTTATATTTTGGTCTATATGGAAAATGTCTGAAAAGGATTAGATATTTTGACAGTTACTTTCAGTGAAAGAACTTATTGCAATGCATTTTCAGTGCTAAATAAAATAATGATCATGAAACAATTTTATAATGAATACAACTTGTTGATGTTAAAGGGGAATGATAAGAAATATTAAACTGTATGTTCACAATTTATTTGACTAGTCTGTAATTTGTGAATGAAACATAAACAAATGATTAAATGTTTAAAGGAGCAGTAGATACCTGCAAAAACGACAAAATTTCCACAGATTTGTTGTAATGAGTGATACATGCTAATCAGAAATATTGAGCAAATACTCAATGAGGGTAAAAAGTACACTGTTTCAACTGTCACTGTAGCTTACTTTCATCCACTGTCACTGAACATAGGCTTGGCAAGGGTGGAGTCTCTTGGGCACCTGCTGTGAGATACTAATAATTTTGGGGCAGGTTGATCTCCATCAAAACTAGTCTTACCACAGCCAAAATGGCCAAAAACATACAAGAAACATTGAAGAATGCAATGACCTATTTTTTGTCAAAGTCTGGGGGGTGCATGTTTCCATGGCAACGATTGAATAAAGAAAGTGGTTTTTCTTCAGGTTGGCTTCCCTTTATCAAGCTAAGTATCTGTCTTATGGCTTCAAAAACTACATCATTGCATTCTCCACCCCAAAAAACATAAAGTCTCCAAATTTTGTGGAAATTGAACAATTCGTTTTCTCAAACGACCTGCCCCAAAGATTGCATAATAGCAAAAATACTAACTTTTTCTGTACTTCAAATTTCCACTTTTTTGAGAAAGAAAATCTGATTATGGCATTTTAAGCAAGAAATACCGACAGAAGCCAATGGCGTACTTTGGCCGAGGCCTTATGTGTTTCAAAACACGAAGAGGATTAAGTAAGTAAAGCAAGAAACACTTATTAAATTATATACTAATAGCTTGTAGACAGTTCCTAAAAAGAGAAATTCAGAGTCCAAATGCTCCAGGTTCATATGTAGGGCCCTCTTGCTCTTCATTTCTTTCATTCCGGCTCTTTCTTTGGCTGCGGCGAATCTGGCGATGAACCTTTGTTGCCTCAAGTGATTTCTCTCTTGTAGCATACAGTCTTTGCTGATCAATGGTGTTAAAACCAGACTTGCAGTACACTCCAACTTCCAAATTGAGCCCTCTGAGCACAGTTTGCAGGGTTTTTGCTCCACTGTTGAACAGACAAATGGCAAGAGCACAAGCTATCAGTACTGTCTCAGGACCAGCAAATTTTTGTTTTGGACTGATGTCCCAAACTAGATGGTTTAGTGCCTCATTGTTTTTTTGAGACAAGCCTTCTAAAACACTTTGTAGTAGGTTTTCAGCCCACAAACCCTCAAATGTAGGCAAGATGTCCTCCATTACTGCCGGCGCAACATTTTTTGGCTTAAAGGGGCTAGTTCCATTGGCTTGATCCCTTTGCCACTTGCACCAGGAATCAGTTCCTTCGTGACAGTAATTATGCATTTGATTATCCTCAGTTGAGGCATAATGATGCCAAATAGCTTTCACAGCTTTTTGCATGTTTTGAAGGTCACCTTTATTTTCCAGAAGGGCCTTCCCATAGTACCTTTGAAAGGTGTCTATTAGGTTATTGGTGAGGCGGTTACACCCCTCAATTGTCTTTCCATCTGAAAGTTTTTTTCCTTTCATGTCCTTCTTCTTCCTTATTAGCCTTCCTCCCATTCTCTTTTGAATGTGCCCTACACATTCCACTTTCTGCACTTCCACCTCATCTCCTTAAGGCTTTGATTTGACCACATCCCGATGAGAAGAGCAATCGCCATCGCCTACAAAGTCCACATAACGCAAACTATGCTTCTGAATGGACCTGCCCCATACATCTACAGCACCTTGGGCCTCCATGGCTTTTGATGACTTGTCAAAGTTTGCTGTGCATTTGGGCCCGTGTGACTCCATCCAGTCAATGTATTCCTGAGAGTTCACATCAAGGTTGCTCTTTCCACGACACTTGTATCACACTTTACTTTTCATTTCAAAGTCAACAACTTTTCCTGTTTGCACATCAGTGGCAGAAACCATTCCATGCAAGGACTGAAAGCCTCTCCTGGCCCAGGTGCCATCACAAGACACAGCACTATTGACAACTTTGTTATAAAAAAATTAGGTTGTAGTTAAACTGCTTTTGGGATAACTTGTTTTATATTATTAAGCCAAGTGGCATCATAGGAAGGTTTACTTACTGATGTTCGTTGGTGGCCATGGTGTGTGGTGTACCTATAAGGAGGTAAGAAGTACACCGGTATGTAATATGAGCATTGGATCAGAAATGGTTATTGGAAATCACTTGTGTAATGGTGAACCAAAGCAAGGTGGCTTGTTTCTACTCTGAACAAGGATTTGGATTTCCTTTGTTACATTATGTTCTCTCATCAGAAAAGTACAAGAGCACAAAATTTGTGGTAAACAGCCATGAAGAAGACTGTGGCTACATGACTGTAGGAAAAGGTTCAATTACTGGTCCAGGACTGTCATCGGTAAAGAGTTGTCATCGGAGGCTTACGTGTAGATGACAGTGGTAGTGATCATCATCATGATGAGGTGTACCATTAGTATTAAAATTACTCATAAGTTTTCAAGATACTGTTATCTAGTAATTTATAGTACTGTAAAATATTCGAAAGATAAAATATAGGGTAGATAACTACTGTATAAACCTGTAGTCTGCAACAAGCTGGGTGATCCTGTAAGTTGCTCAAATTGAGAGGAGTGTCCACCTAAAATGAGAGATCCTGTGTCAGAATTCTGATTGGCTGTATTTTCTATGGTATGGTATAAAGTTTTTTTTTCAAGATACTGTTATCTACTAAGTTATAGTAAAATATTTAAAAGATAAAATATAGGGTACCTGTACTCTGCAGCAAGCTGGGTGATCCTGTAAGTTGCTAAAATTGAGAGGAGTGTCCCCCTAAAATGAGAGATCCTGTGTCGGAATTTTGATTGGCTGTATTTTCTATGGTATGGTAGAAAGTTGTTTAGTTTTCAAGATACTGTCATCTAGAAAGTTATAGTACTGTAAAATATTCAAAATATAAATACTGTATACACCTGTATCCTGGAACAAGCTGGGTGATCCTGTAAGTTGCTCTCTAGTATAAGATAAATAGAGCCTTCGAGGTGGTCAAATGAGTTTGTTCTCCTCTTTTCACGTGATTGCCATCAAGGATTTGCTTCACCATTGTAAGGCCATACAGATCAGACTCTGGCTGACACAGATCATACTACTTCCCAGTCTCTCAGAGAAACGTTTTCCATAATTTTCTTTAACACATTCTGAACAAGTAACCACAGGGAAAGCCAGAGGGTGACTACTTGCCTCATCAATGTTTTATTCAATTGTTTAACCATTAACTGGCACTTGAATATGCATGGCCACCTTGAGGGAATTAATTAAGCATTCTAGAATTTATATTTGGTTATTGATAGCTAACAAATTTTGATTAAACCACATGAGCAGTGTTTCGCATTTTTTCATGTTGCAATGTAGATAATGAAAAATTTACTAATACTGTAAAGTTCTGTGTATAAGCCGCACCCCCGATTTGGAAGCTCAAATTTTGAAAAAAAAAAAATACAGACAAAAAAGTTTGAAGTTCAAGTGAAGTTCTGTTGGTAAACAAACAACGACAAACGAGCAGTTTCAAAACACTGACACAGCAGTTGTTGCAAAGTTTAATATGAATTAAGTCTTACGAAAGCAAAATTTCAGTTGTCATACCTTCTTTTAGTTTGAATTCACAATATCTTAAACTTGAGATTCTCTCTTGACATAATTTTTTCAAGATATTCACGTCTAAACACTCGATGAAATTTGTACGCGAATGAATGCTTAGTAGCCAAGCTTGAAATGTGGAGAGAAGTCTGGGCTTCACAAACAAACATGGCAGCACTTCTTTTGGTTTGGCCCTCGGAAGAAACCACGTTTTCAAGATTTTCAGAGACTGGTACCCGCAACAGTATAAAAACGTCATGCAAAATAGGAGTTTGATAATCCAAAAGATTCATTTGCTGTGAAGGTAAAAAAAAAAGCAAAGCGGTCGGGCATGTTTTGTCTCGTGAGTACTTGCGCAAATATTGCGGTTATCTTGGTAATTCTTGGGTTCGGCAGAAAGACAATGGTTGAAGAACCACAAGGTATGCTTCTCTAGGATGGACTACCTGTGTTTTTTCCTAAGGTCTAATGCCTGAATGTTTATTATAAAAATGAGATCAATGCACGATGTCCCTCAAATATCTTGTTAAATAAAAATTTTATTGCTTCTTTCACCCTTGTGACCCAATTTGTAGTTACCATTTTCATAGCGACGAAAAATGTTCTTCTATGGGATGGGTTGCCTGTTGTTTTTATAAGCTATTATGCGAATAAAATCTATCATAAAACAAGGAGAAATGGATGATATTGCTCAATTATCTTCCTTAATAAAAAGGTTTTTGATTTTTCACCCTTTTGGTTTTTTATCCTTGCAACTAGCAGAGTTCATAGTGACTAATCCTCTCTGGGATGGGCTGCCTGTGGTTTTTTTTCGAATACTAAAGAAGTCTTTGCGCAAAAATCTTTTGGGTAGTTAAATCTGGAAGAGTATGTTTCATCTGTCCCTTTTCTATGCAAGCAATAAGCAGTTGAACATTGTGTGTGCCTTTTAACTGAATTTAAAAGATCTTCATAATCCCTTCCATTTTTTCTTGTGACTGTATTCAAATTTCTTTTTAAAAGGGCGAGTGTTTGGTTCAACCCTGTTGCCATCATTCGGATTGCATTGATTTTCAGTCCGTTGTAGATGCCATCTTGAATTCAAAATTTAAATCATCGCCCTTGTTTCTATGTTCCCAGCCTCTCTCTTCATTACTTGGAAAATACACTAATGGCTTCTTTGTTGCATGAAATTTTATTTGCAGGCAATAATGTATTTATTCTTCAATTCACCCATAAATCAGAATCAGAATTAAACATTGTTCTGTGCTCTGTTCGTAAATGCAATACAAACAATATTATGGAGAAAAATGGCTATGTGAAATTTGACACAAAGCTGGTTTATTAACCTCTCAACAACCAATACAAATACAAATTTAAACTTTCAATAGGCATGTATTGCAAACAAAGGTGAGGGCAGTTAACAGCCAAAGACCTTGCAAAGCAAGGGCATGCCCCACCCCAGCACAAATTTCATTCTGGCTAAAAAATATGTCAAAATATCATGTAGCATATTATTCACACATGGTCCAAGAAATCAAAAACTGGGTCCGGAAGTTGTGCTGCCCCTGCAAGCATCAACATCACATTACCCCTGGCACATAGAATTAAGAAACAGATTCTAAAGAAGTTATCATGGTGTACTTTTTGAAAGAATCAGGTTTCCATCTCCAAATTGCCTGATATTTGTGTCAGAAAGGCCTCGATAATCTAAAAATGGACTTTTTGGCTAATTTTTTTGAACAGTTACATTTATAGTCACATCATTTTGAATGTTCCACAAAAAGAAGTAGGTCTAAGGTGTTACTTTTCTCTAAGTTGGGGTGCATGCGTCAAATTCCAGAGGAGCCACACCCTCTAAAAGTACCACACCCATTTCCGACTGCCAAATAATGACTATATTTGTGGCAAATATATCTCTGCTCCATTACTTGCTATGGAGCTAAAATTTTGCAGGCTTGTAGTACCCTTTTACAGCTGTGCAGTGACCTATTTTCAGGCACATACTCCAATACAGTCATGAACTGTCCCTTTTCAAAGGAGACACAATAAAAGTGTTCAAGGTCCTTTCATACAAAATGCAATTGCTCAGGTTAAAAAACATTGCAAGTCATACAAATAGGTCATTGCACAGTTCTATTAGTGAGTAAAAGTCTGTGAAAATTTCATTGCCATATATAGAATATTTCTTGAGATATCACTGACACAAGGTTTAAAATCCTCAGAAATCGGGAAAATGAGAAAAATGCAAATAAAGTGGACCAGAATCTTTCTGGAAGGAGTTAAGTATCTTGGGTAGAAGCTTCATAGTGCACACCCTCCAAGGCATCCAAGTGATCTATATATCCTTTCTTGAAGTTGCGAAGCTGTTTCTGCCCTCTTTTCCCACCTTATGTGCTCCTCCGCCGTGAATGCCGAATCCGGTTGTAATCAAATTTTTTACACGCGCACGTACAGTGTGCTCCTGGCTCAATTCCAAGCTCTTGTAGGACCGAGTTAATGGAGCTTGCACCATCATTGAAGTGAGACACAGCAAATGTTGCAAGCTCCACCACTGCTAGACCAGAGTGAGTTTCTTTAGTTGCCCGCTGCCAGATGAGGGCATTGATGGCCTCATTTTGGTTCTGAGTGCCCCATGAAGACAGCGTGCAAGAAGATCTTCATCGGACAAGGCTTCTAATGTGGGCAAAATAGCATTTGCTACAGCCTTTGGAAGTGGGTGCTCATGCTTATTATTGTCTCTCTGAAATCTGCACCAAGAGTTTTCTCCATCTGGACACAGGTCATGATCTGGACTCTCATCCGTTGACTGACTGTAATGCCAGATTGCCATCACAGCATTCTGCATGACTTCTAAGTTATGGGTGTTATCTCTAATAGCATTTCCATAGTAAAATGCCACCAAGAGTCTTTCCATCCTCAAGGCACCCTGCTCGCTTCTTCAATGACCGAAGTCTTGAACCTAATCGCTTCTGGACATGGTCCACACATTCAAGCTTTTTTACCTCAACATCTCCATAAACAGCTTTTTCCACAATTAGTTTGTGAGCTTTGCTGTCTCCATCCCCGAGAAATTCAGTGTAGCGTACAGAATAATTTTCCACAGAACTTTGGAAAATTGAAAGCATGCCAGTAGCATCCATTGACCCTGAGGAACCATAGTGATTCGCTTGGCAACAGTGTTGATGTCCTTCCCACCACTCTCAAAACTCAATAGTTCCTTCCTTTGCTCTCCATCCCATGCATTCTCTGCACTCCTTTGACATCACTTCCACATCAAGCGCTTTCCCAGTCACTGTTGACAAGGCTGCAACAACCCCATATGCCGATGAGTAGCTACATCTCCTCCAGGTCCCATCTCCAGACACTCTAATATTAAAAATCCCATCCGTTTCTGGCTCATAAAATTGTTTTGCTTCTTCAGCAGCATCTGTCATGCTTGTCCTGGCTACAGTCTGTGCAGCATTGCAAACAGCAGAAACATGATCCCTATAGGAATTCTCACTCATGGATGGCAACATGTTCATGACACCAGCAAATTTTGCCAGGCCTTGGTGTCCAACTCCAATGTTTCTTGATGCCAAAACGACTCTTCTGTTCACGTCAAAAGCTTGAACTCCGTCCAGTTTACTAGGAGAATAAAAACTACTCGAGTACTTGCACTTTGAAGAAGCACACTTTAGGAGAAAAAGAGTTGCAAAGCCCTTCTTGGAATTCTGATCTTCAAAAACTATGCGACCATACCTGCAAAGTGGGCACCAAAGAGAACGAAAGACTTGGCGAGAACAGCGATGTCAATAAACCAAAAACCTTCTGGTTCTTCTGGCTCCCACTCGTTTGAACTTTCTTGAGAATCACCAGAATCCTCATCTAGCTTTCTTATAGAAGCAGGCAGCGACCTAACTTCAGCTCGATCTGAAGATTGTCGCTTGGTTTCTTTCGCATGAGTGACATCTCCGTTGTCAGACTCTTCGCTTTGTTCCATAGATTCCTGCTCATTCTCGGTCGGATTATCCTTAAAATTCGCTTCTCTTATGTACTTGTTTCCCGTAAAAAAGGGGTGCTTCACTTAGACCGATCAGAGCAGCTCCTCAAGAGAGAACTGTCAATCACAAGGAATTAAGTGCAACAAGACGTGACTTGCGGTTGAATTCCAACCATTCCACATTGCAACATGTCAATTGCGAAAGTGATAAAAGAGGCTTCGAAGGGTTTAATATAATTATCCGAACTTAAGCCTGCGTCACAGACAGTCTAAACAGCCGGTATAGTTGGACTATACCGTTTGGAGCTGTTTTTGGTACTCACTGGTTCCACGGCCAATGGCCTAAAGAATGGCTGGGTGAAAATATTGCTATCCTGGAATTTTACCAAATTACTTTGAGTTTATTTTTGTGGGGCGACCATATTAGGGACAGGTGTATTACATTCTTTTCAGATAATGAAGCCAGGTTAGTAGAGGAGAGACAACATGTGAATTCCTCTAACTTATCCATCAGTTCAGGAGGTAGGTCCCACTCTTGTCCAAACTCTGTCAATGTTTCTTGGTTCCTTGTGTTCTTCTCTAGTAACATCAATGCTTGGGCCTTTCCCTTTCCTGCAAATGCACTCACAGTGTCCCATCCAGTGAATGCATGCATCCTGAGAACACCTTTACACTCTTCAGAACCTAGTCAGGCAGAGTCTTTTGTGATGTCAACTACCTTTGTCCACATGCGAGTTCTGAATTTTATGGACAGAGAATCTCCTATCTCACCGCTAAATGCCAAGGACATAATGAACACATCAGTGTCCTCTGAACAGGCAAGAACAAAATGGTAGCCCCCATAAGCTGCATGAGAAGCGTGGAACAGTAGGCGTCCGTCTTTCTCTTCTTGTTGACACTGTAGTGTTGGAACCTCCTCACTACCTTCTAAGGTGATTCTGTAGCATGTGTCATCAACATTGGCATACAGCACTTTCTCTTCCAAGTTCTTTCTGTATGCTTCTTTTCTTCCCTCGTTGATGATTAAGGTAATAGGACTTATCTTATTGATCACCTTGTCAGAAAATTCCTCCACTGCCTAACTATCTGTAGGACTGGATGCTGCAATGCCGTGCACTTGAGCTTCTAGAGAGTGTGTGCACATTCTTGATCGAGGGATGTGTCATAATGCTGCTCCTCTGCAATGTACATGCTGGTGTAGTGAAGGTCTTTTAGAAGAGCTTTTAAGGTGCACCTTTACTGTATCCCACTTCTGATACCTAGTCTGGAGGCCAGTGCTGACAACAGAATTCTCCTTTATTCCTTTCACAATCCAAGATGGCCGAACACAACAACATGCTAACTACAAACATACGAGATCTAAAGTCCTTTGTGAGACCACTGACCATGATGAACTCTAGTACATTCTAGACAAAAACGCCAAACTCTCGAGTCAGGTGGCGCTTGTGAACTTCACTTATCCGTTTTCTGATAGGCTCCCAGATTGTTGTTTCTTGCTTATATCATGTCACACTTGGTCAGTGTGCACTTTTTTCGGAGATGGTAATATACACTTTTTGGATCCCTGGTGACCTGAATTAATTTAATAACACATTTGTGGATAAGGTGACTTGGTGTGGATCTCATTGACTATAAAGAGTAAGTAACCTATTGTTTAAGAAGTATTCTTGTTTAGACTTTATGAAAGTGTCACTACAGCTATTTTCTAACCTAAAGCATGTAATTTTATCGCTAATCTGGTAGGGTCACTACTTTCAAGGATCATTACCTTTGGAACTCAAGAGTAAATGCCTACAAAATTCAGTCAATCCCCGGTCAGGGTCAAAATTTTGATTTCGCTCATAGTTTGTCTATAGATAGGCATTACCAAATGAACAAACGTGCTGTCGGCGACTTCAAAACACCCAAACTTTGAGACAAAATCGGCTGCTTGCAAAACTTGCTTGCCTGCAAAATGCATGGAATTTGTGGAAAATCTTTTCCAATGTATTAATTTATGAAGACTTTTACTCCTAGTTTAGTGGTAAATGTTCATCTTAGCGATAATCTGGAAGGTAAACAATAATATTTTGGAACAGCTTATTTTTCAAGCGACAAAAAATTGATTTAACATGAAAGATGCAATTACAATTTTAAGCATGTGCTATACCTTGGTTTTTCCTCAAACGTAAGTTATAAGGCATTTAAACATTGTACTAGAACAAATGTAAAAACTGGCTTGGGTAATTTAGATTGAAGGTCACACAAAGTCTTCCAAGTTGAACAAATTTCGGCTGAAATATGAGATATTTGCATATTATAAAACATTGCATCGTTGTAGTGATGGCTGAATTTGTTTAAATGATTTCTGATGTGAAATCACTTACCTCAATGCCTTCTTCGGTCTTCTTCTTTTGTAATTGACTTTATGCCTCTTGCTGATCCGTACATGCTTTCCGAGCTTATTATCCACGAACTGGCGAGAGTGGCGTGAACAGCAGAATTCATTACAATTATACTTCATTAAATCCTTTCCTGTCAATTCAATTTTGATATTATGTGCATTTCAAAAGATTTACACCTTTCATGATGGCGGAAAGTTTCGAAGCTAAACTTCCAATTAAGCACCAGAGTGCCTGTAAGGCTAAGGCACGGTTTATTCTTATCCTTCTAACCCCGGTTCTGATTTGCGAGGTTATTCTCAGGGAGTTGCGTGACAGAATAATGCCCTTCGCAACGGGAGGGTGTAGTGAAACAACAATCAGGGAATGGAACTAAAAAAAGATTGGTGGTAAAGAGCCTATAAAAGAATAAAAATTCGTTGACTTCTTTTTCATAAACTTAAAAATAGCGTTATCATAAGTGGCAGATCTAATTGTTAAGGCATCTGCCATAGAATTATTATTACAACTCTAATATCGTGTACGACAGATGGTGCTGCAAGGAGGAAAATCTCCGATACGTTTCTAAGCATCTTTTCTTTGGACAAGAAAAAAAGAAGATCAAGGGTTCAGGTACCAGTCGCAGCTGCAATGTGACAATGACACACGGAACACCCCCGATGACTGGATAGCATCTACCATTTCCTCGGAAGCTTAGATGTTAGACCCTTGGTTTAAGTGGACTCTCCTGACCTCTCTCGTGTGCCATTCAATAGACGCCGCCTTCTGACCACATAATTATAATTAATAATTTGTGTTCTTTTTTATTTCAGACAGTGAATGAAATAATCGACTCAAGATAACTCAAAAGTGGAGAGTCATAAACAAAAAATGTCGTTTACTAAAAAATAAAGACCCCCCCGTCACCAGGCCTCTACCCTAGGTCCGCCACTGGTTTTGCCAGAAAAGGCAGGTACTAAGTTCACCATTTGTAAAGAAGAAAAATATTTTTGATGTTTATTTTTTATTGACATGTAAAAAGAAGTACAAACATGAGAAATTTGAGATTTTCATAACAATCTGTGAGCCCGCTTTGCTGAAACCTCTATCTGCTAATATTGGAAACACTTAACATCTGTCCAACCCAGAGAAAGACTATCTTCCGAAGGTTTCGTAGCAAGGTGTGTACCATCGCTTTCAACAGTCTTAAGGTTTGGAAAAGATTCTAGACCTTTATTGCTTGGTTCCTCGTTTGAAACACAAGTTGCAGAATCAGCCAATTTTGCCTGTGCCAGTCTCCGGCAAAAAATTGGACGAAGGAATTGTAGTCATTGCAATGGGACTGAACTGGTACCCAAAGTTTGCCCTTTGGTATGCTATCTGCCTTGAATTTAGCAATATTTGATTGAGGCGAAGTAAATTACTCTCACTTATTAAAAGGAAAGGGTCAATTTCGGCTGGAAGGAAGTTCCAAATAAAGCTAGTTTCCTCTTCGTTACAGATGAAAGTCTCTATACCCAGGCCTCTTACACAATTATTGAAATAATCCTCAGAAAACACCGAGAACAAATTTCTCGTGACCTCTAATAAACAATAAATAATAATGGAGATTGGCAAATTCAAGCGCCATTTTGGAGTTGCGAAACTATGAAATATTTCTATCCTCAGTACATAGTCTTTAACAGTTCAAGCAGCATGGCTTATGAAGTGTCCAATGAGGTAGGCTTAAAATTTCAATTCCACTGGTTTTCTCTTGAAAATGGCATCTTCCGTACCAGGTTTAATGGAGGATATTCGTTGACTGGGAAATGGATAGAAAATTCAGGTGCTACCTAGAAAAACCAAAAAAGCAAATATTAATTTAATGCTGAAAAAGCCAAAAATAAACCTGAAAGTATGCTTGTTGCTACTTGTATAATCAAGCCACCTGAATAAATTACATTCTGCAATGGCTCATTTGACAGGATACTCTTTAAGCTGCAAGACGTTAAAGAATTTTAATTTTCTGTTCATTAGTGACAAAAATTGTCAACTCTCAAGGTACGTCCTGGGACCCTAACACTAAACCCTAACCATAACCCCAAGATCCAACCCTAACCCTCGATCCCAAACCCAGGACTAAACTAAACTCCGGGTATAGCCGATACAAATTTATAAATTTTGCAACAAAACCTCAATCCACAAGGGGTTAACATCAACCCTAAAGCCCCTTGCCTTTGCCGCTAAGGGTTTGTAGTGTTTCTAATATTGGAGTTACCATGAAACGCCGGGTTTAGGGTTTATAAATTTTTTTCACCAAGAAACCAGAGACAACATACAATAGTAGCCAAAACCCCCCTGAGAGCGCGCTTGTATTTCAAGGTCGGATTACAGCCCAGACCCTCGTGTTTGCTAGAAATTTACACCCAGGAAAACATGCATTTATAACGTAACACAAGGGCACTCAGCTAAGCCACTTATAGTAAGCTCTTGTTTTGTGAAATTCTTGAATCAATCTGGAGAGACAAGAAGAGAGGTGGAGGTTAGAAATACTTGACTCCAACACCACGTAGAGTAGTGGACACCTTGGTTCAGAGCAAAATAAAATGGCGGATTGGAGTGGTATGGCACAAGGACTAATATGGGCTGTTTGACTTATGTAACTTATGTTAACTATTCAAGTTCGCGTTGAATTCGCTGTATTTCAGAGCAAAATAAAGTTGGTACCACATTGTTGTCTGACGTGACTGCTCTGAAGTACAATTCAAAACCAAGCAGACTTGTATATAAAAAAACTAGTATTAACCCATTGACGCCTGAAGGTCTTTCGCGTGCACCCACCCCTTAATACCTGGGTCTTTTACGGCATTAACTGCAAACGTACGAGTGGAAAAAATAAACTATATGCGCACTAAATCCAGACCAATAATTAGTTTCTGAAGTAAACGTTTATTCCAACTAGACATGTTGAAAGACTAATTTATGACTTAAAGAGTTTATCAGCCTTGATAAATTGATCCCAAACCAAACTTAAAGACAGCGATAAAATTTAATTCATTTCCGCGCGTCATTTTTGGAATTCTGAGAAAAAAAGAGACTTTGTACAAAGTCCTAAAAATATCGTGAAATACTCTAGTAAAAGATAGGTTTTCATTCTGTACAATTGACACTGCTATTAATTCAAAAGTACTAAGGAATTTTCTTGGTGCAGAAAAGCGGTAACTCGAGAAGATTGAAAATATTTACAAATCACGGCGGCGTGAAACAGCGTAAAATCGCTTACAATACTGCTGAATTCCTAGCACAAAATGAACACTAGCTACGCCTTCTACGCTTTCCTTTACTTTTAATGTTAATAAACATACTCCTTTGTATTTTCTGAAGCATTGTAGTAATTTTCTTCAGCTATAAATACAACTCAAAACAAAGCAGCTAAATAAACAACAAACACTTCTCGGTAAAAAATGCGTATCAGATAACAACATGTACGTGTCAAATCTGTTCGGCTTCAAAAGCCTAAAATTCCGGACTAAAGATGCAAAAAATGAAAGAAACTTGAAAGAAACTTTGTTTCAAATTAATTTTCAGTTAAGAAGAAGCCAAGATATGTATTCAAAAGCGCAAAATATTGAAAATTTCAAAGCCGTGCAATTCCGCATACAAGAATTAATTATTCACTTGTTCACGCTAAAGCGAAAGTTTTGATTTTAGCGAACGGCTTCTGCAGTCAATTATTCACTCAACGGCTTTACCGATCCTTCTAAAAATTCCATCCAAACTTGAAGCAATAATGAACATTACCATTTTGTTCTCAGAAGTCTTGAGAGGCCGCATTAAGTCTGTGTTCAAGTCTGTGATTTGCATTCAAAACGCATTTGGAAGAGCCATGACACCATGTCTTCGCGGCCGTAAAGGGAAGATGAATCCTTCATCAGCAAGGTTTTAGCACTCTGTACTCGATAATTTTCCATTTTACAGCCACTTAAAAATTGACCGGTGTTTCTTCTTTTAATTTTTAGCTCCAAAGAAGGAATTTTCCGTGTTCAGAATGAAAAACAAGGCCTTGAAAGTTTGTAAACACAAGCCGCGATGCGCCATGAATTTCTTGTACATTTTGAACGCACGGATTAAGACGAAAAACCTTCTTTCTAGGACCCCAAGAGTTCCCTAAATATATGCGCAGAAAACAGATTCTGATTGGTTTATTTGCCCTTATTATCTGTAGAACAATAGGAGAACCCAAAAAACTTCAGGGAGGGAGGGAAAGGGCATTTTTCAACACATACTTTTTAAGGCCGGCTACGGCCGGCACAGGTATTTTGGGGGTGGTTTTTGCGTGGCCGGCACAGGTGCCAATGGGTTAAAAAAGGTGATCTACCTAGTTCAAGCCAACAAAAGTTGCTCAAGGATATTATTGTTATGATCAACTGGAAAACTGCTTATGAATTATCCTTTCAAATAGCACAAAACTTTTTGTTTTCAATTTTAGATTTTTACACAGAAGAATTTCAAGTTACTGTTAACACCCGCAGATAAGCCGCATGTTTTTTCTAAAAATTGTCGCTCAAAATCGGGGGTGCGCCTTATCTGCAGGAACATTTCAAAAAGGTGTCGTATATTTCAGTGAATTGACACTTTTATGGAAGCCTTTGTTAGCAGATCCTGTAAGCTTGCACTTTATGGTCGCTTTTCTAGAACAGGAAAATGTCGCACAGCACAAAATTTCCATTCCCTACAAAGCTGTTTGCAGCATCGTCGACAGCCTGAAATAAACTTCAACAATAATTGATCCCCGGCCTCCATGAGTGAGAAAATTCCATGCTATTCTCGAGTATTTGTGCCGTTTAGTACTTCGATGACAAATTGATTACAAAACTCTCATTGTGCAACAAGTTTATCTCTGACAGTTGGCTCTCAAATCTATTTGTGGGTCACGATAGCCACGAACAGCAGAATCTCCTTCTATCTTGAAACTTGAGTAAACAAACTGGTTACTAAGTTACAAACGTTCGACAAATGTAAACCAGCATAAACACACGCGTTCTTGTTCGCAAAAAGTTGTGGAAAAGTGTTGAATGAAGAAATAGCTGTCAACAAGTACCAGAAAAAGATCAATCATATGTCAAAGTTAAAGGAAATGATGCTCATTATATTTTAACGCTGAAATTGTGGGTGAGACCTTGATGTTCAATTCCGTTTCATTGCCATAGTGAGTTACATTCGATGAAGAAGACTTCTGAAGACTCTTTTAAAAAAACTTTTTTTCCAAAATTTAAGTTGCTAAATTCAGGGTGCGCCTTATCTGCGGGTGTTTATAGTATGTCTTTCTGAAAAAAATCAGACTTGTGAATAGTGAGAAATGTACATTCTGTCAATAAGAGACCAAAAGACTGTTTCATCTGTTCTGGGAATGCCAACAAATTAATTCCTTTTGGACCAGTCGTTCCTTAAGGTGGCAGTCCTGCAAAGTAGTTTGAGAAAGAAACCCTCTTACAACTTGGCACAGCGCTGTGCTTCAAACCAGATAGATCAAAATACAAACTTCAAATTAACTTTAGCTGCTTACTTGCTAAATACTGTGTTTGGCTTTGCAAGCTGAAGGAATTTCTACCAAAATAAATGGGGACTCTCTTAAGTGTTTCTTGTAACCTCCTGTGAACTTGCTTGTGGTCCCCTGAGAAACCAAAAAATGTTAAGTTCTTTTTCTCTCTCTTTCTGTTTTCCTTTTCCTTTTCTCTTTCCGATAGCAAAGAGCTGAGCGGCTTCAAAACTTTTCTCCAGTATATCAGACTACTATGGACCCCAGTAAACAAATGCAGAATGACTTGATCGCCAGGCAATATGATTTAGCCATAGGATGGTTCTTCTTGCAAGATTTTCAGAACTATGGACTTTTTCTCTCAGAGAAACCTTTATCCTCTAAAGACCTTTTTATACCCTTCGGTAAGTTTAAGTAAGCTTAGAGATGTTTGGAAGAGGTCTATGTATGGGTATGGTACAGCATTCATTAACTAAGTCCTTGCGAGCTCCATTGTATTGTATGCATATTCACGTTTTAGTGGAACAAAATGTGGTGTTGTCAGTATTGATTTTCTGATTCTAAGGCAATTTAAGACTCTAAGGTAATAATTAATATGGAGTGTAGCGATTGGCAGAACGTGCTGGCTGGTTCCAGTGATAACGTCTATTTGCTGTGTGGCCTGCAATGCCACAATAGAAACAAATAAAGCGTTGAGATCTCATGAATCCTCTACCAGAAGTACTGTAAACACCTTCAGATAAGCCGCACCCAGAGATAAGCCACACCCTGAATTTAGCAACTTAAATTTGGGAAAAAAGTTTTTTTAAAGAGTCTTCAGAAGTCTTCTTTGTTGAATGTAACTGACACTATGGCAATGAAACGGAATTTAACATCAAAGTTAATTTTAGCGTTTTAATATAATGAGCATCATTTCCTTTAACTTTGACTTATGATTGATCTTTTTCTGGTACTTGTTGACAGGTATTTCTTCATTCAACACTTTTTTCCACAGATTTTTGCGAACATGAACGCGTGTTTTCATTTCTCAAACATTCGTAGCTTAGTAACCAGGCATTAGATTGAACACGTTGGGACTAGACCAAAAACGATGTTTGTTTACTCAAGTTTCAAGGTGGAGGGAGATTCTGCTGTTCGTGGCTATCATGATGCACAAATAAATAGATTTGAGAGCCAACTGCCGGAGATAAACTTGTTGCACAATGAGAGATTTGAAATCAATTTGTCTTAAACGTAAACTTATCAAGGATTAAACGTAAACTTATCAAGGATTTTATAGATTCCTAATTCTAGTCAATTAATTTTAAGTCTGAATATTATCTTAAGAGTTTTTAAGTAGTTTTAAATTATTATTGTATTGTCTTTGAAAAGCCTCTAAGGGGAAAGTCAATAAAGTATGTATGTAATTTGTCATCGAAGTGCTAAACAGCAAAGTTCAACCACACAAATACTCAAGAATAACGTGCAATTTTCTCGCTCGTGGAGGCCGGGCCGATCGATTACTGTTGAAGTTTATTACAGGCCGTCGTCGACACTGCAAACAGGTTTGTGGTGGAATGGAAATTTTGTGCTGTGTAACGTTTTCCTGTTCTAGAAAAGCGGCCATAAACCGTTTAAAGGATCTGCTAACAAAGGCTAACAAAGTGTCAATTCACTGAAATGTATGGCACCTTTTTGAAATGTTCCTGCAGATAAGCCGCACCCCCGATTTTGAGCGACGATTTTTGGAAAAAAGGTGCAGGTTATCTGCGGGTGTTTACGGTATGCGGCACTTCCTGGGGTGTGTTGGAGGCACGACTAGCTGGATCTGAATGAAGGTACTTGTCGACCTTCAAAATGTGATGGAGTATCTGCATGTATTCTTTGTTGGCAAACAGAGCAAGGAAGTAAGCCTGGAAACCTTATTGGATTTCTTCAGAGGAGAACACAATGTTTGCAAGGCAACGGCAAAGAACGAAGCCTTAGAGTGATTAACTTACATGGCATCCGATGCTAAGGACTCAGCCATGCTCAAGGCAGTGTATTTATCAAAGTCTGATAAGTGCCTTTGGCTGTTCATAGAGAGGCAGGCAATCTGAGCTTCAATATCACCTTTCTGATGCGTTTCCAGAATCTCAATATGCCAGAACAGAGTAAAATGTGATAACAAAGAGAAAAATGGACAAACAGGAATAAAATGGATGCAAGGTTAACATTACGAATAACACAAAATATACAAAAATAAAAAAAACAGCCAGACAAGTGCCTCTTGTTATCTAATATACCTAAAAGAAAAGGCAGAACACTTTGCTAAGCAATTAATTTTATTTGAAAATCACAGACAAAAATGTACGTACCAACTATTGCCACTTTTGACAACCACAGTATACCTTCTTGTTGTTGCAATAATGTAATGAACATTGGAATTTCATTTACAATCGCAGCCATAACAATGACAAAAACAGTAACATTCAATTTGCTTCAGCAATAACAACAACGGCAAACAAGCAGATACGCTTACACCGCTGCATTTACTTGAGTTTTAGTTTAATCTTATCTTTGTAAAGATAAAAATTAGCATTTTTTGTTATTGCAGTCTTTCATTTTTTGAAGAAATTGGCCCAGACTTCACTTCCTGTTTCTATTGTCCTTGGCTTTCATACAGTTTCTAACGTGAGCTCCTCCCACGTCTTTGATGGCATTTTGTTTATTTATAGTGAAAATTTTTTTGCAAGAACACTTCATTTTTCGCACATCAAGGGCTTTACAACCTTTGTATTCGCTAGCAAAGCTTTCTTTCCATTGGCGCAATCTTTCGTCTTGTCTTTTATTCCTGGTGATCCGGGTACCTGCCCTTAATTTTGCCCATAACAACATATCTTCCTGAAGGTCAGTAGCCTTTCTCTTTGCTTTGCCATCCTTTTTTATGAGAGCTCGCGTCAGACATCCCTTTCGAGCTGTCTTTTGGGTAGCCAGTGCAATTCGGTCTTGAAAGTCTCGACAGAGGATGTTTGTCATCAACCTCTACAACTTTTACTGGAAGAATCAGTTTAAGGGTTTGCTAACAAGATCGCGTGACCTTTTCAACAGCAATCTCCCACTGGCTGTTTGTTATTGATTCCACAAAATTACGTAATTTTCCATTAAGGGATTTCTGGCTATAACCGATAACAACATCAGTGAAGCCAAGCCCAAATTCAGAGGATTTTTTGTTTAATCCTTCTTTAAACTGAAGTCTGCTTATGAATGCGTCCTTGTTTATGTCGTCTTTGCTCATTCTTACATCCAATGCAAAGTTTTGCACTGGCTTTGTTCTGTCATTTTCTTTGAAGACAAGGACACAGGCTTGGAGGATGGGCCTTTTTGAAAGCATACAAAATAATTTTTCTGTTCCATCAACACAACGACTTAGGGATGCCTAAGTGATACAAAAACAATTTCTCAATTGGAACTAAAATTTAAGAATCCTTTTTAAGATTGTACAAGATTTTAATGTTTAGCATTGCAACCCTTTCTGTTCTTTAAATTCATTTTGCAAGTATTTCTGTGGGCTCTATGATATTTAATCTCCATTAAACTAAAAAAACCCTAACAATTAACTATTTGTGTCTTGCAAAAGAATGGTATCAGTGACCAAATCGAAGCAGACCTAGGTAGAGTCTAGGTAAGCGATTCAACACTAGCGCACATACTGTGGACTTAAAGTGCCTATGAAGTGAAAATTGTTTTTGTTTAGTTATAATATTTACCTTTTGAAAAGCACGATTCCAAAGTTTGAAACGTCTAGCTTTAAAACTAACGATTTTACAAGCGCTCAAAGTTGTGCTATTTTACCCTCAAAAATGGTCAGGGGAATGGGTCGAGTTTAATCCAAAAATACCAGGCCGTGACGTCACTTTGGTGCCTCACATTTGTTTACACAGTCAGAGTTTCTTGTATCCAATGAGTATTTTCAGTACGAAAAGATGTCGAGCGATACAGAAATGAGCGAAATTTCAGAAATATCTAGCAGCCCCGAAGACGAAGAAACCAGTGAGCGAGAGGAGGAAGACGTCGGCACCAAAGTGACGTCAGAGGTTATTATCAAGTGGTATTTTGACCGCGCGATTCAAAGACCATTTTTGAGGTCAAAATGGCACAACTTTGAGCGCTTATAAAATCGTTAGTTTTTTAAGCTAGACGTTTCAAACTTTGGAATCTTGTTTTTCAAAAGGTAAATATTATAACTGGACAAAAACAATTTTCACTTCATAGGCACTTTAAGGTAATAGAACTGACTTCAACTGGTCCATTTTGGAGTGAAATTACTCAAATTTAAAAAAAAACAGCCTGATTTGAAAACATAATAGGCCTAGACATCTACAGTTGCGTGTTCAAAAACCGTGTTTTTGAGGAGACAATTTTCACACCTCAGGTGACAACTCCTATTTGAATTACGAGCCCAGAAATAATATTTAGTCATTTCATGGCTTCGTCTTTGGAGGTAGATTGAATAAAAAAGCATTTGCTTAAACCTCTTCAAAAAAGAAAAAACCTCACAGTAGCCCCGATTGAATGGCCACTTCATTATTGAGGTATCACCTATTATATGAAAATACACTTGTCATCCATTGAAGTGGCTGTAATATCACATAATATATAGATTTAGGCAGGCCTAAAAGCGGAGTTCCCATCATTTTTTTTGCTCGAGTAAATTTCAGTATTACCAAATAAGAAACCACACTATATTTCTAGGCTTATACGGTGGCCCATGTAGTTACAAAAAACCTCTCATGATTTTGTTGACCAAAGCGATGTCAATATATTTCGTGATTAACCCGTCTGAATTTTCCTGCCTTTAGTGACAGGTTCTAAAATTGAAATTGACGAGTGCACTTTATTGGGTTTCTCACGTACGCACGTAGGCGCAAAACAAATCTTAGTAAAACTTTTTACGTTTACTGTACACTAATTCGTAATACACCTCTAAGATCTCTATGAGTTATTCAAGGTAAAAAGAACCTTGACGTTGTTTTGATTACTACAAAACTGTTAGGGCAAGAAAATCAACTCAAGGCAAAAACAAAGTACGTACAGAAAAATAAAGTGAACTCGCTGCTAAACACAGTAAACTAAATGAACTCACGCCACGGCAAACTGAAAAAATCACGGCGGCAAAACAAACACTGCAAATTGATGGTGCCGGTTATGTAGGTCATTTTAAAGCAGTGTTTGTGTAAGAATTGTGGCAGTTTGTGATTTGGAAAGTGGTGCACGCTAACTTAGAATAAGCTTACAATGATGTTTTGACTGTTTTGAACCGTCTTCTTTTCGTTGCGGTTTGGTTGCACGATTTACTAATTCTGTTTTATCGTACGTGTTGCTAAATACCTAAGAGAATTTTATGTAGAGAACTGAATGAATTTTCTTCATTTCTGGTAAGTAAATATGCGGTAGGTTAAGTCTGAACCCACTCAGCCTAGTGCAGGTAACTCGCAACGAAACCAGCAAATTCAACACACTCACTAACAAGCAGTGATATTATAAAGAGAAACAAAACAAATGCAAGCGAGCCGAAATCGCGATTTTGATCCGTGAAGCTAAATAATTTGTTTTCAAAATCCAATAATGAACATCACAGTTAACTCCAATAACTAAAACTGAAAATAATTAGTCTAAACAAAATATTTACTAAACAAATGTGTAAAATGTACAAACATGAACAGGCTTGATAAATATTTACGTGAAGATCTGAAAACCGACACAACTTAAAATTCATTCATAAATGAAGTATAATTCTCTCAATATAAAATTAGGCTTACCGGTATGCTTAGTGCATACATTTACGTTTGTTACCTCATTATTGAAGACGGCTTATAAATTCTGCAGGGATAAGCTTTCAAACCAGCCCAATAATGTCGGAGACGAACACGGCAAATTCGTTGCAAGCTTATCCAACACAACTGACATAATACATTATATGAATTATCACCGAACATCAATTTCTCTCTTTCCATCGGTGTAGCCTTTAACAGTCTTTTATCCTTTACTTCAATGAACTTGATCGGCTCTAAATTCACTTTTGTTTGAGCTCAATTCAGTGATATTCAGCCGTAGGTCGAACCCTGCACATCGCGCTCTTTTTGACTTGTTATCCAGTATATCATGTTCAAATCGGCAATTATTTCGGATCTTCCCGTTAAGAGGTTGTCCTAAATCATTTGGCATAAGTTTCCATGATGTAGATGAGTAAATAAAGCGAGAAATATTCACGAAAATCGATGTTTGCCAGCAGCTTTCTTCGTGTCTTTCATTCAGCTTTAAAGGTGAACAGCGTACCAAAGATTTGCCGCCTTTTCGTACAATTGCTTCGTTTAAGTTGAAATGAAATGTCCAGATCATTCATTTAACATGCGAAAAAACTAAACTAATTATTTCTAAAATAGATTAAGCCAAGCCTAAAAGCAGAGCTTGTCGGTTATTTACCTTGCCCTTTATTTAAATCTGAATTTACGCGATGATAAAATTATCAGGCTAAGTAAAAAACTGAGTACTTGAGCCCGCGATCAACTGGAAAACCATTACCTGGTCAGCGGTCAACTTCCACAAAAGACGTCACCTTGATTAGCTCTACGCCTGAGCCCGCGATATGGTCATGTGATACTGGTCAGCGGATACCTTGTTTTGACAGCTGTCAATTCACCATGACATGGAAGTTCAATATCAAAGATTTAACAGTAACCAAGGCGGTAATTGTCCTGTGACTCCCCTCCCCCTCCCCCAGAGTCTGTACGGACGGACGCTCGTACGGTCACGTGATTACCTAATTTTCTGGGCTTGATGGTTTACCAAATTTTCTTACCCATGGTGCTCCGCTGGCGCGCTTTGCGCGCTGGAGCTCCGCTATAATGCTCTCTTTGATTGGGGATCCCGTGAAAATTTTCTTTCATATAATAACAATAAACCTCGCAAATTTCATCCAGATACAATAAATCTACATCTTTACTCATAAGATACCTTTGAGGTCTGCGTAGCTTTTTAAATTGTTGTTGTTTATCGCAGATATCGCATCACGTGAATGTGTTTATTGAGTGCCATTTTGAAATCTCGGAAAACCACTGAAATAAACCTCGATATATTAATTAAATGGAGTTAAAATACCAAGAGACTACAGAAAGGACATAAGTTAAGTTTATTTTTCCCATCTGCTTTTTATTCAAACTCCGTGAATTGCTCTGAGCGACTGATTTTGGGTTATAGTTGATATTTTGCAATGATGGTGGTGTAACACGATGCCACTTCCTAAATGATGTTTGTACTTAAGAGGTGGATTCTCTAAATGGCACGAAAGCGGCGTCAGTCGCGAAATTTCGAATTTCTTCATATTTTGCCCAAATAACCTCTATAGTGAGGTATTTTCGAAAATACCATTCAAAGGTTCTGAAGCGCTTTTGTTTTTGCGAAATTGAGGAAAGTTTGAAAAACGCCATTTTAGCTCCCAGCCGCTGCCGAAAATTGGGGAAAATTGTGCATTTTCTTTTCGCTCGTACAGATCAGTGGACGGATATTTCTCAACATACTTTGGGTAAATAATAGCACATGTCTTGCTCTTTCTAAAGCACTAAATTGAGTTGGAAACACAGCCAAACATAGTTTTTTTAGCCGTTAGAATTATCCTAATTGAAGCTCCTGGTCGAAAGGCCTATTTTTAGCTAACTTCCACACCCTAGAAAGCCTTCTGGTACATTGAATTTGAAGTCGAAATTATAATTTTCTTAAAGTACAACCTTTATTTTTAGTTGTGTGAAAATTCCTAAAGCGGCCCGTAAAAAGTTTCCCGTCGAGAGAACAAAACGTGAAGGGCATTTTGGCACGTTCGCCATTGCGGATCAGAGCAGTCGCGAAGCGTGCTTGATATATCGACGTTGCATATCATCAAAGAAAGTTGGCAAATTTAAACTTTCTAAAGAAATTCTGGGTGTTCACATGCTCTACCTCTTTTATTCTGTTTTAATACTGTAAACATTTGCTGCAAAGGTCATAAACAAGGTCAAACCACATGTGTTATTTAACACATTACAATCTGTCACCAGATAACGATCATCATATTGAACAGTACTTTTGTGATCCGTGACAGCAGTATTTTAATTCATCCCTTCCTTCAGTTCATATTCTAAATATTTTATACTACAATTCAGATTCCATATTCAGTTGTATAAACATTTTAAAAAGTTCTGAAAACGCTCAAGTAAGTTGATAGATTATAAAACGGCATGACACATGCAGGACAAATTGTCGCAAGCCAAGCGAAACATTCTGACCACTAGTCGACAAATATTCCGGTGATTAAAACGACACCGAATCAAGCCGCTTATACGAAGAACACAAATCAATATTTATTAGTAATTTGCTATTTGAATGCAGCCAAACAGTTACCTCAGAGCCATGCCAGACGAAAAGTGGAAACAATTTGAAACAACGATTGTAACGACAGGAAGTGATTGTTTTTCGAATAACCCAGAATAAACATATCCAAGTTAGCCCGGTTTACATCTAACAACTTACCACAACGTTTTCATGGTGATAAACCTCGCTGTAAATCCAACTGTCATATTATTTGATTTGAATGAGCCCCTTATTTGTTCTTTGTTAGACGTTTTAAACTTCATTTTATGCATCGCGTCGGTTGGGTCCCAAGCGTGTGGCGTGACTATACGAAATGCATTGCATTGGGACTGGTAACAGGGACCGACTATTTTTGAAGATGGGGGGGGGGGGGGGGGGGGGTTGCAGGGGTTTTTTAAACAAGAAGCCAGGGAAATAAATCGCAAAATCTCAGGCCAAACATAACGCGTAACTTAAAATTACCTGCCACATGGGGCGTGCAATTCCAGCCATAATTTTCTATTTAGTTTAAAGAATTCAAATGCCGGATTATTCTCGATCTCGACACATTTTCACAACGAAACATAATATTGATTACTTCAATAAGGCTTGACTATGCTTTGCAGATGGGCTGGAGTATTTTACAATGCGTATTGGGCAGAGGGAGTGGGGAGCGCGACCAGTGGGGTTTTCTCTCAATTTTTCGGTTTCGTTCGTACCTCTCCCCCTCTCACCTCTAAATTACTCCGACCCCAAAATATAATGCTTATGCCCGGCAAAATGCAGTACGCTTGTATTTCTAATACAGAGAATTATCTTGAAGAGGCTTAGTACAGTCCCGCATCATATAATTGTATTTTTATAATGACAAATTGTAAAAAAGTACAAATTAAAAATGGATGAGCCCCTCCCAGGGCTTCACACATGGTCAATAGCTTTTTGTGAACATGGGAACAAGAGCTAAATAAAACGGGGACCAAAGGAACAAAAATTAGGAAAAGGGAAACACCACAAACAAAAACTTTTAGGTAACACGGGAACGGAAGGAAAATTTTGATGAGAAAAAGGGAACTTGACCCGCCCCCCTTCCCTTAGGAGGGGCTCATTACAAGCCACCGGCCTGTAAGGGTCTTTAATCTGCATAGCAGGAGCAGTCCTTTACGAGATTTATAAGGAGGTCTATGTAAGGTGCTTTCCTTCTTACAGATGGGGTTGGTTCCAGGTTCTCACACAAAACTTGCAACAGCCCCACCTTCAGTTTTTTCACCCCCTTGCTCTTAACTAGAGCACAGATGTTGTATTGATCGACAACAATAGGATGGCTGATCTGCAAGGACGAAAGTACCGAGTCTCTTGCTGCACAGAAGTTCGCTTCTTCCTCTACTGCAAGCACATCTTGCTCCGTAACCTGTGCTTGTAGCTGACGTCGTTTCGCGGACAGGCGACAAGAATTCAGCAACAACAAACAGTCTCTCTCCATCCACACCACGAGCACGTCGCATCTCTTTAGAAACAACATCTGGGTCCAGTTTCCTTCCGGTGGCCTGGCCGATATTGAACTTGGCCTCTAGGTAGGTTTTCTGATTGTCATTGACCCTGTCGACCTTTTTTGCTTCCTTTAATGCCCAGCCTTCATTGGATGTACGGTCATTGCCAGAAGTCACACCTGAGACACATGGAGGCAAAAGCAGAGAGGGAAGAGGGCCTACACCCTCTTGGAGGTGAGCGGCGTACCGTTGTTTGGCTAAATCCATCATGGAATGCTTCTCAGGAGAAAGCTTACAAGTCTCGAGAGAAAGATGTTGCTCGAGGGCAGACGAACGTTGGAAAACGCAAACGCATCCCTCCTGGGGGTACGAGTACACGGCAGCATTGACGATTGTCCCTTTGGAAATTGCTGCCTGCGCATCACTTGTATGGGCTGTGGAAGCACTGGCATCCCTGGGATGTCTCCCGGCCACGGACTTAAAATCATCCTCCGAAAATGGAACGGAGACCCAACTGTAGTTCACATCTGTGAAAAGTAAACAAGACATTGCAATGGAAACTCCCAAGCTCTTGTTACTTTGCATGACTTTAAACAAGACATATGTTGCGTTTAAGAAATCCCCCTCTCAGAATTGCTGCAATTCAATTCCTGTCACATCGTGAAAAAATTTTTATCGGGTAAAAAGCAACTATAAATCAAGTCAAATAGCCAATAGTATGTATTTAACAATATGGAGATTTGCCTTAGGGATATCATACGGATATCATCATCGTCATCATCGACATTAGTATATTCAGTCATACTGAATAATGTACCTTTCACTTTGTCCAACACAAAGAACTTTCCCACATCAATTCTGTAGGCTCGCCAAGCCAGAAGGCTCTCGCCACAATACTGAAAATTGTTCAGTTTGCTGATCCCTGGGTTTTTTCCTTGGTGTTGCGGGGTTTCCTGAATGGTCGGCAAGACTGCTACACGGACGCCATTGACTCCCCCATGGGATAGAAGTGCCTCCTTCATTTGTTCCGCAGTTGTTGACGGTGGATCTCGCCAAAAAATACGGCTGTTTTGCAGTCTCTCAAAATCACCATTATTTTAAAAGGCGTCTCCATTTTCATGGTAGACAATGTTTGTCATGTTTCTGAAAACTAAAAAAAAAGTTTTATCTTCCATGCCCCTGCCCCCACCCTGCCAGTCCACGTTGGACTACGCGGACTACGGTAACAGTGTTTTTCTATAAAGTAAAACAATTATACTAAAATGTGTACGCACCTGCACGAGCAAGCAGCAGTTTGGATTCGCTGTCTACGCCAACATCATCGCTCACTTTACAAAACGCCAGATGCCCACACACATCCTTTGACAGCTGTCCGATTGTCATGCATTCTTCATTCGATGGATTCTCTGAACTGGGACCGCTGACCTCCAACCAAGGTCGAATAGTTACACGAGGTCATCAAAGATCTCAAAGGGCACTAAGTGTGATTCTTGAGAAAATAAACCTATTTAAGAACTTATTTAATCCCGCGAACGAAGAAAGGGAGCTTGATGAGAGACAATTCTTTTTGGAAGGATGCGATTTACAAACTGAACTGTACGAAGTGACACCAGAGTAACAACTGTAACAAACCCGTCGAGTATCATTGTAAATTGCACAAGATTATTGCATCACATCTAGCCACAATCCTTTGCTTCATTCAGTGCTATGTGCTATATTAGGACGTGAATTCACTGGGAGAGTTATTCCATGAAATATTACGAAACAGAAGGAATGGCATTCACATGGATTATTGCAAAATATTGCAAGGAGACGCCGGGTGAGTGAAGTTATTTTTTGTAAAACCTCTTGCGCCGTGAACCATTACCTGGTTTCAAGAAATACTCTGACAAGACCATTATTTTTAGTAGTGTTATGCAGTTTCGTATTTTCATGTAACTTTTGCTCAAATGTTTTCGCAAAAGTGATCCTTGCATATGTTGAATTATTTATCTTACGTAATGTTTGTTTCACCGTGAGTCACGTTTTCGTTGATGTTGCGTTTCGCAGCTGGGTCTTCCACAGAAATTAAATACCGATATTACACGAAGAGTTTATGATGAAAAGAAGGTAAACCAGTCATTTCATTGAGTTCTTTCAAATACTTTTCACGTTAAAACAATAGCCAAAAGGAGAAAGAATTAGTTCGGTATTTGTGGTCAGGATTGTTTATCGAATTACATAACAACACTGTCATAACATTTACACCTCGCCTGCTTTATTTAAAACCTAGAAGTGCTGACAAACAGAAATAATAATATTTTCAATCCAGAAGGATTAACCTTGAGTAAAATATGTTTTAAAATGGCTGGAATAATGAAAGAGGGCCTCCATTCGCAGATTGTCAGGTTTAACGCAGGTCCCTGAGGACATTTCATGTCCGCTCTGCGAATGGCGAATTTGCCAAGATGTACTTCACGTTTTGTTCACTCGACGGGACACTTTTTACTGGCTGCCTTAGGAATTTTCACACAACTAAAAATAAAGGTTGTACTTTAAGAAAATTATAATTTCGACTTCAAATTCAATGTACCAGAAGGCTTTCTAGGGTGTGGAAGTTAGCTAAAAATAGACCTTTCGACCAAGAGCTTCAATTAGGGTAATTCTAATGGCTAAAAAAACTATAAGTTTGGCTGTGTTTCCAACTCAATTTAGTGCTTTAGAAAGAGCAAGACATGTGCTATCATTTACCCAAAGTATGTTGAGAAATATCCGTCTGCTGATCTGTATGAGCGAAAAGAAAATGCACAATTTTCCCCAATTTTCGGCAGCGGCTGGGAGCTAAAATGGCGTTTTCAAACTTTCCTCAATTTCGCCAAAACAAAAGCGCTTCAGAACCTTTAAATAGTATTTTCGAAATTAACTCACTATAGAGGTTATTTGGGCAAAATATGAAGAAATTCGAAATTTCGCGACTGACGCCGCTTTCGTGCTATTTAGAGAATCCGCCTCTTAAAACCTAGCAGATGATAATCTTTTGGATCGATAGGAAGTTGTCTGTACGCTTGTTGTAAATCCTTTTTATAGAGAAGACAACCACGGCCGTGTTGGAGAATAAATTGACATAAACGATCAATGCCGGGCAGTCTAAGTTTGTAAGGCTCGTTGAGGTAACTGGAGGCTGCAATTCTGCAATTGACAGATGAGCGCTGTGGATAACTCAAATCCATCACGACGCGTCGTTGAGTAGATCCCCGCTTGGGGACGGTTTGTAATGGTGAGCAGACTAAAGGCTGATGTAAAGGATTAGTACTAAAAGGACCGGCAATAGCATGATAGCCGAGTTCGGTGTTTAGATAGTGTTCCACATGGTCGGCGAAATCAACTGCGGAGGGATGATTAGATGACGAAGAAGTGGGAAGATTCTCGGCGGTATAACTCACCGGCCAGCCAAAGCAAAGAAAATCTACGATGTGGGCATCGTGGTAGCTTTGTAAATAAAACTCCCAGACTGGAATGTTCAGCTGAGTTATCACCGGTAGGCGAGCTCCGAAAGCGTTAGGATACTCCGATTTTGAGGCCAAAAGATGTTGAACCACAGCTGTGGTAGCAAAGTCATTGACAGATAAAGGAAGATTTGTGCGATTAGTACTAAAAGGACCGGCAATAGCATGATAGCCGCGTTCGGTGTTTAGATAGTGTTCCACATGGTCGGCGAAATCAACCGCGGAGGGATGATTAGATGACGAAGAAGTGGGAAGATTCTCGGCGGTATAACTCACCGGCCAGCCAAAGCAAAGAAAATCTACGATGTGGGCATCGTGGTAGCTTTGTAAATAAAACTCCCAGACTGGAATGTTCAGCTGAGTTATCACCGGTAGGCGAGCTCCGAAAGCGTTAGGATACTCCGATTTTGAGGCCAAAAGATGTTGAACCACAGCTGTGGTAGCAAAGTCATTGACAGATAAAGGAAGATTTGTGCGATGAGAGTCCGTAAGGGATAAATCCGTGGGAAGAGCCAAGGTCAGTGAGGAAGATAGGCAGTCCGTAATGGTGTTGGAGCTTGTAAGTCACGATTGCTCCGAAGAATTGAAGTTAACTTCGGGGATGGCGGTGCGTCGCTTAGGACAATGAAGCATTGGATGGTCTTTGGCACAAACTCGATATTTGTGATACCCTGAAAACGACGCACTTGCAGAATCACATGAACAAGAACCAGTGTAATTCCACTGACGACAAGCCTTGCCCTGTGTGGAGTCAGACTTCGAAGATCAAGCGTTGGTGCCATCACCAGACGGGGATCCACCCCCAGCTGAAATGTTAGAGCGTGGCTGAGAAGCTGAAGTCCTTAAGTCAGAGTGTTTGAAGAAAATCGTAGCTGCGTCGCAAATCTCTGTGGCATCCTTAAATTCCAGGCGACACAACTCACCTGTTTTGCGATATGAGAGTAAAAACCCTGTATGCTCTTCCATGTGTACCTGGACGCTTTTAGCATCAATAATTCGAGAAGCTGGAGCATGACCTCTTTGCATGGAGTCTCATAAGGCTTAATCATGGTGAGAAAACCAGCGACAAAATCGGCTAGCTCCAACTTCTCGAAATCTAATGTTGGCGCACCTGAACAAAACTCATGGGGCCAGTCGATAGTGCGTTTTTTCCTCGCCGTGCCAGGTTTGGAAGTCTCCGCCCCATCAGCGACCTTGGTTTCCACCGCAGCGGCACGGAGCTTGAGAACCTCGAGTTCCAAGGCCAGTTTATCCCGCTGCAACTGGGCCAACTGAAGCTCAGTAGAAATGCTCTGATCTGTTACTGGGGCCTGAGAAGTCACAGGAGACTCGGTCATCTGCCTTGGAGGAATGGAAACGCGAGTAGACGGCCAAGGAACATGGAGAACATGCGGCAAGTTCGCAATCTAGTTGGTCGATACGCCTTTGTACAAAGTCATACTCGAAGTCTGGATCAATATTAGGTTTGACTTTTCTGCTTGACTTTCGCGGCGGAACGGGAGAAGCAGAGGATTGAACCATGCATTGTCGGGAGATGAACCAAAAGCGATTCGAACAGATCGACTAGAGATTACGACTGAAATATAAGCCTGATGATTACTAGATTAAATACGCGGTGTCACAACCTTCAACAATTAACTATCATCACTTAGGTAATGATTTACACCAATATAATGGTGGCCATTTTGCCTCTTTTATAGAATATGTTGCAGTTAATTTCACAGGAGAGTACAGTTGAACAAAACTTGCGTCTTCCATTACGAAGGAAAGCTTTACTGATAATAAAAAAAGGATTCAATTTCAAAAAACCAATTTCAAAACAATCTTCAGTAACACCGTAAATGGGTTTCACATGAAAATAACATTAACTCACCTTGATACTCAAAAAACTCCAAAAACTTCAGATCGGCTAAAACCGACACCGGACAAAAGAAGTCACAAAAGACCGGAAATCAGGCACATCACTACTGTCGACTCCGCTCGACAAAGACTGGGTATGGTGTACAAATAATGACCACTAAACTCACACAGGGACCCAAGGATGAAATTGTTGAGACTACAAGCGAGAACTCTTACATAAACCTTAACTTGCAGTTCATGGCCAAAGCTGCCCTCACCTGTGGGTCGGTAAGGCCTTAAACATTCATGTCACATTCTTTAGAGAACATTCTCCGTCCTCCCCTTTTATACTCTGGCTCTCCCGTCTCTCCTTATTTTTGCTTCCTTTCTCCCTCCTCCCTATCTCTTTTGGCCGTTTCTCCCTCCGACCTTAACCATTCCTCTCCCCTCTATCTACAGTTGTCATGCAAGGAACAAAATATTGTTCCCATTGGCTGTTGACATTCCATTGCAAAGACATAGAATTCCTTTAACTGCTCATTCTCAGTGATTCCCAACAATGGATTAAGGAACAGAATTCTTTTGGATTCTGCCAAAAACATTTTAACGTCATCCTTGCCAGCTGGATCGATTTTGGCATTATTTTTATCTTCATGTCGGGACACCTACCGTTGAACAATAGACCTAAAATTAAATAATAATAATAATAATAATAATAATAATAATAATAATAATAATAATAATAATAATAATAATAATAATAAAAGCTTTATTTATCCTGGAGTAAAATCTATCAGCATTTATAAAAATGCTGGTCCTAACAAGATGTCCAGTAATAAAATCTAAATTAAAATTTCAATACATAATTTACCTAAAATCTACTTTTAAAATATATCAGCATGCAATGGTATAAAAAATTAGACTGAGCCTTTATGATTCTTAATGTTAGTTTCTTTCAGATGTTTAAAGAGTTGTAGTTTAAAAACCTTAAATATCACCTCGCCAAATGACTTGTAAATGAAAAATAAAGGAGAGAGAGAGCTAAACATCTTTTCTTTGACTGAAATTCACTACAGCCTGACAGTGCAAGTATTTTACAGTTGCTAAGTTATACACAACAAAACAGGATGATTGGTTAAGAATGATTGTGTGATAAAAGTTAACTTTGTATCCAGTCTACACTGTTTGACCCTTGTTGCCAGTCTACATCTCTTCAAACTCTTTCTTGTCGCAGTGGAAAGAGAGAGCCTCAGAATGAGGTTGCACGTTGCAGAAATAGATGTCCTTTTAATATGTTTCTCTACCCTGTTAGTCATTCTTATCTTTCCAAGGATAAAATAGATATCAGAAATCATTTCCAAATGTTCCCTGATTCACCAAGTTTCTTTACCGTGGTCACTAAAAACTGCGCAGAAATTACCATAATATTTACCCACGCATGAAAATTGATGAAAGCAAAGAATAGCTGACCAGGCAAGTGGGGGCCTTTAGCGGGGGACGCGAATAAGATGTTTTAGAATATTTGTGTTTTTTCATACACTTAGATAACAGATCACCAATTGCTGTGTTATGTATGTGTATCAGTGTATACGAATATTCAATAGGCTATTGGTTTCAAACAACTATATTCCATTTGGTAGCAGAAGCGTAGCGTATAACAGGGTCTGGAAGGGGGGGGGGGGTTCCAGATCCCGCATTCCCGTTCCTTTTAAATGTGAATCCCATATCCTGCATTTTTTAAAAAAATGATTGACAGGCCCAGCACGACTCCCACTGTTTCGTGATAAACGGTCTTTGACCTTTAGAGTTTAGCTCTAACAAGTATGTCTTTCAGAGATTTTCCTCTCCTGTGGGAGATGAAAGGAGGGTCTCTGTATATTTCTCTAAGCAGAAGTTGGTCTTGGATTAAATGCCATTTGCTCATTAAAATGCTTTTAAGATTGGGCACTGATGGATTATATTGTGTGACAAAAGGCAATAATCTCTTTTGCAATTTTGGTTTCTGTTGTAGTGCCGACTTCCTGTTTTTAAATTCGACTTCTGCGAGGACCAGTTTCTCTGGATAGCCTTGAACACGGCAAATTTGATCTGAAATTTTTGATCTTTTCTTCAAAACTTGTTTTTGAAGAATTTGTTCTCAGAAGCCTAAGTGCTTCACCTTTGATAAAACCTTTTTTCACACCTGGAGCGTGACAGGAAGAGAAATGCGTGTATTGAAATTTCTCAGTCGGCTTGAAGTGTGTGCAGATATCAAAGATTGAATCTTTGTTAAATCTCTCGCCTTTGAAGACAGTAGTGTCTAGGAAATTTATTTCCTTCTCTGATATTTCAGCCGTGAATTTAATGGTAGGATGGTGCCTGTTTGCTTCTGAAATAAACTGATCTTTTTCCTCTCTGTTTGTGTTCCACAACGAGAACACGTCATCTATGTATCTCTTCCACTCAATGGGTTTTATCTTGCTTTTACCGATAATTTTAGATTCTACTGCGGACATAAAAATGTTCGCGAAAGCAACTGCCATTTTTGTCCCCATTGCGGTACCATGGGTTTGGAGATAGTTCCTTCCGTTGAAATGGAAGGAGTTCTCCTGAAGTATAAGTCTAAGCATGTTGCTGAGTGAATTTGTAGGAATGGGAGTGTTGTTCTTATAGAAGTCTTCGTATGCTATGCATACAGTGTTTATCCCTTCCTCTTGGGGGATATTGGTGTACAGGCTGGTAACATCCATTGAAACTAGAATCGTATTTTGTTGGACTTTTGTCCTTTCTATAAAGTTAATGAAATCTGTGGTATCTTTGAGGTACGATTTTTGCGCTTTGGCAATAGGCTGGAGGATGTGGTCTATAAATGATCATTCGGTCAGCGGTTGTCATGCGAGCATGGCGGGTTTTTTTCTACTCCGTTACTAATTCCATTTATATAGTTTTATCTTGTTATTTTTTGCTATTACTTGAGTGCCTTTTACATCAGAATGCTAAGATGTTAAGATGGATCAAGACAAATCGAAAATGGAGACGATGTTAAGATCAATATTGGATGAAATTTTAGAGTCCAAACTGACGGCCATCTTGTCATCCATCTTGGACGCAAAATTGAGAACGTACGAAGAATCTGTCCTTTTTCAACACCTCTTTTGAGTCAATGAAGGATAAGATCAATGGCCTGGAGAAGCAAACTAATACCTTAACTCGAGAAAACGAACGCTTGAGAAGTGACTCCGCTAATTTGCGAAAAGAGATCGGCGACTTAAGATCTGCTTTGGACGAACAAGCTCAATACTCGCGAAGAGAGTGTCTAGAAATAAGAGGAGTCCCGACCACACATGGCGAGGACACAAACGAAATAGTGAGAAAAATTGGTACCTTGATTGATGCCGATGTTAACGACACTGATATTTCGATAAGCCATAGGATTCCTTTATCTAGCAATGGAGAATCGGCGTCTACGTCTTTGACGTCGTTGGTAAGACATCCAGCTATTGTGGTAAAATTCACCAACCGAAGGATAAGGGATCGCTTCTACAAAGCTAGGCCTAAGTTAAAAAGTTGCAACATTAGTGACATTGGTTTGGGGCGTTTTGGTGAAGATAAAATCTACATTCAAGAAAGTCTAACTGAATCAAAGAGAAAGCTGTTTAAGAAATGTTTGAAGTTTCGCAAGGACCATAAATACAAGTTTATTTGGACATACTATGGAGTTATTTACCTGAGACGTAATGAGCACACCTCAGCATTGCATATCACGTCAGAAGGGGATTTGGAAGGGCTGCATCCACGACTTTCAGCATCTGAATCTACAAATAATCCATCTACTGATGAATCCACCCAACCAAGCTAAGTGCAAGAAAGTTGTCTAAATGATCTAACTCTAGTTTCTGGTAGATCCCCATGTGCTATCTGTAATAGGTCTATTAGAAGTAATGGGAGGAAATTGAACTGTAATGTGTGTAATATCCTTTGTCACTTAAGTTGTACCTCCCTTTCTCTAGCTGATTATAAGTACTTTAGATCTAGTAGCCTTGGGTGGACCTGCCAGACATGCAGCCAATCAATATTTCCATTTCATTCAATTAAAGATGATATGCTTATCAAGCTCTCTTTTAATTCCAACTCAAGCTGTTTGTGCTCTAAGAATATCGCCAATTCTTTATTAGAAAATTTACCAGTATTACAAACCTTATCTAATATTGGCAATATTCCACACTTAGGAAATTCTGACCCTGAAACTAATACACCATCAAAAGTAAACTTTAATTATTTCAATATTCATGAATTTCACAGCTCCCCTGAAATCAAAACCTGTCTAAACAGTGCTTTCTCACTCCTCAACTGTAACATAAGAAGTATTCAAGCAAACTTTGATAACCTAATGCAATTGCTGATTGACTTGAAGTACTCGTTTAACATCATAAGTCTATCAGAGACATGGATTAATAGACATAATGAACCTATCTCTAATTTTGACTTGCCTGGCTACTCATTCTACTCCCAACCCTCTACCCAAAGGGCAGGTGGAGTTGGTCTATTTATTAAGAATGATATGAAGTTTAGTGTTAGACATGACCTTACATCTTGCACAGATGAAAGTGAAATGTTATGGGTTGAAATTGAGAGTGACCTAGATAGCAATTTGTTATGTGGTGTTGTATATAGACATCCTTCCTCTAATCTGGAAAACTTTCTGAATAAATTTTACTCGATCATTGGTAAAATTAATGAAGAAAACAAACTCTGCCTGGTATCAGGTGATTTTAATATTAATCTACTGAACTATGATAATCATCCCCTCACAGAGGACTTTATCAATACTCTTAGTTCTTTCTTTTTAGAACCACACATATTGAAACCAACTAGAATTACAAATCATTCATCAACACTGATTGATAACATATTCTTTAATTCCATTGAATATCAAACAGTCAGTGGAAATTTGTTATATGATCTAACAGACCATCTACCTAACTTTCTCATAATTGACAAGATTGCTTGTTCAACCCATAAAGAAAAAACTTACAAAAGAGACTATTCTAATTATAATAAAGAAGCTTTTCTTGATGAATTTAGCTCCTTTAATTGGTCTAATTTATTCCATGGAATATCAGATATTAGTGAAATGTTTGATAAGTTTTATCACAAAGTCACTACTATTGTAAATAGCCATATACCTTTAAGGCCACTCTCTCGGAGAGAATCCAAATTTCATACAAAACCCTGGATTACTTTGGCATTAAGGGCATCCATTAAAAATAAAAATAAGTTATATAAACATTACCTGAAAACAAGAACATGTTATAGTCTCACCAAATTTAAGAGTTATAGAAATAAACTAAATCACCTACTTAAATTAAGTAAAACCAATTATTATAAAGAATACTTTATGATCAACAAGGGAAGGACAAAAGAAATTTGGAAAGGAATAAAGCAACTCATATGTCTCAAGTCCAAGGGTTTAAACTCACCTAACAAGTTAATAATTGATGGGCATGAAATTAAAAATGACAAAGCCATTGCTGAGGAATTGAACAAATTCTTCTCCAATGTTGGAAAGAACTTGGCATCAACCATTCCAAAGCCAAATCTACCCCATGATTATTATTTAGATAAACCTCAGGCCTCTAGCTTTTTCTTATCACCAGTAAGTCTAACCGAAATAGAGAATATAATTATGTCCTTAAATTTAACCAAGGCATGTGGTCCTTTTAGCATTCCAGCATCTATTCTCAAGATCTTAAAAAGTGTTTTGGCAATACCTCTTCAATTGCTTTTTAATTACTCATTTTATTCTGGTACAGTTCCTGATCAATTTAAAGTTGCTAGAGTAGTCCCAATTCACAAGAAAGGATCCACCTGTGTAGTATCCAACTATAGACCTATTTCTTTGCTATCCATATTTAATAAATTAATTGAAAAATTAATGTATAATAGAATTATTTCCTTTCTTGATAAATTTTCAATTCTACACAATAATCAGTTTGGTTTTAGGTCACAGCATTCAACTACCCAAGCTCTTCTTCTTTTGACTGATAAGATTCAAAGATCAATTGATAAAGGCATGTACTGTAGTGGTATATTCCTAGATCTTTGTAAAGCATTCGATACAGTCAACCATAAAATTTTATTAACTAAACTGGAGTATTATGGCATACGAGGGGTTTCAAATGATTGGTTTGCATCTTATTTGAGTAACAGAAGACAGTTTGTCTCTCTGTCTGGTATTGATTCTGATTACCAAACTATAACTTGTGGTGTCCCACAGGGGTCAGTCCTTGGACCACTTTTATTTCTTTTATATATAAATGATATGCCTAAATGCTCCAATATTTTAGAATTTCACCTCTTTGCTGATGATACAAACCTATTTCTAAATAATCCTAACATTCTAAATCTAGAAACAGACTTAAATATTGAATTAGAAAAGGTGAGCCAGTGGTTATATGCTAACAAATTATCCTTGAACATTGATAAAACAAATTTTGTTGTATTTCATTCTCCGCAAAGACGAATAATGCACAATATGAATCTTAGAATTTCCAATACCTCTATTAAATCCGACACTCGTGTCAAATATTTGGGACTTATTTTAGATTCAAATCTGAATTGGAAAGCATATATACATGAAGTAAGTAAAAAAATTTCAAGAGGTATTGGAGTTCTATCCAAACTTAGATATTATGTAAAGAAAAATATATTGAAACAACTTTACTATTCACTTATCTATCCCTACTTAACATATGGTTTATTACTCTGGGGCAATACCTATAGTTCTTCGATCAAACCTTTAATAACTCTTCAGAAGAGAGCCATACGTATAATAACTTTTTCAAAACCAGATGAACACTCAGAGCCTCTCTTTAAAGAACTAGAGATTCTAAAATTAGGTGACCTTGTTAGCTTGCATAATGCACTTTTTTTGTATCAGTATCATAAGAACCTTCTTCCATCATCCTTTGATAACTTTTTTCAATCTGTTTCATCAATTCACCAGTACAAAACCAGGCTTGCGTCCAGATCAACTTATTATATTAACTCTGTCAAAACAAACTATGGTAAATTCAACATTCGCTTTGCTGCTGTAAAAGTTTGGAATGACTTGGATGAAAACATCAAATACCTCCCCCTCAAAATGTTCAAAAATGAAGTTAAACTTAACATCTTACAGAAATACTGCCAACATTAATGAGTGTTCATCTGGCACCTAGTAGTTAGTTACTATTCAATACTTATTTCCTTTATTTAGCTTTTATATATTTTGCTATAGAATGTTTATGTTAGCTATTAACGTTTTCCATTTATTTATTTATTTATTTATTTTTGCTTTATTGCCAACCACCGTCTTAGTTTTAATCTAATTTAACTTCGCTCAGCTCGATAAGCTTTTTAGTTTTTCTGAGTGTTGTTACCAATATCCTGTTTTAATTTATTTTTTTTTTGAAGCATTGTATGAAGTCTTTTTCTGGTAATAAAGTTGTTGTTGTTAATGATGATATACATTCTGTCGGACCTTCACAGCCTGAAATTATTGGTCTTCCAGTAAGAGTCGATTTGTGAATCTTTGTTAGTGTGTAAAACACTGGTATGCGCGGTGGGTTAGGTTTTTGAGAAAGCCATTCTTTGGTCTTTGCGTCTATGTGATTTCCTAAATGGAGTTCATTAATTAAATCTTTGACCTTTTGTGAGGTCTCCTTCACCATTGGTGTTTCTAGGGGCATGTAGTTCTTTCTATCATCAAGTTGAGTTTGGTCCTCTGTTATCTTATCTTGTTTGTTCATAATGACCGTTGTGGATCCTTTGTCTACCTTTTTGATAACTATTTCTGTGTTAGATTTCAAATCTTTCAGTGCTATACATTCTTGGTAAGGCAGGTTATTTCGTGGCTTAGTAATCTCGATCTCAGCGAGTTGTACTTTAATTTCTTCTAAATATGTTTCAAGTGCAACTGATGGTTGAACTGGAGGTTCCCAGTTCGATTTAACGTGGAAGGGGTGCTGTTCACTATCTTTGTTGTTAAAAATGTACCGGAGACGCATTCGTCTCGCAAAATGTTTGAAGTCTAGAAGCAGTTGTTGCCTGACGCGATTCTTATCTGGAATCGGTGTTTGGATAAATTTCAGACCCCTTGATAGTAAATTTGTCTCGTGAGTTGAAATTTTGCAATTTGAGAGGTTTTTTATGTACCTCTGGTTCAACTCAGTGTTTTTTCTTCTAATGTTTACTCTCTTGTTGCTTTTACGTTCTCGGTATTTATTGTTTACGATTTTGCGCTTTTCTTTCTCCCTCCCTTTTCCTGAACAGTCAGAAAATACACAGGGATAAGATTCACTCTTTTTATTGTCTAAAGCTTTCATCATTTCTTCCACTTTTTTGATTTTGTCTGTCAGTTTGGTGGCTAAAGCTATTACATTCTCAGTGCGAGTTGGCCTTTCTGGACGTGGCCTGTTCTTAACTAGATCAGGATTGTTTGTTTTCTTCTCTCTGGTAGTGTTCGGTCTATGCTCAACTTTACTGAGCTTGATCTTGTTGCTTTCCACGCGTCTGTAGTGGTAGCGTGTGAGCACTCCGAAAAGTTTTTGTTCTGCTTCTCTCCGGATATGCTTGATGTCACTTTTGAAGTCATCTTCCGGCACTATGTTCACTCTTACGTTGTAGCGTAGATCTTTTGGGCATGTTTTCTTTGTTCTGTGTGCTTCCAGTTTCTCTATGGACGCTTTGGATTTTTCAACTTTCCTCTCCAGAGATGGGGCGCTGTAGCGATTGTTCAGGCGAAATCTTTTCTGAGGGATGTTTTCCTTCCTACCTTCTGTGTGGCGGCGCTTTCGGAGAGGCGACTGTTGGCCACTTTTAAATTCGCCATCTGATGCTAACAGCAATTCCTCGGATGGTCCTTGTCCGTTTTGGTCTGATGTAGATGGGCCTGACAAGAAGCCGTCCAGCAGTTAGTTCTTTCAGGAGTTTACTCGAGGAAATTTCATCTAGCACTGACTTGAGCAGATCGTCCATGTAGAAGTTTCTGTTAACCACTTCGATCATTTCAGGTGAAAACAACAGATCTTCACAATTGTCATCTGCAGTTTTCCTCAACATGTAATTGGCAGTACAAGGGGAGGAAGCTGCTCCAAATATCATCACCAGCATTTGGTAGACATCAGGATCACGGTTTGTCTGCAGGTTGCGCCACAGGAATCTCAGGGCAGGCTGGTCTTGCTCCATAATTAAATACTGATGGAACATGGACTCTATGTCTGCTGCAATGGCTACATGTTCTTCTCAAAATCAAAGTAGCACTCCAGATAACTTATTCAGCAAATCTGGTCCCACCAAAAGTTATCATTCAAAGACACACCATTGTACTTTGCTGTGGCATCCATGACTATCCGTACTTTCCTTGGCTTGTTTGGGTTTAGAACAGGGTGATGCAGTAGAAACCACTGTTTCTTCATGGGAACCACTGCTTCCTTCCGTGTCTGTTTTTGTGTGAATCATTTTGTTACATAGCCATCAATGATCTCTTTACACTTCTTAGCAAGGGCGTGGTCACACTTTAGAACTTTCTCGGTAGACATCAGGCGCCTCTCTACCAGGGCTCTGTTGTGTGGAAATTCAACGTCAGGCCTTTTCCACAGCATACCTGCTTGGTATCTATCGCCTACGTGCTCAACAGCTTCTTCAACGGTCTTCAGAGTTTTCTTGTCTTCAAGTGACCCCACTGATGTCTGTTCGCACTTAGTACCAATGAGTCAGTTCTCCACCAGTTCTGCATAACGTGAAGCCCCCCCCCCCTCCCCTGGCAGGGCAAAGCCTTTAAAGGAGCCAGTTAACGTTCATCCAAATGCAGTTTGTACAGCGGCAGGTTGACCAGGCACACCTCTTCTCACTTCACATTGCAATATAGCCTCTAACACGTTGGCACCAAGTAACAGAGTCACATACTGAGAGTCAACATCCGTTATCTCTAGGTCGGCTACATGTGGCCAGGTCTGCATCACGGAACAAGTGATCGTTTCCTTAGGTAGGTTCAACTGAGGAACAGTCCAGGCTTCTTGGATTAGGATTGACGTCGCAGCACTGTCATCACTGACTGCTTTCATGGAAAATGACACCTTCCTGGAGAGCTTGGATACTTCTTTGGAGTCAATGGTCCCAACGGCTAGCATTTCTTTTGATCCTTCAAGCCCAATTCATCAGCAAACTTCTCAAGTATGAGTGTGGCTTGACTTCCGGAATCAAGGAGTGCATAGGTGTGTACAATGTTCCCTTTAGGCATTTCCACAAGAAGAGGCACTATCTGCAGTAGGACTGTGGGACTGCTACATCCTACAACGGCCATGCCCACAAACACTGGCGCAGCTCCATGGATCATTAGCACAGTGTTCACTAGAACTTAAGCATCGGAAACACAAGTTCTTCTCCTTAGCACGTTGGGCGTGCTGATCAATGTCCAATCTCTGAAACTCAGGACAGTCTTCTACTCTATAGGCCTGGGTGCAAACTGGGCAGTTAGCCAGGGTTCTTGTAGGTTCATGATTTCCATTCACTCTTGTTTCAAGCAATGGTAATTTGGCTCCTCCGGCATGGTTTCTTGGTGGACGGTTTCAGTTGTTTCGCCTCCTATTCCACTCTTGCTGTGTCACCTTTGGTTCCTTTGATTGGTAGCTGTTCAGCATCTGGTCTGATATCAGCGACTTAGCACTTTTTAGCGTTTCAGGTAACTTCTGGACTGTTTGCCTGAGGTTGTCCCTTGCAGCGAGATCATGTTCGTAATTCAAACTCTTCAGTGTGGAAACAGCAGTGTGTAGCGTGTTGTAGAAGGGCCGCAGCTGGCCAAAGTTATCTTCACAGACTTCGGAATGATCGAAGATGGTCTTCAAGTAAGCAGGAGCCACTGATTCCTCACTGTCAAACTGTTCTTCTAACTCCTTCAGCGCTTCTCGATTTAAGTGCCCATGAGTAAGCATTCCAGCAAAAGCCTTCTTAGCATTTCCAGCAAGGGGCGTGCTGCAGGTGCGTCATTCTTTGTGTGTCAGTTAAAGGGTGATAATGTACAAGACACTTGAACAGAGAAATGAAGGTTGGCCATTCTTATGGATTACCATTAAATCTTGGTAATTCAAGTTTTGGAAGTGAGTGGGGAGATACGGATTTTATCTCTTCAGTGTGAACAGGATTCGAGGGAGATTATTTTTATCATAACAGAGTTGCTGCACCCATGATACGTTCAGCCTTTCTTTCTGTTCACCATTACTATGTTCGGTCCTCTGAGTTGCATTACACCGAGAAGTATGACCATCCACTTGTAATGGCGTTGATTGTAGATTTGCCTCTTTGAGCCTTTGATCTTTTTTCTCATCACCTTCAAAGTCACGTAAGCGATTTGCAAGACTCTCTGGGTCACTTTGCTCCTCTTCCTCTTCCAAACGTGCTTGCAGTCGTAAGCGCTCCCCTTCATATTCTAGTTCTCTTCAATGCCGTGATTCATTTAAACTTCACTCTCCTTCACGTCTACGGAGTTCTTCCTGAGCTAATCTTCGCTTCTGCCTCTTTTCTAGCTTGTGGCATTTTCAACTCGTGGAGGCGTAGCTGTGTCTTGTTTCACCAGATTTAATTGAAGAGGATCTCGAATAACTGTGCGAATAACTAGAAAGTTTTGATGATGACCCTTTGCTGCCGGGTTGACTGGAAAGTCCAGATACAGATAGTTTTGCAGATGGATCCTCTTCTGCACTAGTTAGTTTTGCTTAAAGAGGGGCCCAATCTTCTTTGATATAGTGCTTGGGTGGTTTGATTAGTCTACAAGGGCGTTGACGGCGTTACTTTTCTAGTCACATTCACTGAAGTAACCACTGGCCATTTCCCCAGTCCTGTTGTCTTTCGTACGGGTGGCCATATTTTGGACAAATAAGGTCATTCAACAGATCATTCACAGTTCAGTTTGAAGTTAACACACAACATAGCTGTTAACAAAACGGCAAATAATAGCACAGTGCTAACCTTGCTCTGCTACCAGAAATGTTGTCATCAATTGCAAAACAGTCCAACCACAATCGATTTGATTGACCAAGTTTATTACATCAGATTGCTCACGAGTTCTCACAGACTTTTACAGCAGAAGCCTGGTTAAATGATTACACTAAAGGAATCACAATATATTAAAGGTTCGAAAAACTGGTGAATTTACGGGTTAAGTGTGAAATTACATAGTGAAAATGTGAACAAGACATACTCACCGCTTGACACAAAAACTTGAAACACGTGTGAGCGAGAGCTTGGTGACTAAGTCACATGTTATAAAAATGCAAGAAAATATATGTTTGGTTTATGTTCGGCTTTCGGGCTTCTTGTTGGAAACAACCCCTCTTCCAAGCAGGATCCCATGTACACGACCAGCAGTTACTGTAGCCTTTGACACTGGAAAAGTTCAGTCAGGTTTTTTGGGGGAACATCAGAAGCAACAACTGATAAAAGTCTCTGTTTCTTGGCAGAATATGATGAAACCCTTCCCATGCTTCTTGTTGCCTCTGTTCTGGATCGAAAATGGTTGGATGCACTTCCCTGGAATGCAATGGTATTTCTGAACTTAGTCCCTGATATGGTCACTGCTTGCTGAACATTCTTGGCTTGCTTCCTTACTTGACTGTTTGTTTTTTTTTAACCTTGGATTCTCTCTACTCTTTCACAATTGAAGAGAGCTCCTTTTCCAGGATTTCACTAGATTTTTTCTTTTAGTGCATTTGGAATATCACTTCTTTTTCTAGCCTCATAACACTGATAACATTTGCCAGGGAACTCTCCCACTTTAGCTACTTAATCTACAGTTCATGAAAATGAGGCTGATGAAGTGCTTGCCCTGACAGTCGTGGTCTCGGAATAATGGAAATGGCAATTGTGAACAAATTCTTCAACATCACTTAATTTTGCAAGTAGTGTTTTATCTCCGAGTTGAAGTTCACATTTACAAACTCTTGATTCCATGTTAAATGTCAAGGCATGATGAAGAGAACCTGAAGAATCATCACATCGAGAACTTTTAAAATGGGAGGATCTGGCACCTTAATTGTTTCTGGTAATTTCAGTTGGCAAGGAGCAGAGTTTTTCCTTTTTAAGCGATGACGTCATTCCTATGACGTCTTCGGTTAATGTTGAAAAGCGGAAAAGCAATGGAATTTTTGGTGTTACGATGTTAAGATGTGATGATTACTCCCTGAGTTGAATCAAAGAGCAATGGGAACTAGGTGCATTGTTTGTATTTTTTTTGATCCGCCATCTGAAATGAGAAAATGGATTTTTACGGCCAAATCTCAAATTTTACAACTTTCATTCATCGCTTAATGTCGTCTTGCAAGTGGACGGGATCTGTTGTCTGTTGTCTGTTGCGATCGACCGATCTGTAGAACCGAATAGGACTGGGAAAAGAAATCAAGTTACTCAACAAGAAATCGTCACGTAGAACTCAAAGCAAAATACTCCTTGGCAGTTAGAAAGGACTAATTTACAGTATAAACGAAAGAGATGAATTATATTTGATGCGTTCTATAAGATTTTGTAAACAGAAATCTTTCCATTCTTTAAAAACAAAAGGTGTGAGCAATTTCAAGACAGCGTTTGACCTTGCATCGTATACCGTATATCGGATGTCATGCCAAGATAACGCAACTTTTCGGAACAATCACTCAGCACAGAAGTTGTCAGCTACTTTTATTTACCTTGTTTTTTTGACAAATGTCCTGAAAATTATTAAAGACCCCTTGTGAAATGTCATCGCTTCTGCATGCTTTGCGTGCCATTTATAGTTGGCAAGGAGCAGACTTTTTCTTTTTACTGCACTTTGAAATCATGATCTCGCATTTACACCAACCAAGCGAGCCCATGAACTGTAATTTCAAACCCCAGGGGGAGGGAGGGGGAGAATCAGATATGAAAGAGACGGGACACTCGTCTTGCTTAGGGGTGTAAAATTATTATTCTGTTCTCGCTTAGGGCATTCACAGCAAAATGTCATTATTTTTTCCATCAAAGTCTCTTTTAGAGTAGTCTCCTTTGCAGCTGTTTTCGCAAGAAGCATTGCGTGACGAGCCCAAACAAAGATCAAAACAAAGATATTGGACTTTCATGCACTTTTATTTTTTGTTGAATAGTTTTCCACGAGAGTCCAATCAGTATTAAACAGGGATATTTATTCACAAGTTCTAAAAATTCGTCAGCTACAAACCTCAAATACTAATTGAAATCACTTGAAATCTGCTATTCAAAAAAGATGTATCACATGTATTTCATGGAAATTCTATTAAAATTCCCACTTTTTTAAAACAGTTCACGGCTGCCGGGCATCTTCAGCTGGATCTAGGCAAGCGCAGTTTGAAAGACAAAAGATAGGATCATTCATGCATATTGTAAATATTCATGCCAATATGTATTAACATACCGTGGTATTGCTTCTCCGCAGACTAAAGGACATGGTATTATTACACTTGGACACAGCCTTTATTGGTGATCTTGGTAAAATGCCCACATCACAGACTGACTGCATCCTGGACATGGTAGTTTCCTCTTATCACAGTTTATGGTGTGGCTCTGCATATCCTCTCGCGCTTCTTTGCGTTTGCATCCATTGTTTTCGCGTGTTATTTTCACAATAAAATGTTCATGGGCTTCCATGTATTTCCCTTCTAATGGCAGCAATTGCTAAGGCACTCCACTGGGAGTTGACTTGTTATGTTCTAAAGAGCGATGTTCACTCCGATTGAAGCTGCTGAAAACTGCATGTGACATATTGGGCATTTTGGCACCATGTTTTGTTTCGCCAACTCCGTGATACAATGTAGGCATCCTGAATGCCCGCAGTTTAAACTGACGGGCTTTAGCACAGTGCTGTAACTGTAATGAGTAGTGAGGATAACTTAGATTGTTTGAAAGATATATCACATGAGAGTCGAGATTAAACTCGCTAAACAGTAAAGCTAAGTTGAAATCTGAATTTCACTCACCAAATAGAACATTGCAAATCTCCACCAATGGGAATTGTAAACCTACAGTTGAAATCTGAATTGATCTGCGTCATTTCTTAGGTCGAAAGGTGGATGTTTGTGATTAGCAGACGAAAAATATATAAGAAGCACAAAAGAAGAATGAACGTGTGCTTTCTCTCTCTCTGAAATTTCAAGCGTGTCTGTTTGCGTCAGCAGTAAAAGGAACAAAGGCTTTCCGTTTTAATGGGGTCCTGGGGAATGGGGTGTGATGATTTGTTTGATGATTGACAAGATGCTCTTAACCCATTTACGCTGTGGGTTACCGATCATACTTGTGTGAAAACTTAAATCAACAGTAATGGAATGTTCGATTAGACTTGCTGTTTTCGCACAAATATTATCGAGCAACATCAAATACACTTTTTTCTAATAAGGACCTTTTTTATAAGAAGGTTGGGGCTGAAATTTACCCAAATTTAAGAACATGCTAAGAACAAACCTCAGGCTGAGAGGTGGTGAGCATTTTATTTTGCAGAATCTGTCCGCACGCAAAATAAAAGCTGCTGCTTTTGTTGTGCGCTGGCAGGCAATAGTAGCGGAGCGCAGACCAAAAGGTAAAGTCGTATGAAAATAAAATAAGCCATCAATGCACATGCCAAGGAGATGATAATCAGCCGGATCCACAGGAATTTGGCGGTACGCCCGTTTGAGGTCTTTTTTGAAAACGTGGCAACCGCGGCCAAGCTGGTTTATGAAACTGACGAGGTGATCTATTCCTGGTAGTTGTAATTTGTAAGGTTCGTTAAGAAAGCTGTCTGACAGAATGCAAGAATTAACCGAGGCATCCGGCGGAAAACTGAGATCATGTACAATCCGAGGCTCAGGTGAATCACGCTTGGGAACACACTGTAATGGTGAAATAACGCAATCCGTATTGAAAGGGTTGCAGTGATATGGCCCGCAGACTGAATGATAGGATAACTCACAAATGTACATGCTCAAGATGAGTTGACTGTTTGCTCCGGCTGCCGAACCATGATTTTTTAACGTAGATTTTGGTAGAACTGTAGCATCACAGTTTATGGGCCAACCGAACTTAAGAAAATCTACAACTATCTTATCGTCGTATGCTTTAAGATAGAATTCCCATGCAGTCAAATTAAAATGCGATGAAACCGGTATTCGCGCCCCTCTATAATTGGGAACTCCTCGGCCGTAGGCGCAAACTGCATCGGCCAAAGAGACAGGAACGTTTTGTCATTCAGACGACTGTTTGGTTGTCTTCCCTCCAGTAGAAATAGGGGGGATGGGGTATTCACGTTTCTTACAATGGAGCATTGGGTGTTCCGCACTGTCGCAAACACAGCAGCGGTGGTTTTCCTTGTAAATGGCTTGGGTAGCATCGCAAGAACATTCCCCAGTGTAATTCCACGTCTCGCATGACTTGGTTTGCTTTGCTTTAGGTAGACGGTTGAAAGCTGAAGTAGGCGAGGTGGTACCCGGGACTCTCAGATCTAAATGCGTAAAGAATGTTTGGGCACGCTCCCTTATTTTGTCGAAGTTGGACCCTAACATACGCTTGCTTTGTACGGCATTATGTATGGACAAGTGAAAATTCCGGACACTGGCCCAGGTGTAAGTAGTTGCTTTGTCCATGAGCAACTGTAAATGGCGGAGCATGCTCGAACTGGAGAGCTCTGGCTGTGTTTTTAGGAACTCTAAATAACCACTAACGAACTCACTCATAGACAATTGATCGTACTCCAACGTACCTTTACTAAAGAAAACGTACTGGTTTGGTAAGGTGGAGGATGCCTTCTGGCGCGTGCGAAGTGTATCCAAAGTTGGAAAACTGGCGATACCCGGATTCAAGGGTGTGGAGGCTGCAAGAACATTCGTGAGTGGAAGATCAGTGCTCGCGTGATCTGGAGTGAGCTGTTGTTGGGTTGCATTCGGGGCCCTCAGCTTGCCAAATTCCAACTATGTCTTGATGATCTCGAGTTGTAGTTTAAGATTATCCTGCCGAGTACGCTCGAGTTCTATCTCGGAGGAGATTGCAGGCGGCGTGACTCCCTCACTGGTTTTCGCGCTCACTGATTTTTTGTATTTTTTCTTCGGTCGTGCCCCTTGAGCTGGAGGAGAGTTAAGTTCTTGCTCTTCCATGAGACGAGGTAGATCATCAAGATTGTACTCGAAATCCTTAGCCATGGCCATCTTTTGGAGAGTTAGTCGCTGTGAAAGTCGGAGATATTATACGAGATTGACGAAACAGACAACTAGAATTCTTTCTTAACGCTACTGACACGCGATTGCTGACAAGCTGACAAACCGCACGCTATATATTACAATGCGGATGACCTCTGACAGGGTTACCATAGTAATTACTGTATTTGATGCAAGTACCAAAACCCTCCGCGGCACCAGAATTTTGATACATTTCCTGATTTGATGTTGATTATGAAATACTATAATAAGTAATGTAAGAACGTCCTTAAGGCAAACAACTACATAGCTTTTTTGACATTTAGATTCAATTTACAGTGCCAGAGAAATTCCTTTAATGTGGATACAAGTTAACACATGCATTTTAACATCTTTATATAACAAGAAAGAAAATGAAAAATACTTTGAGCAAAATGCTCCCTGTCAGATTAAGAGGCAACTTAGTCCACAGGGCTTTTCCCTTCTTTGTAGAAGGTGAAAGACTTGGGGATGAGGTTGATTAAGTTGGCCTTTGACGCACCCATTGCACTTCCTCCCCCGCCTACGGCCCTGACCCTGATATCAAAAATACAAAATGTAAATAAATGGAAGGGGAGGGGAGGGGCTATGCACACGACCGGCCTTGGTCTGTGAAGTGTGAAAAATGTCTTAAAATATCATTCACAATGAAACAAATATTGATATTCGATAACAAAATGTGAATACTTGCAGTATTCCAACCTGGAATCCCCCCCCCCCCCTTCATTGTAATGAGAAGTTTATTAAAATTACAATCAATAATTCAAACCATGCTGAGTCCAAATCACGTGGTTTGACTCCGAGGCATTCCAAAAACGTACCAATAAGTATAATTATTGCGCTACAATTTAACGGTGTGCAGAAATGTTTTTTCAATCCATTATACCTGATTTTCTTTTAGTGTCTAAAAATATCAAAGTGCTGGAATGGTGACTACATACTGGGATGGCAAAATTGCCAGAACATTTCGCATAATTTGCCTGTGATATCCACCCTCCACTGACACCACACTTGTTTGTCGAGTTATGATTGCAGGTCTTCTTTTTTCATACCTCAACAAATTTTTTGTCCCAGCGTGAAAATGGTTCCAGCTGGACTCTATCTCTTGAGTGTGAACGCCACTGACCGGATCCACAAAGTGGCAAGAATGCATGACGATTCGGTTTGCGGCAATGTTGTTTATACCGCATGTCATGCCTCTGTATGCAGCCCAGTTGTCTGTGTAAAACACTGTCCCTGGTCTGATACACTTCAAGATTATTGGAACAAGTGTAGCGATGTCCCACCTCTCTACAACTTGGAGTGAATTCGCAGATAACTATTCCACAGACCCACGCGTCCCTGGCTGCTCTTCTCCCTCGGGTTTTGTACTGAAAAGATGCATATTTTGTAACACATTTTATCGCATTTAAATACAGAAAAAACGGATTAAATCTACATACAAGCCCATCTCCATGCTGTTTTTCTCTATGAGTCTTTGGAGACAAAATAGTAGTGGTACGTGGGGAAACTCTTCAAAACTCCTCTTGATTCACAAACTTCTTTTCTTCTTACATTTACTGCAGCATCTATTAAAACCAAAGTCAACATGTGTTAATAAGTCACAAGCTTTGATTTAAGTTTACCTTTGTTGTTATTATTTTTCACATATTAAAAGACCCGGTTTGTTAGGGTCACACAAGTGAAACCCGACTAAATTGGACGAAAGTTTGCAACTTCTCAAAGGTTTTGTCTCCTGTTTTTTTTCCCTGTAATTAATAAAGGCAAAAATGCCATAAACTCTTAACACGTTTCCTGAGCGGAGTAGAGTTTTCTATTGATTTCTGTAAACAATACTCCTGTACAGTCAGAATACGTCTTTATTCTTTACGATTCACTTAAACAAGAAAAAAAGTAGAATTAACAAACTTAAACTTGAAAACTAAACGGGTTACAACAATTGAACAAAAATCGGAAAAATACAAGAAAACGAATACTTACAAGATCTGTACGGCGACTCCGGAAAACAAGAACTAATTTACAATCAAAACATACGAGACTTTATATGGATTTACAGAACAAACAATAGCACTAATGATGTTACGAAATAAACAATAAACGATTACATAATATTTTACCGAAAAACTAACTTGCACAAAAATACATGATAATAAGCGAGGCTAAACAAAGAACTAACAAACTGATTGAAAAAAAAACTGACGAGAAAAAACAAAACAAACCACGAACATAAAAAAGTAAACTCTCGTGTCTACACGCCGGCCCCAATGAACTACTTAACATGATTAAGTCTAACAGTTCATTAACTGCTTCACTATTTTTAAAGACACGAGTGTTAAGTTCTCCTTGAATATTCTTAGTGTTCATGAAATTTCCGTAAGTTCAGTTACTTAAATCAAATTGCTTTCTCGCCCTCCAGGAAGCACAATTTCGTGACTGGTCTCGTAAGAATCGTTGATCTCGTTTGAATCTTTGCCGATCTGACATATTGATCTCTTCCATGGAAAACTTCGGTTACTCTTCCCAACGGCCATTTTCCGCGGTGGACATTTTCGTCGGCAATCAACACCAAGTCTCCAATCGCCAAGCTACGACGAGGTTTGGTCCATTTAGCTCTCTCTTGTAGGGTTGGAACATACTCTCTCAACCAGCGCTTCCAAAATACATTGGCCATATATTGGACTTGATGCCATCGTCGCTTGCTGTGAATTTCGTCTTTGTTGAAGACGCCGGGAGGTAAATTTGGGTTGGCTCTTAACAGCAACAGGTGGTTTGGGGTTAGGGGGTCCAAATCCTTCGGGTCGCTGCTTACTGGAGTCAACGGTCTGCTGTTTAAGATCCCTTCGACTTCACTCGTCAAGGTTCTTAGAATTTCGTCAGAGACAAGTTGTTGGCCAAGCAACGCTCTCAGGATCTTACGAACGGATCTAATCGTACGCTCCCAGGCACCACCCATGTGCGAAGCACCAGGCGGATTAAATTTCCATCTGATGTTTTTCTGACGAAGGAACTTTTCAATCGATTGTTGATTCCAGTCTTCTAATGACTCTCGTAGCTCCCTCTCTCCTGCAGTGAAATTTGATCCATTGTCGCTGTAAATGGTTGACGGATTTCCTCGTAAAATGATAAACCTTCGCACTGCATTAATGAAACTGTCAGTATCAAGCGAGTGTACGACTTCAATGTGGACGGCTCTGACGACCAGGCAAGTGAACAAGCACCCATAACGTTTCACGCTCGAGCGACCTTGACGTACATAAAGGGGTCCAAAATAGTCTAAGCCTACATAAGTGAATGGCGATTCTCCTGACATCAGTCTTTCCCTTGGAAGGTCGGCCATCAACTGCTCTCCACGTACTGCTCCACGTCTCTTACATGGGAAACAGCTACTGAGTACTCGACGCACAGCTGAACGCCCCTTTATTATCTAGTATAACTGACGCAAGCTGGATAGTACGTACTCTTGACCCATGTGACCAGTTTTCTGGTGATGCTCAGAGATAATCAAATCTGTAACTTGGTGACGATACGGGAGAATAATTGGATGTTTAGCTTCATACTTGTTCAGAGCGTTTTCAAGTCGTCCTCCAACTCTAAGGATTCGCATGTCGTCTAATAAGGGATGAAGTTTGCGCATATGAGCTGGTATCTTCAGGTTCTTCAACTCGGAAGTTAATTGACGAGAAGGCTTCAATGAACGGATCCTTTGCATGGCCTGAATGACTTCTGGAAATGAAAGCCTTTGTACATGTCTGACAACTTCCCTTTCAGCTCTCTGAACTTCGTCCACGGACAGGAGGGGTCCACTTTGTGAGCTTTTCTGTACTTTGGTGTTAACTAAACTTCGGCCGTATTTCTCGATGAACCACGACTTGAATCTCAACAGCCAGGCCACTGCTCTCCTCAATCTTTCCCATGATGAATAGCGTTCCATCAAACTGGAAATAACTTCTTCATTTCGATGACGAGTCGACGATTGACTGTGAGACTGGATTTCACGCTTGACTTCTGGATCATCTTCTACTAGTTCTGGTTGGCGGATTGTAGGATCACCTGGCCAAAATTCTTCAGTCTTCAAAAACTCGGGACCATTTAGCCACTTGCTGCTTGCACTCATTTCATCCACTGAAAGACCTCTGGTAACTTCATCTGCTGGGTTGACACCCGAACTTACATGTCTCCACTGGTGGGGTGCCGAGTTCTCATGAATGACTGACAGTCTGTTGGCAACAACGGTATGGAAACGCTTTGACTGATTTCTGATTTACTGTAACACACAGGTGGAGTCCGTCCAAAATGTCGATTGGCTCCAACTCTTCTCTTACAGTCTGGTCCAACTGAACGGCTAACACTGCAGCTGACAATTCCAATCTTGGCACAGTCATTGGTTTCAGATGGGCAAGGCGGGACTTTCCAATGAGAAACGCACAATGGATTCTTTCCTCGACATCCACCAATCTGAGGTACGAAACTGCTCCATATGCAATCTGTGACGCATCTGCAAAATTGTGAAGCTCAGCAATCTTCAAGTTTCCAAGGCAGGCTGGTTTAACACATCTGTCAACTGTAATCTGAGAAAGGTTGGCCAACTGACTCTTCCACTTCCCCCATCTTTTGCCTTCAATATCACTGATTTGGTCGTCCCATCCAAGTTTCTGTTTGCAAAGATCCTGTAACAACTTCTTTGCAGGCAGGATGATTGGAGCAATGAATCCAAGAGGATCATAAACGGAGCTTGCCAGGGAAAGTATACCACGGTGGGTGTTCGGTTTGTCCTTAAGAGCCACTTTGAACAAGAACTTGTCACTCTTCATATCCCAGTGTAGCCCCAAAGTACGTTGAATTGGCAGTTCTCCCTTTCCCAGGTCTAGGTCTAGCACTGATTTGGCTCTTTCAACTTGAGGAATAGAGTCCAGGACTTCCGATCTGTTGCAGGACCACTTGGTGAGTCGAAATGCGCCTTTGGAGAGGATATCTTGGAGCTGATTCACAAATTCGACAGCATCCTCAGCAGATTTGAGCGACTTAAGGCAGTCATCGACATAAAAGTTCCTCTTGACAGTCTTAACTACTTCCTCTGAGAATTCACCCTTGTTGTCCTCCGCGGTCCTTCTCAATGCGAAGTTGGAACAACTTGGTGATGATGTCGCACCAAATAAATGAACTTTCATACGATGATCAACTGGTTGTTGGGTCAGGTTGCTATTCGGCCACCAGAGGAATCTGAAGGCGTCTTGATCAGCTGGTGCTACTCTGATCTGATGGAACATACACTCGATGTCAGCAGATAATGCGACTTCTTCTTCACGAAATCTAGTCAAAACGCCAGCGACAGAATTGGTCAGATCTGGTCCTGTAAGGAGCTGGTCGTTCAGCGACGTTCCTCTGTATTTGGCGGCACAGTCAAAGACTATTCGAGTTTTTCCGGGCTTGTTTTGCACCGGGTGATGCGGCAAATACCAAAGTGGCTTGTCTTGAACACGAACTTCGTTAAGTGGCACTCTTCTTGCATGTCCCATTGTAAGGTATTGCTCCATGGTTGCCTTGTAGTTTTGACAGAGCTCGCTATCCCGCTGCAACCTGTTCTTTAGCATCTGCAATCTGCGTTCTGCCATGGATCGATTGTACGGCAAGAATGGCGGGTGCTGTCGCCAGGGAAGCGCCACTTGATAATGTCCATCTTCAAGTTTCACCGACTGTTCCATGATGGCAAGGGCTCTCTTGTCCTCCACTGACATACTGACTTTGGCATCAGGGATTACTCCAGAGTTCTCTACAGCCCAGAACCTTTCAAGCTGGTGCATAAGACAGTCATCATCTTCTCTCACTGCCTCCGCTGAGCGAACAAAGTTAACATTTAGATGGCAGTCCTGGCTATCACTCTTCTCCATGGGGCCCATGAGAGTCCATCCAAGTGGTGTACGAATGGCATATGGCTCTCCTCGGTTACCGCGTCTTTCTTCTAGTACCCAGAATGCATCAGGAGCGTTGGTGCCTATGATCAGCCGGACTTCTTTCTCGCTAATACTTGGCAACTTGATGTCTCTTAAGTGAGGCCACTGTCTTGCATCGTGTTCTGACGGAATACTGTGACTTGAAGCATTCAATCTATCAACAGTCCATAGTCTCTTAACGTCTACTTTATCTGTCCCGTTAAGTGGCTCTATGGTAAGGCTGATTTCAAGACCAACTCTTGGGCTATCTTCTCTCTCTTGAGTTGTCAAATAGAACGTCTTCTGGGCTCCATGTACTCCGAGCTCGACGGCTAGATTCTTTTCACACCAGGAAATGTCTGAACCACTGTCAAGAAGGGCGTAAGTGTCCACCGTCCTGCTTGCGTCATCAGGTCTTCGCACTTTCACAGGAACCACCCTAAGGCACACCTTTCCTCTTCCTGCTGAGGTACTGTTGGCCTGTCCACTTTGTAATGGAGTGCTGCTGTCTACTTGAGCCCCTTGTTCTGCTGTACTATCTCTACTTTCGATCGTTCGCGGAGGGTGGAGCAAGGTATGGTGTCTTCTTCGGCAACCTTGAACTTCACATGCGCTCTTTGCTAAGCATCCCACTGCAATGTGACCATACTTGAAGCAGTTATGGCATAACTGAGCTTTCTTCATCACTTGTAGACGTTCTTCAAAGTTCTTGTCTTTGAAATTCTTGCATTTCACTAAGGGATGGTCACCTTTGCACGCCTGGCATTTGGCAAATCTGATTGCTGGGGCTTCTCTATTGGAAGGCAAACTGTGTCTGTCACCGATTTCAGTCTCTTGTGTATTGAATGTCCAAGCACGTTCGTCAGGTAAAGTGGGACCTTTAAACTTCGGTTTACGCCTCTGGTTTTCCGATCTTTCACTCTGGCTCGCAGCGTCTACCACACAACCAAACACAGGATTGTTCGCGGATCTCGCCTTTACCTTGACAAACTCTGCAATGTGACTGATATTCGTTCTCTGACCAGCCTGCTGAATTTGGTCCGCTACCTCAATAAACTTCGTGCGAAGGTGAAACGGCAGTCTCTGAACAATTCTCCTTAGGTTGTCTGCGCTGTTAATTTCATCCAGATATCCAATCGATTCTAGAGTATGTTCGCAATCCTTCAGCTGGTCAGCAAATGCCAACAACCCGGCACGATCCGACGGTTTTAACGGGGGGCCTTCTGTTAACTTTGTTACGTACTTCGAGGTAATCGTGAAGGGGTGTCCAAATCGCTCTTCGAGCAGTGTCCATGCCCTTTGGTAAGCCAGGGAAGAATCCATGACTAAGCAGCACTTGATCATGTCCTTTGCTACACCTGATGTGTACTGAAGGAGATACATAAGTTTCTCACTTTCACTGGCTGCATTGTTCACAATACTGTTCTCAAATGATTTGATAAAGTTCCAGTACTCAAGAGGATCACCATCGAACGTCGTCAACTCCTTTTTCGGCAACGCAAATACCTGCTTAATGGTTAAAGCCATGTTATCCATAATTTCTCCAGTCGTGGTGGAACCAGTTGGTCCTAAGCCAGTGAAAGCTGCAGATGGAGCAACTTGCAAACTCGCAAATTCCCGCGCGTTAGGATTGAACAGTAACTTATGGCCTTGAGGTCCAATTTTTTGTTCGTTTCGAGGCTCAGAATGTTCCTGCTTTGGTACGCTTGCAGCTCCAGCATTAACTTCTTCGCTAAACGGATTCAGTTCCTCAAAAATGTTTGGCAGATCAGACGGCTCTTCGTCCTGAAGAAGTTTTACCTGAAGGTCCGTCTTTCGAACTTCATACTGCGCTTCAAGAACTTCCAACTTTAATTTCGTTTCTTCTTCCTGACGTAACAATTCTTGTTTTCGTTTCAACTGATGCAACTTTAGATGCGCTATTGCTTGCTTGGCCTTTAGCTGTCTAATAGAGAGATGTGAACTTCGCCGAGAACTCACGGTGCTTATGGAATCCTCCGGATTTGGTTCACTGACTTCGCGTTCCTCAACGGCTGATCTCGCGCGATGAATCCATTGCTCGATTCGCGAAACGAAATTCATCTTTCGGCTGTAACGTTCCTTAAAATAACGTGCTTCATTTTCCCACTCCTCCAGATCTCCAGACAAAGAAGCGATGTAGTCATAGTGGGCCTTTTCGAAGCGAGAGAAAGCTTCTTCGATTTCCAGTAGTTTCTCTGAGACTTCATTAGCATTTTTGGAGTCATTCAGCAGACTTTCAATAGCACGACACAACGTCGTTACTCTAGACAAATATCCTGACCTCGAATTCTTCAAACGTACTCTATCGAGGGCTTCCACTGAATGGACTCGGTGTCTTCCTAGACGTTCAGTTCCTAGACCATCATCTCCGGACCACATGGCATCCATCAGATCTTTGAATGCATGTAAACAATACTCCTGTACAATCGGAAACGTCTTTATTCTTTACGATTCACTTAAACAAGAAGAAAAAAGTAGAATTAACAAACTTAAACTTGAAAACTAAACGGGTTACAACAATTGAACAAAAATCGGAAAAATACAAGAAAACGAATACTTACAAGATCTGTACGGCGACTCCGGAAAACAAGAACTAATTTACAATCAAAACATACGAGACTTTATACGGATTTACAGAACAAACAATAGCACTAATGATGTTACGAAATAAACAATAAACGATTACATAATATTTTACCAAAAAACTAACTTGCACAAAAATACATGATAATAAGCGAGGCTAAACAAAGAACTAACAAACTGATTGAAAAAAAAACTGACGAGAAAAAACAAAACAAACCACGAACATAAAAAAGTAAACTCTCGTGTCTACAATTTCTCATTCTGGACAAACAGAATCAGGCGTCGCCTTGCCTTACTGCTGAAAAGTTAACGCATGAACGACTGAAGCTTCCTAGCTAGCACAGACTTATTAGGTGTCACTAACCACGGTCTTTACACAGACTTAGTTACTTAATTTCAATCTCCAAATTAGCTCTTTTCAGGACCGAAGTTGAAGAAATATAATTAAACACATGCTCTTGTGAAAAATCACAACTGCTCATTTAGAAAAATTTTGCAGTGCTCCGTGCCCTCATTATAACACGAAATGTATTCAGAGACAGCATTACCCATACACTAGATAAGTTCGAAGTATCTACATGAAACTGTCACGCTTGCGAGTATTGGCAAAGACAAGCTTAACTACCGCAATTTTCCAAAGAGCGACGTTGGGCAGAATAACTTACATTCCATATCACAAGATCAGCACATACATGTTCAACACAAAAAAAGATCTTCCTTAATACCAAGGGCTTTGTCTTATTTTGGGTTACTCTCCTTTTTTCTTGATTACTTCAGTAAGTTTATTTTCAGTTTGTTTTCGTCCTCTCATTTTAAAGTACGTTGACCCCATTCCAAGTCTATGCATTTGTTTAGATTCATGACTTGTCAACATTGAGCTTATTATAGCAGGTCTTGTGCCACTTCACACTCTGTTTCTTGAACATTGATGCAATTCCATTCCCCTCATACATGATGTCTATCATTATTGGCAGAGAGTCTTTCATGAAATCGCAAAATTTTGTTTGCCAAGGTATGATAGCCTGTTCCATGGTTAATATCGCCTCTCTGTAGGTTTTCTGGGGACTGCAAGGCTTTGTTTGTGGTTTCTTGGCACAAAACACACTGACCAATCAATGCATGTGGAGGGATCAGGTTCTTGCTCAGCCATTAAGGAATAAAATATGACAAGTACAATCAGTTGATAACATACAAGGATCCTCATGTTTCACCACACTGAAAGGAAGATTAAAAATGACAAGAAATGAAATGCATCCAAGTCAATTACAATTATCACAAAATGAAGTTAGTGCATCATTAAAACGAATTTGTGGTAAAGTCAACGTTGTTATAGTGCACTATTTAAGCCTTATGTTTGGCATTGCTACACTGTACAAGGGAATACTCTGGCTAAAAGTAAAATGTTTCACCTAATTGCTTCTAAATTGGGTACTCTTTAAAATATTTTTAACATTTCTTCCTAATATAGGGCAACTAAGATTTTTGTTTAACAAAGTTAATCTGCTAAAGTCTGGAAGCCAGTATTGACAACAGAATTCTACTTTATTCGTTTCACAATCCAAGATGGCCGACTACAACAACGTGCTAGCTACAAACATACGGGAGTCTAAAGTCATTCGCGAGTCCGCTGACCACATCTCCCCCTTTGAAAGAAAAAAAAACTGTATATGCATGTCGGTGACAATATACTGATGTAATATACTAAAGTTGACTAACAAGCTTCCAACAAAGTGTGCCAAGTGTTCATAGTCCCTGTATAAAGAGAGCCTAGTTTACGACAAAGTCTCCTAGTCTTTCTGGGGGTTTGATTATTCTCCCATATCTGGTCTGCTTGAGTGGGGTACAGGAACGTTCCTTTGGTGCTGATGATGGTTCTGCTACTAAAGAGAAACATTTCGCTGTACTTAGTTTGTGAAGCTGTTTATTTAGTGAAGGCATCTGAAATTTTGGGCGGTGGATGGCCTTGTTTTTACTGTCTGGCTTGGGTCGATGCATACTCTGAATTTCTTTGGTGTTTCATGGATTAGCTCATTGGAGCACCAGGCGGTCAGTTTGTTTACTTTGGTGATGACCCCTTGTTCAAAGTAAAGATCCTAGGCTTGTTTCTCTTGCTCTCTCTTCGCTACTGGGATTCTGTGAACTGGCATCTGAACAGGTTGAACACTCTCGTCTATTTGAAAGTGAACAGGTGGGCCAAGCTGACCAAGGCCCTCGAAAGTGTCAGCGTATTGGTCTAGTACATGTTCCTTTTGTAGCTGACCCAGTGATGGGAGCCGTCAGTTTGGGGGAACTTTAACTGGCCTTGAAGGCGAGGGAGATGGATCACACAGATCTGCTGATGTCTCGTGGATCTGCCGAAGGTGGTTAATGACATGGTCATTGGTGGTCCTGGGATTGATTCCATTTGCTGTTCTGCACCGTTATCATCTAGCGGGCGGGAGGCCTGTAAGCCCAGGGGGTTTGTGCTGCGTACCGGGGAGGTGGTCTGCTGCTGAGTCCAGGGAATGTATGTCGTCTGCATGAACTCTGATAAGTCCTAGCTTTTCGCTGTCACTCCCCGACAGGAGGGCAGGCTTGGAACCGATGCAGGAGTCTGGTAGGACTTGAAAGGTGAGGGTTTCGTACTGATTCTTCCTTTCACATACAAACTCAACCTGGCCTTCAGGTTCCAGCGGTTTGGAGTTGCCATAGGGATATAGACAGTAAGGGGAGCGCTGGAGTTTGGCATCTGGTAGAAATGAGCGCAGTGTGCTGAGTGACATTGTGTTGCACGTAGCTGCAGTGTCTATCTGAAATTTGACCTGTGTGAATTTAGAGCCTGTCGCAGAAAGTGATAGGTTTGTGAATAAACATTTCGCCTGACTGGATGCGGCGATGCTGTGCACTTGAGCTTCTAGGGAGTATGTGTAAGCATATTCCTGATCAAGGGACATGTCATAATGCTGCTCCTCCGCAACGTACATGTCAGTGTAGTGGAGATCTTGGAATTGATCTCGCTGCTGGCTGCTTTGCCGTGGGTCACGTCGCTGTCCACTCACACTCCTCCTCTGATCTTTCTTATTGAATCTACTACCGGAAGCTGCTGACCTGTTATTTGGTGCTGTAAACTTGCGGTCTTCTATACAGACTCGGGCGAAATGGTCATTTCCACCACAAGACGTACAGGTTTTCCCCTTAACGGGACAGACTTTCCATGGATGGGCACCTCACCGATCACCACACCAAAAATATGTACCAGGTTCCCTTCAGAGCTTCATCTGGTCCAGTGGACTTCTTCTTCTATTCCTTTAGAGGACAGCAATTAATTTGTTAGTTTGCTTGGCAGACTCTATGGCTCTCGCTTCTGTGACAACATCAGGTAGTGTTTTCTTTGTGTTGTCAGGTTTCCTGTGGGTCTTCAGAAGCTCAGTTCTCATGTGGTCGTCATTTAAACCAAAGATGAATTTATCTCAAGTGAGTTCGTCGCTTAACTCACCATAAGCGCATAGGCTGCCTGCTTGGCATACCTTGACCTCCCATTCCTGTATGGACTCGTTTGGGGCTTGAGAGGACATCCAAAACTTGAATCGATCGGTGAGTAGTGAACTCCCTGTGGAGCCTGTATAGTGTGCGTGTAGTTTGTCCATCCGGATCCATGGTTCCTTCTTATCGTCTGCTGAAATTTGTGGCTTGATTGTGTACCTGAGGACGGATAAAGCTTCGTCTGGAAGCGTGGAACACAAGGCAGAAATTTCCAACAGTGGACTCTTGTAGTGATCTGCCACCTCGGTGAGGGGATCTTTAGCTAGGTTTCGGTAGTTTGCTTGAATACAATAATCGTTGAAACGAAGTTCAAAGTTCTTGAAATTTTCACTCACATTGCCGACAAGCTTGAGCTCCGGTCTTTTAAGATGGGCCATTACCGGATCCCACTTCTGACACCAAGTCTGGAAGCCAGTATTGACAACAGAATTCTACTTTATTCGTTTCACAATTTAAGATGGCCGACTACAACAACGTGCTAGCTACAAACATACGGGAGTCTTAAGTCATTCGTGAGTCCGCTGACCAACACTAATAAAACAACTTTTGGGTAACGTTAACATTGTAATTTTTCACTATTGAAATCATGTGTTAAGCGCTCCTCCTTAGAATGATTTCTCATACTGAAACATAAATTCATTTGCCTCAAACTTACTTTAATTTATAATTAAAACCCAGAATAAATGTTCTATCTGTCTGTTGTCTCCATACCTCAAGTAAAATTCAAATTGCTGAATAATTGAATTCCAAATATGGATAATGAGCACACCTTTTACCAGATCTGGAAATACTGCAAATAAAGGAAAGGTAACCTGGCCAGAATGGTAATCTCTCCAAATAGTTCCCAGGCTTCCCAGAAAATATTATGCAATATTTCAAGCATTGGTGTATGTAGACGTGTATGATTATATCTGCCAGAACATCAGAAAATACCTTTCAAACATTCCTCTACAGTTTAGCTTGAAGGCATATTAATAAATATCTCTAAAAAAATCACACAAATGTAAAAAATATTACAGGGTTTTTAAACCCTTTTCATGAAGTCTTGAGAACATCTCATTCTTGAGGATAATAATTTGGCAATCTGTTACAATTTTTTCAACTTAAAAAAGGAATAGGCAGGGGGGCATTAATTTCTTCAAAATCAGCCTCCATTTCATGCTGATAGATTATGTGATCAATCATCAGGTGTCAGATATGTATGGTTTGTATTGCTGTCTATCTTTTCTTTGTTTTTGTCTGTTTTACATGTGTAGATTACTTTGTTCCAGCCTCGTTTCCTTGCTGGTTCCCAGGAGGGAAATCTGGGATAGATATTGGTGGGCGGTCATTGTGCCAAGTTTGGTGCTTTTAAAATTTTGCACTATAATCTTGATTGGTATGTAATAAAGGTGTAGACATTTTTCTGCATTTGACCACTCAGCAGCTGACATTTTAATTAAGGCAGAGGTCGTACTAACGCTGGTCCTTATGGCAAGTTCCAACTTATACCAATTTACAAATTTGCACTATTTTGCTGATTATTCTCAGCATGGGGATGGCTTGTTTTCACCCTTTGGATTGCCAAGACTTGTAGCCTTTCACCTTGCAGCCGTCTTTTCAACCAGTGCCAGCACAAAGTTAAGCATTTAAAGAACCAGTACAAAGGAAAGAAGGACTGGAATCGTCTGCAAAGCAGAGGAAATTTACACAAAAGTCCTCATTACAACATAATTGATTCTGTCCTTGGCTGCCATGATATCATCATGTGTAGCAACATGGAGCAAGCTGGTGCACAGGCTGCAGAAAACAGTGGAAACTTAGAAAATAGTACAGAAACAAGTGCTGCTGAAACACCGAGCAGTTTCAGTTCAGCTGGTTGCACCACTCTTACAATCGCTGTTAGTTCAGTGGCAAGAACATGCGAAAGAATAAAAGTAAAGTGTCAAAAGCGGCCTGCTTGTGTGCATGACCAAGACAGCAAAGATAATACAATTGGTGAGGCCATCAAAAAGCTTGCCGCTAAAGGGGAACAAATGGCTAGTGTTATGGAGTGGATGCAAGATTTGCAAGCACAGCAACTACAGTCATGTCCCCACTTGTTGGCTGTTTTAATAAGTATATGGAAAATACGAAGAGGAATGAAGTGTCTAAATAACGAATTGAACACACAAACTATCATTTAGTACTGTTTAATGAGATTTAATGTAGTGATTTCTTGTCATTACACATAAATACATTATATGATCATGATTATTTTAAAGAACAGTGAGTTTTATTTTAAATATTGGACATAAACTTAAGCTAAGACTCCATGAAACAATTCAAAATAAACTGATTACAGCGATTTGTGTGAATGATTGGCCACATTTTAGCCTTAGAGACATTTAGCACCAGGTTTTTCGGCGAAACCCTCTGACGGCGAAAGCGAAGAAATCACGTGACTAGGCTCTGAGGTGACGTTTGCGGTTTTAAACCTGTGTTTTCAACGCGAAGAGGTAAGTTTTCACGTAAGTCATTTACGGCAAAGTTTTGAGCCCCATATTTACATTTATGTCACGTACAAAGGCACAAATCACTTAGGGTTACTTCTCTTTTACATGCTAATGGGAAAATTGGGGTGAAAGAGCGGCCACTGATGTAATTGTTGTTGAATGAAAAATAACCCTACTGCTGTTCACAAATTCAATATGGCGGCCACAGCAAGTGAAAACATGTTTTCCTGACATTTCGCTCTTGGTGGGATTGTTTGTTTTGTGTGATCTAACTGTTGTGTATGACCGGTGTCTGAGGTTATCCAAGGAATTTCCTGCCAAGAAACACTTGCTTTTCTGAAGTGGAGCCCTATTAGTAACCAGCAACAGTGAATTCTGCTAAAGAAATTTAGAGCCGTAGCCAGTGTGAGGCGAACCAAGGGACTTGCCTTGAAAAATTTTAATTTGTGCTATTTATTATTTTTATTTTTGTGTGTCCATTTGTGTTTTGGAGAAAATATTTACCTGTGTAATTTCACGTAAGATATTTCACCATTTTTGTCGGGTTCCTGAGAGAAGAGGCTATAGCTTAAAAAATAATAGTAAACATAACAGTAACATATTTTAAAATCTTTTTTGTGATATTGCCTTATCTGTCTACTGCTTTAAAGTTCTTAGTTACTTCACTAGAATTCAATAGTTATAAGTGTTCATCATGTCATAATTTCAATTTAAAGATAATTACATTGACAACTGCATTTGCATAATGGTGTGAAATGTTGGTTAAAGCTAAGAAAATAAAGCTTGCTTTTCAAAGCACACTTTGATGAGTTCTGATGTGTCGAGGAGTTTATATCAGATAAGGATTTTTTTAATTCTACAGTATGGCACCCTTTCGCTGGCGAGAAACACACCACGACCTTGCATTAGCCAAAGAAGTTGCTCAGTACATGCCTGAGAATGGGAAGATATAGCCAAGCGACTAAGCGAGGCATTTTCTACGGAGGCGAAACAAGTAGAACTAAAAGGGAGAGGTTGCAGGGAGAGAATGGACAGAATACTTGATAGGTACAAGGAGGAGAATGCCAAGGCTTTAAAGAGGTAGGAATTAACAGTCATTAAACTTCTAACTAAACCAGCTCTGTGTAGATATATTAGCATTTAGGAGAGATACTGCTGAGTTGAAAAGGAAAGAAAAACAGGAAACGAAAAAGAAGGAAGAGGAAGACAGGAAAAAAGGGGAGGAGATGCGAAAGGCAGCTGTCGAAAGATTAGCAAGTTAATATTTGGAGAAGAAGATTATTGTAGTTTGTAGATAGCAGAGTTGCTTTGTTGGTATCAGTCCTGTTATTATGGAAGAACTCTAGATACAAGCTCAAGTGGTGTAAACGGAGTTGCAGGATGTGTACAACCCTGAATATTTTTGTTAGCACTCACTCCTGTAATGACCTCTGATCCATGAATTTGTCATTCAGTGAGTCGTATTCTTCAGAATCTGCTGCAAGTGATAGTGAGCAGAGCGCAGCTACAGAAGGTATTTTAAGTAGGAACTTAAAATATTCTAAAGATTAGTGTAACACATCTAAGGCAAAATAAGAGCCATTAATTTTTCATACAGGCACTGTAAAAACAAACCTACAGGTATGAGCTTTGAGATTAAGTGTATGCAAGACTTGAATTGGTCATTTAGCTTAGCCCTCTTTGCGACCTTTGTTCTTTATCAAAGTCTATAAGGTTACTCCCTTTGTACTTATAAGACAGCCAAAAAGGTTTACAAAATAGGTATCCACAGGAACAAACTGCCTTAAATAATTGGCGTGCATGTCTGTGCCAAATAATTAGTCATTCCAGGGCTAGTAAGTCATATAAGGTTATTTATAGTGGGGTTCAATTTTATCCTTGGTTGAAGTATTATTTTATTTGTTTCTGGATAACCAAGGATCACACAGAACTATAACACATCCATATCCAGTTTCCAGCTGAGTATATCCTCCTGTTACTTTGGGTGGCTAACATTGACAGTAAAAATCTACATGATTGAACACACATCTCACCCAATTCAGAACTGAGATTGTCTTCTCAAATACATTGAAATTAAGAAGTTGTGACATATAACAGACAAAGGAATTATTCCCTTTTTGAGACTGCAAAAATTCAGAAATATAATCATCACTTAGGCATAAAAATATTTTGTTTTCACTAATTGATGCTAAAATTAAATAATGTAGGTCATCGAAAAAAGAAGACCAAGCATTGCTGTAGCAAGTTGTCTGCAATGGAGATGTTGGCTGATAAATATTCCCAAAAGGCCGAATTTAAAAAGGAGGAACTTGATGTAAGGAGAATGGAACTTGAATTTGCCAAAGAGAAGTATGCTGCAGAAGCAGAAGATAGAAGAGCTAGAGTGGAGTTGGAAATTGAAGAAAGAAGGGCTCTGCTGTCCCTTTTAAAAAATCGTTGAACCATTGAGGTGCTGATTTTCAGAAAATGTTTTCTCAACAGTCATGTTGATCTTGGTTCTGTTTCTTCATTATTTAAAAAGCCATTTATAACATTATTTATAGCCGGGTCATAAATGAATGTTTTATTGCTTTTACATGTGCCTTCTTCGATTTGCTCTGAGCATAGTTCTATTAAAAATACACTTATTTGTTTCCTTAAATATCTTTTGTATTTTACACTGTAGTGTGAAAGTTATGCACTAGTGCCAGAATCACCATCTCTTAAAAGATATCTTTTAAACCACTAGACTAGTGGTTTGAAAGATATGTTTGAAGAGATGGTGGTTCCAGGTTAAAGTAGGTGCTTGTTTGGGACCCATACAGGCATGTGTGGCAGTTCGCTAAGATAGAAACAACTAAATAGTACTTTCCAACAGGCTGAAGCAAAACTCTCAGGGTTTTTTTGAAATCCAAGTAGGCAAAGTTTTGGCATATTTTGCCAAAGCCCCATTCAACACATATTCTTACTTTGCTCGTTTGAGTGTTGAACAACTGCTCATCATTTGTCAACCGTACTCCGCGAAATGGTGCTAGGATGTTGCGGGTTAGTCCATAAATTGCAGGGTCACCATATATGACATAAGGTTCTCCCATCGGTGTCTGAAGTCTTGGAGCTTATCAGCGAGACCACTGACCCCAAGCATAAAGGCATCATGCCTTCTTCCCTCAATTGGACCAAACTTATGAGCAATAAGGCCATTTGGCGCTTGTACTGACTGAAAGTGAACATGTACTTGTGTTAAAATGCATCGAATTTATTAAATCTTAGTAACTTGAAAGGGAAGGGAGGCATGTTCATACAGAATAATAAATTGTAAGCTAATATGCCAATGCAGACAAATTGGTTTTCTAGAGAAATGTACTTTGAGCCACAACCAGACCAAAAGGTTGACAAAAAGTCTTATAACCCAGAATTTGAGTTTATGAATAGTCAATTTCAACCTATACAATGCTTTGTCAACTCAATCAGTTTTTATGATACAAAATGATTTCATGTTTTTCAAACGTTGTTGATCAAGCAAGCCTCGATTTAGATTGGGGTCCCTTTCCAGTTCACGTCTGTCCGGTGCACATTCAAGCAGTTTTTCTTGTTGAACAGATGCTTTACTATGGAAAAATCTACGAAGTAATAAAATGTGACTGGGACTCAGGCAACTGACACTTATGGCAGTGAGGGTCATGTCTACATGGATTGTGAAGGTCTTATGCAAACAATCCAAACACTTGAAATTAAATGATCGAGACCTAAAGTTAATAAACCATTTAAACTTAACGGCCTTAGAGGAACAAATGCTTGACTCGCTTGTAACAGAATCCAACGAACTACAAAGCAATGAAGCGTTCCTTTAAACTGTGTTTACACTTTCAAACAAAATTCTAAAACTTATCCGTTGGTGCTCATCCAGCGGTGAACTTTTTATTTTCCATGAGTTTTGTCCTAGTCAAAAAGAGCAAGCGGTGCAATTTTTTGAAGTTTACGTTAACATAAATGGGCTTCCATATTTTGCTATACAAATTAGTTGGAGCAACATACTGCAGGTAATTTTGATTATGCTTCTCAAAGTAAAACCACTTTAGAAACCCTGTTAAACCCTTGATTACATTGGAAATGCTTTGTAAGCTCTTTGGAAACCTGTTTGAAACCCTTTGGAACCATTTTGAAACCTGGTGTCGGGGGGTTTAAATCCTTTTTGAAACCTGGTTTCACTAATTTACATTGTTTGATAAGACATGCTTTTGCATGGAGGGTCACATTTTATTTCAATTGGATTTGTAGACGTTTCAACGCAATAGGGTTTTCCGATTTAGCGGAAAATTCAATTAAATGGAACACATTTTTCCGCTGTTGTTGGCTGAGTACACTTATTTTCTCTCTTATTCTTTTCATTTCCACTATCACATAGAAAATCTGAAGGTAAAGTAGTCTATAATATTAACAAATACTGCGAGATGAAAGCAATATTGCCATCTATTACAGTAAGTAATTCAAATGGGGGCTTTCTCTGTTCCCCGTCATATTTCCATAATAATGTTAACCTGGCTTTGAAAATGGACTTACTATCAAAAGTTTGTTTGCATAATTAATGTAGTTAAGTTAATCTAGTTACCGTATTTACCCGAGTATAAGTCAATCCCACGTATAAGTCGACCCCCTATTTTTGAGGCCATAAACTACGATTTCTTCGTTTCTGGGTAAGAATCTTCCTGGAAAACAAACCTTGTGTTTCAGGTAGAGGTACTTTAAATGAAAAAATCACAGCAAGTTTCGATGTGAAGTTTATTATTGTGCTAATGTGAGCGTTTTTGCAGCATTTTGTCCACAATTTTTGAAACAGACTTCAAGAATCAAATGCACCAATTTCAAACGAATCTTTGCAATTGAGGAGAGAGAGAAGCGGCTTTAGAAGACAAGCAAAACACCAAGCTACACCAAAAACCTTTGAAAATGAGTCAATAAACAACATGCCAAGCTTGCTTGGGGTACTTGGTAACCACACTACAAAATTGGTGAGGTACTGGTAACTGATAACTGCATGTGTTTGCATCATGCCAGGTTACTAAGTAGCGAAGTTCGAAGCAAGAAAGATCGTGCACAAAGATGTTTTTCTTGAGTGGATTTTACAGCTTTATAAGTGGAAAATGTCAGCTCTTTATTCAAACCTTGTGCCATTGACTCTCTACAACATTCAGGTTTATATTAAGCGGATAAATCTTAAGGAATTTCGACTTGATCTGTCAATTTACCGCCAGAGATAGCAAAGCGAAAGGACATTGTAACCTGTACTGTTGTTTATATGATGTTTGATAACATATAAAAGCACTTGTTATGCTAATTGAGCAGAATTTATTTAACTGGTGCTTGGGTCGAAAATATTGACCCATGTATAAGTTGAGGACGATTTTTTGGACCGATTTTAAAGTAAAAAAAGGTTGACTTATACATGGGTAAATACGGTAGTTTAATATCTATTAGCAGGTTATGTTGCACCGCACGTCAAGAATGTGTAAGCGAGAGGAAGGTACAAAAGTCGACCGGATCAATCCATATCGCTGATTGGAATGACTCAGAACAGCAGCTATCCGAGAAGGCAATATAGAACAGTTATACTTTTCTATTTAAAATCAGCAATCCAAGTTGATCCGGTCTGATTTTTGTCCCTGTCCACGAATGAATATGAATAGAGTGTTTCAGGGTAAATAGAGGGATAACAATCTCGCAGATTAAATAAGGACAAATTACTTTACTTTCTTCGATTTGCTCTTTAGTTTTACGTCCTAATTCATTATTAATCTTCGGAACTGGTGTCGTTGCTGTCGACGACACCCTGCTTTCTTTCCAATTTAACAAAAGCTTTCTGGTGAGCTGCAGCCGCCTTGTTGGCATTGTCAAGGAATGCAGGGAGCTTATCTAGGAGAGCAGACTTTTCTGTTTTGCAGTTTTAGCCCTCTTTCCTCGCTTCCTGAAATGTAACAAAATAAGTTGCCAAGGGACTAAGGTCGTGCGCATTCCTATCATGGTAGTATTTCATGCTTTGTCGCCGTTCTATAAGCCTCTGGGAGATCTGGTCTCTATTACGCATATGATTCTCTATTCTGAGGGGGAGATTTGATTTGAGCTTTTGCTGATACAGCAGTTCAGCTGGAGATGGGAGCTGTAAATGAATAGAGGTAGATCTAAGACAGAGCATTGCCATGGAGAGGTTTTTTTCCCAGTTGAATGATTTGTGCCACTTGAACGCCAATTTCAGTAAGATCAGCACATGTGTACCAGTCCCAAGAGGTCTTCTCACTGTGTGCCAGTACAAGGTGTAGGATGGCTTGCTCTTCTGGCTTTGCTCTCTAAAGCTTTTGCTCTCTTCCTTGGCAAAGAGGGGATGGATATGGCGCACGGAGATATCCATATACTTATGAAGCTCTGGCAGCATCGGGCAGATGGCCGGTCCATCCTTAGCACGCTTGTGCTTTGATACCAGCATGACCTTGCAGTCATCCTTCACCTTTCCCGCCTGACATGCTTGGATCGTGGCATTATTAAGCGGGCCAGGGCGAGTGCCAGTGTCCAGAGAGAACTTGGTCAGACGAAAGTCGCGCGCCAGCAGGAAATCTTTTAACGCTAGTTTTGTGCCCTTACCCACTTGAAGAATGATGCGTTGAGCCTCACCGTAGGTCTTGCTCGCCTTTATTTGGTCCAACTCTTGGATGGTTAGAAGTTCCTCACTTTCATCCACGAACCTTTGGTTGTTCTGTTCATTGGACTGGCTGTCCACCGTCGATCTCCACCCCTTCAGATCACTCCTTACGACCTTGAAGAACTTGATGTTGTCCACATGAAGGGGTGGAGCTCTGTTGTTGAAGTGTTTGTGGGTGACAAAAATGAGGAACTTCTCTTATGAGGGGAGATATGAGATTATTGTTCCTGGCTCTTTTTGTAGCCGCTTAAATCTCGAAGCACAAAAATCGGCCACAGGTTAAACCAAACACGAAATCTGTCACGAAGTAAAACAAACACAAATCCAGGTTCCAAACGCGTGCCACACTCTGTACTTTAATCTCACAATCCTGAAGTCGGTCACTGCACAAGGGCATGTCACACAGTTTGCCCGATGAGCTCGAAGACTCAAAAATACACAATTACACCTTTGTACGTTCGCACGTTTGCACCTTTGCATGGTTTCTTCCAGCTCAGCTCTCACGTCAGGGAATCCAGCTAACTCGCGCTTACAAAAACACTGAACCTATATAAACTTCAATACACAAGGAAAATACTTTCCACTCGCATGGTCGCCCCCTGAACATGGCGGCCATTTCACTACATGTGTTTCCACCACACTGCGCAGGCCTTAACACTAAACTCGAGCGTGAAACCGCTGTACAATACAACCAAAACTTGAGCTTACACTTTTTTTTCTTTTCAGGTTGGGCTTGACCCAAGCCTTCCAGACAAAGTCTCCTTGTTCTTGAAGAAGACACAAGATGTCGCCTCCGTCAGGATCCACAGCTTCCAGCAGCTTGCGCAGTTGAGTAGCATGTTGCAGTCAGATGCTCTGCTTCTTGTCCCCTGCTGTAGGCCATGTGAGGAACTCGAAAAACCTCACCAACCACTTATGCCTGTTGGTTTTTGGCTTGGGTCGTTGAAGAATTCGAGTAGCTGGGAACTGAAATCTTGGTCGTCTTGGTCTTCTTCGTCTTCTTCTTCTTCTGACTCCCTAGCTTGTGAAGCATGGTCATCATCAGAAGGAGGAACATTGCTGTCTTTGTGGTCATCCTCGTCATTGTCTGGGTCATCGCTCTCACTAACACTGACTTCCTGGCTGCTATGCTGTTCGAATTGAGCACACTCCTCGACAATTGGGGGAGGGGGTTTGTTCAGGTTGTCTTCCAGCTCAGCCAAGGGCTGGACCTCCCTCGACCCCTTTTTCATGTCATGCATCTTGGCGTTGCAGAGGTGACAAGCAACATTTAACACTAATTTATGGCAGTCAGGAAAAGGGCACCACTACTTCCATTTTCCTTTTGAGGGTAACTTCCCCTTTCTGATCCGGTTCGATCCTCTTTTTGTCCCTCGGGTGCGACAATGGAAAGTGATCTGTCCACCGACGCTTCGTCCACATCGCCTCTCTTCACGTGAACAGTGAGGTGCCGCTGCAAATCAGCACCGTTGAATTCGCAATTTTCTATGGGGCACCTCTTGTTCTTGTGGTGCAAACGCTTCGAAGGGGCAGGGGACTTCTTCTGAAGTTGGCTAAAACAAGACATTAAAATTGTGAGCTTTATTCGTTGCCATTCTGAAAATTTACGATTTTTTGCCGAGTCAGTGTATTTTTAAAATTTTCATGTTTTTGACAGCTGTCAATCATGTTGACACATCCCGGTCAATCACTGTAGATCAAAGTGGTACGCAAAATGTAGCACTAGTAATGGGCTATCTGTCTGCCAAATTTCAAGTCATTAGCTGTAAAGGCGACTAAGTTATTGACGGTTAAAGTTTGACTTCATTTTCATGTAAAAAACCCGGACCGCTATGAATCACTGGATAATTTTATGTCAAAACTTTAACCATTAATAACTCTGCGAGTATTTAATTGATTTCCTTCAAATTTGCAATGATTGAGGCTAATGTTCCAGCCTTTCTAAAGACACTCAATGTTTGAGATTTTCTCAAGTGGTTGCAGAGTTACTAGCCGTCGAAATGTTGACACATTTTATGCAATAACTCACTAACAACGGAACTGATTTCAACAAGAATAATACTAAATGGTTCCTAGCAATATGCTCGAACATGTTATAACACGTAAACATCGCTAAGGGACCTCAAGATCTAATACCGAGGTCCTAATTAATTTTGCTTGGTCAAAAAGGGCACCCTTAACTTTGAGCAGACCCTGTGCACAAGCAAAGGTGTGTTATCAGGAAACAATGTTTTGGAAAGTTTCCCAAGCACCTTAGACACCTTTCCCGAAAGTTGGATTGCTTTTGCCTAGCTTATTAAGGGTGCAAAATGCATAAAATTACGGAGCTACAAAAAGCGTGTACTTACTCTCTTAACTTCTGAGGGGGGAGGTACTTCATGACGTGATCACTGGAATATATTAAAAACAGGTAATTATGAAAAAAAATTCACCGAAAGGCCATTTTTTACGCGGTTTTCAGCAAATGCGAGTACGAGAGCTTTGCTATACTGCCGTTGAAAGGAAAAGTCTGGATTGTGGGAATTACCCACTGAAAAATTGAAAGGAGGCCATCCTCATTAATTATGCAAATTTTAGCACACTTACACTACCATAACTTTTGGACGATTTCACCGATAATCATCAAACTTGGCAGAATAGCGTAAAATTATGAGCTCTATTCAGTGCCAATCTGAAAATTTACGATTTCTTGCTGCGTCAGCATTTTTTTAAAATTCTCAGGTTTTTGACAGCTGTCAATCATGTTGACACGTGCCGATCAATCACTGCAGATCAAAGTGGTGTGCAAAATGTAGCACTAGTAATGGGCTATCTGTCTGCCAATTTTTAAGTTATTACCTTTAAACACAAATAAGTTACAATTTTTGATGACATACTTATTTTCAATGACATACCTTCCTGTACCCCCCCCCCATGTAGAAAATAAAATTTTTGGAAAATTTTGTATCGCTCATCTAAAAGATCATGCATTTCTATATACATGTGTGAATACTGGCTGTTTCAGGACGTAAAAGAAATTTTCTATGAAATTTTCAAACATGGGTCATTGATGTATTCACTGTAAAATACCTGAAAAAGTGTGGAGCATTCCCCAGGGGCTGGCTACCCTAGCTCATGTTGTATCCCTGACGAATATCTCTGACTTTTTGTTCTGTTCTTTGTTATGTTTTATGTTTTTTTCATCGGCTCTTTCTTGAAGATGGTTTTTACTTTCTCGTAACAGCGTGTAAATCCTTCATCCTGCATAATACGATAGAGGTCATCATACTTTTGGAATATGGAACGTATGGTTTCTTTTGTCGGCATAGCGGAAAGTCTTCCAAAGTGCTTCTGGATGATCTGTGTGTCTTTTGCATCCCAGTATTGCCGATGCCCTGACTTAAGGGTGGAAGAAGTGTCATCAACATCCTTACAGGTGTCTAATCAGTATTGCACTTTGCTTGCAATTGCGCTGGCTCTTTCAAGTGGTAATGTGTTTTAATCAAGTAATTGAGGTGATTTTGAACCTGCTTCACGCAGGTCTTCATTACTGCCAGAGGATGCAAAACTGCGTAGTTGGTGTTGTCATATGCAAAACACCATGGCAGCATTTGACGTATGCAAGCAAGGTGCAACATCCAGTTCCCTTCTCTGGATGCCCAAATCATGTGCAGCATTAGCTGTACCATGTTGGCATACGCCACCAAAAGGCTGATAACGGTCCGTTCGTTTTACGTAGGTGTTCCATGTATTCGTCTGATCGCTCAAACAGAACTTGGAACGGCTGGCTGTTAAAGATGTGATAATGAGTTGATTTCTGCAAGTCGTCAGCAAGACCTCCTGTATCGACTAGTGCCTTGTTGATCTGCGCGGCATCTTGAGGATGATGACTTTCAACCCATGGCAGAAACCTTTCCCATGCTACGTGCCTGAATGCGTCATAAGAAAGTTTGTGAAAGCGCACAGCCCTGCTATAGCTACGACCCTCCATAAATGCAGATACCAACCCCTCATCCACGACTCCTGACGCAATACACAGATCTCTGAGTCCAGCATCTTGAAACCTCTTTCCGATGATTGGGATGAGGGTACATAATGTGTGGAACGTGCCAAGGCAAAGGACGATTGGTTTTTCAAATTGAGATAAGTTAAAGATAAAAAAAAATTGTTAATATACCAAAAATGTCCTCAGCCAACGTATTACCAAGTGCCCCAGATTATGGAGAAACAGAAATGCAGTCAAAACTCTATCCAGTTCTACCAACTCAACCAGATAACAATTTTCGTTTGCAGAAAGCAAACAAAGTTTTAAAATATTTAAGTGACGAAGTTTCCCATTATAGGCTTGTTGCAAAAAAATATAAACGAACGAAAACAATTTTCAACTACGCTAGCTTTTCTGCTTGCGGTATTAGTGGTTTTCTATCCGGAGGTGGCGTAGCAGCTGCGTTTACAGGCATTCGGTTACCTGCGGCACTTCTTATTGGCTGTGTTGCTTCTTTATTCGGCTTACCTGTTTTTACAAAAAACTCGAGCCCAAACTTATCAAACACTGCAAAGTCATGACACTTGCTTTGTCAAAATGCGACACTGTCAACCGCATACTGTCAAAATCACTCATTGACGGCAAAATCAGCGATACTGAGTTTCAAAGCATCCTTGATGAAAAAGAGAGCTATCGTATTCAGAAGGAGATTCTTCAGAAAGGCACACTTCCCAAAGAAAATAATAAACAGAGCCCAGACATCGAAAAAATACGTCAGGAAGCCAAACAGGAGGAACAGCTTAGGATGCAAAAAAAACTCCTCGGCAGCGAGGCAAACATCTCGAAATAAGATATCAGTCAAAGAGAACATTATTCCATTTTATAAAAGGATGATTGCCGTTCCAAAATATAGCAAATTCTTTTTGTAACTCATGCTGTCATTTGTGATTATTAAATTTTAATATATGAAGACTGCAAATTTAATAAATCAGATAGTGAAATATTAATCAATTAATTCAAAACATCAGGAAATTATACAACATAATAAAAAATAAAAGTGCTGATAACAAAACCACAATATTTACAAATATAAACTCCATTATCTTTTATTACAGTCATATTTTCACAACATAAGTATTTTTCGGTGACATATCATTCAATTGTTTATCACAAAAAGGACAAATTATCACATTTTCAATCTCAAAAGCTTCATGTAAATCTTCATTACAATAACTCATTATATACTATTATGTGAGACATTATTTTCATCTTACTACAAAGTCATTTGACAAAATAAACGATACAATTCAGTTCTATTTTAATGTCCAATTAAAGCTGGTGACTGTACAGGATACGGGGTGGCTTTCTCCAAATTATTTTGCCTCCTTTTCATCTTGAAGTGATGTTTCTTCATTGTTTTTTCATCATATTTACGAGCTATCCTTGTAATTTCGTCTTGAAGTATGCGTCTGGACTTTTCATTCTTGATTGCCACACGACATTGATGAATAGTCTCTTCAATTGCATCAAGTTCAGCACTAGATTCAAACAGGCTGTTCTTACCAAGATTATCAAAAAAAGCCACCACATTCATCTCAATGGTACTTTTTAAATGTTCCATAGTTTATTCCTTTGCGTCTTTTATGTTTTCACAAACACTTTTATAGCGTGCATCTAACTGCTTTTGGGAGTAAGGCATCTTCACTGATAATTTCAGAAATAAAATGACCTTACACAAGAATGTTTCACAATTGTGAAGTAAAATGTGATGTTTTTGATTGGCTGAAGAAAATCATATGATCGTCTCATGATGTCTTTTAAAGTAAATATTATTGCGTTACTATGTGTTGTAACCATAATAGAACTTTTAAGAAGCATTTTTTGAATATTAATCATGATATTTGAGCCCGTACGCATGCGCTTTTGGGCAGCATAATTAAAGACGTGGTAAAGATTTGTAAATAAATATAGCCAAGAGGCCAAAATGCTTGTCCTTTTTCACGTGATTTGCTTTGTTTTAACCGAACTTTCTACACCCGTTAGGCAGAATGAGGTCAGACAGATAACACATCAAGTAGTGGAGGCGATACGAGAAGCAGAAAAAAATTAAACAGGTTCGATCGAGTCCGTGTTCTGGAAAGATCGATCGATCGTTCGACAACATTTCTGTGATCAAATCCTGTTATTTCTCGATTTCTTCTCTTCGCTTCACTTCGCCAGCTTCTGTGGGTGGCACAAAAACTTACAGCGCGTTAACTGAGCTTATTTTTTTCGTAATATCTGTTCTGTTTCGTCTTTTTTCGGCCCAAACACTAAATCGTGAGGCGACCGCCATGTTTGTGTTGTTCTGCTCGTCCAAGGGGCCTGGGAAATAGAAATAATGTTTTCCGGTCTTTCTGAGAAAAATGTCATGCAACGGTTCCGCACCAACTCCTGTAGTGAGATTTCTTGAAGATTTCGTCGTAGTCGTTTTCAGCAAACACAGGATAGCCAAGAAAGTGTTTGACTCCATTTTTGCTACACATATGACATAGACCATTCCGCTGGCAATCGCGACATTTATGGCAAAACAAGACCTTTACAATTTGTTCATCGTGTTGGCAAAAGGGAGCTTCGGCAATGGCAACATTCACCTTGTCCCAGCCAATAGCGGCTCGCTGCCTGAGCTTTAGGGAAAGATACTGCTTGTAGATTTTTTCACGAAGTTCTGGAGGAAGTTTTTGTATGGCCTCGGTTAGTTGGCAGTTATTTGATCCACTAACCGTATTTTCGGCCGATATAACAGGGTTGCGTTTCTTTCTAAATTGCGAACTAATGTCCCTGTTTACATTATTAGGCAAAAGAATATTCATTAAATTTTGCGGGCTCATTTGTTTCATTTCTGCAAGTAAGCCTTCTGATAATAATGGTGAAAATTTTTCTTGTTTTAAGTGCGGCTGAAATACTTGCAAATCGTCACTCCTTTCTTGGAATTTTGATCTTTTTGGTTTTTTCATGCTTTGTTCCACATGTCCATTTCTTCCTCTACCCATTTTCGGCGTATATACTTGTGCAGATAATTGTTCAAATGGAAAATAATTCTGTGACACTTTCGTGTATATACAACTGCAAACATTTCTTCAATAGAAAATATTGACACATCCGCGCATTTGATTTCAGCTTCACTGGACACCTTAATTCCATCCAGGTTCAACTAAAAAAGCTGGCACCAAGAAGGCACAGCCAGAAGTTAATCCAAGCAGCACAGAGGAGAAAAATCAGAAATTGTTGTACTGTTTGCGTTATTTTACACTCACACACACACATATAAAATACTGGTTCTGTGCACACCTTGCTTGTAGTGAACTTTCCTAATCTTTTAAATTGTTTTTGTCATGAAACGAGGCGAGAAAGGGAGCCGAGTTTCGTGACAAAAACAATTTAAAAGATCAGGAAAGTTCACTACAAGCAAAGTGTCACAGAACCAGTATTTTATGTGTGTGAGGTGATTTTTTGCCAACAATGAACAAATTTTTCCAGCCTACCGCTTTTGAAGCAACTTGTTTGTGCAACAAGGTAAGCTATAAGTGTAGGAATAAAGGCTTCAAATTGAGTTACCTGTAACAGTTTTGCTGATGTCCTCCTTTTTCTTCCAGGTTTTCTGTGGTTTCCACCTGGACTGAAAGGGGCCCTTGCCTAAAAAAGGCTGGTGCTGTTTCTGGCGATATGGAGGTTTGGTGGAAGATTTGGAGCTATTGTGAACAGCTGTGTGGCTAATTTGGTTTGATGCTCGAATCGCCGTAAACTGCGACTGAAGCTCGTTGCCAAAGAGCAAGGTTGTGACCGGTGTTTGAGAAGAACACAGCGAACCGTATTCCTTGTTAAGGTTGGGTTTGATAGCTTCCCATCTACAGGGTTCAAAATAGCAGCTGGCTGTCGGCGGTAGCCGGCACTTTGATGACACTTGCCGGCTACTTTACTCCGAAGAAACTTACAATATCATGCCTTGATCGGTCAACTGAAATCAAAGTTGCTGTAAGTTGAAGGAAACATTTTATATCAGACAATAAAGCAGCTACAGGGCTAGAAAGTGTGACTCACTTTTGGCTAATGCGACCAAAATTTCATCTTTGGCGACTAAAACTTCTGGTTTTGCGGTTTAGTCACCAATGTGGCGACTTAAGATGAACAACGGGCCGCCCCACCTTCTCAAGAATTGTGTTCCTCCAGAAAATTATATTGGAAGATCTTATTTGCTTCTCAAACATTCAAAATAAGAAAATAAGTCACATTGCTCCAATCCATTCTTTTGCTTTCCCATAAAATATTTTCAATTCCAAAAACTTGCAAATGGCCAACTGTATTTGAAATCGCCCCAGAATGCATTGCAAACCTATGGGTACATCATGTATGCATATGGATTGTGTCGCTTGAAAACACATGGCTCCAGATTAACAGCCAGGGAAAAAATGAGCCTTGACAAAAAAAGCCGACAAATTCAGGCTAAAAAATGAAATTTTATTTTGAACCCTGCATCTACGAAGCGAGAGCTCATAATTGGTGTGACCCAACACGGCAATGGCATCAATTTTTGCTGTGACTAATGCATTCATGTCTAGCTTCCCACCTTGCGCGCATTGGCCTCGAAAATCCATGAGCTTCTGAGTAGATTGTGCAATAATGGCTCCAACCTTCACAATGATGTTCTGAATAGAGGACAATCTGAGGTCCTGCTTTTTCCCATAATGGGTTAATTTTTCCCAAATCTCAGGGTTCACTTTGGGGGCAATAAGCTTCTCGCAGTTTTCAGGACGATCATATTTCTCGACCGTTTCTTTGACCTTGGCCTCGCTCAGTTTTGAAGCCCATCTTTTATTGATAATTTTGGCAAGTTGCTTAGAGATTGAGCTGCTCACTTTGTCATCTTTAGAGAAGTCGAGGGCCAATTTCTTTAAGAGTTCGTCTTTGCCTTCATTTGTGCAGGAGTCCTGCGTGTTGGCGGGCGACGTTTTGGCGCCTTCAGAAACATTCCCTGCGTTGGTTGAAAGAAGCTCGTGAACGTCTGCATCATCGCTATCACTGCCAGTTTAACCTGTATCACTGGCATCAACTCTAGGCTTCTTTGTTTTCCCATTTAAAGGGTCTAAATTCCCAGAGCGAGCGTCTCGCTTCGCTGGGCACTGCTTTGACAAAGCAGCGAAAGCTTCGCCCATGGCGGACATTGAACTCGCCATGTGATCCACGTTTCTGTTCAAATTGGTAAGAACACTCAATAGTGAGTCGCTATTTTCGAGTGCAGAGTCTCTTCCGCAGTGGAAATAATCTGCGTTCCCTTGCCAGGATCTGTGGGATTTGTTGAATTCGCCATAGAAAAAATGTGCAACTACTCCAAAGGTTCGCTCTCAAGTGACTGCTCTGCTCTCCCGTGCATATCTCACGTAATTCCTTAGGGACATTGACCAATGATGAAGTAGAACATGAATGCATCAAGTCTCTCGTTAAGTTTTGAAAGCTCTTTGATACTCTTATTAACAAAAATATCATTTCTGATATAATTGAACGATTTGATTAAGGCCGCCACCTCAGCATTACCATAGAGATCATCCATTGTATTTTGATTTTGTTGAGTGGAAATGCCAGCACTGGTGCTACTGACATTCGTGTACTGTTGATAACAAGAGCGGTGGTAATGAGCGTCGGCTGCTGTTAGTTCACTGGTAAGATGAGCTAATACACGTGAATCCATTTTGAGCTCTGCCAAAGTTCTCCCTGATATATCTGTTCTGAGCTGTCTAGCTTGTGTTAAGCTCTCTCTGGTCTTTGAACCCTTGTATTTGTCTTTCTTTTCACAAAACATGCAGATCTTTTTATAAACACTCAAGATACTCAGCTGACCTCTTTTGGATGCTCTTCGCAAATACCTTTTGTGGTTCTTCGGATTATGCACGGTCACACGTGTTGAGCCGACTGAAGTGACGTTTGTTCCATTCCACATGTGCAGTGACTTCTTTGACGGCTCAATTGCACAGTTCTCAACATATTTGAGTGGTAAAATGTTCACTGACGTTCCGCATTCCACTTGAAATGATAGTGAGCTGCTGTTTATCATCATCTCTGCATAAATTTCCTTTGGGTATTCATTGTCTGAAACTTGAGATACGTATTCTTCTTCGAGGCAGATGCTAGTGATGAATTTCACATTGCTGTCGGTATTTGTTTCATCTTCCACAATCTAGTTTATTCTTCAATCCTTCTTACAGACACTTGGGAAAGGATTCCTTCCATTGCATTTCTGGTACTACTTTCCCCACACGGGACATTTCTTCTTATTCGTCTCTTCTTTGTTTCCACAAGAGTGGCATGTTTTTGGGATGCGCATTGGTGGTTTATCATCTCGAGACTTTTCATTTGCCATGTGGTGGATCTTCAACTTTATTTACCGCTTCTAAATTACTTCCAGAGGCAATTTCTTTCATTTGTGAGCTTGTGCATTTCTCTAATGTGAGCTTGTGTTCCTGAAGTAACTTTTGTCTCGTGGGTTTGCTGTGTATGCCAAACACAATCCTATCTCTGACTGAGTCATGCAGGGATCCAAAATTACAGGTTTTGGTGAGATTTCTTAGACCTGAAACGTAAGCCTTGGTTTCTACTGTTAAACCTGTATCATTCAAACGTCTCATTTATCCATCCGACCGTGTATTCTTCAAATTTCTCAATCACTTTGTCGAGCTTGTTTCAATCGCCTTTGTCATCAAACAAGAACCCGTTGAACGTTTTCAGTGCTTCTGAATCGATATAATGGAAGAATAGAGCTACTTTATACTCTTCTGTCTGCTTTTCCAGACCAGTAATTATTGCATAATTGGTCCATACCTGGTGGAAGTGTTTCCAATTTGACGCTAGATCACCACTAAAGTTAAGAGGTGGGGGCGGTTGAATGGAGGACAATTGCATAATGACTTGTCCTTGTTGAGGTGCTGGTGCTTGTGCGGGTGTATCAGGCATCGTTGGTTGTCTCAACTGTCTTCTAATTTACCTTGACACCGCTGCCACCATGTTAAGTTATCCGCAAACTGCTAACAGGAGTCACCAGAGAATTTGATCTAGTGTTAATTCATCTTCTTTATTCTAGCACAGGAGTCTAACAATATTGCAGAAGGTACTATTCATGTGACTCTCAATCAAGAAGTTCTTGTCAATTGTTCATTCTGTATCTAAACTCTAGTGATCACGTCTATGTGTATCATAACACAACAATGTCCCAGGAATGATAGCCGCTTGTTGTATTCTTTACAACACCTGCATTGAAAATGGGGAGCCAGATCCCGACATTGAAGGCAGCGACGACGATGATGATAGCGATTATGATTTTGTTGATGGGGGAGCAAGTGCCAGTGCAGACACAATCAAGGATGTTTTGTGAAGAAATCTTTTAAATTTGGAAACAAAAAATGCTTTATTGAGTTCTATTGATGTCAACTCTTTATTTGACAGAAAGAAACGCTTACATTTGGTGCTTTTAACATTTGTAATACTTATTTGAATAGTGAAACTTTAACTTTACTGAAATATCATAAAATCAAGGTAGAATCTTTCTCACCACTGCCTCAATAGTTTGTTAACACTTGTAATTAAATATTCACTTGAACATTGAACAAAACATATCATGAGTGATTGTAAAACCAAATGGAGTGAGTTTTATGGCAACTAAATAAATAATCTGACTTACAATTTGTTAACTGTGGCCATTAAAATTTCCTTTTGCCGTTCTTCTGACTTCTCTTTTAACTGTAACATTCTCTCCATCATTTCTTCAACTCTCTCTTGAGCTTCTTGCCGGAACTTGACCTGCTTGTCTAGAACATCAATGAGTTCCTTTGAGCTGCCTTCCTTGTCTGGTTTCTGAGCTTTTTCTTACCTTTACAGCTGCACAAAAGCTTGAAGGCTACATGTGTTGCTAGTTGTTGTAAATTCTTTGTTTGTTGTTTTTGGTTTTTCCCTCGCTTCACCCTTGGATTTTATGTTGCATATTTATATACGTTCATCCCACACATGCAAAAAGAATTGTCACATTCTTATTGGTTGGTTGTTTGTAAACTTAAGACTTACCCATGAACCCTGCTTGGGTATAACTATAGTTAGTCTGTATTGTTTTGGATAACCAAGGCGTAAATTTTCTTACTATAGTTAGTGCAAACAGAGAAGCAGTCACATTACCGAAATAGCTATCTATCGTTATCCCCATCTTAACTATAGTTAGTATCCTAGATTTGACCGCAGCCAATATGTCTACTCGGCAAATCAATCATTTTTCAAAGGGTTTAAAATTCATTCCTACCCCATTTACATGTATAGAAGAAAACCGTGTTAAGAGACAACTTTTACAAGACTTTAACTATTGCGAGTTGAATGGGCCTGAGATATATCTCTCACGGCAAGATAGACCAAAACATCCCTTCTAAGTCAAATCGAACTGGGAACTGCCAGAAAAATCATCAGCTGCTCTAGAAAAATTTGTTTTGCCAAGGCTTCGGTTCTGTTGTTGCTCCAGGTTCCCTTGCTTGGGTTTTTTTGTTGACAGTTGACCTCCACGCGGTGTTTGTGGGTTGGAGATCACTGGCTGCAATCTAGACTGTCTTTGCTTTCTAACAGTGTGCTGTCTTCAGCTGTTTTCTTTATCACTGTCAGTTAGGCCTGATGTACCAGGTAATAGTTTGCCGTTCTGGTCAAGTATTTTGTCTGACATAATGGTTAGCTTTAATAAGACTCGAGTTTCCGTCGTTAAGCGGACATTTTCAATTGTTGCTTTGGTCTGGTCTCAGTTGAATGGCAGTTTGAACTGATTTCATTCCAGGGCAAAATGGCGTTCATTTACCCATTGAGAGGATTGAAAATTCTGGCTTCGCATTGTTTTTTCTTATTTGACTAATACGCGGGTGGTTGTCTTGGTCCTAGAGTAGTTGTGTTTTTTTGTGGTTATTTTTCTGCTTTTAAGGTACATACATGTATGGCACCTGCCATAATGTATGAAACTGGCATGGAATATTTTAAGTGTCGCTGAATGTGGCTGTGTTTTCCCAAGTTTCATATAAAGCAAGTGTGGGTCATAAAATGAGGTAGCAGATAATCTGTACATGAATCAGGGTGGAGCACTGTCTAAAAATATCGCAATGACGTACAAAGTACTGACAGGCCTAACACAACTCCTGCTGGTTTTGTGATGTTGTTTACACATCAAGTGGCCTTTAGAGTTTAGCTCTAACGAGTATATCCTTCAGAGATCTGCCTCTTTTGTAAGAGACAACTGGTGGTTTCTACATGGGAACTGCTGACCACTACAATACATGCACATTGTCGCTACAACACAGTTGCGAAGCATTCACATACTGTTGCTTGCAGAGAGAATTCTTGAACTCCTGAAAAAAGATGATGACAGCAATGACATGGGATGGCATGTCAAGTGACAAGGAAAGTGATTTCAATCACGAGCTACAAAATTCAAGCGATTAATGGGGGTAAGAGTTGAGTAAACTGTTCCATGCGTGAGTTCACCGGTGTTTTGTTTTTATATTTTATTAATTTTTCCGTTTTACAAGTTTTATTAAAGTAGTTTACAGGAATTTAACTTACAATTAATAAAATTAAATAAGTAAAAAAAAGATAATAATAATAAAAAATAAATAAATAAATAAATAGATAAATAGATAATATATAAATAACTAAATAGAAAGAGAAAAAAAAAGGAAAGAGAAAGAAAAGGGATGGCTGCAAAAGCTAATTAACAGAAAAATAGTTCAATTTAGTCTTCCTAAAAGTTTTTCCCATTTTCCCAGGTGCAGATTAAATTTATTCTTTTGTCTAGCAAGGTATTCTTCTATTTTAAAAATCTTTTTAAGGTATGCGAGGAAGATAATGAGGCTTGGGGCAATAGATTTCCGTCTGCAGAAAAAAAATAGTCTGCTTTGCTATTAACACGATATGAGTCAAAAGCATAAAGTGACTTTGGACATCGAACAAGCCAAACATAATGTTAGCATGATCGGTTAGATCAGGAAGCGTATCAATTCCACATTCACGCAACCAGCTAGAGATTTCTTTCCAAAAAGCTTTAGAATATTTGCAGAAAACAAAGAGATGCTCGGGGGTTTCCTTCTCCTTGCTACAGAAACTACACAATGGCGATTCAACAAGTTTGAATTTGCTTAATTTTGCATTAGTAAATAAAATTCTATTCAATATTTTATACTGAAAATCTCTCGTTTTCGTATCTAACGCGACTTGGAAGGGCAAGCTGTAAATTTTATTCCACACTAGCTCAGAATCGGGAAACATTTCATTAAATCTAGATTGTGCGGTAGGGGTTTCACGCAAACAGACACATGTGCTTCATATAATATTTTGGTGTTCATTTCTGATACAGAGACTTTAACAGAGTTTAACACTAACACATACTCGAGGGTGTCGAAAGGTGGAACATCATGTGGGATCGTTTTGGCTTTCAAATCTTTTTTCCATTTGACAGGAATAGCATCTATTAAACCATGCCAGGAGAGGAAATTTTTTGAATGAAGACCTTTCAGCTGCACATCCGACCATGTATAAAAGCTTCCATCTGCCTTAATCGTATCACAAATTCTATGCATACCAGCCTCAACCAAATCCAAGTAATAACATGATTTCTTGTTAACGAGTATGTTCTTATTGTTCCAAACTATCTCATTTAAAATATCCTCGACTTGTTCAGGCATGGTTGAATTGAATTTAGACCATAATGTCAGGTATTCATCGTAAAAAGGACGTACTTTTATCGGAAGATCGCTAAGACTAAAATTACACTTCAGAAGATAAGGGCCTCCGACTGGCTTTAAAAGTGCGTCTAAGACAAGTTTCCAGTCAGCAACATATTCCGGGTCCACATAGCGTTTAAAAAAGGACATCTTCTGAGCTTGAGTTAGAGATTCCAAGTGTATCATTTTAAGACCTCCATTTTCAATAGTATTTATTAGAGCCCGTCTTTTGACTTTATCTTTACCTTTCCATATAAAATCATAAATGATTTTGTTAGCACTCTTAATTATTTCATTCGAGAGAGGTAGCTGTGAAGCACGATAAAGAAACTTCGAGATAGCAAATGTTTTAACAATCTGGACTCTCCCAAAAACAGTTAAATTCCTCCATCTCCATAAATTAAGTTTCTTTTTCAAAGGAGCCAAGATTGATTCAAAATTTAATTTAGCTGCCTCTTTTTTATTATACGAAAAAAAGATGCCTAATATTTCAATGCAGTTCTTGATGTCTACGTTAATATGAAAGTCGGGGGGAAGAAGTACCCAGGTAACAAGCTTCCAGCTTGCTTTTATTAAGCTTAAGGCCGGAGCACCGCCCGAAATTGTTCAGTACTTTCAAGAGGTTTTCAGCAGACTGGTCGTCTTTCAAAAAGGTGGTCATTTCATCAGCAAAGGCAGTTAATTTAACTTCATGTTCATCCCGAAGGTTGATGCCTTTAATCTCATCGCTACTCTGATATATACGGCTAGTGTTTCAAGAGCAATAATAAAAAGATAGGAGGATAGCGGATCGCCCTGTCTCACTCCACGCATTACATCAAAATGAACAAAGGAGAAGCCATTATTCATGACGCAACTTTGAATATTAGAATAAAAGGTGTTGACCCATTTGATAAATGATTGGCCGAAATTAAAGGCTGACAAAGTCTTATTTAAAAAGGTCCAATCCAGAGAGTCGAAAGCCTTTTCAAAATCAATAGCCAGTAGAAGGCCAGGTTATTTATTTTCTTTGGTATAAAACATAATATCGTCTATAATTCTGTTGCAATCAAAGATTGAACGGCCCCTGACATAGGCACATTGATTTTCATGAATGATGAGAGGTAAAACAGTTTCTAATCTTTTTGCAATAGCTTTTGATGCAATCTTGACATCTATGTTTAGAAGAGAGATAGGCCTCCAGTTTTTAATATACATTTTATCTTTACCCTTCTTTTCTATCAATTTAATTATGGCCATTTTCTGAGAGGTTGAAAGTTCCCCACACTCATAAGCTTCATTGAGACAGTCAACTACAAGATTACCCATGAGTGGCCAGAACACCTTATAGAACTCTGCTGTTAAACTGTCATTCCCAGGGGCTTTCCCTGTTTGAAAAGTGAAAAGTGAGCGATAACATTCATTGTATGTAAGTCTTCCTTCACATTTTTCTTTTTTCATCCTCGTCTGACTTGGTAGAGAAGGATTGTATAGGAATCTAGCAGCTTCGTCTCCATCACTGTTAGAGCGATGATCTTGATACAAATCTGAATAAAATAATTTAACCTGATCAAGAATTTCTGCCGAATCGGTAGTAACTCTGTCATCATCCAGTTTTAATTTTCTAATACAGGAAGAGCTATTGTTTTGGTTTTCAAGTCTTAGGAATTAGCTATTACTTTTTTCCCCTTTTCCAAACCATCAGACCCGAGATCGAATTATAGCGCCTTGCGTTATATAATCATAAGCAGATTCATATCTAATACGCGTTTCCTCCAGACCGGTTAATTTTTCGGAAGTGGGAGATTCATCGCATAACTCCTGCCATCTTTTGACTTCTTTTTCCAATTCAAATAACTTATCGCGCCGCTCTCATGCCTTTCGCTTACTAAATGTAATTGTTTCTTTACGTATTCTGTATTTGATAATGTCCCAGAGAAGGCGTTTGCTTGTTATTTACTTGTACTCTTCTAACCAGTTTGGGTATGAATTCTTAATAAAATCAGTATATTCACGATCGTTCACAAGACTTGAATTAAACTTCCAATAAGAGGGACCCGGTTTATGTTCTGGATCTTTTTGAAATTCAAGGTGATAGCAGAGTGGTCAGTTTTTATTGCGGGGATGATATCGGTTGCAAAAATATCCTCTTGACTTGAATTGCTTATTAACCAATAATCCAATCTACGTTGAATTGCGGAATTTGGTTGTCTCCATGTGAAGCGCTTTTTATCTGGGTGATGAATTCTCCAAACATCCGTTAACTCGTAAGCTAACATTATATCTTTAACAATATTCACACTTTTTTGTTTAATCTTTGGGTGACCACCTATACAATCCAAATCTTCATCAAAGAAAATATTAAAGTCGCCACCCATAATGACTTTTCTATTTGGGTCAAAATCGTACTCATCAAGTTTTCTGTCAATCTTTTTGAAGAAAGCTTCCTGTTCGTGAATTTTGTTTGGTGCATAAATGTTTATGAACAAAACAGGAGTCCCTTGTACCACCGCCTCTAGAATAATGAACCGACCGTTTGGGTCGCATAATACCGATTTCTGCTCAAAATCTAGCCCCTGTTTTATTAACACCAAGGTACCCTTACTATGATGTGAGCCGTGTGAAAATAACATTTTGCCCTTCCACTGCGTATTCCAAAACTTTTCATCTTCAACAGAACTGTATGTTTCCTGGAGAAAAGCAACATCCGCTTTCTGTTTGGTAAGCGACATTAATATTGCCTTCCTTTTGTTTAAAGAACGTAAACCTCGCACATTTAAAGAGATAAGTTTAAAGTCCGTCATAATCGTCATTAAATGTTTGCTATTATTATTTTCCACACAAAAAACAATGCCACACACACACAAAAGGTTGACTGAGTCAACTTCGAGTCCAAGTCAAATCCGAGTCCGAGTGAAGTGGCCGAGTCACTGGTCAGCAGTTTGTTCATTACGAAAATATAGTTTGCTGTAAGCATCCTGTAAGCATAAATATGTGTACGAAATTGTGTATGATAGTCCATAGTGATCCCTAACCAACAATGAAAGCTAACCGCAAGCGAACCGGAGTGGAACTAACCGCAAGGAAACCGGAATGGAGCTAACCGCAAGCAAACAGGAGTGGAACTAACCAAACTGGGAAATCCGGGCCAAAAATCCAACTCGAACGTCTGCACTTTCTACTCGCGATCTTGTGAACGACTTGCGAGAGACAAAACCTCATGGTCTGGAGTTTGAAAGGTATATTGCTGTCCAGTGACTCGGTCTGACTCGGACTCAGATGTGACTCGGCCTCGGAGTTGACTCAGGAAATGGAATTACTCTTCCATGCATGGTCTAAAATTATATAATGAGTTGTTTTTAAAATTGACTTTTTATGTTTGAGACCAGCTGATATAATTTGAGTTAAGTTAGATTGATATTTTTGGAGGTAAAGTTTTGTTTAGACTACACATGAAAAGAGAATTGAGTGAAATTTTCACGAAGCAATGTGTGAACACAGAGGTCAAATATCATTTTGTTCTATATTTGCTATGTGTTTAGTATCCACAATTATGTCATCCTTTTATGGACAAACAAGAATTCTTTCGCTTGCACTTATCCAGTATTCAGCTCAATTTTTGTTTTTAATTGTTTAGTGAAACATTAGTAAAACCATCCTGGGATCCTCGCTTCACGTGAGAGCAAACAGTTATTTGCGGTTTGGTATTCTGTTTTTTTTTTTAAATTTATGTGTCAGCATGATGTTACAACATCTTTCTAATCGAACTTTAAGATCTAACATGGAAAGTAAACAGCTACATTTCTTTATGCTAGAAAAATATTGCTGGAATTATAATCACATATCATGGAGGGAATATGTTAACACAATAAAATTGTTCGGTGTGTAAACATGTGGTGAGGACATGGAGCTGGCACGTCATGTTCTCGATTTAATTTGTTATGCAAGGTCAGTAAGATGTGTATGTGGGTTGCTCAGTTGCAGAGTATTTTATTTTTAAGGAAATTATGTTCGTACATGAAACTGTATTGTCTGTATTGTTTTGTCTGTATCATGTAAACCAAGGGGGGAAAATGTCCGAAACAGTTCTGAATTTTAAGAAGATGGAATCAAGTTTGGAAGTAATGACTGAAAAGCTACCTTTCAGAAGTTATCGTGAATATTATTTTGGAGATCAGTGGAGCTTAATCATCCGTTGCTGTTACAAGTGAAACAAGTCCTGATTGTTTTTTCGAATTCCTACAACCTCTTTTGGATCTCATTGCCTGAAGACATTGAACACTTTAAGAAAACAGAGAAATCACCACTCCATGCATTTTGCGGGATATGGTGTGACACTTGTTAAAAGAGCAACTTCTAAATAAGACCTCTTAAAATTCATTTTAAACCACTTTCTAATTTAAAAACAGGATTAAACCTTAATAACAAGAACCATTTACTGTGTTAAATTAATGAGTTGAAGCCAGGCAGCAATTCAGTCAACCTACCTCATTAAATGTGAGGAAAAAATTGTTAACAGAAAAACTATAACTTAACAAAAGGCTATCGTGTCAGTGTTTGGTTAATTTAACTGAGAAAAATTTTCCGTCAAGGTTTTTGTTTGAGAACTTCCGCATGCAATACACACGTTCTCCCCTTGTGGTTAATGTGTCATAATTTGCATGTGATTTCAGGTGGCACTGTAAAATTTGAAGTATTTCCTAGTTACCAGTTAAAATTTGATCCATATTTCAATTATCACATACATAAAGCAGATATGAAAAATACAATGACAAAAATTAGGCTGTAAGGTAATTTCCCAACACCAAAGACAAGAAATGCACAAACAGAGAAACAAAAAAAGACAATGATATTTGTTCTTGGGAGTGAATGGGGTGACACTTCATTAACTGTTTTGAAGGAAAGATATATATATTTTAGCTCTTAGGAATCATTTTGATTTTTAGATGAAAACATTTAATCTAGTAACAAGTTCTTGTTAGTCATCGGGTCCCAATATTTGTTGCATGCCAACCAGTTGTCTAACATGGGAAGTCATGGTGCTATCCTCATCTCCAGTAAAGGTACTCTACTGAACTCCATTTTTCTCAGCACGTTCATTGATGTCCACTGCTGCAGCAGCTTCCATTGATTTGGAACTTCCCTCATCATTTTTTCTGCAATCTTGTCTTTGAGGTACTCAATCATGTCTGATTACCCTTTTTCAACCCAGGTTCTCTGGTAGGAGTAAATACATCAGCAGATCAGGCCATTTCTCGGGGGTTCTGTGCAGTAAAACTTGTAATTCCTGAAACTATTGGTGCTACAGAGAAGCATTTCTTTGAACAAAGGTAACCTGCAGAAGCTTCTATTTCTTCATTTGTAACATGATAGTGTCACAGACTTGCAAAATTTGGTGTCAACATGACCAAACCATGAAACTTGCATCGTTAACTCCAGGGACTTCACTTGTGGTAAGAGCGTTCCATACCATTCTTTTGACTGTTCGGCATGTTCCATCCACCACCCTTTTGCCATGCTCAGTGGCAAAGTAATTTCACTGCACCTTCATGAGAAAAAAACCTTTAGTGAGCCAAGCGTCAGCAAAAATAACAGATTCCTATTGAGAAGCCCTTGAACTTTGAAATGAAAACTTCATTTTAATTCCTGCAATAAACAGTTTGCATTGGTTTTTTCCAATAATGATGTCAGATTTAGAAGAAGAGAATGTGGTCCTGTACATTCTAGACCACACAATTGACTGTTCCAGGATTGCAATAAATTTTTTTCAGTTTGTCTCGCAACACTTTGCAATAAGCTAGCCCTCTCTCTTGATCCAGGGCTGAGTAGTTTAAATTTCTTTGGTACTTCTTTAGCTCCTCTATTTCTAGCAACCTGGCCATTCGAAATGCTTTTATTGCTTGTTCTCTCTTCATCTTTGATCTCTTCACAAAGATCCTCCTGTCTAAAGTCATCCAGGATGTTGTGATAATCTAGGCTAGGCTTCCAATGGATATCTCAGAAGCAAAGTGGTCTGTTCTCTTGTGACACATTTAAACATGAGATGTCCCTCCCTTTGTTTGTAATTCCTCCCCTCTGACTGTTTTGGTGTCTTTCATTTGAGTCGCACTAGAAGCGTGCATCCCAGCAAATTGCTGATTTGCCCAGTGCTTTCACCACATTCTTATAAAGGTCCTAGTTCTTCTTTATTGCGGAGAGAAAATATGAAAGTATTGGGAGTGGAACCAAAACCACCGTGGAACTCAGGAGACTCTGAAGGACAAGAAAATGTACACATGCATAACTATAAATAACTGTATGATATACTGGTATGACATAGAAGCACTTTCAGTGTTAATAACTTTCCCTTTTGATATGTAGAGGAAAGTGTTTTACTGGGAATTAAACCTGTAGATTCCATATGCCACTCCATCATGGACTGGAGTGGCGTATTTTTTGTATGACACTCTTGCGAGTGGCATATGCCCATTGATGTCACAATTCGTGTATTTTCTACTTTGTTGAATGGACTTGGTTATTGTGTGGTTCGTTGTTTGCAAGCATCGGCAAGCAGCTTTTATTTGTTGAACTAAACGAAAAAAAGAATGAGTTTTCTGAAAAACTTAAGAATGAGAACAGGATAATGGAAACCTTGATGATTTCAAGGTTTTTTAGACGGAATTCTTTGCAACGATATTCACAAAATACAAGATGTGACATTGCCGTGTTGGATTTTAGTCAACGTCAGTGATGTTTTAAGTTCTTATGTGTTATTTGGTTGACAAGTATTTTGTTTGATTGGAATTCAGTTAGTGTTCCTATATCCTGGACACGGGTGTTTTGTACTTTCTATGAAGACAAACTGTGATTTGTAACAACTGGCTCGATTTTTTGAAAAGCAATAAATAAAAATCGGCAATGTCAACTACATATGGTCTTCATGTAATAAAAAGAACATTATACATTTACGTATGTCTTTTATGTTCTTTGGCAAAAACGATATTGTTGCTGCCCTTGAATACCAAATTCACATCTTGTTGCCATGGTGTAATATCCTCTATCTTATGTTTTTCACGTCTGAAGGACGTCACAACAAGAAAACACTTAATATAATGTAAGCAAAAAAGTGTCATTGCCAAATATGGTCAAACCAAACATTTTCCGATCGGCTCCTTTGATCAGTGATTGTTATTTGTTAAGTTTGGTAAAACAAATGAGCGAACAAAGATACAAAAAGTTAGGGATCAAGTAGTTTTTTTCAAGTAGTGTGGAAGAACTAAGCATGACCTCGCCTACGCCTTCACAGCACCAGTTGGCGTGCAGACAGCAATTGGTGCCACCCAGATTAAACCATCTAGTGGATTAAATTCATAGGTTGTTAGATGCCTGTCCATTTCAGGCTGGTTGGCAGTTGAATCTACGGTGAGTAGTAATTACCATGGAGAAGCGTCAATGAATGGTTTGGCGGTCTGACGTTTCACATTGTGCAACAAGTTATATCTTTTTTTCTCAGTTTTCAGGTCGTTGATGTCCAGTGTACCATTTGCACCCTCATCTATAAAAATGACTTCTGTAAATGGAGTCGTCATCAATTTGTTGAATGCACATTGTTTGGTTACAGTTGCACACATTTCTGTGGTGCACACAACCGAGAATCAGAGATAAGCAGACTTTTGGCATCTCTGACCAGGTAGTGGACTTTCTATTTGTGTTTCTTGTTGTAACAAAGAAACACATCTAGGCCAGATGGGTGGGATCCCAGGTGAGATAAGCAGAATCTTGTAATTGATAATAATTTTTATGGCAGTTGGGATCCTGGATTATAAAGGTGAGATCCCAGGATGAGGTATTACAAGTGGGATCCCGGAAAAGAATAGGCAGAATATTAGATATTACCTGTGGTCACACAACAGACTTTTACCTAGGGGAAAGCACTTTACCTAGGAAAAACGTACCCACATTTGCTCTAGGTAAATTTAAATTTTTGGGCAGCCAAACCTCATAAATTCAGCAAAATAAAACATGTGATGCAAGTTTGCCCTAAACCACAACATCTTTCTCTAACCTGCGCACGTGGCAAAAGTGTGACCACAACTTTTGTCAGGATCCTGAATGATTAAAAGTTGAATTCTGGACAAAAATGTAATTCTTTAAGAAAGGCAAGATCCCAAATGAAATACCGTGTTTACCCGTGTATAAGTCAACCTTTTTGTACCTTAAAATCGGTCCAAAATATCGTCCTCGACTTATACATGGGTCAAAATTTTCGACCCAAGCGCCAGTTAAATTAATTCTGCACAATTAGCATAACAATTCCTTTTATATGTTATCAAACATCATATAAACAACAGTACAGGTTACAATGTCCTTTCACTTTGCTATCTCTGGCGTTAAGTTGACAGTTCAAGTCGAAATTCCTTAAGATTTATCCGCTTAATATAAACCTGAATGTTGTAGAGAGTCACTCGCACAAGGTTTGAATAAAGGGCTGACAATTTCCACTGATAAAGCTGTAAAATCCACTTGAGAAAAACATCTTCGTGCACAATCTTTCTCGCTTCGAACTTCGCTACTTAGTAACCTGGCAACGTGTAGTCATTGTTACCAGTACCTCACCAATTTTGTAGCTTGGTTACCAAGTACCCTGAGCAAGCGTGGCACGTTGTTTATCGAGTCGTTTTCAAAGGTTTTTGGTGTAACTTGGTGTTTTGCTTGTCTTCTAAAGCCGCTTCTGTCTGTTTACATTTGCAAAGGTTTGTTTGAAATTAGTGCATTTGGGTTTAGAAGCCTGTTTCAAAAATTATGGACAAAATGCCTGATAAACGTGTGTTGCAAAAACGCTCACGTTAGTACAATAAACTTCACATTGAAACTTGCTGTGATTTTTTCATTAAAGTACCTCTACCTGAAAGGAAATTCTAAGAAACACAAGGTTAGTTTTCCAGGAAGATTCTTACCCAGAAACGAAAAAATCTTAGTTTATGGCCTCAAAAATAGGGGGTCGACTTATACACGGGATCAACTTATACTCGGGTACTCATTGATACAGTCTGGGAGTTGCATCTGAGCAAGTCGAAAGATGGCATCACCCAGATGGCTAACATGTTTCATTCTCAACGTTTAAGTCTTGCCAATTTCTTCACATTTTTAAACTATGACAGACTATTCAGGCATATACAAGTATTTATTTCAGGAAAAGGTGCACATATGAGTTACATTATATTGAGGTCCCTGCAATGCCATGGTGCATGTGGATGCTGATTGTAGGGGCTCCATTTGGCATAGTCAGTGCTATCCAATAGTTGATGGTGGGACAGTTTCTTCTCTGCTACAGTCAAGTGATGGCACGTAGTAAAACCCTAAACACCGAAACGAAACCACCGAAACGAGGGAAACGACACAAAATCACTGAAACAAGCAAAACCCATCACCATTATTGAGAGCTAACCGTAAACAGGCTAACCTGAGTGATATTCAGGCTAACCGGAGTGCCCCTTGCACTCAGGTTAGCCTAAATAGCACTCCGGTTTGCCTGAATATCACTCAGGCTAACCTGAAAAACGCCCAGGTTAGCCTGTTTACAGTTAGCTCTCAATGGTTTTCCTTGTTTTGCCGATTTTGTTTCGTTTCGGTTGTTTCGGCGGTTTTGCTCGTTTCGTTTCGGTGGTTTTGTTTTGTTGTTTCGGGTTTTAGTACATGCCTCAAGTGATTGGCTTGACTTATGTTGCTTGTAACTGCCACACTTGGTTGCTTTTTCCCCTGCTCCTTTGGGCCCCTTCTGCACTAATTGCATAAAAAAAGAGAAATACCACATTTTAACTCCTGTTATAGGTACAAGAAAACAAAATTTAGTAAGCATCAAGATTGCATGGAAAAGTTCTCATCTCTTTCATATATTCTAGTGATACAGAAAGGCTCTGATGCAAGACTACATGCAAGCATGAAATTAATAGACTGTTGGAAAGAACAAAGTCACTCAAGGAGCAAAAAAGGATTGAAAGATTTGTACAAACAGGTTCATGCTTTCCGACTCTGATATCAGGTTTTACACTGGCTTGCCTGATTATAAAACATTGCTTGCTTTATACAATTTTCTTAAACAAAGGACTGGTTTTCATCTTAATAATATACAAGCAACAATTTCTTCATTCTGATTGGCTAAGAACACGTCAATTAATTCCAAACAAGTGCAAAAAGTGAAATTGGCAGTGCAAAACGTGAAATTAGCAGTGCAAAACGATGAAATTAAAAATGATTGACATTTACACAGCTTTATGCAAAATCCATCTCGGACAAACAAAATGGCGGACAAAAGTGAGACAAGATTGTTTGATCTTGATAATGCAATTTTAATGAAAAGCTTGAAAATAATGCAAAGTGAAAGAGCACAACAAAATTACCAATTGTCGAGAGGTGTGAAAAACGAGGTATAATCACAAAAGCAATGAGGACATAACATCAACTTGAAATGAAACTCAGGCCGACCGCCAATATTACCCCAATAGTGGCATAATCCTCGCCAAAACATATACTCTGCTTCACTTCTCTGAGCGAAACGCGAAGAAGTACTAACCAAATTGCCTAGGAACAGACTACTCCTTAGTTTTGAAGACGAGAGAAGCAAGCATTCTATTTTTTCAAGAGAGAGAGAGAGAAAGAGCTTAGAAATTAGGTAAGCTTAGCTTAATTTTTGCAGCTGTGGTGCCAAAAGTGGTATTAAAAGGTAAATCTAACCTGTAGAACGTCCAGTGAAATCAGCCAGCAACACGGAGTTGTAGCGGAATGCTCTCCTGCACTGAGAAGATCCGTTCGGTGGATTCTAGTTCAGTATTTCAATATTCTGTCAGAGCATCATGTGCTGAAGGTTGTTTTCGGCTCAACTGTGCTCAAACACAGCATGGACGGAGTTTCTTAAACCCACCGAAAAGAACGAAAGCAAAAGCTTAGCCGCTTAGGAAAATTTCTCATTGCTTTGCTATTTAGGTTCTTCAAATTTAACAGCGAGAAAACTATTCTGAAGTAAAAACTTTTCATGCAGCACTTCCAGAGATTGCATGAATTGAATATTTACACATGAATTCACACGTCAAATTTACAGCCAGGCGATGGACACATGAACTTGTCATGAAAATTACCAAAGCGTGACAGAAATGGTTGCTTGTATATTATTAATAAGTAATCACATGATTTTTCTCTTGCAATTTGGAATAAATTTTTCAAAGACTACAGATTGCACTTGCCTACGGGCTTGTGCAATTTTGTTAGCCTTTGAAAAATTTACTCGTGCTTATTTATTCCAAATTGCACTCGAAATCATGTGATTACAGGTACTAATTACTAATATATAGATTTAGGCAGGCCTAAAAGCGGAGCTCCAATTTATTAATTTCATTACTACATGTAAATAGGTAGCCACAGTATATTTCTAAGCTTATACAGTGGCCCATATACATGTAGGTACAAAATAAATTTTAATCGCTTATGGTTATTTAAAAAGCCTCTCATGGTTTTGTTGACGAAAGCGACGTCAATATATTTCGTGGTCCCGTCTGAATTTTCTTTCCTGTGACAGCCTGTCACTGACCATTTCCAAAAATTGAATTTGACGAGTGCATTTTATTGGGTTCCTCACGTACGCACGTCGGCGCTAAACAAATCTTATAAAGTTTTCTGTACACTAATTAATACACCTCCAGGACCTCTATGAGTTTTCCAATGTAAAAAGAATCTTGACCTTGTTTTGATTTACCACAAGAACGTCCTACAAAACGGTCAGGGCAAGAAAATCAACTCAAGGGAAAAACACAATACAGAAAAACAAAGTGAACTTGCTGCTCAACACAGTAAACAAAATGAACTCACGCGACGGCAAACTTAGAAAATTGAGGCGGCAAAACAAACTCTGAAAATTTATGGTGCCGGTTATGAAAGTCATTTTAAACCAGCTTTTGTGTAAGTATTGTGGCAGTTTGTGATTTGGGAGGTAGTGCACGCTAACTTAGAATGAGCCGCTTAATGTTGTTTTGACTGTTTGAATCATCTTCTTTTCGTTGCGATTTAGTGGAATGATTAACTAATCCTGTTTTATCGTACGCGTTGCTAAGTACCTTAGATAATTTTATGTAGAGAACTGAATGAATTTTCTTCATTTCTGGTAAGTATAAATATGCGGTAGGTAAAGTCTGAACTCACTCAGCCAAGCACAGGTAGCTCGCAACGAAACCGGCAAAATATTCTTTTACGAATCGAAGATATTTTAACACACTCACTGATAAGCAAGGACAAGAGAAACAACAAATGCAAGCGAGCCGAAATTCTGCAAAATTGTGATTTTGATCCGTGAAGCTAAATAATTTGTTTACAAAATCCAGTAGTGAACATCACTAGTCTAAACGAAATATTTGATAAACAATGTCTGTATAAAATGTACAAACACGAACAAGTTTAATAAATATTTCCCGGAAGATCTCAAAAACGACACAACTTCAAATTTGTTCATAAATGAAGTAAATACTCTCAATATAAAATTAGGCTTATGCTTAGTGCATACATTTACATTTGTTACCTCATTATTGAAGAAGGCTTGTATATTCTGCTGGGCAAAGCTTTCAAACCAGCCCAATAATATCGGAGACGAGCACGACAATTCCGTTGTAAGCTCTCTCCAACACCACCGACATATATGAATTATCAATGAAGATCAATTTCTCTGTTTCCTTTAACAGTCTTTTATCCTTCACTTCAGTGAGCTTGATCAGCGATTTTCAGTGATTTTCAGGCTTGCTCAGCCGCAGTTCGAACCGTGGACATCGCTCTTTTGACTTGTAGTCCAATATATCATGTTCAAGTCCGCAATTACTTCGGTTCTTCCCGTTACAAGGTTGTCCTCAATGATTTGGAATAAGTTTCCATGATGTAGATGGGTAAATAGAGCGAGAAATATCCACGAAGATCTATGTTCTTCAGCAGCTTTCTTCGCGTGTTTCATTTCGCTTTAAACGTGAACAGCGTGCCAAAGATTTTGGCGCCTTTTCAAGCAATGGCTTCGTTTAAGTTGATGTGAAATGTCCAGATTCTTTTTTTTGATGTGAGAAAAAATCTCTGAAGTGATGGAGTGAAAAATAATAACGAAGAAATATTTTCTGCTGCTCACTTTCTTCACAAGTTTTCATTCCCGCGGTTGAGCAAAGATTTTGTCGCCTTTTCGGGCAATCGATCCGTGTAGGCGAAATGAAATATCGCTATGAGTTAAAAAAATGTTCAGTGTCCTACAAACTTCTACAATAAGTAACTTTTAGCGAAAAGTGGATGGTCAATATCAAACACGTAAGATGCCCAGGTCAAGCTTTTTCTGAAGTATGGCCGCCATTTTGGGCGACGTCGCTAGGCGCACACGCCCGCGAGCCATGCCGCTAGCCACGATGACCATGAAAACTCAAACACATGGTTTTCTCTATTTTTCTCCTCGCACGGTAGTTATGGGGCTCCACTCTGCGGCCCTTCGTGCTGCTGGAGAGCTCCGCTATAATGGCTATAATGACAACGCCCTTGCAAAATGAAGCTAGGAATTCTTAGGAATTTCCTGGGAATTCCTAGGACTCTATTCTTAAGAATTCCTAGGAATTCTTAGGAGTAAAGGAGTGAAATTTCACGGTAATTGGAACATGGAATTCCTAGGAATTCCAAGCTTTGCTTGAGCTCAGGTTGGCTGGGAAAATATTCCTAGGAATTCCTAGGAATCTGAATAGTGTAATAAAAGCTTGCAAAATATCAGGTCTATTCCTGGGAATTCTTAGGAATTCCTTGGATTTCTTAGGAATTTTTAGGAATTGCTGGGAATTTTATATAAATTTATTGGAAGGCAAAATTCAGCTGAATATAGGGTCGATCCGCACTGAGGACAAAATCTCATTTTGTTCGGGATAAATTCAAATGAGTTTGACCGACTAGACAAAAATTATTTGCCCTGGCACGTCCGCACTATCTGTTCGCCTGCTGTCACAATCTGTCACGTAACAGGAGTTGAATTTCTGGTGCAAAACAATACGCGCCAAAATTTGATTAGTAAACATGGTTCCAAATCGTATGCTTCCGCTATTCTTACTCTTTAAAATAATTTGTATGCAGTTTGAGTTAAATAATCTCGTTGCTGATCAATTTTACATTATTTGATAAAGCTTTGAAAATATGTTGGGTACGTTGTCTATGCTCCGAAGGTAACCAACTATGGAAACTCATCCCTTTGCGATATCTCTCCAACGTTGGCGGAACATTCCTTTTTCAATGTAATTACGATGTAAAACATTTGAAGTTAAATCCAAAGCTACCCACTTTCTACAGAGATATAGTTTCACACTGGCAAAAACTAAATAATGCTGTTCCCGAAACAAAGAAAGATGTCCTTGAACAAATTGTTTGGAATAATCGTTTCGTAAAAATTGACAAAGCCTCCATATATTTCCGAAGATCGACCATTCTTGAGAGTGTGGAGGATGTGGTAGAAGCGTTATGTGGTCTTAAAAATGAATACATAAAGTTTCCAGAGACGATTGCAGAAACGCAAGCTGCTATTGATACGTTTACAACAAAATCAAACCTTCCGAATATTGTTGGTGCAATCAATGGAACTCACATTCACATTAAAGGACCCAAAGACAGCGCTGTTGACTATTTTAGCAGGTATCAACAATATGACTTTGTCATTCAGGCCATAGCTGATGGCAAGGGATTATTTCTTGATGTTGCAGCAGGATATCCCGGTTCTATGCATGATGCTCATGTTCTGAGAAATTCGAATATCTTTGACAGGGCTGAAAGAGGCCAAATTTTCCAAGGCCCTTTCATCAGAATAGATAACTTTGATATCGGCCCTTATTTAGTAGGCGACAGTGCTTATCCCATTGCACCCTGGTTGCAAAAACCATTAATTTTTGTACAATCAACAAGAGTTGCAGACGAAGTACGATTCAATAAAGAACCTCCAAATGCACAAGTTGTAATCGAGTGTGCTTTCGGAACTCTCAAATGTCGATGGCGCATTTTAGCTAAGCGCCTTGACAGCAATCTAAGACTCTCAATCCGATGTGCAACTGCATGTGCAGTACTTCATAATTTTTGTTTGAAATTTGGAGATGATTGGGACGACAACGATAACGATGGAGAAGATGGTGGAAATCATGACTGTAACGACGTAATTGGAGATGGAGATGATCTTCGAGATGTCTTAAAAGAATACCTCGCCAATGAATGAAATCATCTCAACCTTTGAACTGAAACTAAACTTTATTTCATAAATCTACATTACCATAGTAGACTGTAGAATGTAGAAGCCATAGCTGTAGTGCAGTATATCAAAAATAGGGACTGATTTATCAAAATTACAAGAATACAAACTAGTAGCGTTTTGTTGTTGTATATAAGGCTTTTTGTGATAGCAAACAATCATTAAAATTCAACATTTTGATGTTGTATATAATGGTAAAAATATAGCTTTTTTTGTGGTAGCAAACAATCATTAACATCTAGCGTTTTATTGTTGTACACTGTATATAATGATCAAAATATAACTCATTTGTGGTAAATGCTCAACAAAAGTAATAAAATCCTAAATATTCTGTTCATTCGTACCAGTTGTCTGGGAAGCGATTGTTCGTTATTTGTAGAACATTAACGATTAAAAAGTAGTCCTGAGAGGCAGGTTCTAATTCGACTTTGATGCTCCTTGTCCCTCAAACATCTTTTCCATGAATTTTGTCATAAGCGAAAGCTGCTGCATTTGAGTTTGCTGCATTGTTTTGAGTACATCTGTAACCTCTCCGCTTTGCTTTTGAATTCCCTGCATCAAAGTTTTCATCTCGTCGTCTGAATCCTCTTTCTTGGCGACCTTTTGTTTCTTTCCTTTTCCTCTCTATTCCCTGGCCAAGCGATCATCAGGAGATGGAGTAGAGTCTCCCCTGTCTGTGTTGCTGTTAGCACTTGCACTGCTTGTACTCGGCACCGGTGATGATGATTCACTTTGAGAGCGGCTTTGAGGACTTGAGTCCACAACATGCTTCAGAGTGACGATATCTCTACAGCCAAGAACCGAGTCAATTTTGTCATAGTGGACAGACTTTCTGATATGCCCTCCAGTCTGTTTTCGATTCCATTCTTGTAGCTCTTTATATCTGCTTATTATATATTTCATTTTGCGAATGCATTTCTCCACAGTCTTGTTGCATCTTAAGTGGCGGTTGAGCTCTTCCACAATTTTCCCCCAAGTTTTTCGGGAGTCTTTACTCTCCAGCAACTCGTGGTTTTCGACCCAGTGGTCAACAAGCAGCTTCTCTTCATCTTTCCACCATAATAATAATAAGAACTTTATTTAAGTGTCAGGGTAGGTATTTAGCTTACAGAAGCTAATTGGGGACACTACTACGTTACAATATATTAAGATTTAAAATATACAGTTAAGAATACAAATTAAGAATTAATTGGGTACACTAGGCTACTTTACAATATATTAAAATTTACAGTGTATGATAATTCACTATATTAAAAGCGATAATTTACTATGTTGAAAATTAGGATGGATAAATAAGAATGAATAATTTAAAAAACTGTTTCTAAAATTACAAATACAATATAATACAGGAGAGAAATAAAAATTGATATTTAAGTGAGTAGTTCAAGAATTAAGAAGTACATATGAGACAGTTTGAACATGCATCCTTGATTAGAGCACTGAGGTCTTTAGATAGATTTCTAATATGTGACCTTTCACGCGAAAACGTACACTAATGGTTTTCCATTAAACGGCTGAAACGAACGGCTATCGAACGGTTTACCAAGCCGTTCAAAACAGTTTCATCGAACGGCTAAACGGGTTATTAAGTATTCCGAACGGGCAAGCTAACCGTTCGAACGGTTTATGAAATTTTCTGAAGGTTTGCCAAAACGTTCGAACGGTTTATGAAATTTTCTGAACGGTTTACCAAAACGTTCCAACGGTTTAGGAAATTTACGGAACGGTTTGCCAAAACGTTCGAACGGTTTAAGAAATTTTGCGAACGGTTTGTGAAAACGTTCGAACGGTTTATGAAAATTACCGAACGGTTTATGAAGCTTCCGTTTGAAATCATTTTTTCAAGGGAGCTTTCAGTTGTTCATGGCTATCTGGGTCCTATATATCTGTTTGGAATATTGACCAAGCCGTTCGAAGTCACTTGTTATTTAGACTTGTCGTTCGAACGGTATGACGAACCGTTTGATAAAATTCATAAACCCTTCGAAAGTTTTGTCGAACCGAAGTGGCTATGTATTCTGTAGTTGCTGCACATGCAGTTTTAGTTCAGCAATTTGTTTTTGTTTTTGTTTTAAACAGCCACACAATCAAAGTGTTACGCACGTCGCGTAGATCTTGCCAAATTTGCATTAGTTTTGACAGCTCTGTAGCGCAACACGCGTGCGAAACAACAAAACTTTGTCTTCTAAAATAAGACTTTTTTGGTAAGTGGCGCAAGAACATAACTTCAGTAAAATAATCTTCTTTAAATGAGAACTATTTCACCGGTCGAACCACCAAAGTGTGCCAAACAAAAGTAAAATTATCTTTTTTCTCTGCTGTACCTTTGCAGCGGTTTCAAAACAAAAAGCCGACGCGTGCCGAAACCCAAAACTTCGTCTTCCTAAAATAAGAATTTTGTTTAATATTCAAAGGAAAGATCACCAAACTGTACCAAGCCATTCTAACGGCAATTGACTTTTTGATCGAACGGTTGACCAAACTGTTCAAATGGATTGCAAAATTTTGCGAACGGTTGATTAAACCGTTCGAACGGCCTGAGAAATTTAGCGAACGGTTAACGAAACCGTTCGAACGGATTGAGAAATTTAGCGAACGGTTTCCCAAACCGTTTGAACGGATTGACGATTTTAGCAAACGGCTAACCAAGCCATTCGAACGGATGCAAATTTTTTGGAACGGCTTCTGAACGGTCTGGAAACGGAAAACCGTTAGTGTACGTTTTCGCGTGAAAGGTCACATATTCTTTCTAAAGTTACCGATGGTCAGTCTATTTTTGTCAATTGCGCCCAGTTTTGACTAAAGGTAAGGACCAAGGTATCTAATGGAGTGTTTTCCATAACGGACTGAAGAGAAACAAGTTTCGTATGATTTCCCTTTTGCTGTTTTCCCCTGTGAGCTGACCTCCTCGAGCTCTGTGCCATTCTGACTGGAAATCATTTGATCATTGCTAGATGGCGTATTCTGCTGTATAGCACTGGGAACAGGCGTGGACACGGGGGCATAGGCACTCCAGTTAGGATTTAAATTGAAGTAATAAGGGTAATCCATGCTTTAGTAAAGTAACAAGTAAAAACGTGGTCATTTCTGAGATTTGATTGCATTATGTGGCAAGAGGTCAGAAAGAACCGGAACTTGTCATTGACGCCTGTCATGAAAACAAAAGAAAGTAACGCGGGCAAAAAAATTGAAAGCCTCTGAGGCAGGACAGCGGCTCCTTTGATAAATTTGTCCGAGTCAAATTATTTTGTCGTCGCTGGACAAACCATCCGCACTGAGAAAAGTTACGTGTTGACAGATTTTTTGGCTAAAACAAACAGATTTGTCCTCAGTGCGGATCGACCCATAGGCACATATTACACATATTTACAACAACAGTTTGAGTTTATTTACTATTTGGCTAACACTTTCATGATGTACACTCTTGCATGAAAATAATTGTCAGTCTATTAAGGTGACTGTGAAGCAAAATTTTTTTATACATGCCTGAACTAATTCCATTCAATGGCACATAAATTGGTCACTTCAAACTTGTGGCTTATGGTTTCTGCTTTGGAAAAAGTATAAAGAAAAACAGACTTAGCTCGCTGGCTTTCTCAGCTGTTCTTTTTAGATTGCCCATTTAAAAAGGTTTCCTTGTTCTTTTTAACCTATAAAAAAATAAATTAAATGTATTTCCAGATTAACCTCTTGATATTTTTGTAACTGTTAACTTTACAGAAGACTGATTATACCTGATCGGGAACTGATTACCTTTATCACATTTGAACAGAATTTGCATTAAAAGAGTTACATTAGGAAAATGTCGGATAACTTCAAGTCTTCAACACTGTGTCAAAAATCCACAACATTCTAATATATTTTACACCGTAGGCCTTATGAAGCCTGTAAGCTGCTTGGAGAATTTCACTTCAGTATTTTTGCTCCTGAACAAAGTTGTAAATTCTGTATAACCCAGTACATAACATGCACGGCCGCAACTTCATTTTACTAAACATATCCAACGAACATAATGCAGTTTAAGTGTTGTGTTTCTGCAAATCGCAAACCTGCAGTTCCATACAAAGTCCAGCTGGTTTTACATGTAAAATTAGAGAAATACATGTATAAGCTTAGTTGTACTCACCAAAGCATGCGTTGTAAATGACTGCCATTTCAAAAACAAGGCCTTTGCTTTGCTCGAAGAATCACAAGCTTTAGTACACTAATGTTCGCCTTTTAACACAGCAAAATATGTTCTCTATAAATACTGGAAGTGAAACACATAAATACTGAAAGCAGCTGTTAAGAATTCATCCACATGCATTCTCACGAGCTATCGATCGACAACAGAATTCAAAACAATGGCGCCAGAATAACGACAAAACATAAAATAGTCACGTGGGATGATTCACGTACCGTGATTGGTTAAATTATGGAGACTGCTGGACCCTTTCACTGCGGTCTCAATAAAAATGGCGTGCGATCGCAAGCTGATCAAAAGAGTCGATTTCTCGTTCTGCACGATCTCATTCTGGTGGATTTTCAAGGTTTAAAATGGAATAAATGGTGAGAATGAAACGCATATCAGTTGCTCTGTTTATCTGCCAAGTTTTTCAAGATTATGGAGGGTGGAAAGTTTTGTTCTACGATGCAATGTCGGATGAACTAGGTGAGAACGCAAAATGGTCAAATTCCATTTGTTTCTAAACCTCTGCAAGCAATGATTTTGTTGTGGAGTGATGCTCATTTTTATTTTGTTGTGTTTGGAAGAAATTTGAAGCTATAAAATTGGTATTCATTTCCAAGTTTGACTGTTTTGTATTTGATGAGATTTACAAGTTTTCGACTCATGGATGTGTAGCGCGTTTGTTTCAGCCTGTGGACCGCGGTAGCTGATGATGTGATTGGAGAGTAATATTTCAATGGTTGGGTATTATGAAGTTTTAGGCCTTCCTGATTCGATATCTAAGTTGAGTGTTGCCTTTTCGTAGAAATTCTCAGAAATTCCAATCTTTGAAATTTGCATGAATGTACATGTCATGAAATTGTTGGGAATTCCTAGGAATTCCAAGCCTACAATTTTTTATTCCCAGAAGGTCCCAAGAATTCCAACCTTGTAACTCAAAGCTTATTTGCATACTTGGGAATTGTTGGGAATTCCTAGGAATTCTTAGTAATCCTTAAGAATTCCCAGAAAGCTGGGAATTCATTTTGCAAGGGTCAGGTGACCTCCACCAGTTTTTGTGCTAAAGCAGCACATGCTTGCAAAATGCTCTTTTCCCAGCAGCACAGAAATGCTCTTTTGCAGCTAGAATTTAACTGGATGTCTTATCAAAAATTATTGAAAATGCACAGAGTCCTTTGCCAGATGAATAAACGAATTGTTAACAAAATAGTGTATACTAAGCACAAAAGAAGCATAAGAGTCTCTCAAGTTGATAGCTGAGAGCGGCTCAAGCTTCTTGAATGCTTAGCAAACCTCACAAGTTGATCCACAACTCATTAGTGTACGCCGTGGCATTTACCATTTGTTTTATAACACAACGTCAAAGCAGGTTACTACACTTCTCTGCATTTGCTTTGTGCAAGAACATTTATTAATGAACACCATAACTTAAATTGACAACAAAAGTAAGATACAAATGCTTACTTGGTAAGCCAAAGATTGTTACTGCTGGTGTATATCGGTCGATCAGTTGGCAGTATTGCCAACCCCACACTATTCTATTTCTCTAAAATGGCACTACTTTATCCCTTAATAGCCTCTTTAGCACATTAAACTCCAATTGAAAACAATGATCAATTGTCAAACAAATTTTAGATTAAAAGCATTTGTAAAACATTCAACATAAATTTTGTCAGAATATACCCTAAAAGGCCAATGGCTAGTCGGATTAAAACTGGAACCAACTGTTAAGTCTTTCAAATGCTCTTATCATCAAACTATTAACATAGTCCCAACATGAGACTACTGTTGCTGTCTAAAATATCTTCAACATATCTAATTCTATAAGAACACAACAATCACTTATCTAACAAATGCTACAGTTAGCAGCTTTCAAAAACAATTTTAGTGAGATTGAAACTGGATCTATCTGTAAAGTTTAAATGGCAGTCAGACTAGCTGGTGCCTGTTCGGGGACAGAAGAGAAGCTTGGATCGCAGGGAATAATGGTGGAAAAGTACCAAAACTAACAAAAGCCTGTACAGACAAGTTGCCAAACCCGAGAACAGAGCCTGAGTACTTCCCCCCTGGAGGAATGTCTTGTGCGGGCAGGATACCCAATATCTACCTGGGCAGCATGACTTTTTGCCTGGGCAGTCTGAACAGGGCCATCTTTTACTTCAGCACAAGTCATCAATTACCCATCTAAAATGGAAGCTATTTATCCTCTTATGAATATATATAAAACATGAAAAGTAATGTCTAAAACACCTGTTGTCCAACTGGGGTGGATTAAATATTGGTTCATACATAGTTTTTCTGTCGGTGTCTTAAATGGGATGGTAATATCGCTCCAAGTGACATATCGCAATGCCTTGTTGTATACAGACCAGACCACCCTGCCCAAATTTGACTTAACAAAACTCACACTTTTGAGCCCTATTAGTGCATTCCATGGAATTTGTTAGTGTTGTGCCATATTTCCGTGAACACAAGAGCTTTCTGAAAGTCTAGTATGGAATAATTGGATTTTGTTCAACATTGTTCCGTCCTTTTCTGTTTTTGTACATAGACGACGAAGGATAATCCGAATAAGTTCATTGTGCCACAATAATTTTGACAACAAATGATGATCTTGGAAAATAAACTGTAATATTTCGGTATAAGCTATACCATCATCAGACTAAGAAAATTAGCATACAAGCTAGATCTTAAATACTGTGGGTGATGAGGCGAAACAAAAAGTTTACTCAGGAGAATCCAAATCAGTTTGGATACTTGAAAGGAAAGTCGACGCTCGCACAACTTTTAAGTTCTTACCACGACTGGTGCTTATCCAGAAATAGCTCGAAAACAACAGATGCCATTTTCCTAGACTTGTCGAAAGCATTCGACAGTGTGCCTCATGAGCGCCTCCTACTTAAGCTTAGCCGCTACGGTATTGATGGGCCACTGTTGCGATGGTTTAGAAACTTCTTAACAAACAGGCATCAGAGGGTCGTAATACGTGGCACCTACTCTAGTTGGTCCCAGGTAACATCTGGTGTGCCCCAGGGCACAATTCTCGGACCTACTTTGTTCCTGATTTATGTTAACGACATACCAAATGTCGTTACATCTACCATCAAACTGTTTGCTGACGATACAAAGATCTACTGTGAACTCAACAATGTCGATGATACGTTTGCACTACAGTCTGACCTGGATTCCCTTGAAAACTGGACAAAGAGCTGGCAAGTTAAGTTCAACTCTGAGAAATGTGAAGTAATGAGAATAACGCATAAGCAGGACAAAAGTACACATCCTTATTACCTGTCAAATACAGAATTAAGATTTGTTGACTCATATAAAGACCTAGGTGTTAACATGTCAAGAGATTTATCCTGGTCGAATCACGTGGACGTAATTGTGAACAAAGCAAACAAAGTGCTGGGCTTGTTAAACCGTACAGTTGGCAATAAGAACAAAGGCATTTTCTCCATGCTTTACAAGTCATTGGTGAGACCGATCCTAGAATATGCATGTCCTGTATGGTCACCGCACCTAGTCAAAGATATACTAGCCATTGAAAAAGTACAACGAAGAGCATCAAGAATCGCTCTTGGGCAAAAACCCCGTGAGATGCCATACGAAGAACGATGCAAATTACTAAATTGGAACTCACTTGAGCATCGACGAGAGTACCTGTCCTTAGTAGAATGTTACAAAACAGTGTTCGGATTAAATGGTTTAAACTTTAACGACTATTTCGAGTGTTGTAGAAGCAAAAGCACTAGAGCTAACCATCCGTTTAAGATCCAAACGAAATCAGCAAGAATTAATGCCTTCAAGCATTCCTTCTTTGTTAGAATTATTAAGGAATGGAATAATTTGCCAAACCATTTGCTCGGACACGACATCAACGACATCAATGTAAACAGGTTCAAATCAAGCCTTAAAAAGTGGATGAATATTCATTAATCTTATGCCACTGTACCTGATATTATAGATATCATAGATATTTTAGATTTTAAATTTTAGCATGTTTAGACTGTTAATTGTTTACGTAATAGATATTTTAAATTCTTAAATTTTTTAGATTGTCAATTATCTACTTAACAGATATTTTAAATTTTTAAATTTTAAATTGTTAATTACTAATGCAATAGATGTTTTAAATTTTTAAATTTTAGATTGTAATTTTAGTTAGGGGACCTAAATAGGGATAACCTCATGGTCCTCCTTTTCAAATACCATATTTGAATAAAGTATTATTATTAATGCTGCTTACCTTGCCTCCTTCCTTATTGAAAGCTTCCAAGAATGCAGCGAGGGTTCCTGTTGTGTCCGTGATGAAAAGACATGAGAACAAAGGCCTGCTTTCAGTTGCTTTGGTAGTTATGTCACTTACATGTTAGGCTTCTACCTTGAGGGTTGTCCAATACACCCGCATTGTATCGATCCGTTAAAGGCATATTCAGTTCGTTCGATCTGTACGGATCGTTGAGGTGTCTTACGCTCCGTAGAGTAGAGTTTACAGATCGTATATTGCATCTCATTAGGGACACTTAGAAAAAATCCATGCTTCTTACTCCAGTGAGGGGAGCTGAATGTCTAACGATCCGTTCGATCCGTACGGATCGTTGAGGTGTCTTACGCTCCGTAGAGTAGAGTTTACAGATCGTATATTGCATCTCATTAGGGACACTTAGAAAAAATCCATGCTTCTTACTACAGTGAGGGGGGCTGAATGTCTAACGATCCGTTCGATCCGTACGGATCGTTGAGGTGTCTTACGCTCCGTTGAGTAGAGTTTACGGATCGTATATTGCATCTCATTAGGGACACTTAGGAAAAATCCATGCTTCTTACCACAGTGAGGGGGGCTGAATGTCTAACGATCCGTTCGATCCGTACGGATCGTTGAGGTGTCTTGCGCTCCGTTGAGTAGAGTTTACGGATCGTATATTGCATCTCATTAGGGACACTTAGGAAATATCCATGCTTCTTACTACAGTGAGGGGGGCTGAATGTCTAACGATCCGTTCGATCCGTACGGATCGTTGAGGTGTCTTACGCTCCGTTGAGTAGAGTTTACGGATCGTATATTGCATCTCATTAGGGACACTTAGGAAAAATCCATGCTTCTTACTACAGTGAGGGGGGCTGAATGTCTAACGATCCGTTCGATCCGTACGGATCGTTGAGGTTCCTTATGCTCTGTAGAGCAGAGTTTACGCTTCGTAGATTTTTATAGTCAGTGTATAGTTAACGAATTATATTGCGGCTTTGAAAAGTCGTCCTTTTGATTATAACGTCCGATTTGCGGTTCGTCGCTTTTGGAGATGGTAGTTCGCGGGGATCTTACGTTTCGTACTTTCCTAATAGCTTTAGGAGTGGAGGGAATAGGTTTATTCTTTGGTTTTGGGTTGGAACTTTTTCAACGAGTACTACTTTTTTTTCGGGTTTCCGTCGTTCGACGAAATTATTGTTCGAGCCTCACTTGAGCGCGTCGAGCTGATCGTTCGTGTTCACTCGGTGGAGACAATCCTTTGCGGGGTCTTTGTGAAGTTTACAAAATGCATTGGCTAACGGTATTCTGAGGTAGGTTAATTTTGTATATGTTTTTATTGTAATTAGAGGAAAAGTTATCTGGATTCCCTTCCTTGATTTAATATATTTTGGTCTTGAAAACCATTAAAAATGTCGAAGCACATCTTCATATACACGAAATCTTGTTTATGAAAAATAACCTTGAATTAAAATCTTGATTCTCGAATTAAGCTTAAATTATAAGAAACTCAGTTTTGGATATAGGTGTGAGGTTTGTAATGAAGAACCGCCTTGTTTTTTATGATTCCATTCAAGTGATTGTCAAGGAGGAATAAGAACATAAGAAAACTTAATAAATCAGTTAAAATTATTTCCAGTTTCTCTTGTGACTCGTGAGTAAACCTTTGGAGGTCTCAAAAGGGCAACATGATTATTTTCCTGGCGTGATCAATCGATGGCCATCGATAGCAATCAATGTCAATTAGTTAATTGTTGTTGATTGCTATTGGCCAATCGATGGCCAATCACAAGCTTGAGTTCTCAAATGTCATTGATTGCCATCGATTGCCAATGATTATCATTGGCTATCTTTTGCTTTCAAGTAGATTGTCTTCTATCGATCATCTATCAGTAATTCCTGTAATACCACCCCTGTTAGCTCTGTATGTAGTCGTGTTCTGTTGCTCGGGTCTATTGCTATGGCTTTTGCACGGGAAATAAGTTTAATAATAATGTTTAACACTATATGTTCTTATACCCGGGACTTATAACATCAACCCTCTTTAAAAATACTTCATTTTACTTAGGAAAAACGCATGGCAACGTCACTTTCCTATCCCATGCCCTCTTCTGGCGGCGTAAACAAACGCAGGCTCAGAGTACCATAAACTGCATTCTTAATTTCATCTGGCAGCTGATAGCTTGGGTGTAGATCCCTGCCCTGCGATTTTAACAACTGCTATAATGAAATTATATAGCTCCATGTCACCATATTTCTTCTGTCTTGAAGCATTTCTTTATTACCTCCCCAAAAATATGGAAATCAATGCCAAAAGATGATAGTCAATGACAATTGATGATAATCGATGACAATCGCCGACAGTCGATGATAATCGATGATAATCGATGGCAATTGAAAAATACAAATTTTTTGGCCATTGATTGGTCATCGATTTCCGATATCAATCGATTAATTGTTTTTGATTGATATCTATTGCTATCGATTGTTATCGATTATCGGTTTCACGATTGATCATGCCGGGTTATTTTCTGTCTAAATTTTCCTATGCTGTTATAAACATGGCTAAAGTTTACTTTAATTCTATTGATTGTTTTACATCAATAGTTTTGTTTAATTTTCAATTTCAACATCTTTATTTTATATAGTAGAAACATCAGGCTATAACATATTAAATTAGTGTAGTATTTCTTTGTGTAAATTTGTGTGGTAATTATTCTGCATATTATGTTTAATTGGTTCACATCGCAGTGGAGGTACTCAGTATATTTTTGAGTGGGTATGCGCCACTGAGACTTTGAAAGTCTTCCCGTATACCAGACCACCTTCAGCCGATTTTGGAACCCTATTCTAGACAAGACCCCCCAAATTACCCTACTCTATTTTACCGTACTCTACCCAACTTGCTCTTTTTAGAAGTGTATCACTATTAGTGACAATAATGTAATACTGTATACAATCTGTTAACAGCGTTGTTGCGGTGATTTTATTCACACATCAGTAGGAAAGCCTCTTCCTCTTTTGGGTTTTATTTTTATTCTGTACTTAATTCTTCATACCATTAATGTTGAAGAAAATTTTTGAAACTCAGATTATTTCAACTTTTGTGCCGTTATTATGTTAGCGATTGTACTCTAAGCCAATTGTTAGTTTGTTCTGACTGTTGAAGAACATTATGGAAACTCTGATTATTTCAACTTTTGTGCTGTTATTTAATGTTAGCAATTGGACTTTAAGCCAAATGTTAGTTTGTTATGTTTTAGAACTTTTTTGAAACTCAGATTATTTCACCTTTTGTGCTGTTATTAATTATGTTAGTGATTGAACTCATTTTAAGGCAATCATTAGTTTGCTATGTGTAGAACATTTTAGAAACACGGATTATTTCACCTTTTGTGCTGTTATTATGTTAGCGATTGAACTCTAAGGCAATCATTAGTCTGTTATCACTTATGTGTAGAACATTTTAGAAACATGGATTATTTCAACTTTTGTGCTGTTATTATGTTAGCGATTGAACTCTAAGCCAATTGCTAGTTTGTTTTGTTGAGAAACACTTAATTTTTTGGAAACTAGGTTACTTCAAATTTTGTTTTATCTCCTTTCCAAGTAGTCTAACTGGAAAGGAAGTAGTAAATTTCAACAAATTGAGTAATAACACATAATTTGCTTTTAACCTTTTCCCTTGCTCTCCAGGCACACATTTTTGCTGCTAACCATTTGTGCAATTGTCAACAGAGGCAATATAATGATATAAGAATTTCAACATGGAAAAGTGTTCACCTCTGCAGGGTGAGACGAAGGGCAAGCTGTTATTCCATTTTACTAGCCCTAAGCTCTGAGGTGGTAGCCCGAAATTAATTCATTGAATAAAGACAATAAAATTTATTTACTGCACAAAATACATGCTATGTGGAGCAAAGATCAATTAATTCTACAGCAAATTATCATGATTGTGCACTCTATTCGTTGTGATGAGCGTAGATTCTATCAGTTAAATGTCACAAAGTTGTAAAAATTACGCTTCGTCGACTTGATTCAAGATGGCAATTTGCATAATTAATTGTGTGCAAACAGGTGTGAAAGTATACACATCCTCTAATTAAAATACCTTTCAATAACATGCAACCTCTGAAGTTTGAAGCCCAACTGAATTTGAGTTGCCAAATTCAGGGTGCGGCTTATCTGCGGGTGTTTATGGTACATGACTCTTTGTTTAATACCAGAATTTTAATTGGCAGCTCTGGCACTTATCTAGTCGGTTGCAAGTTAGAATGTAAATCAGCCATTGTTGCATTCAAAACATTACTTGGAAAAGAAAACAGAATACAGTACAATGTACTGTTAACCTAGAACAGTTATTTTGAGATTGCTTTCTTAGCTGAACTACAGCTTTTGCCACTGTAATTTCCTTGCTGCTTCCTCTTGCTGTCAACTTTCTTTCTTGATTTCTAACCAAAGCGTCCTCAACTATAAGATTATTTATTTCGCAATGTGGTCACCAGCTTAGCCACTTCACAGCTAGAAAGTTCCCTTCAAATACAAATTGACAATGCATATTTGCTTAAACACTGAGGTGAGAGACATGTTTCAGTTTATAGCAAGATGACTGCTTCATTGTTCGGAGTACAGTAAAGAGTCAGTAAACCCCCTGTATGTGTAATACTGTAGACAAAAGAGTCAGTTTTATAATATTATTTTTGTTCCGGTTTGTATATTGTTTCGTTTAGGTAAATAACTTTATATAAACTTAGAACAGAGGCATATTCATTGTGAAGAGGTTCAGTATATTATTATCTCAGAATTACTGCTGTCACGTTACGCGACTCTCTATAAGACGGCAGTTATGGTCGGTCCCGACAGTGTCTGTCTTAGAGAGAGTTGACTGTACGCCCAATTAGGTTTCATGTTATATGAAACATACATTAACAAATTTAGAAGTTCTATTTCCATTCACTGATAATGAGACAGAAAGATGACTGGGTAGTTACCATGATTACAAATATACTTTGTAAATGTAAACACGGGGATGATCGAATGAGAGCAAAAATCAAGACCCAAAAAATCCCTAGGGCTTCCAACAAACCCAAAAAAATCTCTGGACCAAGAATTAACCCCTAAAAAATCCCATGCCGAATTTCTGAAAAAATGTAAACATTTAAAACATTAGAAATTGAATGTTTGTGTTTGTTTATTCATCATATCATCTGAATAATCTTTCCTTCATCTGGTTTAACAACACTAGGGACATCCAAGTGCACTTTGCCTAGGTCAGTAACACCCAAAGAAATCCCTACTTAAATCAAGCCCATCAAAAATATGCTTGCCAAATTTTCCTACCCAAAAAAATCCCAGAATTAAAAATCTCAAACCCTAAAAAAATCCTTCTCTCATCCCTGTCACTTGAAATCCTGAGTACCCCTCCCCTGGGAGCATAGGTATGTTTAGAACTCAAATTAATTAAGTGTAATTCAATACTATACTACCTCAAAAGTAATGCCAAATGCCCTTTAATGTTACACCATGTAAACCTGTTATCTTAAATGAGTGCAAAGTATTTCAAATTTGCAAATTTAGTTTCCTCCTATTAGTGATTACGAGGCCCTACAAAAGATATCGATACCCTCCCCTCCACAAAGATTTTAACAGCAAGACTATTTTCAGGGACACCACCGAGACAACTTAGCTGAATGAACCCAGGTAATTAAGAACACAAACAATTCATTACACAATTTATATTTCAGAAATTACTGGTACATTGAATAATACAGAAGAAAAAAATAAATTAATAATATAATTCTTCCAAGTTTGGCAGACATGGACCTCTCAAAGCCCGTAAACCTCAAAATTGTGTGGGTGGGTCCACTTATAGTACAGTTGAATCCCGATAACTTGAACCTTCAAGGGAAATCGAATAAGGTTCGAGTTATCGGGGGTTCAAGTTATCAAGGGTAAAATTAGTAAGAAAATTACCTGGAGGGGAATTGGAAAAGGTTCGAGTTAATGGGAGGTTCCAGTTATTGAGGGTTCGAGTTATCGGGATTTTAACTGTAGTTGCACTGCAATACATATTGAATATATAACCTGAGTTCAATTATTCACATTAATTTATGTATCCTCTATTCCAGAAAGCATTTTGTTATGACGATGCTTGTCACTTGAAAAGTACCATCACAGCAACATCCAACCGCATGGGAGCAATGGAGATGGTGGTGGATTAGTTCCACTTTCAGAACCACATGGATGGATGGTGCAAGGCAAATTGCCATCCACACAAAAGCAGTAAACTGCCGGTAACTGCAATATCTATCCAAAGAGTTATTCAATTACATTTTATGATACTGATGAAGTATGTGAACACAACTGTGAAGGTACTATTTTAATACTTCACCTGATTCCTAAGATGAAAACGAATAACAAGTTTCAAGATTAGTGAAGGAAAAAGTTATTTTTAGTAGAAAATTCCATCAGTATCAATGAAATGAATGGAACATTAATTTTCCTGATCATTTACATAGATCTGCCATGAAACAGATCCTGAAATAAAACTTTTGTGATTAACCTATTTAGACAGCATGGGCAAAAGGTTTTGGAAAAGTGAATGTCAAATGATTTGAAAGATAGCTGATGTGCACATAAAACTGAAATGGATGTATTCAACATCAGTCAATTTAAGTATGCATTTGACTTTTGGAAGCATCAGACAACCCAGTGAAAGTCAACCAAACATGTGAATCTAACAATACAAAACAAATTCAAATTTGAATTAAATTGTAGCATACAGCAGACAACCCTTGAATCCAAAGGCAAATGTTAAGACCAACCATTGTCAAAATAAAGAATTAATACCAATTTTCTTCCATTTTAATTACAGGATGTCAACACTGAAGTTATTCTCTTGGCTGTCAAAGTTTTGTTGTATATAACAAAACATATGAATTGATGGCATTACCAATCGATGAAATGGATGATCAGAAATTCAATCGATAAATTGATATCAATCGATAAAATTAGCTAACTGATATTGATTGGTATCGGCAAATCGATGATTAATCGATAGTCACAAAAAATTTCATCAATTGGCATCGATTGAAGTTCCAAGTGAAATTGAGCCACGAAGCGATGACAAACAAGTCGCGTAGCGGTGAGTTTTCGCTGCCTCGTGTATGTGTCATGTTTCACCACTTCGCAACTCAATTTCACTTGAGTTTAGAAGCAAGAATAAATTGGAAAAAACCTCTGTGGAGAGTAAATCACTTATGCATTGAATTTATTTCTGATGTATGTTGTTTGTTAATTTATTGTTTATCCGCTAGTACCGTGACACCCGGGTGTGATAGGAGCTACCGTGGTGGATCAAAAGGGCTCGGAAAGGGGAGATGGAGATGCCAAGACAGGGAAAGGACAATCCAGAAACATTAGATACTTAATATATAAATGTGATTTTTATAATGTGGAAAATTGTTGAATCTGGCAAAATAATCTCCTTCTTGTATTTTGGAAAGAACACTGAATCATAAACCATGCTTAAGATAATTTAGAGAGTACAAAAACTGTATTGGGATAATCAATAACAATCGATGACAATCAATAGCAATCAATGACAATCGATAATAATCGATGCCAATCGATAATAATCAATGCCGATCGATAATAATCGATGCCAATCGATAAGGTCACAAAAATCTTTGTCATCGATTGGTCATCGATTATCAATATCAATCGATTAATTGATATCAATTGCCATCAATTGATATTGATTTTAATCGATCATCAACTTCATCGATTGGTAATGCCGGGTTTTATATGATGTGGACATCCACAATGAAGATATAAATAGAAAGGCAGTCTTTTAAACCTGGGGATGGAGGTGATCTGAAAGGCCAAAAATTGTAGGGAAATGTATTTATGTTAATTGGAATGTCAGGAGGGGTGGGGTCCCTCGGAAAAATCTCTTTGTGGGCATGGTATCGATAATTTCTGGAAACACATTGTTATTAATAAATGTTTCCTATATCAAATAATCCTTTGTAATTTGCAAAGTAAATTTTTAAGACCCTCTATTATTTTAAGGAAATGTGCAGCTCCACAAAATTTCCATACTGGTCCCCCCCCCCTCCATTTCCATCCCCTAAATTACAGTTGAGCTCCAAGCTTTCCTTCAGAAATCTATACTCTAGACGCTCCCTCATGTAGAAATTTCAAATCACCTGACTCTTGATGTAGGCATGATTATTTTATACAACAGCACAATATCAACAACGACACAGCATATATAGCTTGCAATTGAAATATTCACTGTTTACATCATTGATACATGTACAGTGCATGGTTTAGAATGTTCATTTTTTATATTCTTCCATTGTAAGATTATATATATATGTAACTCTACTAATGTGGTTTATCTAATCACGTGTAAGAAATGTTCGTTGCAGTATGTGGGCTCCACAATCACAAAGTTTAGACTTAGATTTAATAACCACAAGTCTAGGATCAGGCGACACGAAACGTTAGGGCAGGCCGAGAAAAGAGCTGATGATCTCTTGTACCGACATTTCTGTAGTGACGGACACAATGGACTTAGTGACTTAAAGATACAATTGATAGACCGGGTTAATGGTGAACAACAGCTGCGAGAGAAGGAGGGCCAATGGGCCTATAAATTGAACACTTTAGATCCGAATGGATTGAATGATAATGATTTTTTCTTTGTGCAAAATAGGCGCTCTAGACGTACGTGAACTGATGTAGAGTTAATTAGCGCGCGCGTGCAGGAGAGTAAACGGTTTATTTAAGCGCGCGCGTAGATGTTTTATTTGAAACTTGTAAAGATAGTATGACGCGTGCAGGGCAACTGAAATTTACCCTGATGAAGACTCTTGTATGGAGTCGAAATATAGGTGTGTAAAAAAGATTATTGTTTGTCTTCATTTGTGATGACTTATATTTTTTATGAAGATTGATGGTTGCGACAGATGTTTGTGAAGAGTAGTATATATATATATATATATATATATATATATATATATATATATATATATATATATATATATATATATATATATATATATATATATATATATATAAAACACATCATGACCAGTTGCAAAGGAGTGTTAAACATTTTAAGAGTTTCCTCTGATACTAATCAGTGGTGGATCTTTTTGAATGTTCATTGTTAAATTTTTCCACTGTAAGATATATAGAAGCATCTCATGATCAATTGCAAAGGAGTGTCAAACATTTTCAGAGTTCAGTTCCTCTGATAAATAAAAGTCATTGGCAGATCCAGGGGAGGGTCCCGAAGGGCTCGAGACCCCACCTTATTTTTTTGGAAATAGCACATTTTCTTCGAATTAAGAGCCACAATTGAATTATCTTCGCAGAATTCAACATTCATAGTCAAGCAGGCCCCTCCTTAGCTGAAGGTCTGGATCTGCCACTGAAAGTAATTTTTAGCGAACCAGTTATTAGAATGATCATATAACCTCTATAAAACAATTAGAAACAGTTATAAAATAAATAAACAGGCTTTTGGGGTAGAATTATGAGAGCATGTCACACCACTAAGGAAGATAATAGTAACAAGCAGTAATTTTAAATGTTCATTTTTAAAATCCTCGACCCTAGAAAGGAGACCACATTTTTGAAGAAACGGTCTTCTGCATATGTTTATTACATCTTTATAATGACAAAATTAATACAGACATGCAATCATAACAGTAAAGTTCTTCCTTTAAATAAAATAAGATTTTATTATATATATCTTGTCTGTTTCTACTGGCGCACTTTTGCTACGAAAATCGACGAACGGTAAGCGGTGAGGCCGGGATGAGAGGGCGGCGAAGCCGTGATCGCGGCTTTGCTGCTTACCATTCGTCGTTTTTCGCAGCAAAAGAGAGACTGCTCACACGCGTTTTATAGGAAAACAATTTTGGTGTTTTCCCACATTTACAACAAAGAATATACACTTAAATGTTGTCTACTAGCGCACTTGCTACGACAAATATTTCCTTTCGAGGAAGAATTGCGAACCAGAATTTCAAGCCACGGGCGTTTTATAGAAAGCATGTCTGGTGTTTTCCACGTTTAGAACGAAGAATATACACTTGCCTCTTGTCTGTTCTACTAGCGCAGTCTTGCTACGATCAATATTCCCTTTCGTGCAAGGATTACGAATCGTGCGCGTTTTATAGAAAGCATTTCTGGTGTTTTCCACGTTTAGAACGAAGAATGTACACTTATATCTTGTCTGTTCTGCTAGCGCACTCTTGCTGCGATCAATATTCCCTTTCGTGCAAGGATTACGAACCGCGCGCGTTTTATAGAAAGCATTTCTGGTGTTTTCCACGTTTAGAACGAAGAATATACACTTGCATCTTGTCTGTTCTACTACCGCACTCTTGCTACGATCAATATTCCCTTTCGTGCAAGGATTACGAATCGTGCGCGTTTTATAGAAAGCATTTCTGGTGTTTTCCACGTTTAGAACGAAGAATATACACTTATATCTTGTCTGTTCTACTAGCGCACTCTTGCTACGATCAATATTCCCTTTCGAGCAAGGATTGTTCATTTAATGAGATGCACGAACTGCGAATCGAACGATCCGTTAACTCACATGGCCTCTTTGATTTGATTTAATGAGATGCACGAATTGCGAATCGAACGATCTGTAACACACATGGCCTCTTTGATTTAATGAGATGCAATATACGATCCGTAAATTCTACTCTACGGACCGCAAGGGCCCTTAACGATCCGTACCAATCGGACGAACTGAAACTCTTCTCTACGGACTGCAAGGGTCTTCAACGATCCGTACAGATCGAATGAACTGAATTTGCTTTCAACGGATCGTTACAGTGCGGGTGTATTGGACATGAGTGTCTACCTTTGACCATGACATTTACTCTGGTTCCAAACTCTGTGATACATTGCATGCCTCCTCCCAAATTGGTTACTTTGTTGTCGGAGAGAATGATTTTTGCTTCATCCCAAATTTGTGTTAAGATTTGAGCAGCAAATTATTTTCCCCAAACTGCGACCACATTTTGACTCACAGATTATCAGGATTCCAATTTAATGACATACAACTATACATTTTATTATTATGAAATTCTCTTTCCAACAAAAGGTGTTTTAATGTACTAAATATCAATTTATGCCTTTCAGGGTAGGTAACTGTTTGCGATAATCCCAAGATGAAAATACTGTCATATTTCACCATGGAAGAGACCCCTGCCTGGTTTATATCTATAATAGCCAGATTGTACATTTTCATAGGAACAGAATGCCAGAAACCCCTTGTGAATATCATAAATAGAACAGAAATTATGCAAGTTTTTGTTACTTTGATCGCGCTACAAATGTTTAGCATTGTCAGTAAACAAACTGATCTTAAATGTAATTACATAAAAGAGTTGGAAAAATAACCTTCCATTTGCTCAAAAGGTATTCCGAAAGCACAAAACAGTATGTCTGAATAAAATATAATACTCTTGGAACAAAAGTGTGTTGCAGTCACTTGTTGCTAAAAGTCATGAAGGCTAAACTCTCAATTTCTAACCTTCAGCAGAAAACAATGTTGTTTGAGAAAACACAAAGTACTTTGAAACTTGTCCACAAGTCTTTACTACTGCCAATAAACATGTGATGTGTGCCACTTTCCCAACAGTTTCGAGCCTGGTTGATGCATAGCTCGGTGCTACTACATGTGACACAGACAATATATGACTTGTACCGAAAACTTTTTCCCAGCTTTTCAGTGATGGCTTTCTTTGCACAAACAGCACAGTCTTTTCTTGTACCAGTCACCTCCAGGACATGCCTTTTGTCATTTAGCTTCTTTTCATCTGTCGCAAATAGTGGGAGGCCGGAAGGTCAGCCAGCTTTCTGCAATCAGCTGGTGAGCCACTTCCAGTCGTAAGTTGATAAACTACTGGGAGGACTGGGGATTTGCTTTCCTCATTATAATGAAAGAATCAAGAAGGCAAACCTCCAAGGCCATACCCTTATAGCTTCTTCCAAGCTTTCCTTGATTTTCTGACGACAGAAAATGTCTTGATAAGCTGATCCGATAGGTCCACCCCAGCCATGTACTTTTGTTAGTCTACTTGGGCGGGAGGACAAGGAACATCCACTTGCTGTCACCCATTTTGACGTGGTATTGTTGGAAGGGTGCCATCAGGATTTTTAGGTGGATGAACTGTTGAAAGCAAGTAAACCAAACGCTTATCAAACCAGCTCATTGCAACCAGCTGGTCATAGCATATTCTAAAATACAAGCAAAGAAATTTAGGTTTCAATTTAATGTTATTGCTATCCAGCAAGTGATACAGGCCGTGGCCAAATCAACAAAGACCTTCTGGCTTATCTGAGCATTTTTTAACAATCCTGTTCACCACTGCCATTATCTGTGAAATTTCCTCCTCATTATAGTCCATAATGCCTGATCTTCCTTCCCCTGTCAATTCAGGATCCAAAAGCTGCATGTGTCTGGGCACAGTTGTATCTAAGCAAATGCTCTTCACTGTATCAAAATAAGCAGCCTTCAATTGGAGCTTTTCTAATATCTCCTAAATCAACAAAATTCCAAAATATCATACACAATGTAGTATTCCAGTATACCACCATAAATCCTTACAGAAGTTTTAATTGCAATTTCTTCATATACCTTACCTTTTTAACCAGAATTTTTCCATATTATTTTATCCATGGAATAACATGATAGCTATAAAACTGTGCATGCATGGATGGTCAATTGTTTACCCTAATGATGACTTTGAAATAATAATAATAATAATACTGTTATATTTCTACTTCTAAATCTTAAAATATACAAAATAAATTTGTCTCATAAGAGATTCACACTTGCTCTATAAAAAAGATTGCAATAATATATTTGTAATAAAAAGTCTAACCTTTCCAGTTGAATATAAAAGGGGTGCATAATTCATCTGGCTCCTCATACCAAGGTGTGATTCCAACAGTAGTTAGCAAAACAGCCCAGCTGCCCTCACTGCTTACAAAGAGGACCTTAATTCAATCATGGTCTTCTCAACAACAGGTTTTAAGTCTGCCCTTAAGTCGTGACAACCTTCCAGAGTTTGCCTTTTGGTGACTTTTTGGTAAGGTATCACAGCTATTCTTGAAAATACCCTAAATTAAAAAAAGCAAAAACATCAAACATTAAAACTCAATTACTCAAATAAAGTTCCTCATGACTGTTAAGCATAATTAACAGAAATAAACATTCTTGTGATGCATGTGGAATATTACTATTTGTAGCTGATTATCTCTCGAAAATACAGAAGAAACCAGAGTGTCAGGGTTACCCCCCTCTTAACCAAGATAAACTTGAAATTTATAAACATTGGCAGTTTGGGTCTCTGATAACACCTTGAGTTTTATACCCCATTGGATTGGTTTATTCTTGATGTATTGTTTGAATGAAAGTCTGCTCTTGTGAGGGATTATGGTTTCATCAATCGCAATGCCCCTTGAAAGTTTACATTCCCTGCTGATGTTCAACAAAATGATGTTCAGAAGTTTCCTGACTCTGTAAAGTGTATCATATCCATCAGCACCAACTGGGAGTGCAACTGAATTATCAGCCTGATGAAAATGATGCCAGATTTGTAAAAACCAGGTGCGTGACATAACTGCACTGATACCTTCTTAGTGAACAAGATAATGTTCTCTCCAGTACATACGAAAACATGGCTAATGCCCATCAAAATCATTATACCCACAAAGGCTTCCATTTTGTCCCTTGTCACTGGGCTCCATGACTGTTTGTTTGCTTGGGTCAGTTCTGACCATAAAATTTTAATTATTGTTGGTTTCCCGAACCAGCATTTTCCAGATGTTATCAGTGAAAAGAAGATCAAAATAAAACTTAGCTGAATTTTCCTCCAGGTTAACAAATCGTCTAGAAGGTCCTGGTGCTATCTCAGTGAACTGTGGGGGTACTGTGTGTACTCCTGCATCTTTAGTCCACTGTAATTCTAGATCAGCATTTCGTGGGTTTTCTTCTATTTGCTTGATCACGCGGCAGAGCACCACAGCAAGGTGCTCAATAACCTCCTCTAAAGTGCAGTCATTGTCCTTGACTTCCATGCAAGCCTTTTGTTCGACCACGTGCACTTGCACAATGATCATGGCTGCCATTGCTGTTGGTTTCTTCATTGCTAACATCTGAATGTTTAAAATAAAGATATTCCCATAAAAAAGAACTAGAAAATGAAGCGACACTGTTCATAAATGAAAAATGTTTGATTCCAAATATAAACAGTGTGCACAAACTTACCAGTATTTTCCATTAGTTCAGCGTCATTTTCGCTTTAATCGCCATTGTTTTCGCTTTTTGATGAAACATGCGAGAAGTCTTCTTCGTTTTCATCGTCAAAATCACTGACATCACCATTTACCACTCTCTCCACAACCTTGTCAAACTGAAATACCATGCGGCCATTTTTAAATCGCCAGTAAAACATCTGGAAAGAAAATATTGAAGAAGTGCCTTTTGAAATCAAGAATTTGACAAAAACTGAATCTATGTGAGTGAGGTATTTTTGGGTATCCCATAATAGTGTTTCTACTTCAATCCCAGAATGCCTGTTTCCAGTTAATCACGAGGTTTCCATCTGTCTTGAGAGGCTGAGGCGGTTTTGAGCCAGAAGGTAGAGTTGGAATTGCTGACACCATGTTATCTGGTTCTTGTCCTGTTGCTGGAGTTGATATCCGTGGAGCCATGGGCTGTGTTCCAGTATCTTCACCATCACTCATTCTGCTTATTGTGTAGACCCCACTTCTGACACCATGTTTCGATGATCGAAAAGTGAATCCAAAAAATACAGCTTTCTGATTAAACCAATGAATTTATTGTAGCATTGTTCAGAGTCAAGCACATGGTTCTAAAAACACACCTGTCACACAAGCTAAAATCAAATCTCAAACTGCAGTATAATTTAATCCCTGTCGTAACATCCTGTTCAACTTTGCTCTTAGGCTCACATTGGGAATAAATCTTCGGTGTCGTTGTAGGGACAGCAACTTGGTGATGTCTGTGAGTTGGCTGAGCCAGTGCTCCTGCCTTGAACTTTTCAAGCTGGTTGTAAACTTGCTTCCTGTCTCTCAGGATGTCTCATGGAGAAGATATGGAGACTACATCACCTACTTCCTTGATGATGTGTTTGCTACTCTTACTACCCACTTGTTTCACTCCCTTTAGTGCACTTGGATTTGTTCTCACTTTTTTTTGTAATTTCTATGATATTAGTTTATCCTGTGAACATTTACTTTGTGACATGCTTATCCTCCAGCAGTGCTATGAATTGCTACTCTGCACTTATCAATGTGATACCTAATTATTAACTCTTGAAAAACCTGAGAGTGCCTTTAATGAGATAAATGTTAAATCAACATAATTATCAGAAACTTGCATTCACTTCTAAAAGATCAAACAAAGATCTTCCAATGAAAGTATGATATCCTGTCCTCATCCTGCCCAAGATCAGATTTATCACCTTGACAATGCATCTGTGTCTTTTTTTACTTTTTCAATGGTGTTGATATTTGTCAACAAGGAATATGCAATGGTTTCAAGTGGCATACCATGAAATATCCCACGAGTGACTTGATTTTTCAGAATACACAAAAGCTTTCAGTTGAATGTGTTGTTACAGAAAATGTCCATACCCCTTCCACAGAAGTGGTTTGGTCGAACCGTTCCCCCTTCAAGAAATTCCAGTTAAGCCCCACACTTTCCTATAAAAATGTTGGCTTATGGCACCATTCCCCCTCATCCCATCTGCCACACTTGTCACTTCTTCATAATTTCCATTGACTTTCCATTGGATGGGTATGGATATTTTCTGGAAGTTGTCATTCCATATCAATGGTAGGGGAGGGACAGGGAAAAAAATTCCTAATGGCATTAGCAGTTGGGGGTAGGGGGACTAAAAAGTTTACTTCAGTATGTAGGGAGTATGTAGGATTAAAACCTGTTAAAGGATAACCTTTTTCTGATCATATAATGGATCTTTTCTGAAAATTTGAATGAAACTGAATGAAAATTGAAAAAGGTTATGCCTATTTCTTTCCGGTGCCTTCACATGGACTATTTTGCCTTTTCTCTACAAGTTGAGATATGGCCGATGCAAGTGCATGTTGGCCAAGGAAGTCAAACAAAATTGAATATCATTTATTACAAAACAAATAACTTGAATGTAATAACATCCAGTTAACAAAAATAGAAACCTGCATGCACCACAGCTGGACATGTAAACCCCTAAAAACCACCACCATGACTAGGTGGGAAAAGGGGACTGTGTACCCCAACCTGTGCTATGATGCTACCTTTGGGGTTTTAAGGTGCCTTAACCTAACAAAAAAGCAATCTTAAACAAATGTCTACATAAAGTCAAAAAAACACATGCGTGGAAGCTTACTCGAAGACGCCATTTTGAAAATAGCCTTTGTTGTAACGCAACTTTCGCTCAAGGTTAATTTTGACTAGCCAATAAAGTACATGCATTGCAAAATGTGTTTAAACTGATTGGCTACAGTCACAGACTATTTTTAGGGTAAAATTGGTTTGGTAACGCCAAAAAGCCGTTGTTATAATAATTGATATCTGGATATGAAAATTTGCAGCCGTCATCACCAAAGGGTCAATCTAATAAAAATATATGGTGAAAGGCTTATGGATGCAAGCTATAGATTTGGGGTTCGGCTACTTGAGGGACTGAAAAGTTCTTCTGGTTCTCCTTTTTATGTTGATCTTGGTCTGGATATTTGGCGATGCGTTTCACACACCAAAGGCACTCCTTCACAACACCAAGGACATTTCCTCTTTCAGAAAGACAATTTTGTGAAGTTGAAATTTTTACCAAAGACTGGTGGTACATGCAAAACCAGCATGGAGAGGGAAATGCCATTGAATTTCCAATTAAGTTCAAGCCTGTGTTGTCATGGTCTGTAGCACATAAGTTTAAAAAGCATGGAGTACTCTGTATGGCTCCCAGGTACCTGAAAGAAAAGCTTTGCATAGAAATTTCAAAAAGAGTTTGCAACATGGATAATTTAGAGTAATTTAGAGCAATGACTTAAGTTTATTACTGATTACTATGTCAAACCAAAGATATCAGTTTACAAAGACTGGATGCCATTTTCCATTATGTGTCATAATCACTTACGCATGCATTTGGGCGAAGAGCTTTTAGGCCAGTGAATTCTTTTGCTTACAATAAAAAAAGCCTTGTCTTGTGTCTTGTAACTCTTTAGGAAGGAATTATACAGTTTTTACTAAAACACGAACAGAGCAGCGAGGATTTCTTGATTTGCGTTGGAGCGGCAAAAAAGAATTATAAAAAAGCCATAACCAGTTCTGACCGCCACAAAGTTGTGATTAAATGTGATTGTTTTACGATGTTCTATACGCATATATCTCCATTGTTGCAACTTGGTGTTATTGAAATGGTTCCTTTTACATCATACACAAGGCTAATTAACCAATTTGCGTTGAAATTACAGTGATTCATAAACATTTAAAATGTACATATAAGAAGCATGTACCTGATTTGCAATTGTCTCTACTCCGCATTCCAGAAAAGTTCAATGAACGATGATCGGATTGGCGGGAGCACCATTTGGCGTGGTAATCGCGATCCAGTAGCTTATGCATGGATGCAGTTTTTTGTTTACGATAGATGGATGCTCTGATAGCCAGGTTTGGCTTGAATTAGACGAAACCTGACTTGGTGAGATGCAATCATCTTCACTGTCAGCATCATCGGGATTTTTGGCCCCCTTTTTGTTGGCTTTTCTCGCGGGACCTTGAGTGCTGACAGCGCTAAAAAAGAATGTGACGCTTCCAATGCCTATGAAGAAAAGTTGAAAATATGTGTTCATAACTCAAGGTGTAGATAAACGATCATATGTTCAATGTTCCATGAAATCTGTAAAATCCCCAAGATCCACCCATATACGAGAAAGAAAATCCATGTGTTGCCATTATATATTTATGTTTCCATGAAATCCGTAATATCTACCCTTCTAGGGGACTGCTTGATAGTAAACTATATATGAACGGGGCTCGATTTGTTTAAAAGAACATAAACGGCCAATACCAACCTTTCAATGCTTTGTCGCAAGCGTCTCTCGTTTTGCACACTTCATCCCAAGCTTTCTGCAAGCGGTCATCGATGTTACAAACACATCTGGCACTCACTACGCTGCATTTGTTGACAATGATTGGACTAAGATAACATAAAGTTGTGTCTTTGATTCTTTCGCTCTTGAGCTAGCGACATGGATGATTCGTCCTTCTCAACATCTTTTGACTAACTTGGGCCAACAGAAGTGTTCAACTTTTATAGGTAACGGATTTACAAAGTTGATTTGAATAAATATCGGAGTGAGGTATTGTAAATGACTGCATGTGCACGTGAAATAGACTATGATACTATTGTGTGCTTTTAATGTCGTGGGCAGAAAATACATTTTTTTCGTTTAATGGAGCTTTTGTATTTGATAGTTGTGAGAAAATTGTCAGCATTCTATGTGGCTTAAAAAGTTAACATTCATATACTAATGAACCATTCACGACTCCGTTAAATCCGTAACATCCTAAAATCCACACCCCGAAGGAAATATTGCTCATGATCTGATATGCACCTTTTCCAACAACAGCACCGTAACAACCACCCTTCTACGAGAAAGAAAATTGATGTATCTTCATTATATATTCATTTATCCGTGAGATCTGTGACATCTGTAAGTCTGCAGTGTGTGATATGGAATATATAACATATTAAGACGGAATCTGCCAGGACTTCGAGTAGTGATTGGACAAAATTATGTACCAAAATTATTTACACCTTATTGCAAGCTTTTGTGTTACTGCTTCAAATATCTTATCAAAAGAAATCTTTTCTAACAACAACACCAAACATCGAAAACCGATTTTGAAGTTCCGCTGAATTCCACTAAATCGCTTAAAAGACGTGAGCTTTTGCCTATAGCTTGTGAACTTTGAATTTCATTTTCTCAGGCTCTGATAAGAAATTGTTGTACCAAAATTATTTACACCTTATTGCAAACTTTTGTGTTACTGCTTCAAATATCTTATCAAAAGAAATCTTTTCTAACAACACCAAACACCGAAAACAAATTTCGAATTTCCCACTGAATTCCACTGAATCGCTTAAAGACGATTTTACAAAATGGCTGCACGTGAGAATTTGCCTATACCTTGTGAACTTTGAAATTCATTTTCTAAGACTCTGATAAGAAGTTGTTGTCGGTGTTATCAGGGATTATTACTTACATATTTACCTTTTATTTAGGGTAGAAAATAACGCAATAGGATTTAAATTATTCTGGTAATCGATTTTTGTCCAACTTAAATAAATATTACTTGACGTCCTGGTGGATTCCGTCTTAAATACTCATATTATCGAGGAATCTTTTAGAAGTGCAAAGTCCATTGGTCAGATGTCCAAGGAGCATCACTTGGAAAAGGATGAAGCAGACAGCTTGTATCATTGCCCGATACAAGAGTGTGAACATGATGGATTTCAAAGTCAGAGAGGCTGTACAAAACATGTTAGCACTAAGCACAGTTGGTTCTTTTATTTTGACGAAAGGCCCAATTCTAAACAAGTAACAAAGTCACTGACGACTGGAAGAAATGAAGATGAGACAAGCGAAACCACAAAGCACAACGTGAAGTTACTTTCGTTATTCCATTATCATGTAACATTGGCGAAGTATTCACGAAATGGTTGACAGGAAGTGCTGGCGGTTGCAAGAAAGATCATGCCGCTCAACAGATAGTGACAAGGTGCTTCAAATTTCTTAGATTTTGCTGTGAAGATGAGGAAGAGTTAACGTTTGAAGTGGTCGACTTTAGTTTGTGTTCTCCAAATCTGTTGTTTAACTTTATTGACTACTTACAAGATGAATGTAAACTCGGCCATGGTGGGCGTTTGGGCGACTTCAGAAAACTTCATGGCGCATCAGAAGCAGTTCTAAGAAAGTTCTCTACGACAGAGTTGTACTTCAATAGAGCCCGCAAAAAAGTTGCAAAGATGATGAGATTGCAGTGGACACAAGATTTAGACATCTAGACTCTGGAAGCAAGAGGGCACTGGGCGACAATGGAGGAGTTATTGGAGGTGGCGAAATTTCATCTGCCGCGTTACGAAAATACAGTGAAAATGTGCAAAACCAGTCCAGCCCTGCAGGTTAATCCCTCAGACCTAACATTTCCACGAAACTTGTAGCAATGTATCTGTTCATCAAGGTGAAGGGATCTCTACCCATGACTTATCAATATTTGACGGTGGACATGATTGCCACAGCTAAGGAAAATGGTGGATTTATCGATCAGAAAACATTCAAGACGGCTGGAAAATATGGCTTCGATTCTTTGATTCTGACCGACGCAAACATTCACGTTCTTCACGGCTACATCTCGAATGTTAGACCGTTGCTTAAACCCCATGTTGTTCGAAGCAGATTAACACTAATGCAAGATTAAAAGTTGATCAAGGGTTCAATTTCTTTTTGATAAAAGTGTTTTTATTGCTTATATAATGATACATGTAAACATGTAGCCATGAAAAAGAAAACAAAGGCAAATAACAATAACAGTAGCAAAATGCAGTGTCTGAGTCACAAACAATGTAATGATTTACAGTGTATAGGATTTGTGTTGGATACCAACTCAAACAGCAAGTTTCTGTCCATAATTTGGTTTTCTTTTGTGACAAATACGTATTGACTGCCAGTACTGAAGGCCTTCAAATTCATAGTTGCAAGTTTCAAAGACGACATTTTCCAGCCACAATATCACACTTTATATTGAAACTATCATCACTCGTATTTGTTAATTGTTTTCCACTTAGCTTTTTTAAACATATTGCTCCTTTGGTGAATGTTTACTGCAAGCCCTTCAAGACCTACAACAAAAGCACAAGGCAACATGTGCTTAAAACCAAGTGTCTTCATCATGTGTAAAGAAAAATTATCTAATGTGCCCAGAAACATCATTTAAGATCAAGTCCTACCACAGATCTAAATGCTACAGTGCTTCCTTTCTTGCTTAAGTTATCAATTTCAAGCTTTCACAAAAGCTTTAATTTATAATATTTATGGACAAGAACAAAGCCCACTCAACGATAAATGCAAAGATTGAGTTGATATCATCACACTAACTCCACTGATCACTGATCGAGAAAATTATTACAAAACCTTCTTCTAAAATTAAAGGCTTACGATTATTTCTACTTACATTCTCAGAGGTAAAAGATCCTGATTTTGCTGTATAAGGCATCATTTCAAGAGGCTATTTTCAGTAAAAAGTTCTTCATGCACTGTGTATAAGTGACCGTTGAAAGCAAGTTGAAATTTTTTTGCCCCTATCATTTTGCCCCTATTTTGCTGCATCATGGGATAGATCACACGTTTCCAGCTCTTCTCAGCATGTAAATCCAAGATGGCGGCTCATCTGTGTGGTATGGTCGAATTTTACACGAGAAACCCACCTTTTTACTCCATTAAGAGGCCTTTCAAAGGCTGGAAAATATTCAGGAAACATTTAAAGAAGTGCATGGCGATTCCAAGCAATTTTACTCGCACAGAACTAGGATATTATTGACTGGTAACCTCTTCTAAATTCAACCTTGAGGCATTCCAAAAGCTACCTCTAAAAGGTAACTGACCACTTTGGAAAGTATGGTGTTTTCATAAGGAAAGCTCAATATCAGTCAATAGTAATCAATGCAAACTTCTCCCATTCTGGATTTTTGAACTGAAATAACAAGCTTACATGTTGCTGCTTGAACATATCATAGTTAATAGAGGAGACTGGTTATGAAAGCCGGCGGACTTCAAAGGCGCCAAACAATAGCGGTAAACTTCTGATGTCATTCCGCCTTCAGGACCAATCAATTGTAATGAACAAGATGAACAAAGACCTACTCAAAATTCGAAATTGGTGTCTTGATAATCCGGATAAGACAAAGCTTATAATATTCGGTAGTCGCCAGATGGCCACTAAAGTCGAAGACTTTCGTCTTAGTTTACTAGGAAAGGAACTTGTGCCAGTCAAAGTAGTCCAAGACCTCGGTATAATATTAGACTCCAACTTAACATACAACGAGCACAATTACCACCGTCTCTGCATGTCTGAAATGCCTTGGCCATATTAACCGGGTGAAACATGCCTTTGACCAACGTACATTGATTATAATTATTAATTCCTTAGTTTCCAGCAAACTTTTTTACTGTTCTAATGTATGGAGCAACACAACTGAATGTAATCTCGATAAACTCCAAGCGGTTCAGAACTTTGCGTGTCGCATCATTAGCGGAGCCAGAAAATTCGATCATATTACACCGATACTGAAGCGTTTACAATGGCTTCCAGTCAGAGACCAACTTTACTATCGTCAAGCAATCATGTGCTTTAAGTGCATGACATGGAGTGCCCCAGGTTACTTGACTGAGCAGTTCATTAAATGCTCCGACGTGTCAAAGCGCTCTACTAGAAACGCACAAGCTCTTGATATCCCACTATTCAGATCTGCCAGTGGACAGAAAACCTTTTATTATCAGGTTGCAAGTCTTTGGAACTCTCTGACACCCAAACTTAAACTTTGCCAACCTCAGAGAGAATTTAAACAATTCTTGAAGCGTCTACTTTTAACGGAATTCTTACGTTAATTAACTTTAATTTTTATTATATTCATAGTATATTTACAATATGTATTTATAGGTTTAAGTATATGTATTTATTTAACTCTGAAAAGCCTCATCAGGGATGGGTTAACAGTGCTTCAAGCTCAAGTTTTCCAGAAGTCGCCTTTTGGCGACTTCCTTTTGTAAAATGGTCGCCGCTAGAAAAATTTTGGTCGCCAAAAAGGAAAGCGTTTTCAAAGCAGGACACCTTATGTCACTGTACATGAAGTAATACCGCTGACCATTGTGAGCCGAATTAAAATCGTTCGAAGAACGTTCCGATGCATCCGACGCAGTTATTTTCGTTTGCATTGAAGAGATTTTTTGTTGAACTGTTCCAATTATCATGCAGAAAAGTAAATAAAAGATTAAAGAAACAGGTAAGGAAGATAAACATGCAAAACAAGTTTAATTCTTGTACAGTACACTAAAACAATGGAAAGGAAATGTGGTTTGCAAACTTTGATGCATAGCCAGCCCTTTGCATTACACTGGTCGCCAAATTGGCGACCTGTTTGGAAAATTTAGTCGCCAAATTTTATTTCCACTCGCCATGGCGACCAAAATGGTCGCAGCTTGAAGCGCTGGTTAATAAAATTTGTATTGTATTGTATGTTGAGCCTGCACGTCACGTGACACTGACCCTGCACACAGTAAAACAAGATGGCGGAAGATGAGTCCTCGCTCTTCATATTTGGTGATGATTTGGAAGCAATTTTAGATGCATTGGAAGAAGATGAAGGCGTACAAGAAGAATTTTCAGCTGCTGTGAGTAATGTAAGTGTAGAAAATTGGTCTTTGACTCGAATTGTCGTTCCAACAAGCTAAAAAATCTGCACGATCTTGCTTCGTATTTAACTAACACAATGGCTACAATTCCCTATAATTTTGTCCATGTGTGTATGTTATGTATATTATGGGCGCATTCTTTTGGGACTATTCCGGAATAGGAATACTTGGAATAAACGGTGATTGCGTTCTTTTGGGACCTATTTTGTTTTCGGAATGAACGGAATGCTATTCCGTTCATTCTGCTCCCGATAGCAGAATGAACGGAATAAACGGAATACGGTTTACTCGGAATAGGCAGAATATGCGTTCTTCTGCGTTCTTTTGGGATAGTTTTGGCGGGAAATCATACCTGACTGGTCGTCCCAGGTCACCAGGCTCAAAAAAGTGGAAAATTGTTCAAATGTTCCTCTGCATATTCTGATACATCTTTTGAAGTCACTCGTGGAATAAAGTGGAACAGTTTCCTCGACAAACCCTTGTATGTGAGCATGCGTTAGGCGACGCCCTGCGCTACACCAAGCAGTCAGCAGCACAAACAATTCTTTGCAAACTTCCCTTAAAAGGCGAGGAAATGCATCTAATCGAAAAATAGAGGAAATAGCCAAAAAGCTGGGAGTTACGGGCAAAGGCTTCAGCCATGTCGCAACAATTTTTAATTGCAGAAAAAAAGTTAATATTCGCAGCTCGCGTGTGCGCAGGTACAGTAGTTTTCAGGTTACCTCTGCCACCAGTATTCCCTTTTCAGAGTATGCATTCTTTTGGGAACTGATATCTCGTGTATTCTGTTATTCCTAAACCGGAATGAGAATAGCCAGAACAGTCCCAAAAGAATGCGCCCTATATGTGTATATTGTTGGTCAAAACACCACGGAATCTGTAGTTTGCCACAAAAAGGTTTGCTACAATACATTAGGCCTATCAACTGCATTTAACATGAATGCTTGAGTCCAAAATATAATCTGACATAACTGATCGCAAAACCTCGAGCGATTTTGTGTTCGGCCATCTCTTAAGACCCTTCAGCTTTCATACATTCATTTACTCTCGCCTTTTAAGCATCCACCCTTGTTTTAACTTATTGCAGCTTTTCGTTTACCTTTCGTTTATAAGCACAGGCGCAAGAAATTATTTGTGATTGTGGTAAGAAGTACAAGACTAGAGGAGGCTATGAAAGGCACAGGGCTACGAAGCATACAGAAAATGATGGGGAGATGGTCAAGTTCACAGCAAGCCTTTTGGCCGAAATAGTAAGCTGTGCTGTGCTGAAGGTTAAAGAGAGAAAGGAGTTTGATGCAAGTCTTAGGAATGAGATAACTAGCCTCATATTTGAACTAGAGGAAGGATCTCAAGAATTCTCTCTTCTCAAAACAATTTATGAATCACTTCAAAAGAAAGGAGATGCCAAAAAGTTTTATTCCAGTTTTTACAGAAAAGTTGCATTGAATGCCACCAAATACTTCAAAGGACTTACATAAAATGCAGCAACTTTGCTTGCAGTGAAAGTGGCAGACAGTATGTTGGTACACTGCAAGCAACAGATGCACTCTTCTACAAGCAATGAAACCCTGCCTCCACTAACAGACAAACAAAAGGCTGGTCTACAGTATGTTGCTGGGTATGTTCTACAGAATCTCTATAAGAAACACTATGCAGTAAATTCAGATGAAAGCCAACAAGCTATGGCCATCCTCAAGGCTGGAAAACAGGAAATTAGTGACTCACATACGCAGAAGCTGGTATCAAGTTTGAAGAGAGGGGGGCTTTGGTCAGCTACTTTACCGGCACAGAAGATTTTTTTGAAGACTGAACATTATTTCAGACAATCCACCTTGAAAACTGGTTTGCAAAAAATTGATTTTGTGGGTATAATTCACAAATCGACAGCGACATCTCATTGTGGCTGATGCTGGATGCAAACCTGACAGTGATGTTAAGAAGGGTAGTTTGCATGACATTGTGAGCTTATATGTAAGAGTGCGCTCATTCTCCTATGCTAAAGATATCGTCCAGCGGTATAAAATTAAGGCGAAACAAATCAAGGGCAAGTCTCTGCGTAAAGAAATCAGCAGAAGTTGCCGCGAAAATGACCATCAAAGGCAGGAGTGAAACAGTAATAATTGATTTAATTATGTAAACATTGATATTTACTATCCTAGTACTATACATTGTAGTTATCATTTGACTGAAAACACAAAAATCAATTAATTATTATCATGTCAAGTTTCAGTTCAGTAGAAAGCAATGCCAAAGTCAGCAATGGCCCCAGTATATTGTAAGTTGTTATTGTTTAATCTAAATCGAACACATGCTAACATGCCTGGAATTTTGTAATATACCTCTGAAAGAAATGCAGGTATAAATTGATAGATCATAAATAAAATATGTTCAATTATGATGCACCAGATGTTTTTCACTCGCATGTCCAGTGATCACTTCAAAAGCTGACTATGGACGTAACACTGGGAAAGGTTAATTCCGTATGCACATTAAAAATATGTGGAAATTTGCTTAAAATAATGAAAGGTACAGTAAACAGCAACTGCTCTCTTAAACATGGCTCAATTTGAACTGTTACCATTCCCCTTCCCTGGCCAATCACCAGGACAAATCTGGTTGTTCTGGTCAGGGGGTGGGCATTTTTTTAATCATTCTTCCTGTCCCTGGGGTGGGGAATGGGACATCAAGTGTTAAAGGAAATTAGGGAGGGGGTTACAGCTATAATTGAATCATGCATAAGCAACCAAGCTCTAGCTGCAACCACCATTGTAAAATTAGAGTGTGATTTTGTTTGTACAGTTATAATGTTTGCACACTCATATGGTTAGAAGTAATAAAAAGCAGGAATTTTGCTTCTGTTCAAAGGCAAAACAGTTAATTTTCTTGTCTGCTTTTCTTTCGGGATGGTAATGGGTCATCTGTAACTTCCGTCCATGACTTGCGCTTATCTTTTCTTCCTCGAGTATTTCCACTCTGACAAGATATTGACCATTGGATATGAATAGAGTTGTCATTGTAACCAAATGTCCGAATGTCTGGATTGTCGTTTCGCCTGCCCAATTTGCGCTGACTTCCAAAGTACTCTTCGACAACATCCTGACCAAAACATTCTGTCAAGACATATTCCATACCCTCTTGTAGCAGGAACTTGCAAACCTCAATCACAGAATGCACAGTTATCTGGAATCCTTCAGATGTCTGCCAGGATATGAACATTTTGCCCCTTGCAGTTCGGGTGAAATTCCCTGGTCTGCATTCAGTGCTCTCCTTCCACTTTCTAAGATATTCCAGAAATCCTGTCAACCACTGGAACCTACAATAATTATTAAGATAAATTTAATTATTTTATTCAAAATATTTTTTCATTTCTGATTGGTATTGCAAAAATTCTTTGCTGAAGTGTTTTTTGAGCTCTGATATATTTTAATATAATAATAAAACAATAATTATTATTGAATTTGGTATACCATGCCCGGAATAGGAGAGCGTTTTTCCGTTTTTTGCTGTTAGTACGTATGACTTTAGTTATTGAATTTTGTTTTTCTTCGTGTACACTTACATCTCTTAGCCTCGATTTGTGCTTGTGTGTGCTCTTTGTGGTACTGAGTGGTTTTATAATGTTTTTACTTAACCGGGGACGAACATCATAGGAACTAACGTATCAGTACTTAGTACTAGCGTACTAAGGGGACGAACATCATAGGATCGAACGTATCAGTACTTAGTACTAGTGTACTAAGGGGACGAACATCATAGGAACTAACGTATCAGTACTTAGTACTAGCGTACTAGCGTACTAAGGGGACGAACATCATAGGACCGAACGTATCAGTACTTAGTACTAGCGTACTAGCGTACTAAGGGGACGAACATCATAGGAACTAACGTATCAGTACTGAGTACTAGCGTACTAAGGGGATGAACATCATAGGATCGAACGTATCAGTACTTAGTATTAGCGTACTAAGGGGACGAACATCATAGGATCGAACGTATCAGTACTTAGTACTAGCGTACTAGCGTACTAAGGGGACGAACATCATGGGAACTAACGTATCAGTACTTAGTACTAGCATACTAAGGGGACGAACATCATAGGATCGAACGTATTAGTACTTAGTACTAGCGTACTAAGGGGACGAACATCATAGGATCGAACGTATCAGTACTTAGTACTAGCGTACTAGCATACTAAGGGGACGAACATCATGGGAACTAACGTATCAGTATCATCAGAAATGCGCTTTCTTACACTTCATATTCAAGGAAACGCTAAAAAAACTGACAGGAAAATCCTTAAAAACAATTTTTACTGTACACTTGTAATGCTTTGAATGAATTTCTACATGTATTATGCTTAAAATGGCTAAAGGAAAGAAAAATTCTAATTTAGACAATGACGCCATAATTTAATGCCTCAAAACTACATCTTGACACAAGAATTGAGCTTAGCACAATGATTTTCGAAATCAGCGTACTCGATTTAGTAAAAATAGCTATGTTGTCAAAAATCAGACAGAAGTGGCTTTGGGTGTCACATTTTGGGCTCCTATTTACCTGACTAAAAGGTAAAGCCGGATCAGTTTCGACCGCTTCGGTCTTGATATTTGGTTCATTTCCTAAACTCGCTGTAAGGAGTTTTCTCTGTCTTGAATTCCTCTCCTCGATTAAAAATTTCGCCAGAATGTGTCAGTAAAGCCATGTTAGAATTTACAGTGGCGAGTGACTGCCAAACTTTGAAAATGGCGAGAAAATTCAATACACGATTATTTTCACTAGTGACAAAAATCATAGTACCAATAGGATCGCTTGTTATCAAAGAGAGACGATTTTTATTTGAGGCGTTTGTAATGAGTAAATCTCAGTACTCATTAATTAATAAAGTTAAGAACTATGGTTACAAAGAATATATGAATATATTACAATAGAGCAAGCAACGGATATGCTTAAGACTCAACGGTGTTCAATCACGAACAGCTGATCTGAACTCCAGTAGTGTAAAGTTATATTTAGCAATAATGGAAAAATTTATTTAACGATTTGAGAAGCAACAAAGATTTGCAACAGCGTTCTCTTGTTGATAAATTCTCGAAGAAAGGCTAAGGAGTCTGCTAATAAAGTCCAATTTTGATGTGCAAATCCTTGCGTATCTCACCAATTGTGATATATAAACACAATACTGGATATACGCTGGATTGACTGGGATGTTGCTTTCCATATTTGGGAAATTAACAATCGAGAAAGAAAAGTCACCTCTTTTGTCGTACACGATGACACGGAAAGATGTGTTTTCTTACCCGCACGACTGATTTTACACCTCGGTTCGATACTTAGGTGTACAGAGATCTATTACCAGTAAGATATAAGGTTAACAATATTTTATCCTTATATCGAGATTATAGGTTATTTCACGGTTTGTGAGCGCGTGGGATTTTTATTCACAACGAATGAATAAAAATCGTATAAGCGAACTCACGTAAAATAACTAAGTGGGCGATTGCTTTAAAGTGTTTATTGCCACACTAATATGACCTCCGCAAATAACAGCACCCGAAAGAAGAGAAAGGGGCTGCTGTGCTGCTTGATTACTTTGTTGGGAAAAGGTTGGACAAGTGCGTTCGTCAAACTCGTGCTTTCTTTTTTCCGGAATAGAAGAGCCAGGCTGGGAAGCTATTTCTCCCAAACTCGTTCCAGTAAGAGTGTAATAGATGTTCAACTGTTGTTTCTTCGAGACGATAGAGTAGCTAGTGATACTTTGAACATTTTTGTGTCCTGACAGTTGCATAATATTAGTTGGCGGCACTTCGTTGTCAGGACTAAAGTTTTCTGCCGCTGCGGTTTTTGAAATTTTGCCCGAGTCCGCCTCTATGTGCCATTGTTTTCATTAAGGTCACCGACTGGAGCTTTTTTGAACCAAGGTTTGCCGGAGCGAGATTTTACATTGTTTACTGAAAAGTAAAAAAAAGGTGCATAGTCGGTTTTCATTTCCGCGTGTCGCTTTCAATTTCTGCGTAGACTTTGTAGGCCTTTACTGGACAATTCTCGTTACTCGGCACAGCAAACAGTTTCGGTGCAATGCCTCTTACATTCCGAGGATCGTTTCCTGAACGAGTTTTGAATTCAAGGTACTCCTGTCCTGTGGAATTTTGACAATGTTTTACTTCTCCCAAGCATATTTCTCTGTGCTCCTTGCAGCCTCGTAACCTGAAGTGGATTGTGTTGTTGAACCACATCGTGTTTAAAAGCGCTTTTGCCGTGGAACTTCCCAGGAGATCCTTTTCATACAGAACATTAATATCTTACTCACTAAAAGCAGCGGAAGCATTAGGCTTGTTGCCCTTGTCTTTCCGTTTTATGCTTTGACAGGACGTCTTTCACAAGGCAAAGTCCATATTTTTTTTTTCTTCAAATGGCGCTCAAAGCTAGCGAAGAATACTCTTAAGGAATTAGGCTCGTATTCCTTGTTTTCTTTTTTTTGCGAACCGTTATAAAAAACTCGCTGCGGCCATTCCATTTGCCCCGTCTCGCCCTTCAAAACAAGAAATTCGTGTAACAGCGCAACATCGTGTTTGGTCTTTTTCTAGGTGTTTTCATTTTCTTGTTCGTCTATGAACTCTTCTACATCGAGGCTTTGAAAACGGCTAGTCTGATTTGAAGCCATCTTTCTAAAGAAAAAAATGTGCAGTGATGTCATTGCGTTTTTATGGCAAGTACGATTTTAATGAAACTTGCTTCATATCAAACTTTCATCTTTTTCCAGTAAAGCTGTATTAATTGAGTATTGTGGTGTACAGGTTGCTCGGGCTGCTGTGCTGCTTGATTACTTTGTTGGGAAAAGGTTGGACAAGTGCGTTCGTCAAACTCGTGCTTTCTTTTTTCCGGAATAGAAGAGCCAGGCTGGGAAGCTATTTCTCCCAAACTCGTTCCAGTAAGAGTGTAATAGATGTTCAACTGTTGTTTCTTCGAGACGATAGAGTAGCTAGTGATACTTTGAACATTTTTGTGTCCTGACAGTTGCATAATATTAGTTGGCGGCACTTCGTTGTCAGGACTAAAGTTTTCTGCCGCTGCGGTTTTTGAAATTTTGCCCGAGTCCGCCTCTATGTGCCATTGTTTTCATTAAGGTCACCGACTGGAGCTTTTTTGAACCAAGGTTTGCCGGAGCCAGATTTTACATTGTTTACTGAAAAGTAAAAAAAAGGTGCATAGTCGGTTTTCATTTCCGCGTGTCGCTTTCAATTTCTGCGTAGACTTTGTAGGCCTTTACTGGACATTTCTCGTTACTCAGCACAGCAAACAGTTTCGGTGCAATGCCTCTTACATTCCGAGGATCGTTTCCTGAACGAGTTTTGAATTCAAGGTACTCCTGTCCTGTGGAATTTTGACAATGTTTTACTTCTCCCAAGCATATTTCTCTGTGCTCCTTGCAGCCTTGTAACCTGAAGTGGATTGTGTTGTTGAACCACATCGTGTTTAAAAGCGCTTTTGCCGTGGAACTTCCCAGGAGATCCTTTTCATACAGAACATTAATATCTTACTCACTTAAAGCAGCAGAAGCATTAGGCTTGTTGCCCTTGCCTTTCCGTTTTATGCTTTGACTGGACGTCTTTCACAAGGCAAAGTCCATATTTTTTTTTCTTCAAATGGCGCTCAAAGCTAGCGAAGAATACTCTTAAGGAATTAGGCTCGTATTCCTTGTTTTCTTTTTTTTGCGAACCGTTATAAAAAACTCGCTGCGGCCATTCCATTTGCCCCGTCTCGCCCTTCAAAACAAGAAATTCGTGTAACAGCGCAACATCGTGTTTGGTCTTTCTCTAGGTGTTTTCATTTTCTTGTTCGTCTATGAACTCTTCTACATCGAGGCTTTGAAAATGGCTAGTCTGATTTGAAGCCATCTTTCTAAAGAAAAAAATGTGCGGTGATGTCATTGCGTTTTTATGGCAAGTACGATTTTAATGAAACTTGCTTCATATCAAACTTTCATCTTTTTCCAGTAAAGCTGTATTAATTGAGTATTGTGGTGTACAGGTTGCTCAAACTTGAAAGGATTCACACTCAAACACCTCTTCGAACCACCATATGCGCGCATGAACATTATAGCCAGTGTGGTTCGTGTTTTACCCTGAGTCTTTTTCCTTTTTTTTTCGTCTAGTCAGTAAATCAGGGCCCAAGCATTGACACTGACTGGACTGACTGGGCTTTGATTTATTGTCAGATTGCTTAGCTACAGTTTTGGAATATATAGTCAGGGGCGTTCCTAGGCAATGTTTAGTAGTACGCACAAAGTCAGTAAGGGACGGACCATTTATTTCTTGGAGTGGGGGTATGGGGGACGGTATTTCCTCTGCAAACGTTTTTTCCTATTCTGCAAAAAAATTATTTCGAAATGAGCACCTTTTTTGGTTTTACAATTTTTTTCAATATTGTTTATACTCACAGTATTGTTTATGGTCCGTCGCAAATGCATGAATGAAGTTTCACCTCTAAAGTATGATATGAGCGCCGTAAACACGAGCTTTCAGGGCGGTTTTTTTGTTTTTGTTTCGATTTTTTTCTGCTGATTAAGTTCTTTTAAACGAAAAAATCTGGGAAATTCTGGTACGTAATTGCGTATTTCGCGTAAGGGCAGGTACGCCCCTTATAGTATTCGGAAGATCATCTACTCGTAAGTAATTTACAATCTTATTAAAGGTAAATGTTGTTATTATTTAACTTCAGAAAACCAAAGTGGTCTACATTTTTAAAGAATTTTTTTTTGGAGTTTCATTTTAAATTAGTATTTAAAATGTAATGCTCAACAAGGCACTTGTAGCTTGTGACTGGAGCTTTTTATTGTATACCAGCCCTTCGGAGAATCTTGCCCAAAGTTTAAGCAAATAATACTGTAATAGACACTGCGGAAAATCTTTCCATTCCATAGTATATTATGGCAGTAGGCGTATCTCAAAAATCAGAACCCCAACATTGATGATAATGAAAAGACGCCACGCCCAGGAGCCGCGCTACAAGGAGTCTACGTCTTGTTCTAATATTGCCTGCGTAGCTGGCGGTATTGTTGTGTTTTTTAAAAAAGCGGCCACCAGCAAGCGGCGAAAACCGAATAATAGCGGTTTTTTGTTGCAAAAACCGATTTAAAAAAACGGCAAAAAGGAGAAACCGTAAACCCCAAAGTCCTCCTCAATTGCGGAAAAGTAGTATTTAATTTATTTGAACTTCATTCGTTCATTTTTTATACGGCATTCTTTATATAGGAAACTCTACCTTAAGGGCTAAGCTTGAACGTTCCTATATTTTTTAGCGATTTGAGGCAGAAAACGTTCTAAAATTTGCATGGTATAGTATTTCAAAAAATTAATGCGGACGTGACCAGGCAGACTGCATTGCTTGCACATACTTGCGCGACTTGCTCTGATGCCACGTGCGAAGTATGACCAGAAACTGACTTGCTAAGGGCCTGCTTACAACAGGGCCACGTGTCATGGAAATTTTTTCTTAGATCACGTATCATCTCTTTTCTTAATGTATGTGTTGATTGATTGTCTGCGAACGTTTCTCATGCCTAACAGGGCCACGTATCTTTCTCTGTGGAATTTTTTTTTTCTCAAATCACGTAACGTCTTGTTTCTTTCAATATTTAATCATCTTTTTCTTAGTTAAACCAACAAAGGATATCGGAGAGAATGCAGCAATGTGATCGGTAACAACTGACTATTCTTAATTAGCCTCCCACGCAGTCTATCTATTGAGCGGCCACTTTGCAAAGACCCGATTTATTTGTTAGTAGGTGTTAGTAAGTTGCTGTATTCGATACCTCCACTTAACGGCCAGCACGAGGCAGATATTTAGTGGCCGCAGCTATTATTATTTTTTATCGTTTTCTACCTCTGTTAAGCGGCTAGTCTGCAAATACAGCCATTTTTCTTCGTTTATACCGGATCTCTTCAAGCGAAATCGTTGACATGATACGAAGGTGACAACTGAAAACAACAAGAACTTCAATTTAATCTCCACTATAATGCCAAGCCGCAGTAAAAGTGCAAATCTTTGACTTCCGGCGCTAATTATGGGAAAGGCAAATGGCAGTATTGACCAGTTTTCTCATCGCTAGAATTCCACGCCCCAAAACAAAAATTTTGACTGGACCTTTTCACATAACCCATTGTTGCCAAGAGAACTCGATGTTTTGATAAACCTTTTGTGCACATACTCCGGCAACACAAAGAAATGCTGTATTTCGACTACATGATAGATAGAGATAGATGAACTTTAAAAATAATTTGGGGACACAATTAATAGATATTAAAAATATGTAAAAAGAGAATTTAAAATACTTGGAGCTATATAAAATATTATATATTATTTATATGCCCAAAGCGTTAGAGCTTGAACTTTGCATGTACATGCGCAACTACAGGGTACTTGATGAGTTGTTACGATTATTATAAATCATTCTCGTCACAAAAGGCCGTGATCCTTTTGGTCAGCACGAGAATGCAATGATATCTGCATTTTTCATTACATGTTTTATTTGCTCCGGCGTTACGCTATAACATAGTTAGAAGCTACTAACTATGTTTATAAAGAGGCAATAAAATCACGTTGGCTGCCATCTCTACCCATTTTATAATAATGCAAAGTCCCGTTGGTGGCCGTAAAGGTTCGAGAGGTTTGTGTCAAAACCATGTTATTGACTGCTTTGTTGAGATCAGATGTCACGGTACATGTCAGATTTTCGCCGATGTCCTGGCCTTATCGCTGTCGTGTTGTGACCTGATTTCCGGGTAACACAATTAGTCCTTTGAAAAGGCCTTATCACTGTCGTGTTGTGAGCTGATTTCCGGATAACACAATTAGTCCTTTGAAAAGGCCACACTCTATTGGTTTTTGAATGACATTTGTACAAGTGCCAAAAAATCTACCAGGGCAAGAACGATATAAAAGAATACACCCCCTTTTTGGACACCAGATGCACGTCTACCCTGCAAGTCTACCACCAACAAGAATATCCAAAAAAATGGCTGGAGTTTCACCGGTGAAGTCGATTTCAATACGTGCCGATGCCTCTGGAAAGAGATCTCTCCATGTGAAGAAGTCCACAAATGTTTACAGGAGCATCGCCAATTTTTCATTCAACATAACATGTTTTGTGGATTTTCCTGAAAATCTTAAAAGTTACAATGGCTACATCCTCCATGTTCAGAGGAAGGACGATGTATGCATGTAAGTTATTCACTCATTTTACGTAACATATTAACAGACTTCGGATTTAGAACCGGTGAAATCTATGTATAAATGTTATAGATTCTAAGTCAATGGTGATCGTATTGTCATATAATCATTTACAATTGATGGGACCATGATCATAACCGAATTCCCGAAAGGGAAAAAGATGGTGCTAAGCGAAGTAACACACAAGATTATTGTATTTGAATCCACGTGAGACCGATTCCAGACTCGCACATTGTGCATTAGCTTGCATTCACCGTTTCCCTTGAAGGAAATTGGAAAGTTATGGAATTTACCTGGAATATAACTAAATTCCTGAAAAGACGTTGCAGGTCAAAGAAATAACTCCATTCGACATTCACCGCCGGCCGTTCTGCCAGTGCGAGCCGTCCAAAATAACCGTTTTCCTGGACATAATTCGACCTGTTTGCTTCTCTCGGTGCCTAGCACGTTACCAGACATAGAACTAGTCACGAGGATTTATATTAGCAGATTTTTGTCTTAACTGCTCTGAAATTAGAGGTAGACAACTTAACACATGGAAATCATTATCTTTGAATATCTGAAGGAAGATATAACCGTAATTTGCTGAGAGAAATCAAACCACGGCTATAAATATCGATTTTTCAGTTGGAGACGCGCGGAAACCATTTGAAAAATTAAGCCTTTATTAATCTTTCGAATTGCAATCCATTTCCATCCAAGCCATCGGTAGCCAAATACGCTTGTTTACTATTTTAATGCTCTAATATAGCAACTGAATTATTAATAAATATGGACATTGTTTTAGGTTTCTTACGACACAAACACAAATTTTGGCTGTCCAGAAATTTGGTTAAATCCGTGATGAAGAAATAGCCTTCTCGATGGACAAAATTCACTTTAATGCCAACGATGAAGGAATCATTCTACAATAGAACAAGAACGCAAAAATCACAATACAATACAAGTAGATTAATCTGACGAAGCGAGGACACTTACAGGAAGTCCATAAGGCGAGAAATGACTAGCGTAGTCCTTTAAATCGTTCGCAGTGTTCGAGATACAAACATGGCCGACTCGTTTGGCCGAGCACGCGAGTCCCCGGTCAGCGGGTTTACTTAAGAGGAGACCTGGTACCGGGTGACCAGCGGATAACTCTGCATCCCCCCCAGTCCGGAAAGCTACAGGCTAACGTAGGTTGACGGACTCAAGGTTGTACCCAGGTGCCTGTCTTGGGTTGGAACCGTTTTGGTGGCCGACGTTCACGACATGGGCGTGGTGGTGCTGGCAAGGGTGACGAAGACTCCGGTAGCAATGCCGGTGGTACTTGAGGTACCGGGACCAGTACAGTGCCTGAAGGGGGAACCTCCGGTGGCTCATGTCCTGACGGAGTGTTGTCAGCCAGTGTGGGGCCCTCTGTAGTGGATGCTGTAGAGTCGTCCAAGGACACATCGAGGGGTGCAGGTGCTTGAGGTAGAGGTGTGAGTTTCTCCTGGCAGTGCGGTGGAGCCGTCTAAGGGTGTGAGCCTGGGTCTGCTGTGCGATGGGGCAGGGGTGGCGGTGGCGCAGTGTGACGGACGGAGGAAGACAGGGAGTGTGGTGCCATAGGCTGTGGCTCGATCGAAGGGGTTACCGGGGTAAAGGCACGAAGGAAACGACGATTGCGTAATGTGAGGCGTTCGGAGCCATCTACCTTCACCCGGTACTGATCGTGGCCTAGGGATTCTACGACGATCCCTGATCTGTCCCATTTGGTGGGGCTGGTGCCATGCTGGTTCTGAAGAAACACTTTTTGGCCAAGGGCTAGGGGCGGGAGTGGTCGTGAGTGTTCTTTGAGGGACTCGGTGGTGCGAGTGATCCGTGAACGGAGAGCTTGTTCCTTGGCGGCCCATGCCTGGTGCCAGAGTGGGCGTACATGAGGGTTCGAGAATTTCTCCAAACGGTTCACGAAAGAGAGTGTGTCTCGTAGGGGACGGCCAAATATGATCTGCGCCGGAGAGATGTTACAGTCCGGATCTGGCGTGTTGCGTAGCTGCAGCATAGCACTCAGGAAGCGGTCATCGTCAAGGCTGCCGGTAGGGCCAGTGTTGGACATTAGAAGGCGCTTGGCTGTTTTTACTGCCACCTCTGCTCGGCCATTCGACTGGGGGAAGTGGGCTGAGGACACACCATGTTGTACTCCCCAGAGACGGAGGAAGGCCTCTGTACGACCTGCAGTAAATTCAGGGCCACCATCACTGGATAGTTCTTCCGGTACGCCAAACGTGGCGAAGAAGGAACGGAGGTGGCGAATGAGGCCAGCAGCGCCTGCAAGGGCTGTGCCCGCTGGGGAGCCAAACACTTCTACCCAGCCAGAAAGGCGATCACCTACTAACAGGTAGTGGCGGCCGCCGTAGGTGAAGAAGTCGGCGAACACTGCTTCAAAGGGAGTTGATGGTGGCGTGGTAGGGAGAGGAGGCATGGCTGGCTGTGAGGATGCATTTCTGTCGCAGTCTGCACATCGTTCCCTTGTGTCGCGGATGTCCTTTGACATGCCAGGCCAATAAACTATGGCACGGGCACGCTGTTCCATCATGGATGTTCCTTGGTGAGCCGCATGGAGGTTCTGCAGTACTCGGGAGCGAAGAGACGAGGGGACTATGACGCGGTCCTGATACAAGAGGACGCCCTCCTGTGCATACACGGACTCGCAGATGGGCCATAGGGTTGCGAGAGAGGGGTTGTCGCGGGCAAGACTGGGGGTCCCTTGTTCGATCAGCTTCAGTAGTGGACTCAGTGAGGTGTCTGAAGCTGTCTCACGCGCAAGGAGGGGCCATGTGATGGTCCCAAGTTCTTGAGTGTCCTGGCGGATAGACGCCATCAATGCCGATTCTACTAGGTCAGGGATGCTGGACACTCCAAGGTAGGTACTGTTGGCTGAGCCTGACGGTGAAGGGTGCCTTGATGTTGCATCAGCAGCATGGTTGGTTTTGCCGGGCAGGTGTTTGATGTCGAAGCGCCAGGGAAGGGTACGCTGTTTAAGGCGGAACAATCGGGAATTCGTGATCTCGTCCAACGTGCGGTCGCCAAATATTTTGACCAAGGGCTTGTGATCAGTGATGACGACGAGGTTGTCGCAACCCTGGGTGAAGTAGCGAGTTTGCTCAAGACCCCAGGCGACAGCCAGGGCTTCACCTTCGATGGCCGCATAGCGTTGCTCCGCTGGGGACAGGAACCGTGAGCCAGCCAGGGTTATCCGCCATCCCCCAGGGCAGCAGTCTGGGATGCCAGAGGGGCAGCTGCAGTGTTGTTGGAGAAGAAAGTAACCAATGCCACGCCTGGACCAGTCGGGGCGAAGGCAGGTGCGTTTATGCAAGTCGAAGATCTCCACACCCTGACGGATGGCGCAAATGATGGCATCTTTGGATAACTGAAAGGCCTCCTCCAATTGAGGGGACCATGAGAACTCTCAGCGCGGACTGAGGAAGGGCTTGAACGGCTCCATTATGTCGCGTAGCTGATCATAGTTTGCCACCTGGTTAACTAGGCCAAACCAACTTCTAATATCCGTTGTCGAGGTCGGGGAGGGAAAATCTCTAATGGCATCAAGGTATTTTGGGAGTGGTTTGATGGTGCAGTCTGATACTCTAAATCCTGCAAAATCGACACACCTCTCGGCAAATTGGAACTTGTCTGGGTTTAGCACAATGCCGGCCTGACCTACACGTGTGAGGAAGTCAATGGTTCTCCACCAGTGCTGCTCGAGGTCAGAGTCATAATGTATGGTGTCGTCGACGCAACGTTCTTTGCGCTCGAAGGTTGACAGGACGGCATCAAAGCGGCGGTTGTAACCATCTCCCGACGAGAGGAATCCTTGTGGTGCCCTTGTGTACCGCCAGCGGCCAAACGGAGTGATGAAGGTGGTCAGGTGGCGATCGGACTGGCGCAGAGGTTCGCTGTGGTAGCCGTTCCAGGCATCTGTGACTGTCTTCCACGTGTCTTTGGGGATACGACGTGCAAGATGGAAGGGTGTCTCGGTAGCAAAGGTCTCTCTTTTACAGAACTTGTTCAGGGGGGAGAGATCTACTGTGCGACGAGGGGAGCCATCATGCTTCCGTGTGATTACCATTCGGTGGCACCATGTCACAGGTTCACCATATGGTACGCGTTCAATGACACCAAGGGCCTCGTCTCGCAGGAGGTCTTCATACACTCGCTGCTGCCAATGTAGGGGCACAGTGGCCAGGGTGTGGCATGCCTTTGGTGTGGCAGTGGGGTCGATCGGTGGACCCTCCATGCTGGGTAATGCGCGGTGAGGGCACGTATTGAACGTGGAGGAGGCATATCTGTCAAGTAACCACTGTTTCATCTGCCCGTTGTTCTCTGCAGTGCAGGGGAACGGCAGCTCAGAGGGGCGTGGTGGTGTGGCATCACGCTGAGGGCAAGAGCATGTGATGTCATATTGGTCACCTGTTATGTTACAGCCGTCGTTGATAGACCGCACAGCATTGATGGGCGGTGGCTCACAAGTGGCGTTGACAGCGTCGGGATTGCTGGTATGGCATCTCTCATTCGGCATGTCCACTGTCTGGGGCGATGGGAAGTCCCTGGAAAGGGTACCAAGGTTGAGTAATGATTCGTATGATAAGTACATAGCTTGGACAGAGCTGCTGACATAAATCATGGAGCGGCACAATGTCACCTCACCGTTGTGAACCTTCGTTGTGAGCTTGGCAAAGAATGCCCCCTCAATAGAGATGGGAGAGTGGTTGGCGGATGACAAGCCAAGGCTGACGGGAAGTAGGTTGTCATGCGAGAACCCACAGGCTAGGAAGTCTTTCATGGACCAGATATCGGACTGTGCGCCGGTGTCGGCGATGGCTGAGACTTCTGCATGAGTGTTTGAGGTGCGTGTGGCGCTGCTATATCTTGACTGGGCTGAGGTGTCAACAGAAATGGTGAGTGGGACTCTGGGGTGTTCTCTGAGGCGTGCTCGTCTCCACTCACCCTTAGTAAAGACCTGATGGGCGAGTCTCACGGGTGGGTGTCTGCCGACGGTGCCATGTGTTGCAGGGGCACAATTGTGGCGACGTCGCCGGGAGGTTCTGCTGGATTGGCATGCTGCAATCTGGGATATTGGGTCCGACTCGAGGGCCTGGCTGGTAGGTGGGGGTGCTGGGGGCGTATGAAGTGGTCGTTTCCTGCGGCGGCGAGCCCTGTAGCAATTGATGCAGACTGTATGAGGTTTGGTGTTCCAGCCCCGGGTCCCTTCCGTGAAGATTTTAAAGAGGCTCTTGCAGTCTGGACAGGTCGCCTGTCTGGCCTGATCCACTCGAGACGGGGTCGCTGGAGGAGGGTCTTTCGGTGGATCCTGCTGGCGCTTGAACGAAGAGACGGCGGACAGGATTGATGACGGGAGGGCATTACGTGCCATCTCCTTGTTTTCCACGAGGGCAATAACGTCGTTGACTGGGGTCTTCAGAACGTCCTTGGTTCCGAGAACTTCCCGGCGAATGTCTGGGTCAGAGATGCCATTAAGGAGGACATCGCGTATCACGTGGTCAGTGTAGTCGACGTTCTTCCCACACTCACATTTTGTAATAAAGGCACAAGTTTCAGCTTTCCCACGTACCCTCGCTGTAAATGCACGAAATGGCTCATCACGTTCCTGACGAAGTTGCAGCAGCTTTGTGCGTAGGACGCCAGTTGCTACCGGGATTACGGCGAGAGAGCGCATGGCAATTAGCAGGTCCGGTAGAGTACTGGAGGCAGCATCTGGGTTGGATTTGAGGAGACTGTCTCCGAGCTCGTTTTCTGCGCACTGGAATAGTTGGGAGGGCGCAGATGTATCATCGATGCCCAATCCTGTGCGGAAGACTTCCCAGCGGTGGGTGAACACGTTCCATTCCTCGGTCGAAACGCCAATATTTACTTTAGGCAGTTCGAGTTTTGTTTCGCGAGGGACAGGCGGTAGCGAAGGCCCAGTGACGGTAGGCAACGGGAGTTGATGGGCCAGGCCGTGGTTTGCCAAGAGAGCGATAGCGAGGGCCTCTGAGACGTCATCCGTCTTGAAATCACATGCAGGGACGGTACAAGCGATGACTACCATGATGATTCCTTCATGAAGAAATAGCCTTCTCGATGGACAAAATTCACTTTAATGCCAACGATGAAGGAATCATTCTACAATAGAACAAGAATGCAAAAATCACAATACAATACAAGTAGATTAATCTGACGAAGCGAGGACACTTACAGGAAGTCCATAAGGCAAGAAATGACTAGCGTAGTCCTTTAAATCGTTCGCAGTGTTCGAGATACAAACATGGCCGACTCGTTTGGCGGAGCACGTGAGTCCCCGGTCAGCGGGTTTACTTAAGAGGAGACCTGGTACCGGGTGACCAGCGGATAACTCTGCACGTGACACAGCCCCATTTCATTGGTCGAAAATTACGCATTCCTGCTTGACAGATCACAGACTGTGTTTGGCTGAAAGATAACTCGCGCACTCTTGTTTTCTAGCGAAAACTAGCGTGTCAACTTTAAAGCCGTAGAAAGCCATCGATTTCACAGAATTTGACAAAAATATCGGACTGTAATGTAGTGATTTCAAAACCGTGGCGGCAAGCGTGCAGAATCGGTAAGTCTCACGTTACTTGCTTGCTATTCTGAGCCCAGCGATAGTTTAGCTTGAATCGGTTAAAGCAATCGATTTCACGCAACTTTACAAGAATGTCGGACTGCTTGTCATTTACAGTCGACTCCGATAAGTCGAACCGTCAAGGGAAATTGAAAATGGTTTGAGTTATCGGGAATTCGAGTTATTGACGTAGCACATTTCGTGTTTTGAGGGGCGTTTCGGGTACGGCTCTGACTCGTGACGATTTTATTTCAAAATTAATTCAAGGTTTTGGACTACAGTACACTGTTTTTTTTTGACTTGTCACTTATTGACAGACATGGTTCGAGTTATCGAGGGAAAAGAAAATGACCTGAAGGGAAACGAAAATTGGTTCGAGTTAGCGGGAGATTCGAGTTATCGAGGGTTCAAGTTACCGAGGGTAAACTCACAGTGACTGTATGATGGAAATCCAGGGGAAATCAATATTGGTTCGAGATAGCGATGGTTCGAGTTATTGAGAGTCGACTGTAATTTGAAAACCTTGACCGGCAGCCAGTTGCATAGACACAGAATTCTCAAAATTTCTTTTGTTGTTGTTCTCTTCCGTGCATAAAATTTGCTCTAGACAAACTATGAATTCAACGAAATTTATGACACTAGCCACCAAACCAAAGCGTAGTTAATTAGGTTGTGATTTTTTACCGCTTTGGAAGACAAAACCTTGATTATTCTGCTGGCGCGTTATCTCTACCATCGTTTTGAAGACCAATTTCTTTCCTCCACTTTAATTAAACAAGAACGTTGTCAGTCAAGAAATATTGCAGGCTCACCATGGATTGAGTTTTAGAGGTTATTTCACTGTTCTGTTTTTCTTTCATAAAGCACAGCAACAAGTAAGCTTACATACGCTAAAGTTTAAACTTAATTGTAAGCTAGGATTCACTGTTCATCAGGTTTTTGCATGTATTTCTCAATTGTTTATTATCTGCTTGTGTCTAGGCCCTGTTTTGTCACTTGTTCTGAGATGGCTTATGCCAAGCAGTTCAAGAGTGCGATAAACCGCACATTTTCTTCTGTTGGAGGTGTTCTTTGGGAAACTGTGAGCGATGCTCAATTGTGCCAATTCATGATGGGTGCCGTTGATGCTTTTTTCACACAGCCTCGTGAAGAACAAAAGCATCTACGGGCTGCTCTGACAGTGGGTAAACAGCCTGATGACAACATTTACGTTTTCGGCGATGTTCAGGTGAAGCTTAATTACAGTTGTATACACTCTTTTGGAATATAAGAACTTTTTTAAGGCTGAGATTGAAATTTAAAAGTATTTAGAACATTTTTTCAGGCTGAAAATTGAATAAGAAAGGTGTTAGTTTGCTCACAGTATATTGAAATGACAACCTCAATGTTTAATGCTTTTTCTAAAATCTAGCCAGTATTGTTGGTTGGTGACCACCATATCTCGTGATCAGCAAGCATATGGTACCTTGACATTATTGTATGATGATTTTTTATAATGTCAACGAAAATCAGAAATTTGTATCCCGCAATCACCTTTATCACGGGGCTGATGGGGGGGGGGGGAGGGGGGTTGGTTTTAACATCTTTTTTTTCTGTGTTGTGATGTGTATTTGTTGAATGCGGATTGGGGCTTACCAATTTTCATTAAAACGGGCTTAACACGCGCCCAAGGGAGGGGGGGGGGGTACTCCAGCTTGTAAATGACGGAGATGATCGAAGGTTTTGTTTTGTTTTTTTTCTGGGATTATTTTGGGTTGAAAAATTTGGCAAGTATTTTTTTTTTGGGTCACTCGATTAAAATGGGGGATTTTTTTTTCGGTATTAAAAACGACCTTAAGTGCCTGTGCACGGCCTTTGGTGTATTTATGGTATGATGAATAAACAAACACGAATATTATTGCCCCTCCTGGCAATTTAGGGGTAATTTGACATGGGATTTTTATCAAGGGTTATTTTTGGCCCAGGGATTTCTTTGGGGGTAATGTCAAAAGACTTAAGGATTTTTTTGGGTCCTGAGTTTTGCCTCCATTCGATATCCCCATCATTTGAGTTACAAGCCAGAGTACCCTCCCTTTGAAAAACGCGTAAAAGTGTTCTTTTTAAAAATGACATCTAATCTAGTACTTGGAAATGGTCTATATTGATTGATGTACATGTACATTTAAGGTATCACGGACGGAAAATTGGCATTTTCGTTTCAAGTCAAATTGTGTGCAAACCATCAATGGTAACCCCAATAAAGTATATATTTTCTGAAAGCTTATTGAATAAAAAGTGTAATTGTGGATTTTGTTTACATGATATAGACCAAAATAAGCAACGTCAGCATTTTGATTGCAATTATGATGTTGCTCAACTTTAGGTATATTTGAGTACACTTTTACATGAGAGCCAAAACTTTTATGTGGAATTTGATCTACATATATCTGTCTAAAAAACTGTTTCCCAGAATTTTGTTTTCTTGCTCCATTAATTTTTATGAATCTTTTATCCTAAAGAAGCCCTAAAAATGTCTTATGATTTTAATCTTTCTTATGAGTTTTACCTTTATTTGGGGGGGGGGGGGGGGGGGGGGGGGTTGGAAGTATGGCATTTGTTGTTGTTGGGCACATTCAAAGGTAACGTTTATAAATAGTCCCTACTCAGTGAAAAATTATCTATTCATTGCTATGTTATTACCATGGAACTCAAATTCACAAACTCCAATTCTGTTCTATTAGCTTGATGCTAGAGGGATGCTGATACCCGAGGATGAAAGAAGGTACATCTGGATGGTGCCTCATTTGAAAGGTGTACCAAATATTGTACAGGATCCACTTCTTAAAGAGTATCTGAAATCAGTACCACCAAAGATCGAAATTCCACTTAGTTCATTTAACTGGTGGCTCTTCATGAAAGATGTGAAGAACCTCACCAAAAATAATTTCTATCCATTTTTGATGCTGCTCTCTGGTGCTGTGTCAGCCTTTCACAACGAGACAGTGCTATCCATTATTGGTAAGTTGATCAAAAGTTTGGAAATCCTTTCTCAGTATTTTCAGAGGTTATTGGAAATTGCAAGGAGAAAGAATAGTCTTTCATCAAACTTCATTGATAAAATTTATAATTGAGAAAAGGGTATAACTAGTGGTGAATAAGTTGACTTTTACATAAAACCTGAATATGTTCTTTAAACACTGATAAAAGAGGTCCTTTTTTGGTTCGAAAGTGCAAATGAAGTAGCTTGTCACAAATGCAGTTTTGTGCTTACTTGAGTAAATGTTGCTGTAAATTAGATTGATTACGCCTTATACTGTTACATGTTTTCTTACTACATAAGGTTCATGTCCTGCACCCATGGCTGTTGGAGAACCAGCGAGTGGAAAATCTTCAGCCCTGCGATTGATCCATGCACTCATTGGTGGAACAATTTTGTCGCAATCATCCAGCCAGTCAGTTAGCTCGGAATTAGTTAAGAGCACGTTGCCGGTTTATTGGGATGATCCCTCACATGCAAACATTGTGAAAAGTGTCTTGGTATCAACCTTTCAAGGTGGAGGAAAGCAGACCAAGAGCAGTGGCAATGAAGTTCCAAGGTCTACTTTCCTCCTAACTGTGAACTTCAAGTTGGACAATGATTTAAGGTGTGTGATAATAAATTTATCATGTTGAATTAACATGGTTCTATCAGACACAATCACCACACTTTTTGCATATGTTGTCAGTGCAATGAAATCAACCAGGGCCACCCATGGTTTTCATTAACTAATCAACCAAAAAAGCAAGTTTCCTGATGGTCCGCAACGTCCTGTAACATTAATTAAGCCCTCGTTGTGATTGGTCTGCTGATAAAAAAACTGCTTCTTTTGTTCCTCACTCGTCGTGTGTGGCCCTGGTTGAGTTCATTGCATTCTAAATTTGTTGGTCAACCAACTGGAATTTTCAATCTCCTTTTTTTTTTGGGGGGGGGGGGGGGGGGGAATGAAAATGCTGGTGTAACCGAACATCAAAAGTTGATAAAAACTATTCTGTCATCTAAGACCTAAATTTCATTTCATTCAAGTCTTTGAAAATGATATTCATGATCCTAACAGGGAAAGTTAAAAATTACGGGATCATTTTGGACACTTACTGAGCATTAAAAAACATCATCATTGGTTTGTATCTTCATCATTTTATTGTTGCTTTTATTTCAATTTATAGGGCATTTGAGCGGACAATTCCAATTTTCTTTGAGAAAATTATCAACGATGAGAAAGGTGACTACTTCGAGGCTCGGAAGGCAACATTTGGAAGGGCCGGTACCAACTGCCTTCCATCCATCATCATGATGGGAGATTTGACAGAAGCAGCTCTGGAAGAGCACGTAACATTTTTCAAGGAGCGACTGCATGGCTCACCATCTCGGTTGCCCCTTGTTTATTCTATGTACCGGTATTTTGCCTTTAAGGTCAGTGGAAGCCAATATTTTTTTTTTTGTTTTGTGTTTTTTTTGGATTATTTTAGTATTTAGGTAGGATTTTAACATTCCCTTCAAGTTAAATGTTCATGCAACTCAGGTGTCATCTAAGTGGGGGGCTTAAACCCGGGGGGGAGGGGTTATAATCGGATGTAAATGAGCCTATAACCAGGAGGGTTCTCAAGGGGGGTTGCTTATAACCGGAAATTTACGGTATCTTAAAGCAAGGGTTTCACAGTAATGCGCATGCGTGATGTCACAGCTTCCAGAATAAGTCATACGGGGTCAACACTAAATTCAAAGTAGTGATAGTTTGTTAAATCCGAAGGAATCCGTCGTTAAACATTGTCATCCGTCGTTCCACTTAGATAAACTGGAGTCAGCTATTTCTCAAGTACCTGTGAGTGATGTTTTGTTGACTGATTGAGGCATTTTGGCAACAAAAAATCCATTTAACATACGGAGTCTTGTAAGCGACATCATGATCGACCCCCCGGGGGGACTCCCATATTTAAGAGATGGGGATGCTCGTAGGAAATTTTGAAAAGAACCCCTAAAAGAGACCAATCTGGGTGTGGCTCAAGCTATTTTAGACCCCTAAAAGATACCAACATTCTGAGAAAAAGAACTTATATTTGTATATTTCTTCGTGTGCAACCCTAAACGAGACCCTGATGGCTAAAAATATTGCCATTTTCTTTTGCATTTTCCCCAGAACACCCTAAGCGAGACCCAAAGTCCGAAAGTTATACCCCTAAGCGAGACGACGAGCATCTCCGTCACTCTCATATAGGAGTCCCCTCCCCCGGGGATCGACCGGCGACAGGACGTTCTCAAAAATACTTGCTGATCGAAAAGACAAACAGGTCAATCTGGTGTGTGGCTAAGTGGTCTTGTGTGGCTTACAGAAGGATCTGTCATTTGGAAATTTATAATAATCGTAGAATGTGCGGGTTGGTATAAGGAGTGTTTTGAATGATACGCTTGAATAAAATCTATAAGCTTAGATGTGATGCGACAGGACGTGAGTCAATCGATCATCTTACACGAAAATTCCATGATACGGCCAAAATATGCGCAGGATTTGCATTTTGACATATTGCTTTCGATTGGTCTGTAAACAATAGAAGTGATTTAGCTTGCGCCATAACTTGTACATGCGCAGTACTGTGAAACGGTCCCTTAAAATTATCAACAGCCTCTTTTCGTATTACTGTATAATTTTTGGACTTCATGGTATTGAACTTTCGAGAGAGTGATATTGAATCTATATCTTAATATAGATGTTTGTTACACATAAATTTGACTTTGATTTGAAGCATCACCCCCAATTTCATTTTACCTTGAAAACAGATCATAGAACTTGTTGCAGACAATTCAGTGGCCAGCGAGGAGGCATTTGATGCACATCTCACCGATTTTTTGATACCCTATGTAACGGACCTCTACAAGCAGTCAAGCAAAATTAAGACCAATCTGCATGACTTTTGTTCAGACATTGTGGAGGCTGTGAAGAAAGGGCATTCCCCTGATGATGTATGTACATTTTACACAGACTTGGTTAACTTAAGTCTTATTAAACACTATACAGTTGAATCCCGATAACTCGAGCCCTCAGTAACTCAAAACTACCGCTAACTCGAACCTTTTTTGATTCCCCTTCAGATCATTTTCCTACTAGATTTACCCTCGATTACTCAAACTCACAATATCTCAAACCTTTCTCGATTTCCCTTCAAGGTTTGAGTTATTGGGATTGAAGCTGTTATATTGGTTCATCACACAGATTACCATCACCCAATAGCTAGTTCATTTTTACAGCAATTAAATTCTCTATGGAGTTGTTTGTATTTGGTTATTTACTTAATCATGTGATTATTGTGTTTACTAGCCTAATTAGTTAATTAATTTTTTCATTAATTAATTTTCATTAATTATTTTTTATTTATTTATTTTTTATTTTTTCATGAAGCTGAGGGAAACCTCAGGTCTTGAGACGAGTTCTTGATGTTAAGCTTGTTTTGTATCCATATTATTTTGCTTCATTGCACACAGTGAATTGTAACTTGTAAGGAACAGAGCTTCTTCCATTTGAAGTTTGAAAGTAGCAGTGCATACGACTAGGAAATTTAAATGTCGACATACTCTAACGAATTTTGTTTATGACATATCTCACTAGGTAACCACGTGGTTGATACCCAGCATCCCTCAGAGGCTATCCCCCCGTGGTCCAGCCTTACACCTTCACCGTCAGAAAGTGGTAGCCCTGTTACAAAAGGCTGGAATGCCATATAGTGGTCAAGAAATAAAGAACATTTTGGGAGCTGTAGAAGGGGCAAATTATGATTTTCGTACAAAATTTGGAAGTTCCAAAGTGCCGTCGCTTAAGATTCCCCGGGAGAGCATCAGCCCAGACTTATTGAGGGTGATTGACAGTTGTAAGTATTTCAATTAATTTTCAAAGGATAGTTTAACAAATAATAAGAAAATAAATGGCAAGGAGCAAGGGTCACTAAATGTGTTTGAAATTCAACTATTATTAAATTCGTTATTAAAATATAGAATTAAAATATAGAATTCAAAGTCAATGAACTTGGGTTCTCAAACCTAAAATGTAAAAGTATTAGTCTTTGTAGTTGCTGAAGACAAAGGTAAGTAGTAGCCTAAAGATAAAAGGCACTGCAAAGAGCACTGCAGGCCTGTCAAGTACTGATTAAAACCGCACTGTATTGTTATGACTGATGCGTTTAGAAACTCATTTGAATCAGAAAGAAACTAAATACCAATTACTGATCATTTGCCGGGTGTGACTTTGAACCTGATGAAGATGAAAATGGAATACAGGAAAATGAAGAAGTTATGTCTGTGCCCGATTGCACAAATTGTGAAATCTTGCAAGAGACGGTATCAAAAGAGAAGGAAAAGTTCACAAGCCAAGAAATGGAATACCTGGATGAAATCCGACAACTGAAGGAATCCCTTAGAAAGGAAAGGGCTACAAGTGACACCCTTCGGGACCAGTTAACTGCTGCACGGAACATGCAGGAGTCTACCGGAACAACTGAAACCTCTCAGGTTTCCAAAAAAGACGATAGTGGGAATGGGGTTGTATTGCAATCTCTGGCATCCATCATTTCAAGTACACGTAAGCCTTTTAATATTTTTTTAATACTTTGAGCTTTGCTATCTTTTTTCCAACAACCTCCACCTTAAAAGAATACCCCAAAAGTCAAATTTAAGTCCTATCACTAAACATTCACTGGAAAATAATCAGATTACCAATTGAAAACAAATTGTTGCTTTTGACAATAAGAATAGCAGCAAACTGCTTCTACTTTTCCCAGTGAAAATACAGAAATCCATGAGAAAAATTAATTTTATTGGTCTTTGTTTTTCTTAGCCCAGATTTCTGACAGATCACATGGTGATGACTCAGGTACGTGCCATCTTGTCAATTACACATTAACAATAAAAAGTAACAGAAATTTTGTTGAACTGCATTTCAACCACTTTTCAGTCATTATGAAGTCAAATGATGAGAAAAATAAAATATTTGTCCAGTTGACTCTTGCTAAAGGTGTTTGTGATTTGGCTTGCATTCCATTTACTTTCCTGTAAACAAATTATTTTGTCTATCAGTTTTTAATATGCTTGTACACCATTGCATGCAACAGACATCTGGAGTCTGCTATAAGGAGAGTCTATAACTTACTGAGTGAGACCAGAAACCCACATCTGGTGAGACGCATTTCCAGTAAAAATTTATTCAACAGGCATCTGAATTTATGTGGCCTTGGTTAAGCTATTGAGAGTTAATTGTATATAAAGAAATATTTAAAATGTATATAATAAGACTTTTGAAAAGAAGTCATTCAATATAAAAAAAAACATGCACATATATCAAGTCGGTCTTTGCAGTCAAGACTTGGACTCAATTGCGCTTTCACTTAATTGTAAAAACAAAATTGCAACCAGTACTAAGAAAATTTTTTTCCAATAAGGTTTTACAGAGGATGCAATTGAGGATTTCACATCTCCAATGAGTTCCAGTAAGTCACTTGTTGTTGTTGCAATATCTTATTCTACATTAGATCGATCATCATGTTCTGCTAGTTTTTCATTGTTAGGGTAGGTAATACAGGAGAAAATAAGTCAAGTAGATCTTTATTGATTGTATACTTAATTTCCTACTCATACAGGCACACCAGTAAGGACCAACAAACCAGGCAACGCAGGTATGTGTGTTTGTGTTATGGTTTTTCTCCAGTTTTTGATGATGTTCCATTCAAAAAATAGGTACATCAATTAGTAGAAAATGACATGGTAAGAATGAGCAAAAAAGTGCAATAACAACTAAACAACCACTAGAAAAAACTAAAACAACCAAAAAAAGTCACTCATCTTCAAATTTCAAACCCATTCAACAAAAGAAGTGAAGAATGTCAAACATTTTAAAAGATACTTTTAATATACAACTCCTCAGAGTCTGGGCTGTGCCATGTGCCATTCTCTATTTATTTGCTTAAACTTTCAAAGTAAACTATAAATGTATGGTTCGTTAGTCCAGTTCTGAACACTCTCTCCTGTTACGCACTATTCAACTTCAACTACAACACACACTGACAATGTATTGTTGTTACTGGTTACAGGCAAAGGAAGCAAGTCGAAGGTGGAGGCAGATCCAAAAGGTCAATGCAATCTTTGCACTCAAACTAAAAAGTCAGCAATGGTCAAGTGCAACCACTGTAATCAATGGCAGCATGCAAAATGTGCCAAGATATCCATCAAGGCGTACAACAACAAATTTAAATGCTTGAATTGCAAAAAGGGTAAGAATTAAGAAGGGAATTATATGAATAATTACCAGAAACTCATAAGGGGTTGAAACGTGTAACACGTCACTTCACACCGTTTTAATATTCAATCTTGCCAAGTACCATACTAAGTTACTTAAATTCTGACCTAAACGTAGTATGTTTCTCATGGAAACTAGAGAAATTCATTAAGTGTATCCAAAGATATTCTCTGGAAATAGAATTTCTCGACTTTGTTCAACCAAGCTTGTTTTTATGAAAACGAATTTTAAACACAAGCTATAGAAAGTTACACGTTTCAACCATAATGGGTGTATGTAATTACCCTTACAAAACATGTTGAAATTTTTGACTAACAATTTCCACACAGCACATCAGATGAAGTAGTAAGATGAAAAACAGAAATTATGTACCACAATACTGTAGAATTCCGATTATACGCCCTGGGCTTATACAACATCGTAAGCCAAAGGGGTTTGGGGTGGGGCTTATAAGCCGAATGAAAAAAGCGTTTCAAAACGAGCCACGGGAGTGTCAATGGAAATACGTTTTTAAGTTAAAAACGCATAATAAAGCAACAATTAGCCCTATTCAGTACTGTCATCTGGTAGAGGGGGGCTTATATCCGGGGGGGGGGGGGGGGGGGGGCTTATAATCGGATGTATTTTCCAGGATGATGGGCCAATAACGGGGGGAGCTTATAAGCAGGGGGGCTTATAACCAGAATTTTACGATATTTGGATATGAGTGGTTTATTGCAATGTAGTTAAACTGAGTAATTGTTGTTAATGTCAGTCTTTTTCTTCGATGCAATGAAAGCATTGTCTTTGCTGTTATCGAAAATTGATTACTTAAAGAGGCACAGTCACAATCAACAGATTTATAAAAGTTCTGCTTGAATTATTTACAATACTTTTCATTCTCCTACGTTTCATGGTATTGTTCACCTTTGATTAGAAGGTGATTTAATTGATAACCAAACTATGTTCATGTCGACTGTGCCCCTTCAAATAGAGAACTAATGCAATTATGTGTAGCTCCATACAAACAACCATTTGCTGTATTCATTTCAATGTATTCTGGTAGGAAATGTTCCAACGACCTCTGGAAATTGCTTTAGACCTTTATTCTATGTTTCAAAAAATACCCCAACATCCCCCCCCCCCCAAAAAAAAAAATTGTGTGCTGCCAACCCTAAAGTCATGTCTCTTTTTTAATTACACAATAGGTTATTTTTTTTTCGTAATTTCATCAATAAACTTAAACTTGGAGGAAGGTAATTCTTCTGAATAAAAGGCTGCCCTCCTCCCCCTCCCATATCACATAAACACTTACAAGAATAGACATTATACTGGCTTGGGGTACTTATATTTTATGAATCCCTGCAACACCAACCAGTTCCGGTAAAGAAATTTGTAAAAAAGGACTATATAAAACATACATTTTAGTAACATTGATATTATTAAAGATTGAACTGTAACCAGGATAAGACATATTAAAAATGTAAAAAGCGTTCTCTGGTTTAAAAAGTTGAAGAAAAAATATAAGCTTTAATAAAACACTAGGGGCATTTGATAACACAAGGGAAATGTAGAAAACATGAGCCGCAGTCGAGTTTCTAAAGTGTTCTCAAATGCCAGGAGTGTTTTATGACAGTATAAAACGTGGCTTAGTCTTCTTTGTTTGCTTTATGATACAGATTTTATATGCCGCTGATGAAACAACAAACCACTGGCAATCGACTGTTTAAGATAAACACTTCTTTGACTGCTTGGTTCAGAATTTTATCGTTAATTTCTTCATAGAACGAATTTTGTCAAGAGTAAAGCTCGTGAAAAACAATATAACAACTTTTTCTGTGTTTTGTACTCTGATAAAAGACTGAATGCAGCATCCTATCTGTATTATAACAATAAATAAAATATAATTACTTGTTAACTGTGATGTTGAGGAAAAATATCTCCTCAATCATATTTTCTATTTTAATTTTCAAATTACAATGCAACTAACTCAGTCAGGGCTACCCAATGTTTCAGTTACCAAAATAGAAAAGTTGAAGTTACTTGACAGGTTAGTTACGATTTCCAACGTTAAAGCTGACCCTTTCTGTGATTCATCTGCCCATGAGAAAACTCTGATTCTTTACTGGATGGCCCTGGTCAAGTTCCTTGCACTGTAAATTCTTAGGTACAAAATTGCAAGTGCAAGTACTGTAATGGTGGACAAGCACATGAAATAATATTCTACTTCCTAATTAAATCTGTTTCCAGGAAAGTAAAAAACATGCGTGTGTCACAAACACATTGAAATCTTCAAGCTGATGCATTTAATTATCATTTTGGTTACAAGAAAATCACAAAATAAATGACATCAAGGTAAAGGTAGTTGCCTTATTGTGAAAAGTGCACTATATTCACTTTTTGTCTACTTGAGGCAACTTGGGCAAAACTGGGTTCTTATTTCTCAAATGACACCTTTCAGTATACTTGTTTCGTCGTTTTACGGAACGATGGATAAAGAAAAATTGGTGAAGTCTTGTCATAGCACAGACAATTTTTTTCATTCTACTTGCCCATACAAAAGTTTGTTCACATGACATTGTATTAAATTCAGATGGAATCTTTCCATCTGCATCATAAAGGCGTTTACATCTTGGATCTTTGTGATTTCGAAGGTGAAGCCTGTCGATCACTTTGGTAACAGTGCTCCATAACTTGTCAAATGGCTCAGGGAATGGGAGATCCTACTTTGATATCTTCAGGCTATCCACATGGCACATGTTGTCATAGGCCAAAATGGTCGATTCCATAACATTTTTTATTTCCATTGAGGATTTTCCTGCATCTTGGAGGGCCTTGTGCTTCCTGTATAACCAAACTACCAAAACAAGAAAGGCTTGAGTAGGAGATTCGGACCTGGAAACAGAAATGAATACATGGAAGACATTTTAATGTACAGAGATCAAGTATGACCAAACCAGCCAAGGTGACTTCCAACATAATTGCATACTCTTTTCTAAAATAAACATTTACAAAATACTACCGATATTTACCGATACAAGGGTTGCCAATACTCTATATGGCCTCCACCACTGACTATAAAAAAAATTCCTCTAGACCAACAGTGCAGTGTTTTTCTGCCACCTGTATCCTTGTTGCAGTTGACTTCAACTTCTTGTTCCTCAGAATCTATGAATTCAGGGTGCGACCGCAAAAACTCCCCAGTACCTATATAGAAATAGAGAAAAAGATGATCGTGTTACCAGTATATCAAAAGTAAAACACACTAATATTTGGCTTGCAATGCCATAAAATTACAAATCAATTAAGTTCATTTTCAATTATGAAATAAATTAAAATGAACTTATTTCAAATTCACATAGAAGGGCTTGTAATTACGAGGCGAATAATTACCAGAGAGAAACAGCAACAATTTTGATTTAATTGTATGTGTATTGGAATGAATTTCTTTGCACAAATTATGAGGCCTGCACTATCATATCTATATAGATGTGGTGATATTCACTGTTTAAAAACAATGAATGCAAGAGGAGGTAATTGGAACTTCAAAGGGATAAGGGGTGGATATTATGCCTCTAGTTAGGGTGGGAATCAAAATGAAAAAAGTCTTTTCACCTTGGAAACTGGATGCATTTTGGTCATCAAGGGAACTTGTCCTGGCGCAAGCCTTCAAATTTGCTTCTATTACAGCATCTGAAGAACTCTCACCAGCATTTGACCCAGGCTCTTCATATAATATACAAAGACTAAAATTAAAATCTGTACTATAAAGTTGCAGGTAAGGAACAAGGAAAAAAAATCAGGAGTATTCAAAGATGAATATGGGGAAACATTGGCTATGATGTCAAACCCATAGACTAACCTGGTACATCAACTTCCAGCAAAGCTGTTTCTTCAATTTCTGTAGGGAATCACGAGTCATATGGCAGTAATCATTAAAACATTTTTCGGGCAAAAGAAGTCTGTTTTAGTTGAAAATTATGTCTATTTATAAATACACATTAAACAATTCAAAAGGATTATGCAAATAAAGAAAAACACTTCAAACTAAGGAACTTCCTGAAAACCACTTTCAGATGAAAATCTTCTCATTAAATGAAAACTGGTTGACGTGCTGTATAATGGTAATAATTATGTTTTCAATATTGCACATGGAAATGTTATAACACACCTGTGAACTTATCAGCATCTGGAACACCACATCGTTTCAGGAAAAGTCTCAACTCTGAGGGATAGCCTGCTGCCTGTGCCAACTTGCAGTGTTTCTCGCAAAAGGCGTGACCTCGTTGAGGAGAGAGAGGACAAATGCTAGGATAATTGGCATTCCCAAATCCTGGAACTTCAACTGGGACTTTCCACATGCAGTGGGCATAACGCAATTTCCAATTGCCATCTGCGACGAACAAGTTACCACAACCTAAAAAATGAACGAAAGATATTTAAATTATGAAAATAATACAATCGTAACGTTAATTAAAAAATATTTGCTTAATCTATAAAACCAACCAGGGCAGAAATTGTAACAAAAAAGGCTAGTGCCATAATTGATTTGATACATGGATAAACAAAACAAACCCCAAAAGTGTCCCTGAGGCTCACTTTTTGGCTTTTCAAAAAAATATTATTTAAATTACCCTTGTTCTTGCATCTATTGGAGCAAGTATGTGGATACAATGTTTCCGAGCGTTTCTTCTCCAAAAATTCCATTGCCTCCTCTTCACTGCCAGAGTAAGGCAGATTACTACTACATGCACTGGTCTTTGTGAACGACCACTTCTCTCGTATACCCAAATCATCAAGCTCTTCCTCCAGTTCTCTCCTCCAGTAACTTTTACCTACTAGCTTGGCAGAGAGCTCGCCACTGATCGAACATGCTAATTGAAAAAAAATTTAAAACAGTGTCTTATGACTTAAAAGCAAGATTTTCTAAGTTCACATAATGAACAAAAAGATATAATCTTTATTATTAACTGTTATTTCGAAAATTGTGTGCAGTGCTATGCCTAAATATGCAATAGGCTACTACATTTCAATATGATATATACACCTACCAGTTGTAGAGTTGTCTGCATCATCATTTTTCGCATCATTTTCAGTATTGTCACCATCCGCTTCCTCATTGACAGCTGTATAATACAACAAAAAAGTAACAAATTATACCAAAAAAAGTTGGAAAAAAAGAAAGAAAAGAATTTAATTAAGACGACTTGGGCTAGTACGCAACCCTACACCTTGCTATACCACTGATAGTACAACTTAAATGGCGAACAATTGAGTATTTACATGTACATACCACTCTGAATGTTGCTAAAAATATCAATCTCCTTTAAATAAACTTCATTATATGCTTCCGAGAAACCACTGAAAGACACCCAAGAGTGATTGCTGAAATAATAACAAAAAAGGAAATTATAAAGATTATTGGGCTCCTTCTTGGTGTACATGCACAGGACAAGTCACAATAGAACACTGCCTCGCAAACCTATTGTTTTTATTATATTCCTCGTTCTTTTGTCCTTTTGTTCTCTATTGCTATAGGTGAACTGTGTCTTCTACATGAAGTAAGAGCCGATTATTGTGTATCTGTTGTGGTTCAATTTTATCTTTGATAAGACCAACTTGGAAATAAAGAACGTTTATAAAATATAGTGTAAAATTTCATTTAAGCAACAACAAAAAAACTTTTTTTGGGAATATGTTATAGAGTATTATGACGGAATCCACCAGTACGTCGAGTAATATTTATTTAAGTTGGACAAAAATCGAGTACCAGAATAATTTAAATCCTATTGCGTTATTTTCTACCCTAAATAAAAGGTAAAGATGTAAGTAATAATCCCTGATAACACCGACAACAACTTCTTACCAGAGTCTTAGAAAATGAATTTCAAAGTTCACAAGGTATAGGCAAATTATCACGTGCAGCCATTTTGTAAAATCGTCTTTAAGCGATTCAGTGGAATTCAGTGTGAAATTCGAAATTTGTTTTCGGTGTTTGGTGTTGTTAGAAAAGATTTCTTTTGATAAGATATTTGAAGCAGCAACACAAAAGTTTGCAATAAGGTGTAAATAATTTTGGTACAACAATTTCTTGTCAGAGCCTGAGAAAATGAAATTCAAAGTTCACAAGCTATAGGCAAAAGCTCACGTCTTTTAAGCGATTTAGTGGAATTCAGCGGAACTTCGAAATCGGTTTTCGATGTTTGGTGTCGTTAGAAAAGATTTCTTTTGATAAGATATTTGAAGCAGTAACGCAAAAGCTTGCAATAAGGTGTAAATAATTTTGGTACATAATTTTGTCCAATAACTACTCGAAGTTCTGGCAGATTTCGTCTTATATTGTTTCATATTAAGAACAGAAAAGAAACTCTATTTTTCAACGTTCCGATTTCTCAACTCCTAACATCCCAAAGTAATCGGCTTAGGGTAAAATTTAGCATATTATATTACAGCCACGATATTTTAAAAATAAATATTTTATAGAAAAAAACTTACCTTAATGATGGTAACCATCTGTACAAGTCGTCTGTGAGGTAAGCGGTATTCGTGACCTCTATCAATTCTGATTGCACTGTCTTCGGGTAGTAATGATAGCCATTACTATCCCTGTACCTGCCGATGCCAAAGGTCATGTCGCACGCTCTACACTCTAGGGTGATCTTAGATGCTGGAATAGGCCCTTGTAAAGTGAACACCTTCGCAGTTGTTGGCGGGTTATGCATATTGATGTAACCCCCGCAGTTCATGCAAGATTGAAGAGGAGGTGACAAGAACTTCGTGTATCGGTACTTGCCATCTTCACTAATGTTCCAGAGTCAATCTTGAGGAAGGACTGTGGGCATGGAAACGAACTTTGGACAAAATCTTTCCACGAAGCAGACGTAGAAGTGGACATCAGTTATTGAGGCCAGCGAAGATGTAGTTCTGACGATATTGTGGATTAAAACCGAACGCAGAGGTAAGCCATCAAATTCGCGACATTTCATAGTAAAGGAAACAGGAACGTGATTGATTGCACATTTTAACAGAAAAAGGCCTTGGAACGTCAACTTGGAGGATAAAATCATCAGGGCTTCTTCTTCTTTCAAGTCATGTACCGTTGACAAGTCAATGTTCCTAAAAAAGTCAACGTTGTTTTTTCTCTGATAAAAACTTTTCTTTGGACGACATCCTAGCGCGAACAGCTTCAGGCGAAAACATATCAGCCTTTTACGAAACGGTTTATCCATCGTTCTCACAACAAAAAATGTGATTTGCAACGACAAAAACTACCCGGGACCAAGCAAAGAAAGACTGATGTATTCCCGTTCGCCACAAACTAGTAAACAACACGCTTGTCACCTGCTCCGCCAGGTAACCGCGTATCACGTGACCAACATTTGAGAAAGGATCGTACATGCGTGACCAAAACATATTCAAAAGCTTAGTGTATTCAAATCCTCGCTAATTTGTGTTGTCTAGAGATTATCGCCAATAACCTTCGCTGTTTGGTAGCTTAGCACTCTACTACACTGGGATTACGAAACTTCGATTTTTGGTAATTATACAACGAGGACCAAGCGTCGAAAAAAGGTGTTTGTTTTGTTGACATTTTCTGTCACGCAGGAGCAGCATGCTATCATTTATCAAACTTTTTATTTGGGGTGGTTATATACAGCTATTTCAATTAACGTTGTCGGATTGAAGCTCAAAGCTTAAAGACAAGACCGAAAGGTAGTATGGGCGAAGAAAGAGTGTTCCACGCGTGCTGAATACTAATGAGATACAGCGATATAGCAAACGAGACGTTTTTTGTTTCCTTTCTCTTCAGACTCTTCTTCGCCTCATTTCATATAAAAAGAAAAATCCAAACCACATAACGGCGAAAGAAAAGATACAACAAAGGTTTCACGGAAAGAAAAACAAATATTCCACGTGCAAAAATACAAACTTGTAGATTTCCTCAATGGTGATATGCAAATTGCAGTAAATACCCATGGCACCATTCGGTCTTGACTCGTAAGTTTGAAGATTTAATCCGACAACGTTAATTGAAATAGCTGTATGTATATGTAGTCGCACTGGCATTACTGCCCACTTACAAATCAAATCTAGAAATTTTTATTGTTTGGCCGTACGCTAATATATTATACGCTAAAGCCGATAATTTCGTTCGTAGGTTGTTCGTCCCCATAGTACGCTATTACGCTAGTACTAAGTACCGATACGTTAGTTCCTATGATGTTCGTCCCCTTAGTACGCTAGTACGCTAGTACTAAGTACTGATACGTTCGATCCTATGATGTTCGTCCCCTTAGTACGCTAGTACTAAGTACTGATACGTTAGTTCCTATGTTGTCCGTCACCTTAGTACGCTATTACGCTAGTACTACTAAGTACCATATTACGGTAGTACTACTGTTATGTTATATTCTGTGATACCTACGCTATTACGCTAGTACTACTAAGTACCCTATAGTACGCTACTACTGATACGTTAGGATATATTAAGATATGTTAGTTTCTGTGATACTCGTACTATAAGTACTGATCCGTCAGCTCCTTCGATGTGATACTCATCCCCTTAGTACGCTAGTACTGATACGTTAGGATTAAGATACGTAGATACGTTAGTTTCTGTGATACTCGTACTACTAAGTACTGACTGTCACGTTAGCTCCCAGTACTGACTGTTACGTTAGCTCCCATGATGTTCATCCCCTTAGTACTCTAGTACGCTAGTACTAAGTACTGATACGTTAGCTCCCATGATGTTCGTCCCCTTAGTACGCTAGTATGCTAGTACTAAGTACTGATACGTTAGTTCCCATGATGTTCGTCCCCTTAGTATGCTAGTACGCTAGTACTAAGTACTGATACGTTAGATCCTATTATGTTCGTCCCCTTAGTACGCTAGTACGCTAGTACTAAGTGCTGATACGTTAGATCCTATGTACTATGTATATTTTATAAACGTTCTTTAGTTCCAAGTTGGTCTTATCGAAGGCTCAATTTTACACACCTCGTTTTTTATTATGATTAGTGAACTAAAAGGAAAATACAAGAGTATTAGCGATATGACCTTAGTATTTAAGATAGTACCTTAGTACGTATGAACAACAGAAAAAAGAAAGAAAAAGCTCTCCTATTTCGGGCAGCATATGGAATTTGGCTTTTGTATGATATGAAGAATTACGCAGATCTCAGAGGGTGGTATCTGCATAATTCCTCATATCATACTCAGCCTCATCTTATAACTACTAATGCAACTTAATATAAAAAATGTTTTATTTAATCTTAAAAAACTATATTATGCATTTTTATTATAGAGTACCAGTATACTCCTCTTCAGAATTTCTGCTCATAAAATGTGATCGAGCCTTGAATTATTTTTAACATGTTCACATACCTTTCATCATCAGTAGATCTGTAGGGTGCAAGGAAGGGCTTTCCCTTTCTCTCGTGTTCTCTTAAACTTCTGACATTGAGACAATCGAAGAAACTGTCTACCATAGCACAGAACTTTGAAGTTGCTGCTGCTTCCTGGGGACCAAATGACTGGAGCACTGCTGCTACCGAGGCACTGAGAACTTGAGCTGCTAAGTTAACGCGCATGACAGAATACGAGCTCAGATTAAAATGGTCATACGTGAGCTTGGGGAGCAACTTTAAGCCATTGTCAATATCTTGGTAAAATAGTTGAGCAATGTGTTGCCACAGAATATACTGTCCATTGTTCCACATGTATCTGGTGCAGGTGCCAGAGCCAGAGTGATACAAACAGTTGCGAGCAGTCTTGATTAGGTGTGGGGCATCAGACATGAAGTAAATGTAACGATGAGGCGCGAACAGGTTGATTGTCCTATAACACGCATCCCTGCCTGAATCTCCATCCAGAGGTTTGTGCAATCTGTAAAACACTCTGGTCGGGGAAGCACCATCTGAGGTAGTGGCAATAACCCATAAATTGCAGCTGCTTTCAAGTATGCAAACTGCTTCCCAGAATATGGGCATCAACTGTGCAGCAGTTACACCATTTGTTGAAAAGTGTGCCAAACAAAATTTCAGCTCGGTGCACACACCACGTACAAGGAATGCCAAGGCATGTGTTGCGAGATCATCTGCCTTATCCAAAACTGCACAGTTTAAGTCCAAATCACCAAAATCGGTAAAGCCAATCAGTTCTCCCGTAACCTTGTCGAAAGCAAGGTTTGATTGAACTTTCATCTCGTCAAACAACAAGACAACATAGCGTTGAACATCAAAGTATGATTCAGTGAGAGACCTAAGCTCATCTACAATTTGCTTGTTGAATCCCCTTTGAGGCCTGATAGCATTTCTGTAATCCTTGAGACATCTTTGGCTTGGAAGTACCAACACCTTGCTATTACGCAGTTCCTCGTAGCATGAGGGTGACTTCGCTTGCAAGCGACAGGCAAAAATGAATAATCATTGGATGGTACCGTACACCGGTAGAACTACTTGAAAATACCTTTTTCTGTTTCTCCCAGAAAAGCTTCATGAATGGGGTAACTTCACCATCATCAGCTGAATTGAGAATCTTAGAAAAGTCATTGCTTAGTTCGTGATCCACTTCAATGTTTGTTTTCACAATTTCTGCACGCATCGCATTCAGTTCTCTTTCCAGCTCTGCACATTGCAGCCGCTGCCCCTATAAAGTCAGCTTAATTCTTTCTGGGCTTGTCTTTGACACAGGTGCCTTAACATGGGCAGGTTTCAACTGTCGTCTCTCCTTTCCATTGTTGGAACTTCTTGCAGACACCAAGTACTCAGTACAAGTCACACACACACAGTCATGTTCACAAAGGAGCAAGCAGCCCTTTGATCTCCAATATCCCTCGTGTGGGAACTGCTGACTGTCCTCATCCACCACCAAGTCTTGATTCAAAGGAATGACATGATGGTAAAGTTTACTTGTCATTTCGGAAGCATTCACTCCTCCACATAATTTATATGCCTCCAACTCTTTCACAAGCACAGACACAGTTACATTGTGCATCGTCCGTCTGTATCTCAGGTACAGGTCATGATCCTCCACAAGAAATGATCCAAATACTTTCACAGTAAAACACAGACTTTTATCAATGATTATTTCCAGCTCTGGCAGCAGAAATCGTTCGACATGTTTCCTGAGAACAAGTCTGTCAGCAAATAATTTGTGGTTCCAATCATTAATAGATTTTAAACCTTTCACTCTTTGACACAATTCAATGAATGTCTTGTAGCAAACACTTCTCGACGAAGGTTGCTCGCAGTCTTTCACCACCGATCTGCCAGGTCTTGGCGTTGGCTTTGTAGTTTCGTGACTCTTTGCCGGCATATTCAGCGTTGGTAGCGCACCAAATCGCGGTTTCTTCTTGGCCATTTTGTCCGATTGAACTGAAAACAAAAAAGAGGCAAAATTAAGACTAAGCCGTCTCGAAAGGCCAAACTGTAAACAAGTCAAAATCGCATGAGTTATAAAACCTATACTTACATATTTCAATATCTTCAGCTGCAAAATGTTTCTCACATGTAAACACACGGTCTTTTTCTATCAACTCTTTGAAACTGTGATCCATATCTCTCGTCTTCTTGATCTCTCCAAGCCATTCCTTCCTCCAAGTTGAATGAGGTTTGTCCTTCGCCAATGGCAACTTCCTTATACCGATTCCTTTCGTTCTTTGACACGATCCGCAGCCAAATACTGCGCAGTTCTCGCCTGGCATCACTTTCTCTTTAAAATCCTCTCATTTGATTTTGAAACAGACACATAAAGTGCGGAAAACTTGTCAAATAAAGTGCGACTCGTAAGCAAAGTTACTTGCGAGTCGCCATCTTGTTGATTTGTGTGTGCAGGGTTAGCGTCACGTGACTAAGGGAAAACCACAACAAAGAGATGTCCCTTTGAAGTCCGCTGGCTTTCATAACCAGTCTCCTCTATTAACTATGAACATATATATAAACTTATAATTTGTTGATGGAAATGTAAAGTATTGAATTATGACAGTAGAATGCTTAATGAAAAGATTACTGTCTGAACATCACATTGACAATGAAACAATCTTGAGTTGCTGAATAAAATAGGACTAACTGTTATTATGGATGCATGGGATAAAACATGTTAAGTAGTTCACATCAAGCCATGAATAATTTCACAGGGTCTTTCACATGATTCTTGCTTCCTTACTTTTGTGATGAAATTTTTCAGGATGTTTCACAGGATAGCATATCAAGAGCTCCACGTTTCACATGGCTTTGCAAGTTTCACACACTTTTTCACAGGCTAGAATAAATGCTGGTTTTCTTATGGCCAAGAAGCATTTTGTTTCACAGCATATTTCACAGGGTGATATGTGTTGTGTAACAACCAAGATATGTTTCACAGGTTGTTTCACATGGCTCTCTAGAGGTTCCAAAAGTATTTTAAAATTTCACAGTTAATTTCACAGGTCGCGTTTATCTTGTAACTTTGTGCAAGGAGGACTAATAATATCACATGGTGTTTCACAGGGTGTTTCAAATGCAAAAAGAATTCACATGGTTTTCACATGCATTTCACATGGTTTTCACAGGGTTGCTCCCAGTAGTGTGATCAGCTCACTAGCAAAGAGCAAAGGTTTTTGTCTGAGGACCAGAAACACAGTTCTGCCGTTGCCAAAGTTCACTATCAAAAGCAGCAATCGTGAGAAGTTGCTCTGAAGGGTCACGAGTGTCTTAAAAAAACTTCAAGGTACCAAGGGTTCTGAGGTAGACAATGACATACACGCAAGATTTGGCGGTTCAACATCCAGCTCCGGGCCTTCAGTTGAAACAGCTCATAAAAGCAACAGTTTGACCCCCATAAAGGATGCCCTGCCTAAAAGAAACTTGCACCTTCAGAGGAAAACTCGTCATGTTTTAAAATTCGCGAAAGAAGAGGATGATTTTCTAAAGGAAGGGATAACTAAGCACGGGTTTGGACAGTGGATGGCTATTTTGAGAGATTCCGATTTCACATTTCAAGACGGAAGAACGGCAGACTCTCTAAAGAAAAGGGCCGGAATGAAAATGTCGCTAACGTCTTAAAAATACTTTGAAGAAATAAACACAGATCAAATACTATTTTCAACAGAAACATTTGCTTTAATTGCAACTAGAATAATTACTCTTCTGGCGTGATCTCTCATTGACTAGCCATGAAATAAATAACTTGTCTGAAACTGCTCAAATGTTACATCACTGTAATCGTTATCGTTCAAACTAAACAGGCGTTTTGTTACTTTAAACTCGCACTATTCAACATAGCCTGCGTTTCAAAACAAAAATGTTCCAGAACTCAATCACTCAGTTTTTACACTATTCCTAGGGACGTTTCTGTGAGCCAAAAAGCTGGTAACCTTCTTCTGTCCCCTAGATAACTGACTTTCGATAATCGAGGTCGCTTTTAAGGACACCGTGGTGAACGGCGAATTCGGAAATTTTCATCCGTCTTGGGTGTGTACGAAGGTGTCTTGGGTGTCTCAAACATTTCTTCTTCGTCGTAATCGAAAGTTTCTTGACTTGGAGTAAATGGTGGAGTGAACATGACGCAGGGTTCCGTAGACCGCTCGTAAGATGGAATCGTTGGAGGGCCGACCAACACGTTATCGTCCTCATCGGTACCATCCGTACTTGTACCTGGAAGGAGCATGGGCCTGTCGCTGCCGGAACCGCTTAAATTGGACGCGTCGACAATCACGGGTAGCGGCGAATAGACATCGCGCACACAATTGGCACAAGCTGACTCCACCCATCCACGTTCCAAAGAGACTATCTTTCTACGTTCAATGGCCGCCTGCAGACCCAAGGTCCCCTGTCGCTCGTGGAATGCCCGCAGTTTTTCACTATTGATTTCCAACAGGCTCGTCAACACGTCGCACATTTCGGCGTCAACTTCTGTTCGCTCTCGTCGCCAGTTACTGTCCGCCATCTCTCGCTCCATATCTAGTAGCCACGGATTAGAGAACACTCTTTCCACTTTCTCCTGGTCCTCGCGACGTTTCTGTGCCTGAAGGCGCTTTGCCCAATCTTTGATGCCATGTTGTTCTCTTTGTTCCAGGATGGGTGGCAGTGGACTGTCAGGATTCGTGATGAGACTATCTACCTGCGATGCGCTGGCCACCCCCAAATCGACGAGAGATTTGCAACGCCCAGTGAGACGATGATCACGAATTGCTTTAGTGCAGGCTTTTTCTTGGTGTTCTGCACTTTTCAGTAACATGCTTAGCTGCCTATGTCGCAGTCCATCTGGTGTCGCTTTTTCCAGCTCGCAGCGAAGCTTGTTCAGATAACCCTTACAAGAACTGTCGTCTGTGCTGTCACTTTCGTCCTCTGAAGAGAGTTTGATGTTCTGGTTGTCACCTTCCGTACTGCATTTGGGCTGTGAAAAACTTGGCAGGTTTTCGTCGAGGAGAGATACGGTCAAAATTCGTCAAACGTCTTCCCCTTTCAAGCCATCTTCTTCCGAGAAGTTTCCCGTCAGTGCGACACTTGAGACGGTGGTGGACTTTCTTTGCGCCCACACAATGCAGTCCATCGAGTGCTCTCGCAGCCATTTGTTGGCATCCGGGTCGACGTTGGGTAGACTTTTAAAATGATACTTGTTGAGCCTTTTTTCCATGGCATCGTTGTGTGTCTTGCCAAAGTCCGTCTCCTGTTGGCAAGTGATGTACATGCTGGCTCGACAGAGAAATCCTTGTGCTTTCTCCCACTTCACATCGTGGGATGTAAAGCCGCCTTAACAAATGATCTTCTAGTCGTCAATGTCTAACAGGTTAGTATACGCCTCATCAAGAAAGATTACTTCCGTGGAGCTGTCTATCATGGATTTGTTGAAGCTCTTCTGTTTCGTTACACGGGCTATTCGACTTAGTGGAACGATCTGAAACACCGGACTGAAAAGGCTCGTCTTTCCACTATCCGAGGCCCCAATGGCACATGGCACCGGTCTTTTGTGCTCTTTCTGCTGAAACAGTGCGAGAAAATCGGCGCAGAACTGCTTGATCTGCTCTTCTGTAAGGCTGTTCTCGAGTATCTGCTGAAAATACTTTGGATCTGGTTCAGCGAGACTGTTGTAATCTACATACGCCTCTGGAGATGTAAGTCCTCGCTAGAAAAAAATAAAACGTTCAAATAATGTTGTCAATTTCTGAAATCAAAAGGCGATACAGAGTAGATAACAGTTCTATTCTGGAAGTGATGTTCATACATAAGGTTTATGAGATGACTTTATTCGCAGTTTACAGACAACAGTGTTTCATTCATATTTCTTTTGGAAATGTTCTTACCCTGTTTTTAAATATCTACTTATGTATGTCGTCTAAAGAGCGAAGTCATTTCAAACCTCGGTCGGGTAACCATTAAGGTAAAGGTGGGAAGGTAGTTCTTCCTCACCAACCTTTAAGCGACTCAAATTCATAACAAATAAGCATTACATAAACAAAGAAATTGTAAATAAGGGATTAAAACACCGTTACCGATTCAAATTGTAAGTTCTCCTCACCTTGCATTCTGGGATAATTCCTCGTATAAACAAGCCAGACAAAAAAGATCCAAACCACCCATCCTGCACTTCCACCAAGTCCCGATCGATTTTGAGTTGACCAATAAGAACACTTTCTGGCTCGCTCAACAGGGGTTATAGGCGTGAAAAATGCTGGAAGAGCCTGTCCTTAAAGCTCTCGTTCCCCATAAGATTTAGCAGAAATGTTTTCATTGAACACAGGAACTTGAAGGTAAACTGAGATTTGGCCACTTTCTTATACACGTCCCCTCGGTACGCACTTAACTGTAGCTTTTTCATTGCCGCTTGGATATCGTTGCAGAGCACTGTAACTTGGCAACCCAGTGGCTTGTGTAGCGTATTTGGAAGCGTCATGCTCGAGGTTCTTTGCATGTTGTCGTAGAGACCAAAACAATCTATCTTTAAATCAGCCCGGCGTAATTCACGGATAGACGCAGCCATCAATGGTTTAAAATCTTCATAGAGTAATCTAATACGAACGACATTTTCCGTTGCTGATATCACTTTAGATTGGTCGTCATTACTAAACTCAATTTCCTCTTGCAGAGCCCTGCCATTAAGAAAGAAAATTGTTTTTTTTAAGTTTAAGTATGGAAAATCCAGGATCGAAACACCCCTTTTAGCACCGCACAAGCAATTCTCTCATGATTTATCTCTCGCGTGTTGTCAGTTGGTTGTACATTGTTTTACATGAACACCCTTTCTTTTTTTCAAAAATCCAAGATGGTTTTTGTGCGTAATAGAAAAATCCACAAAATGGGCCACTCCAGCATATATTGTATATTGTATATTGTCAACTTGATTGAAGACAGTGAGACAAATTTAGGTGATAACAAGGCTGGCAATGCCATGGTTCAACACTGCTAGCTAATTATTGGTTGTTCTGGGAAAAGAATGGAAGAACAAAAACAAACGATTTTGTCGGCTAAAAGGTGGAATGGCTTACTGCTAAACTTATGGATGAATATATTTAAGTATCTGTGTTTGGATAGGTAGGTAAAGTCTGTATAAGAGCCTAGGGGCCCATCAGGCCGGAGCTTATCCTGGTTAGCGTAGCGTGAAACGACTAGGAGTATTGCTACTCCCCCCTGGATGGGACGCTAGTCCATCGCAGGGTTACCCCCAGCAGTAAATTCGCTGGTACCCATTTATAAATGACGGCGGCGACGGTCAAGGATGTTAGCGCGAAAGAAATCGTCAGGCAGGTGTTCTTGTTCTAGTTCAAAGTTTAGGGTGGTCGGCTCTTTGGGACGCAGCTGCTGGCGTACGCGGTTTGCTGCCCGGGCCAAACAGGAGGGCTTCGATAGAGATGGACATGGCGCATCAGTGATCTCTTCAAGAAGGACCTACAAGTTAAAAAAAATACCATCACTATTGTGTCCATAATATCAAACTTTCAGATATTTTCTTTGAGAAGTCAAACATTGGAAATTTGCTTAGTACTGTAATACAATTCTGTAATAAAATTCAGAATATCTTGGTTACGCTCCTTAATAGAAATCTAGTTCCTAACATGAAATAAAAAAGTTTTACTTACATCGTCAACAATGGCTGGCGCGGGTTTGAATAGGTCCTGTACAGCTTTAGCTTTAACTTTGGCGGAGACGATGGCAGCTAGGGCAGCTCCTACCTGAGCCGGATGGTTGTGGCTCCTTTGGCTTGGTTGGAAAGAGTCTCCCCGTTGAGCAACAGTTGCTCGGCAAGGATCCCCAGCAGGACGTGATGTCGATGGTACCACCATTGTTAACAGCTTCGCAGTACTGTTGCTGGGAAATACCTGTACCACAGGTTCGATGTTGCCACCTGTGGCAACTATCGCACTGCATGGCTTGCTGCCTCGGACGCACGACGTTTGCGCAACTTATACAGTTATCCATATCGTAATCATAATTGTAATCGTAAGCGTAATCGAGTTGTATCGTGATGGATAGTCTGATGACATTAACGGATCCTTCACCTCTTTTATACTCACCTTCGGATCCAAATTACAGAACTGTTTGTTTAGACGTCGTTGATTGGTCAACACACTTATCTTAACAACAATGCGGCCCACGTGTCTATTCTATTCACATTCTAATTCATTCTCGCTAAATTAACAAGTCATTCAACCTGAGTTAGGTGACAACTTTTCGAAAACAATGGGATTGCGTGTCTATTCACTTTTACTTAATTACGATAAACAACAAAACAAGACAAACAGAGTTGTGAAGAATAAGTTTAATGCGAGATTAAAACTTACTAGTGTGTATACTTACCACTGTGTGAACTTAAACTTTAATGCAAACCAGCCCTACAATCTTGTTTTCATCTTCTTGTTATTCATTCTTGCTAAATTAACAAGTCATTGAACTTGAGTTAGGTGACAACTTTTCGAAAACAATGGGATCGCATGTCTATTCACTTTTACTTAATTGCAATAAACAAGGAAGCAAAATAAACAGAGTTGTTAGGGCTGGTTTTCATAGCAACACAAGTCTCGATTGAGACACAACCGTGCTATAATACAAAGTAATTTCTCATACTACTGTTACCGCTGTTTCATTAAACTAATCGGAAGCGGAGAGTCCAGAATGAGTCTATATATGATATCTAGTACTTTATTGAACACGTTCTTAAATTATTAACTTCTAAACAAACACTTCGGCTTGAGTTTGGATGAAATACTTTCGAGATACGATGACGATGACATTGTGAAGCAAGGTATACTTCCATTCCATTGCGAATTTTTTCGAAGCACATGATCAAGGAACGCCATCTCATAAAAGTAAGCTTATCGTTTTGGCGAAAGATTTCACAGCATAAGTTGAATAATTTCTCGAGTTTAGAGTCAGATATTATTTGGGGGCTAAACATCTTACTGGGGGCTAACCGACTTCACTTTGGGAGCTAACCGACTTCGGATTCGGGGCTAACAGACTAGGGGCTAAACGACTTTGGGGCTAAACGACCTACATTCGAGAGAGGCACTATGAGAGTTAAGTATCTTGCCCAAGAACACAACGCAGTGCCTCGGCCAGGGCTCGAAACCACACCGCCCGATCCGGAGTCCAGTGCACTAACCATTAGGCCACCGCACCTAATGGTAGGTTGAAAAAAAAAAGACAAATCGCCAGGAGGACAAGTAAACCAATGACTTACTGGAAAAAGTAAGGTTGATTACTCACTCACCTGAGACAATTTTTTTTTAAATATATTTATGCTTCAATTTACCCACAAATTGTTAAACAGAATGAAATGTGTGCTGTGCTCTGTTCGTAAAGGCAAGGCAAACAACGTGATGGAGAAAAAATGGCTATGTGAAAATATACACATAGCCGGTTTATTAAACTCTGAATAACCAATACATTGTGAACTCAAAATTTTCGTTACAAATTTGTCTTGCCGTCGAAGGTGAGGGCAATAAACCAACACATAACAATAACGACCATATACACGAAAGAGGCAGGAATGGGGAGGAGGAGGGTTGGTGAAAAAGTTTGTGTGTCAACGAAATCAAGAACACAACATCCATTACACAACCACTATAAGTGCAACATTTAGTTGACGACGCCATCTTGAATTCAAAATTCAAATCAATACCCTTGATTCCATGTTCCAGCCTCTCTCTGAAAATAATGGCTAAATCGCGCATAAAATTTTATTTGCGGCAAATGTAATTATGCTTCAATTTACCCACAAACTCTCAAATTGTTAAACAGAATGAAATGTGTGCTATGATCTGTTCGTAAAGGCAAGGCAGACAACGTGATGGAGAAAAAATGGCTATGTGAAAATTGACACATAGCCGGTTTATTAAACTCTGAATAACCAATACATTGTGAACTCAAAATTTTCGTTACAAACTTGTCTTGCCGTCGAAGGTGAGGGCAATAAACCGCCAAAGGCCTTGCAAAGCAAGGCCACGCCCCACCCCAGCACAAATTTCATACTGGTCTAAGATATTATACCACTGGATAAAATTTCTTTGTACACATTAGTAAATCTCGAGAAATTAAATACTGGGTTCTTGATGTTGCGCTGCCCTGCAAGCAACAACATCTAACCCTAAGAAACTAGATTTAAGAAACAGATTCGAGAGAAGTTATTCTGATATATTTTTTGAAAGCATCAGATTTCCATCTACCCAAGTGCCTTATTTGGGTGTCAGAAAGACCTTGTTCAGCTGCATAAGTAGCGGCACCTATTCTGAAGCTGTGATCTTTATATTTGCTGGCATCCAAGTTACATAGTTTAATAATTGAGGAAAACCACTTAGCAAATTCACTTCTCAAAACGGGGGACCCATCTTGGTTGATAAAAAGTGGGCCCTGAACCACATCACGAACAGAGAGATAGTCCAAAAACGTGCTAACAGGGCATGCTTTAGGTTGTCTGTTCAAAACTATAGAAAAGGAATTTTGATTGTAACTATGTTTATAGTTTTTGAATGTAATCCTTAGTGAATTTACGTTTCCCTTTGGACAGCATTGCCTGAAAACTTGATCCAGCTGTAAAAGGTTTTCATTGACACTCTCTCGCTTATACACTGTGATTTCGCCAATGCGAAGAAAGGCAAAAAATGCCATAGAACACATGGCCTTAAACAGACATGATTGAAAATGAGAAACACAAAAACTTTCACAAGCTTCAGTGATGCGAAATAAAATTGGAAGGGTAATAGGTAATCTTGAGTCTAGTTTTCGACTAATCTTACCATACCCTTTCAGCATCTCAGCGATATAAAATGTTTTGATGTGATCCTGCAAACCTGCTAATCGATGGAAATACCCAATTGCAGAAACATATGTATTAACTGTGGAAGAAGCATATTTTCTATTAAATAAATATGCCACAAACAAAGCCAGTGTTGCTGGCGGCACTGGCAAGGAAACTTGCGAGTTTTTAAAAACACTCATTTGAAATTCTTCATAAAGTTTCCACGCCGTACGGTATGTTGGTACTGAAGACTGTTGTAAACTAGCAGAAAGAAGATCACGAGTTATAGATGCCAGTTTGTAGGAAGAAGATGTGATGGTATTTCTGTTGGCATTCGATCCATGGAAGCTGAAGCTAGCTCCTTGAAACGGTGTATCTGCAAACGAGACAGTGCATCCGCAAGGGTGTTCTTAAAACCCGAAATATGCTTGATGATGATGATGATGCCTTTTAGTACTCCGTCTCGGGGCATAGGCCACAGATGAAGCGCCTCCACCCTCCTCTGTCTCTAGCCATCTGTTCAATATGATTCCAGGTGTAGCCTTTTAACTGGATGGTCCTTTCCGTGTCTCTTTTCCAGGTGTTTCGTGGTCTTCCTCTCCGCCTACTTCCCTGAGGGTTCCAGCCAAGTGCTTGTCGGGCTATGCAAGCGTTTGGTCTCCTAAGTATATGCCCGATCCATGTCCACTTTCTTTTCTTAATCTGTTCTTTGACGGGTAGTTGACCTGTAGTCTCCCACATGGTAGCATTGCTGATAGTATCTGGCCAGTAAATCTGGAGGATTCTGCGCAGGCATCTGTTTATGAAGGTCTGTAGTTTTGACACGGTCTTCTCTGTAATTCTCTTACCAGGGCTTTCTCTGCCTGTTTGGATAGCATAAATCCCACTCCTTCAGTATGTGGTGCCCCATCGTGAGTATGGCCAGAGTACAATATAAGCTCTCCCGTGGCAAGACGAAATTGACCCGTTTGAGTCCATCTTGTTTCTACAATCCCCAGTACGCTGATGTTATACCTCCTCATTTCCATCGCTATCATGGCTCTGCCAGCAAATCAGATGCCACACGTCCTCGCCGTAACCCTGGAAATGTAGCACCTAGTGCTACTGCTGAGTGGCAATGGTGGCAGGCGAGACTCCGGCGCCTTATTAACCGGAACCTATGGCTAAGGGAAAAAAACCCTAACAGAAAATGCACTGGTCCTCTAGGTCTGGGGGTTTAGCGTGGGGTTAACAACCCCACCTAGTAAAAATTATATTGTTACAGAAACACAGAAGCACCAAACACCCATTGTCTTGTAGGAAGCGGTTGATCTGAATGTATGACGCCGAGCAGGGAAAGCCAGCAGCAACGGGAACCTGCCCGACCGATCCTTCTTTCTCCAAGACAGCACACAATAATTGCAGCCTGGAATGTAAGAACAATGTACGAACAAGGAAAGACGTCCATGATAGCGAAATATGCTTGGCTTTGAACAAAATATTGTGGTTCAAACAAACTAGCACAAGTTTACGAACAAAGACCATTAAAGTAGTGTCCTTACAGGTAGACTTATTTATCACGTGCACTAATGCCTCATTGTCAGTAAAAAATGTTATACACCTGTTCTTTATCTGGTTTCCCCACAACATTAAACTCAAAACAATTGGGTAAAATTCCAGGATAGCAATATTTTTTCCTAGCCATTCTCTAGGCCACTCACCAAAACACCAGTGATTTCCAAATATAGCTCCAAAACCGTGCGCCCCTGCTGCATCAGTATGTAACTGTAAACTCATACTATTTTCCCAATTCTCATTCAGAAAAAATGATTTCCCATTGTATTCTTGAAAAAATTGTTGCCAAGTAAACAAATCTGCCTTAACCTCTTTGGTAACACGAACAAAATGATTTGGCCGTCTAAGGCCAATGGTCAAATCAATAAGTCGCCTCAAAAAACAACGACCTGGAACAACCACTGAACAAGCAAAATTTAGAACCCCAATAAGTGACTGTAACTCTCTCAGTGTTGCCTTCCTCTTTTTGATAAAAACAGCAATCAATTGTTTAACATTTCAATAGCTTATCCTCAGGCAGGCGTGATTCACAACGGATGGTGTCTAATTCAATACCTGCGAATGTCAGAATAGTAGAAGGGCCAAATGTTTTTTCTGGTACCATGGGAATGCCCAAAAAATCGCACAATTCTAAGAAAAATTGTAGGCTTTTAGAGCACTGACTTTCCGTTGGTTGGATGAGTAGGAAGTCGTCTAGCAAGTGAATTAGGTTGGCTATACCTAGCTTATCCTGTGCTATCCACTCAATAGCTGTACTAAAAGTTTCAAAAGTTTTACATGAGCTGGAACACCCCATAGGCATAATAATAGTGACCTTTCCACTTTATGCCTAGAAGATGATACTCTTGAGGATGAATTGGTAAAATCCTGAAAGCACGGTTGGTATCTGTTTTTGCCAAATAAGAACCCGAACCTGACTGTTTAATCCGTTTTGTGGCCTGGTCAATATTAGCATATTGAACACTAGAATGCTCGTGAGAAATTCCATCATTCACTGATTTACCTCGAGGATATGACAGATGATGGATCATGCGATATTCACCTGAAGCTTTCTTTGGAACGATACCAACGGGTGATACTCTACTACATCTACATTTAATTTGGTCGGTAAAAATCTACAGATATCACACCAACCGTTAAAAACTAAAATGAATGTTAAAAATGAAAATAAAAATAAAATAAAATATTAAAAACTATTAACTAACTTAGATTTAAAACTATTTACAGAGGTTATATTTACAATATCATCTGGAAGGGAGTTCCATTCACAGATTGTTCTTGGAAAAAATGAAAACTTAAAAACATCTTTCTTTGATCTTGGAACTAAAAATTTAAAATCGTGGCTCCCACGGGTTCTTCTTTCATAATTTGGTTTCAGATGGGCTGTTACTGAGAAATCGGTAAGGGAGAGTTTATACATAAAGGATAGTCTGGCGATTTTTCATCTCGTGGCTAGGGTTTCCCAATTAAGTTCCTGAAGCATATCTGTCACGCTTGCATAGGGGTTGTAGTTGCCTGCGCAGAATTGCGCTGCCTTTCTCTGAACTCTTTCCAGCTTTTAAATATCCTTCTCGTAGTGGGGATCCCATGCGGCACTTGCATATTCGAGGGTAGGTCGGACTAAAGTCTTGTACGCCGTTTCTCTTACCGATCTTGGACAGTTATGTAAGTTTCGCCGCACAACGCCAAGTGCTTGAGATGCTTTGCTTGAGACTGTAGATACGTGTTGATCCCATTTCAGTTTACTTGTTAACGTAATTCCAAGATAGGTGATGTCGTCAACTTGTTCTAGTTCGACTCCGCAAAATGTGTATTTCTTTACAGGTGGAGATCTTTTATTTGAAATACACAATATCTTGCATTTTGATGGATTGAATTGCATTTGCCACTGGTTTTGCCATTGTTCTAGTTTCTGTAGGTCGTCTTGTAGGTGGTCACAATCTGTATCATTTGCAATGACACCATACAGTAGAGCGTCATCTGCGAATAGCTTAACGGAGGACTGAAGATTATCAGGAAGATCGTTAATATATAATAAGAACAACAACAGGCCAAGCACAGTTCCTTGGGGAACTCCAGACGTCACAGGAGAAGATCTTGAAGATTTTCCTTCGCAGACGACGGACTGGGTACATTGAGTAAGGAAGGATTCAAGCCAGTGGAGTAATTTGCCTTGGATTCCATAATATTGTAATTTTGCTAGGAGTCGCCGCTGGGGAACCTTATCAAAATCGAAGGCCTTTGCGAAATCAGGTATCACGGCATGCACGGATTTATCATTGTCGAGTGAGTTGGCCAAGTCATGTATTGTTAAAATGAGTTGGGATTCGGTTGATCTTTTGGCCCTGAATCCGTGTTGGCAGTCTGTAAGGATATGATTCACTTGCAGATGTTTCATCACGTGGCTATGGATTATGTGTTCAAGTATTTTGGATGCGATACAAGTTAAGGAAATTGGCCTGTAGTTTGCAGGGTCTGACTTTTTGCCTTTCTTAAAAACTGCGCAAACATTGGCACATCTCCATTTCAATGGAACATTTCCAGTGTTAATAGAGTCTTGATAGATGTCAGTTAAGATAGGTGAAATCTCTTGTGCGTACTCTTTAAGAAACCAAGAAGGAATATTATCCGGGCCGAGAGCTTTATTGGTTTTCATTGAGGTTAGTTGCTTGGTGACACCAGTAATGGTGATTACTCTAAACACAGGAAAAGGTGGTCCATCAAAAGGTCCAGCTAACCTATGGGCTTCCAGCTGCTTAGTTAATTTCTGATCAACAATTTGGGGCTGTTGCGCAGCAGATAACAAATTAGGAGATTCGTAAGATCTACTTTGACCAACAGAAAAAAGATGAAATCCATACTTAAAACCTTCAATCAAAAAACTTGTCTTTCGAGGGTCGTAACCCTCAAGCAAAAACTCAAGTCGGTTTACTCTTACTGGAGTTGCGAGTGGACATATTGGATGCAACAGGTTTTCCCTTTGAGGGGCGAAAATTGTGGCAGTTTAACAAGGTACGACTCTTTTCACACAACGGACAGGAATGCTTGTAGGCACATCCTCCACACGACAAACGTTTGTGATATTTCCAACAATACCCTTTTGGAACTCTTATTTCTGATTTAGAATCACCATCAAACTTTTTTGATGGTCTTGGAAGGGGTCTTGGTGGTTGTGATCTTATCCACAGTTCCCAGTGAACAGAACCCCATGGGGTTTTGTTGGCGCATATATAGAAAATTTTCATCATAATAACGCCAGTTATAACCTCTCGTGGCCAAATCTCTTATTATTTCACTGTATTTCATTAGGCTAGGTGTTTCTTCTGAATATTTTTGTGCAAAGACACCCACAAAAACTTGATATGCTACAATCCACATATCAATAGAATTGATATTTTTGGGCTTTTGATTTGGTTCCAAAGTAATAATTGGCTGCCCATTTAATGAAGATGTGTCATTTGAAAGACATAAGTTGAAATGGGTATGTTCTCTCTTGTTATTTAACCCATTGGCGCCTGTGCCGCCCGTAACCGCCCGTGCGAAAACCACCCCTGAAATGCCTGTGCCGCCCGTAACCGCCCGAAAAAAGCACATGGTGACAAATGCCCATTCCCTCCCTCCCTGGAGACTTTTTGGTTCTCCTATTGTTCTATAGATAATAAGGGCAAATAAACCAATCAGAATCTGTTTTCTGCGCATATTTTTAGAGAACTTTAGGGGTCCTAGAGAGAAGGTTTTTCGTCTTGACTCGTGCGTTCAAAATGTAGAAGAAGATTATGGCACATCACCGCTGTTGTTTACAAACTTTCAAGGCCTTGTTTTTCGTTCGGAACACAGAGAATTCCCTCTTTGAGGCTAAAAATGAAAAGAAGAAACACCGACCAATTTTTAAGTGGCTCTAAAATGGAAAATCATCGAGTACAGAGTGCTTAAACCTCGTTGAGGACGGATTCATCTTCCTTCCACGGCCGCGAAGACACGGTGTCATGGCGCTTCGAAATGTGTTTTGAATACAAATCATGGACCAACACACGAACTTAACCCGGCTTCTCAAGACTTTTGAAAACAAAAATGGTAATGTACAGTAGTGCTTCGAATATGGATGGAATTTTTAGAAGAATCGGTAAAGCCATTGGGTGAACAACTGACTGCAAAAGCCGTCGGCTAAAATTAAAACTTTCGCTTTAGCTTGAACATGTGAATAATTAATTCTTGATGCACGATTACACGGCTTCACATTTTTTTGATATTTTAACACTTTTGAATACATTTCTTTGCTTTATCCTTAATAAAATTTAATTCAAAATAAAGTTTCTTTCAAGTTTCTTTCATTTATCAATCTTTGGTTCGGAATTTTGGGCTTTTGAAGCGAACAGATTTGACAAGCACGTGTTGTTATCTGATACGGATCTTTTTACCGAGACTTGCTTCAGTTGTTTATTTAAGCGCTTTGTTTTGAGTTGTGTTTATAGCTTTAGAAAATTACTACAGTGCTTCAGAAAATACAAAGGAATATGTTTATTAAGATTAAAAGTAAAGGAAAGCGTAGAAAGTGTTCATTTAGTGGAAATAATTCTGTAGTTTTGTCAGCGATTTTCCCTGTTTCACGCCGCTGTGATATGTAAATATTTTTGTCATCTCGAATTACCGCTTTTCTGCAACAAGAAAATACCTTTGTACTATTGAATAAATGGCAGTGTCACTTGTACAGAATGAAAACCTACCTTTTTCCAGAGTATTTTACGATATTTTTTAGATTTTGTTCAAAGTCTGTGTGTTTTTGCGAGGTCCTAAAATCACGCGCGGAGGTGAATAAAATTTTGTCGCCGTCTTGAAGTTTGGTTTGTGATCAATTTATCAAGGCTGATAAACTCTTCAGTTCATAAATTAGTCTTTCAACATGTCTAGTTGGAATAAAAGTTTACTTCAGAAACTAATTATTTGTCTGGATTTACTGCGCATATGGTTTATTTTTTCCACTCGTACGTTTGCATTGAATGCCGTAAAAGAGCCAGGTATTTAGGGGTGGGTGCCCGCTAAAAACCTCCAGGCGTCAATGGGTTAAAAGCATTCCAAAATCAATATATTCATTTGCCGAAATCTTTTTCTTAAGTTTATCAGTTACACTCAAGTCAATGGGGATGTCTGATGACATGAAGACATTTTGTGGTTTAGAGATGTTATTTTTTCCACATAATGTATCCAACACAGCTTCAACTGACCCCTGTACAGCTGCAGCTGCTGTTTTGGCCTGTACAGAATCATTATCTTCTACTGTTATGGCTTCTACATTATTTGAGTTGCTCAACGCAGCATCAACTGACCCCTGTACAGCTGGTGCTGATTTTTGTAACACACCTTGGTTACCTGCGCTATTGTTACAAACATTGCTATTTTGTAGTTTAGCTATAACTGCATTGGTAACCTTGTCCACCAGTGCTTCCACATCTGGCTCCTTCAGGATTTTGGGTTGCTCATCACACTGAATTTGTACTTGTCTTTTCCGCTTTGATTGCTGTTGCTCATTTTCTTTAAGAAGTGCAGAGGGACGCTTCAGCCTTTGTGATGATCGACGAGACATCATTGCTGAAAGCAAAAACAACTGAAGACAGTATTGATTCTAAAGCTAACATTAGGAATGTTGTCCTGATTTATCATAAGTGATGTAACACAGCATAGCCAGCCTGAATACATTTTTACAGCTCTGGCTTCTAATGAAGTAGCGATTTGCACTGACTGACAACAACAGCAAGATTACAAACATAAATGACAATAAATATGGCAGGGATGGCTTGGCAGACTACACATGTCGCCGAAACAATAAAAATGCCTGTCCCTTAAATGCCACATACCATTCCAACAACCTCGGGCTGGATAATCCAAAAAACCCAATCTGTAGATTGGTCAACATAATACATGCATCAAATTGCATGATAAATGACAACTCCAACAACCTCAGGTTAGATATTTCATAAAGACCTAATCAGCAGATTGGTCAACATAATACAAGCACCAATGGCATGATAAATGATAACTCCAACAACCTCAGGTTGAATAATTCCTAAAAACCAAATCAGTAGATTGGTCAATATATTCTGTTCAACAAATGGCATGTTGAACAATAACCCCAACAACCTTAGGTTGGATAAACATAAAGTCTACTCCAACAGCCTTACGCTGGAGTAGAGAACTAATCAGATAAAGACAAAGAATGTTCTGTGGCTTTCAGTAATGAAAGGGTGGTTTTAAATTAAGATTTCGACATTGAAAGATTACTTGCTTGGAAAGGATAACAATATGATTTAGTAAAAGGAAATCTTTTTTAAAAAACCCAAATGTTATATTAGAAGCGTTTAAATTTTGAAGGTTGGTAAAATAAATTTTTAGCCATTCTGTTACTGAAAGCCAGAAGCTGGAGGTAATTTCACAATGAATAAATAAATACTCGAGGGATTCCTCAAACTTCCCACAGAATGTGCATAGAGATGAAGAAACTATGCCCATTTTAAAAAGGGCTTTATTAGTAAAAACAATAAATAACTGGAATTCTCTAGTTTTGGTGTCGACAGTTACGTTTCTAGGAATAAGATAAATTTCTTGCCATGGCAGATCGGTTGTTGGAAACAACTCTTCATATTTGTATTTTGATGTTGGGTTACTCTCAAATTTCTTAACAAGATCCCAATATAGCACCCTCGAAGTAGAAGGGAAAACAATGTCATTAGAATTGTTGCCATCACCTTGTGCCATTTGTAATTGTTGTTTCAAAATATTTTTCCATTCTAATGGGATTGTGTCAAAAACACTCATAAGAAGAAAATACTCAGCCATCGTAATATTTTTGCTCTGTAATACGTCCCAGGTCTTTAGTTTACCTGTGTCATCCAATAGGTCACATAATTTGATTATGCCTTTCTTGGCTATTCTATTTCTAAGCAGTGGTTTTGCACCTATACAAATGAACTTATTATTCCAGATAATTTCATTTAACACGTTCGATGGAGTATGAATGTGCGTCTCTTTCTAACTTGCCCACTCATTAAGACATTCTTTATAGAACCTCGGAAGAGTCTTGGGGAGGAATTTTATATCATAATTGCATTTCAATAGAAACGAGCCTCCGAATTCTGAAAGGTAGTTATCGAGGAACACCTTCCATGTGCTATTATAGCTATCGAAATATTTTTTTCATGCACATGATTCTTTGGGTTTTTATAAGCGTTTCTAAGTGAGGCATTCTTAATCCTCCATTTTTATAATCACTGATAAGAGTTTTTCGCTTTATTTTTTCTTTTCTAGATTTCCATACAAATTTAAAAAGTACCGAGTTTATCTCCTTGATAATTTCTTTTGTGAGAGGGATTTTAGAGGCTCGGAACATAAACTTAGGAATAGCGAAGGTTTTGATGATCTGAATTCTGCCAAGTAAAGTTAAGTTTCTCCATTGCCATGTATTTAAGGATTTTTTTTATAGAGGTAATAATTTTTTCAAAATTAAGTTCTTGGAATTTTTGCCAGTCGTAGATAAAAAATATACCTAAAATTTTCATTGGCTTGTTAACGTTGTCTATTCCAAGATCTTCAGGGGAATTGTGTACCTCTGTTTTTTCTTTGTTTAGTTTTAATCCCGAAATATATCCAAAATTATTAATAACCTGTTTTAGAGAAAAAAAGGATCTCGTATTTTTAACGAAAGTGGTAAGATCATCGGCGAAAACATTAAGTTTTATCTCTTCATTGCCTACTTTGATACCTATAATTTCTTTATTTTAACGTATTGAAATATTAAGAATTTCAAACGCGATAATGAAAAGGTAAGGCGACAATGGGTCACCTTGACGCACTCCACGTTTGATTTCAAAGAGTTGTGATGCAAACCCATTGTTGATCACACAGCTTGAGATGTCGGAATAAAAGACTTTGACCCATCGAATGAACGATTCACCAAAATTGAAGGCTTCTAATGTATTGACAAGATATTGCCAATTTAATGAATCAAAGGCCTTTTTAAAATCAAAAGAAGTCTTTAAGCTGGGAATATTGTTAAGTTTGGTATATTCCATTACATCGTTAATTGACCTAATTGCATCAAAAATAGTTCTGCCTTTCACATATGCGCATTGATTTTGGTTAATAATGTCCAGAAGCACTTTTTCCAATCTGGTTACTAGAGCTTTGGATCCGATCTTGTAATCTACATTTAGCAGAGATATGGGTCTCCAATTTTCAATGTACCGTTTATCTTTGTCTTTTTTTCAATAAGTCGAATAACTGCTTGTCGTTGTGAGTTTGATAGTTTCCCAGTTATATGGGCAGCATTTAAGGAGTCTACTAGGAGGTTACCTAGTACAGGCCAGAAATGTTTGTAAAATTTGGCTGTTGAGCCATCATTACCTGGAGATTTGTTGTTCTTTAGTTGATCTAAAACGTTTTAGCATTCAGTATTGGTTAACTGACCTTCGCAAAGGAGCTGCTGGTAATTTGACAATTTTGGTATGGTAAGGTTTTTAGTAAAATTGTGCAGTTCATCAACGTCTGTATCCGGTTCCTTATTATCGTAGAGATCTTCATAGAAATCCTTTAATTCAGACATGACAGCCTTACTGTTAATTATTTCTTGTCCCTCTTTGTTAAGTAACTTTCATATACAATTTTTGGCTTTTCTGGATTTTTCAAGGTTTAAAAAATATTTGTTATTTCTTTCTCCTTTCTCATACCATGCGGCTTTGGATCGGATGATGTTTCCGTGAGTAATATAATCATATATTGAGTCGTATTTAATATTATACTTTTCTAAGTCTTCCAAGTTCTTCTATGAGGGGTGAGAAGCGCACAGCAGTTCACTCTCTTTTAGTTTGCTTTCTAACTCGACAAGTTTGTTTCATCTTACTTTAGCCTTTCTTTTACTGTACGCGATTGTAGTTTGTCTTATTCTATATTTTACTAGATCTGAAAGAAGCTGTTTGTCATGGATATCATCAAACTCTTTCAGCCAAACTTCAAGACTGGAACTGATGAGTTCAATTTAAGTATCGTCTTCCAAAAGACTGGAATTTAACATCCAATGTGAAGGGCCACAAACTTTGTCTTCTATACCATTAATTTGTAGGGTAATGGCGGAGTTATCAGATTTAATAGAAGGTATGATATCAGTGTTTTCGATAAAATCTTGCATACAGTCGCTTATTAGCCAGTAATCAAGGCGTCTCTGGACCAGAGGTCTTTTTTGCCGCCAAGTATATTGTCTCTTGTCAGGATTTCTAATTCGCCAAATATCTACTAGATCATATGCTAATTTTATGTCAAAAACATTTTTCACAGGGTCTTTTTTCTCCACCTGACCACCTCCATTGTCCATCTCAGCATCCAAATGGACATTAAAATCGCCTCCGATAATTAACTGACTACTTGAATTAAGATCGCTCTTATCCAATACTGATAAAACATTTGAAAAGAACATGCATTGTTCCGATGTTTTGTTTGGAGAATATATATTTAGAAGCAAGAAGGGCGACTCTTGGATTAATGCATCTATCAAAACATATCGACCACCACTGTCTTGACTAACAGACTTCAATTTGAATTGTAATTTATCACTGACCAAAATTAGAACTCCTTTGCTATGATTTGTTCCATGGGAATAGTAAAGTTTTCCATGCCACTGAAACTTCCACTCATCTACTATCTCAGGGGTGCTATAGGTCTCCTGCAAGAAGGCGATATCAGCGTTTTGTTTTTTTATCCACGAGAAAATAGCTTTACGCTTTTGAAAGTCCCGGATTCCCCGAGCATTCAGTGATATTAGTTTAAAGTTGACGTTAGCAATTTGAGCTTCACCTATGATCAACACGTAAGATCATTAGCCTCTGGAAAGAAGTTCCCCTGTTGTTGTTTGAACACCACATTTGACTGTTTGATTATGTAACCAAAATATTTTGATAATCTTTTAGTTTTACAATACTTAGTGAATTGTTGGTTCCCGCATTTATATCCTAAGAGAAAAGAAAACGCACTAAAAAAACAAATACAAAACAAAAAAACAATGACAATAATTAAGGAGCGAGATAATAAAAGCTCTGTGATTGACCCTTACCTTACGCTCCAGAAACTAACTGTTGAGCAATCGATGCTTCTGGTCTAGCGTTTTGTGATGGAGAACAAAAACTAGATGGTATGTTCACGGATATCCTTTGTTGGAGATAAAGCGTGTATAACACCTATATTAGAGTAATTAGTATTCAAAAGTAGCGAAAGTCAGCTTAAACTTATAAACAAGAATTTTGGATTGTTCGCAAATATTGATTTTACGATTTAACATATTTTCTGTCAATAAAAAGTTTGTCTGGCTCGGACCTACTAAAATACGCTTTCTTTCCTTCCTTTCTGGCATCTTTTAACTTCTTCATTTGAGGTTTGCGAAGGTCGTGCAGTTCCTTAGGGATGTCTTCAGAAATTTTGAAATCAGTGCCTTTCAATTTATACGCGCACCTGATAACTTTTTCCCGGTCTGAGTACCTCAGGAATCGTGCAATTATCATCCTGCCACTTCCATCGCTTCTAGGCTGATTCCCTAGTCTGTGAACGCGTTGAAATTCAATATTTTGAGCATCTTCAACTTCGAGAACGTTTTGCAAGAAATCCACTAATTGGCCATGCGTGTCATCCATACTTCTTTCCTGTCCGTTCAGTGATACTTGCATTCGGCGCTCAGGAATCCCGTCAAATTTAAGGTTTTCCCTTCTGCTATAAGTTTCTAGGTATAGCATCTCTTTACGAACTTCACTGATTTCCTTACGACGCATTTCCTTTGGGTTGAATAACATAAACTAAAAATGATATAATATAAATGACAATAAATAATAATTAATAATAATAAATAATTATAATAATTATTATTGTATTTAAATTATTTATTTATTTATTAATTTTTATTATTGATGTTATTCAACCCATACCCGTAGTATACGCTAAAATCGATACACACTTCAACAACACAAAGAAAACTCAAAGACCGCTCTCATTAGTATTCAGCTCAAATCCGTTGTTTACGCTTTTCCTGATATACACTGTAACATGAGATAAAGATTTGAGTTTATTGTCATTAGTATTCAACCACACACATATAAAATACTGGTTCTGGGACAAAAATGTTCAATGATATCTATCATATCTTTTTACTCAAGAAACTCGGCTCCCATGCTCGCCTCGTTTCTTGAGTAAACAGCTGAAAGATATCATTGAACATTTTTGTCCCAGGAACCAGTATTTTATGTGTGTGGCCCGAAAGAAAATAATCGGGCGTCTGTCCCAAAAGCAGTAGCAATTATTTTTATGCGTCTGTCCCAAAAGCAGTAGCAATTATTTTTATGCGTCTGTTCCAAAACCAGTAGCAATTATTTTATGCGTCGGCACCCACACAACAAATTATTTTCTTTTGAAGAAATGCCCGCACTGTATAATATACAAAAGTGTCTCAGAATTATTTTCTATTTGAACAATTATCTGCACAAGTATATACGCCGAGATGGCAGCATCGAGATTTTCGTCTAATGTTCTGCAAAAGTTTTACAGTCCAATAACGAGGGAGCAAAATAGAAAACTTCCTCAGCCATTACGACCTGAACTAGTTCCTTTACGTGACGGGTTTAAAATAAGCCAAAGCAATTTCCAGGAATGGCTTTGTGTTTGGATAATGGATGTATCCAAAACAAATCCAAACAATAAAGATATTTTAATGTTTGCAAGAGAAAATAAAGAAAAGTTCACTGATTTGATTGAGAAGGAAAATGTAAAGTTGGGCAGCGTAAAGGTGAGCTTCGGGCTACAAGTGACGCACGTTTTTAACAGGGATAACAAAGAACTGATAGAACAAAAATATGAAGAATTCATGAAAAGAATAAGGGGGAAATAGAAAACTGCTCATTGGAAGGATCAGGATGGGAAGTTGAAGGATAGAGACTGCATACGTGAATGTTGTGCGCTATCAGCCACTGCGCAGAGGAACCTATTTGCCACTTCCAGCCAATCTGGCAATAAAGAAGGCAATAATAAATGTGAAAAACAGAGACAACCAATGCCTGAAGTGGGCACTCAGCAGCATTATTTCCTCCAAAAGACGGGATTCATGCAGAAAGACTAAGCAAATATCCGGTTAACGACGGTATTAACTATGGTGGTATCGATTTCCCAACACCAGTAAAACAGATAGACAAGCTTGAGGCGGAAAACGGAAACCTCGCAATAAACGTTTTTGGCTGGGAAAACAACACCGTGATTGTGCACAGGATAAGCAGAAAAGAGCCGGTTGTGCCGAGAATAAACCTGATGTTGATTGAGTCAGGGGAAATTCAGCACTATTGTTTCGTAAAAAGAGAAAGTGCTTTGCTGTTCGATAAGGCAATAAACAATAAAACTTTCTACTGCATGATGTGCTTAACACGTTTTACAAGAACGCACTTGCTCGAGGACCACAAAAAATATTGCAATGGTGTGAATGGCAGGCCGACAAGGATTGAGATGCTAGAAGAAGGGAAAAACATCCTTTCTTTCCAAAATTACCACAAACAGATGAAGGCGCCCTATGTGATATATGCAGACTTTGAGGCACTGGTAAAAAAGATACCTGGCTGTCAGCGCGGGCCGGATAGCAAGAACAAAAGCTACACAGAAAAGACCGAATGGCAGGAAGCGTGCTGGTATTCATACATTGTCGTGAAAAGCGACGGCGAAGTTACAGGGCCAAAGGTTTACAGGGGTGAAAATGCGGTAAAAGAGTTTCTTAACGGAATACTGCAGGAAGAAACGAAAATCAGAGAGAGTCTGGCTACACCAAAGTCGATAGTGATGACAGACGAAGACTGGAAAGAATATAAAAATGCAAAGAATTGTCATATTTGCAACAAAAGTTTGATAAAAGACGAATACTTAGACTCTTTACCTGTTTTCAAGATCGAAGAAGGCGGGGAAAGCAGTTATCGGGGCCAATGGCACAAAAGGTGCTATTACATGGTACAAAAACAGCAGCAGGAGGAACAAAAAATAAAAACGGAAGTAATGATAGAGGAAAACGACACAATCGAAATAAAAAAGGAGTCAGAAAAAAAGGTCAGCGGGATTCTCACACTAAAACGCGTAACAGAGAAAAAGGACCAGGAGAAGGCACAGGTGAATTGTTATTTCTGTGAAAAGCCTTTGCTTCAGAAAAACTTCAGAGACGCAGTAAAAGACCATTGCCACATGACGGGGGCATACCGTGGAGCCGTGCACAACGAATGTAACCTTAAAATGCGAATAAAACCCAAGACTGACCAGATACCAGTTGTATTTCACAACCTGAGGGGCTACGACGTAGACGCACACCATTTAATGCAAGCGATGTCAAATTTGCAGAAAGAGGTGAAATGTGTCACAAACAACATGGAGAAATACATTACCTTTTCGGTTGGAGGTCTGCATTTCATTGACAGCTTGAACTTTTTGCAAGGAAGCCTTGATTCGCTTGTAAGAGCAACGCCGAAGGAGTCACTAAAAATCACATCAACCATTTCAAATGATAGTGACCTGCTTTACAAAAAGGGGATTTACCCTTGCGAGTACATGGACTCATGGGCGAGATTCAGCGAAACAAGTCTTCCGGACAAGCAGATGTTTTACAGCAAGCTAAACGACGAGCACATAACAAACAATGAGTACGCTCGCGCGCAGAAAGTATGGGAAACTTTCGAATGCAAAACATTGGGAGACTACCACGATCTTTACGTAAAAACGGATGTTGCCCTGTTGGCAGATGTATTCGAGAACTTCCGTAAACTGTGTCTGGAGCAGTACGGGTTAGATCCGGCACACTATTTCACATCACCAGGTCTATCATGGGACGCGCTCTTGAAAAAGACGGGTGTCAATCTTGAGTTGTTTACAGATCTTGAAATGCATCTATTTGCGGAAAGGGGAATTCGGGGAGGAATCTCGATGGTAAGCAAGAGATACGCAAAGGCCAACAACCCTTTGGTACCAGACTATGATGCAAGCAAACCGAACAGCTACATCATGTATCTCGATGCGAACAACCTCTATGGCTGGGCAGTGAGCAAGCCGCTCCCCAAAAGTGGTTTTAAATGGAAACGTGTCATGCCGACTGAGGAGGAAATCCTGAATAAGAAGGAGAACGCAAAGAATGGATGGATCCTTGAGGTCGATTTGGAGTACCCAGCGGAACTGCATAAAGAACACAATAGCTACCCGCTGGCACCTGAGAAAAAGGTCATAAAAAAGAAAGCATGTCGGACTACCAAAAGAGGTTGATGAAAGACCTAGAGCTGAAACCCCCGGAAAGCAAGAAGCTGCTGCTGACACTTGAGGACAAAAAAGACTACATCGTGCATTACAGAAACCTGCAGTTTTATCTGAAGCAGGGCATGAAACTGAAGCGAGTGCACAGGGTGCTGGAGTTCGAAAAAGAATGCTGGATGTAGCCGTACATCCGTATGAATACAGAATTCAGGAAAAAGGCAAAGAACGACTTTGAAAAGAACTTTTACAAGCTAATGAATAACTCAGTTTTTGGCAAAACCATGGAGAACCTGCGCAACCGTGTTGACATAAAAATAGTGCGCAGCAATGAGAAAGACAAAATAAGGAAATTGGTTGCTAGCCCTTTGTACTCAAGGCATGTAATATTTCAAACGACCTGGTTGGAATCGACATGCACAAAAGCCGGCTGCTTCTCAACAAGCTGGTCTACACGGGGATGACAATACTTGATAACAGCAAGATCCTGATGTACGACTTTTTCTACAACCATCTGAAAAAGCAGTACGGCGAAAGCTGCGAGCTCCTGTACACAGACACAGACAGCCTTCTACTTGAAATAAAAACGGACGACGTCTACAAAGACATAAAATCAAACGAAAAGCATTATGACACGAGCAACTACCCGAAGGAGCATCCGCTCCACTCAACCGCGAACAAAAAGGTCTTGGGCAAAATGAAAGACGAGTGTGCAGGAACCCCCATATCAGAGGTTGTTTCTCTGAAGCAGAAAATGTACTCTATCTTGAAGGCAGACGAAAAAAATATCAAAAAAGCAAAGGGTGTAAAAAAGAGCATTATTAAGAAACAGATAAAGCACGAGCAGTACAAGGAAACGCTCTTCGGTATGCAGCAGATGTGGCACGGAATGAACATTCTTCGAAGCGAGGGGCATGAGATTTACGGCATGCATATCAACAAAATTTCGCTGTCCCCGTTTTATTCAAAGCGCTGGATAGCTGACGACGGGGTAAATACAAAGGTTTACGGGTACAATACCTGGATGGAACAAATGGAAGCTTTATTCGCTACTACAAAAATGAAAGAAATAGAAGCTTTATTAACAAATACTGAAATCAAAGAAATAGAAGAAGCTTTAACAGAGATGCAGAAATAAAGAAATGTTATAGTTGCTCGGGGGTAATTGTGTGTTTGGAGGCACAACCAGCAGTTCTTCACGCACAAAGCCTCGCTTGGGCCCGTCATGCAAATAATAGAGAACGGGCTGATTCGGTTTGGTAAAAGATCATTCAATGTTGTAAACTTTCAAAGACCAGATTGGATCAGTGGCTCTTTTCACGCCACCTTCAAGCTCGCCAGGTTGGTACAAATACCTAACATTCACAACAGAGGGGAGCTTTTTTTCCCTTTCCCCAACAGGCCTCAAATAAGGTGTCGATGGCTTTGCAGAAACATTTTTTTTTGATGGCAACGGTGGGTTTCTGGCCGATAAGGCCTGTTACCTCGTTGTTCAGAGCGGCCACAACTTCAGGAAGCCTGTTTACCCACGCCGTAGACCGCTGGCCCTCGGGCAGACGCATTTCAACGTCGTACTGGTGCCCGAAAGAGCGCTCAGCCAGGGTGCGGTTGAAATGTTCAACAATGGCCTGGTCACGGTAAATGTCAACTCGCCCGCGCCGAATGTAAGTTTTGTGATTTTCCATTTCTTTTGTAACAGCGCCCATGAATTTGCGCCCAGGGTCAACCTGCAGCAGTTGAGGCCATTTCAGAGGCGTGCGCTTGTAAGTTCTCTTAAAAGCCAGGGCAACTTCATCAGAGTTTTTAGAGGTCAAGGGTTCAGCCTCTTTGTAGCGGCTGGCCACATCGACAACGGTGAGGGCGTATTTAAAAACTTTGCGCCCGCGGGGCAGTTTGTCATTTGGCAGAAGAAGAAGATCCTCCTGGTGGACCGAGTTGGGTGTAGGCACGTCGAATTTCGGCCGAGGAATGCGCTTTGGTGTGGGGAGGAAGATCTGCCAGAGTGCTTGCTTGAACAGCCACTTTTTTGCGGTTTCTTCTGGTACCTTGGCAGCTTTGGATAATTTTTTGATCACGGCAATACCTTTCCAGTAGCCCCCGGGGCTATAGCATATCTTTGCGAGTTTGGCATCATGTAATATAAGTAAGGAGTAAAAAAGTTTAAAGGAACCGGAAGGCTGCGTAGCCCAGAGCAAGAGCCCCGGCACCCACGAACATAAGTTCACCATTTTTCTGCTTTTCGCTTAGTTGATAGAAATCTGAGAACTTGGGCTTTTTGGGGGGTATCATTTGTTTGTCAGGGTGCGCCTGGTTGTACAGTTTCATGGCGTAGTCAGTGTTGGTGAAGTTCTGCTTGGCCTGCGCCTTTATTTGCGTGTTAGTCGCAATCCAGTCGAGAAGTTTGGTGTGGTCACGGGAGTATTTGACGTAAGCTGCTTGATACGCCTCGAGAGTTTTATCATGTCGTACTTTTTCGTCAAGTGCAGCTTTGTCACCTCCGCCAAGTACCCTCGCAAGATAATTGCCACCAATAAAAGCCGCAGCATTCAACACAGCCCCACCAGCCATAATCACGATACTTGCCATGGTTTTATATATCAGAGCAGAGTTTTTTTCAAATCATTAATTTCAGACGCTGGTGGGAAGGATTTTTTGGTCCTCGAGGTACTGTTTGAGCGCAATGCTCCCCGCCATGACGGCGGTGAACTTTACGTAGTTCATCGCGCTGCTGCTGGGGTCAGAAGTAAAATTCTCTTTTACAACCTTTTTTGCGACCCAGCCGATGCCGGCAGCCAAACCAGTGATAGTAGCAGCATCCATGATGGTTTTAACAAGCTTGTTCTCTGACATTATTTTTGCAAGTATAGAAATGGAAACATACAAAAGTTTAAATCAAAATTAATTTGTCTCTTCTGCGTCCGGGTTATATAATGTGGCTTTCAAAAGATCGTGGACTGTATTTAAAACCTTCACGTTAAAGTCGTACCATATCAGGCCGATACCAAAAATGGCCGCGGTTGAGATAAGAACTTGGGGAACGTCAACTTTCTTCATGGTATTGGAGGCAGGTATAATATTAATTCGTAAATATTCAATCGCGCGAGCAGGTTGTGGCTCAACACGTGCAGGCTCAGGTGTCTTTTTACTGAATACGGCCTTGAGCTCTTCACGTTTGTAATAAATCCCGACCAGTGAAACGACTAAGCTGGCAACAGCAAGCCATTGGGTAGTGCTGAGACTGCTATTTTTTTCTCCGGTACTCTTTGGGCTTTCGTCTTCTGTAGTCGGGGCTGGCTCAGGGGTGCAGGGGTGGCTTTTGTCTTTTTGTCTTGCTGTTTGCGATTATGACAGCAGTCTCAGCTGCGGCTTTTTTCTGTTGTTCGCAGGCCAGCCGCGTTCTTTCAGCAAGCAATTTGCCAGCAGCCACACGCTTGGGATTTTTCATGCGCTGCAGGGTTGTAGTTGGAGTTAGAGTTGTAGTTGTTGCTTGCTGTGTGATATCGACCTGCGAATGTGCCGTCTGGGTCTCGCCCTGCGAATGTGCACTCTCGGATTGTTCGGTTGACATTTTGAAACGAAGCGTATATGTTAAGCAAATAAAATTATTATGCAATAACTCAGAATTTGTCTGGAATTGTTCAGCAGGTTGTAAGTATTGCTCAGGAATTTTAATGTGCTTCGCCGTTATCAAAGCAACAGAAATAGGAGCAAGAAATTTTCCATATTTTAAAGCGAGACTGCCGACAAAATCTGTCATTTCTTTGTTAATAATGTAGTCTTCTTTTAGTTCTTTTTTCATTGCATCAATGTCATCTATTTCAACAACCATTTCCAGGCCTCTTGTCAGAAGCGTAAGCAGGCTGTCAACCATGCTTTTGGTTGTCTTGCTGCAAACAAAGGTTTCATATCTCTTGTAGTACTTTTCAACTTCTTTATCAGTCAAGCGTTTCAACTGCTCATGTGTTAACTGCACGCTGATGGCCTCTTTGGCTTTGCCTGTTGATACAAGCACAGCCAGCTGCTCACGAAGAGCAGGAATGTCATGTCCGGGGGCGGTTAAGCTGGTAAAGTCTGGCACAATACTACTACCAGCTGGCCCGCTTGACGGCTCAGCTTCCAGTAGGTTTATAACTTCTGCGAACTCTTGTTCAGCCATTGTAACTATATACAACTTTCATTTTTTCAATTCAAAAATAACTTAACCCCGTAGGGGTGGCGAAGCAATAACACAAGATAAGAGAACTTTCGCACTTTCAGCTTTGAAATCAGAGATTTGTACTCATCGTTGGAGAGTTCGCCGGCATAATCATCAAAGATCGCCTTCGTGGTTTTGGCCAAGGGAGTGTAAAATAGAACGATAGCCGCCACATTCTCCCGGAAGGAAGGTGTGATGCTGGTTATCTTCTGGGTCAGCACCCAAACGCTGATGCCGATATGTCGAGCGGAAAAGCCAAGATTCACCAGCTGGCCTGTGCGCCCTTTCACATCTTTGGAGGCTGCGCAGTCATCGAGTATTATGAGCGTGTTGGTGCCCTCAAAGAGCAAACTGATGACCTTTAAAAAAATTTCCACCTCGTGCTGCTTACATGTTATCACAAACATTCTTGGATCATTTTCACCAATTCGGTGGTAGGTCTTGTTGTGCGCGAATGTCGGGCAGATGAGCACGATGTATTCGAACTTGCCGCGGAAAGAGCCGTAGATCTGGCTCACCACAAACCTTGATTTCCCTGAATTCGTCGGGCCCACAACGAGAGCGTTGAACGGGATGTTGTTCGGATCCATGCGTCTCGGTATTAATACGTAGCAGACTCTAGTTCATTATTTAGAATATTAAATTGCGCGTCCGCAAGAATAAAAATGTGGCATTTTACGGTACCAGATCCTGACCCTTTTCTCTGGATCTCTAGCTGCACTCCATCTTTTGTGTTGACCAGTCGGAGGCCGCTGCCATGCATTTTCCCATCCTTCATGGACCGTAGATCAATGAACAACCCAAACTTGTCCCCAGTGTAAAACTTCGTTGCGTCCATGTTGTCGGTGATGCCACCATTTATGGCACCAAAGTGCCGGAGAACCTCCTCCCATTGGTCCCGAGGCTCTAGTCCCTGGCTGTTCACTTTGTTAGGCACGCCGTTTATGCTGACCTTTACGTTAGTTATGTCAGGGTTGAAGAACTTTTCCGAGTCTCTTGCGCCTCCAGCGTGAGGTTCGCAGAAGAGGAGGAGAATTCCCTTCATGGAGCGGCGGGGGACATTGATGCTCTCGTTTATGATCGTGTCATCCACCTTATTAACTGTGAGCATCTTGTGATGGGTGACATGTTCGTACATGAAATCCTTGCCGTTCAGGTAACTGCTTGACGTTTCTCTGGCAATGTCAACATTGTGGATCACTTCGTATTTGAGCTCAATGTTTTTCAGCTCGTAGTCCAGCTTCGAAGAGTCTGAACCTTTAACAACCATATTTGTGGGCGCCAGCATGATCTCGAAAATGAGGGCGTCGTGCAGGGCATGAGGATAGAAAACCCCGTGGTCCTTCAAGATTTCGTGGTCCAGGGGAATGCGGTATTTGTTGCCATAAACGGTGTTCAGTTTCTTCTCCGCATCAACGCCAGAGGTTTTCTTGTCTCCAGAGTTCGACCGAATTTTGCACAATTCCTCTGTCTGGATCCCTTCGAGGTACATGTTCTCGCTCTGAGCTTTTGGCAAGAAAAGGTCCTCGAAAAGCTTGTAGATGTCAAACGAGTTTGTGTCCTGCAGTATCTCGCCAGCAAACTTGACCACCAGCCTTGAGACAAGCGCCCTGAAAACGTTGTTTACCAGGAAGTTGTTGACGTGGCCGCTCACGACCAGATTAAACACAAGAGCAAGCGAGCCCGGGACGAGAACCACCTCATCTTCTAGCTTGGGCACCGCAATGTACAGGGTCTCCCCAGGCGACACTTTGCTGGGGTTGAAAGTGATCCTGGTGCTTGACCCTGTCTGCCTTAAGAGAGTTCGGTATTTTCTTTTCGAACGATGGTCTGAGTATTTCGCTTACGGACGACATCGTATTAAAAAGAAAATAAAAAATGTTTAATATATAGAATAATAAGATGGCAGCACGTGAAGGCGGCTTTGGCGACACAGATCCTCTCATGGAACATACAGATGATCGCAATGACGACGATGACGGCAACACAACAGGGCCGTTTCAGCCAGGCTCCTCGTCAACGCCCGGACCAGGCGAACAAATACCAACGAGAACTACCACGATGAATAGGCCGCCTGAGCACGGCTCACATACTGCAGAAACCTCTTTTATCGAGGGTCGTGGTAATCTGACAAGGGAATTTCAGTTACAAGAGGCGCAAAAAAAGATCAAATACTATTTCCCAGACTATAAGAAAAGCGTTGATTTGACTGTAAACGATCGTGGCAAAATCATTGCGAAAGGAGCCCGAGGCGGAGACATTGAAGTTTTTAAAGGAGACAAAAAATCACTTCTTTCTACTTTCATAAATAGATTTAAGAGAAGACTTCTTGGACAAACAGAAAAAAGAAAAGGGAAAATGGGAAAAATATATTGCCGATAAACAAAAAATTTCAAAAGATACCTCAAAAGACAGTTCAGAAAGAGCTTTGGCAGAGCGAAACATAAAAAAGGCAAAAGAAGAAATAGCGAAAATTGATAATCGAATAAATGATGTTGAAAATCAGATACTTGGACAAGAAACAAGAATTCCAGAAGCACCCACTTTACGAGAATTCCAACAACATGAAGCAGAAAGGCAAAAAAGGGAAGAAGAAATACGACAAGAAAGACAAGAACAAGACGATATTGCAAACGACGAAAACAGGCCACAAGCTGAAAGACAACAAGCTCGTGAAAGAGTTGACGATTTCAATCAAGAAATAAATGAAATAGAGAATGAAAGAGAAGAAGAGATCGAAAGGTTGTCCTTAACAGAGAAAAGGTTACAGAGATTTTCAAAAAATATGGGTTCACTGTCACAGCAGTTTTGCTTGCCATTGGCACGACTATTGGTGTCATTCTGAGCTCTCTCTCAAACGGGCTTAAGGCTGTTGCAAAGGGTGTCGGCAATGGCCTTCAAACGCTGGGCAAAAAAATAGCAGGCATTCTGCCGGGCCTACTTGGCGCAATTGTCAGCTTTGTGTTTCGCGTGGCCGGTCAGGTGATCAGCTTTCTTCGCAAAAATGCTTGGCTGTTGATTGTCGGTGTGGCCATCTTTCTCATCGAGCGGGTTACAAAACGTAACAACTAAATGCAAAAGCTCCCAACCCCAGACCAGTTATGAGTAAGATTTTGTTTGTTTCGTGCGCTGTGGGCTTAGATGTAACGTTTCTTGTCTGCACAGGTGCAATTTTGTCTGGCTGTGCAGGAACGACCGGTGCTTTGTTGGAAGGGTGGTTTGTTGGCCTCTTAATTTTAGACCATCCTCCTTCCATGTGGGTAACGCCCACTTTTTTTGTGCTAGTGTTCACTTCGTCGTTAATCCCGAGCTTCATACCTGGCATAGCTTGTTTGAGCTGGTTGTTGTAACCAATAAAACTTCCCGTATTTATTTCCATCCGCGCAGGCATCAGCCAGGCCCCCGGACACACAGCAAGGTTAAGCCTCACCTTTGCCCCGTCGACAGCAAGTTGGTACCTTTGAACAGACTTTGCCAGATCCGGTTGCCTTATTGAGTCTTCCACAAGCACAAGGAACTCACTTTGCGCTTCCTTTGCACGCCCTCCTGACCCAAGTATGCTGCTTCTAACATTCACCTGTGAACCCAAAACACAGTAAACGAACGCCTCTATCGACTGGTTTATTCGCGCCAAACCCGTCTGGGTCAGACCTTCTGCTACATTGGGACAAAACCAGTCTACCTGTCTGTAGGCAGCGTCATCCGGCTCGATATAATAAATCAAGTTACCATCTTTGCCTTTACCGCCTTCGTCAAAAAATTTTTTTTCGCCACCAGGGTAAATGTCTCCCTCTTCTTTAGCTGGTCCAATGTATGAGGCATAGATGTAAACGCTTCCCAGGCCGTGGTTTCCGCCTCCTGTAAAACGAAAATCGCTTGACGGGTCGACTCCGAACTCATTGCATATTCTTTTGCATGAAGCCATGTCATATTTGTTGTTAAACTGGTCAAAAGTAGGGTCGCCAGGCAAAGCGCTTATGCTTTGTATTCCTCCCATCTGAAACAATATTCGCCTGACAGTAAAGTATATATGGAACTTGTAAAAAGCTCGCACATTTGGTGGCAAAGGGATAGCAGAGTTGTCATCAAAAATTTCACGACTGATACCACACCCAGTTGTCGCGCACCAGACAGCGAAGTTAAGCTGCTGTGGCCAATATTTAATATTTGGGCCGGCTAGCCATGTTTTGGACTCTTTCCCTGAATGGTGGGTAAGTTTGGTTTTTTGAAATATCTCTCTGAACTTTGTTGTGAAATACTGGTCCGCTGTTACATAAATATTCAGTTGGTCATTAAATATTTTTTTCAAACTCGGGGCGGCATCGTGAAAGCCAACAGCAGGAGTCGGCAAAGAGTCACCTTTTAAACCACTTGGTGTAAGTTGTTGTAGAAACCCTTCTGATGATTGGTCAACACCCAGCGCACTTTTCATTTCCGTGTCCAATATTTGCTGTCTGAACCAAAAACATCTATCAAATAGCCTGGCCCTGCTTTGAAATAAATTTTTGAGGTTGCTGTGTGGTCTCTGGCGAAATCAGTTTGTGGCTCAAACTTCGATTTATCGGCATTCGGGTATTTTGCAAGAAAAGTCTTCCAAACGTTTTTTTCTGCTACTTTGGCAATGCTGTCAGCTTGTGGTGTCTGAATCCATTGAAGAAGAGCAGACATGTTTCATATTTAAACAAAATATTTTTCTCTAATTATAAAATGGTTATTGTCACGCTAACTACAACAGAAAATCCACACACAGTCTATTGTGACCAGCCTATTCAAAAACCAAGCTATATAAGGCTTCTTTCATGCTCACTCTACAATTCGTGGTTTAACTTAAAGAAAGGTGGTAAAATCTTCTACACTAACAAAAACCTGGAAAAATCTGAATCCATTTTGCCAGGTAATTACACGATCGAAGAAATGGCAAAAACAATTGAAAACGCTTTAAAAAAATATGGTGACAAATTAAGAACACAAATCAATACTCCTGTCGGTCAGATGGCTATACAAAAAGTGGATCCATTAAATGATAAAATAAAGTTCGATAAGAACTTATCAGAACTTCTTGACATTGGTCAAGATTTACCATTTATAAGATATGTCAAACGTATGAAGTCACCCACGACTTATTTCATACATTGCGACCTACTTGATAAAGAACAGAATCTGTTAAATGGAAAACCGTCTACTGTTTTACAAACTTTTGACATAACAGGAAAACCATATCAAAAAGTTTTTTATCAAAGCAGCCCACAACATATTTTGCGTGACATATCCGCTGATAAGCATATCACAAATATGACAATATCAGTCAGAGAAGAAAATAATGACCTTTTCAACTTCAATCAGGAACCTCTCCAGTTTCAAATTGAATCATGAATCATGTCCTCAGCCAATGTGTTACCCACTGCCCCATCTTATAGAGAAACAGAAATGCAGACTACACTCTATCCGATTCTGCCAACTCAACCAGATAACAATTTTCGTATGCAGAAAGCAAACGAAGTTTTAAAATATTTAAGTGACGAAGTTTCACATTATAGGCTCGTTGCAAAAAAATACAAACGCACGAAAACAATTATCAACTACGCTAGCTTTTCTGCTGGCGGTATTAGTGGTTTTCTTTCCGCAGGTGGCGTAGCAGCTGCATTTACAGTAATAGGGGCTCCTGCTGCAATCCCCCTTGGCTGTGTTGCCTCTTTCTTTGGACTTACAGCTGCAGGGCTAACCGGTTTTTACAAAAAGCGAGAGCCCAAACTTACCAAACACTGCAAAATCATGACGTTAGCTTTGTCAAAATGCGATACTGTCAACCGCATACTGTCAAAATCACTTATTGACCGCAAAATCAGCGATGCTGAGTTTCAAAGCATCCTTGATGAAAAAGATAGCTATCGAATACAAAAGGAGATTCTTCGGAAAGGCACACTTCCCAAAGAAAAACAGAAACAAAGCAGCCCTGACATCGAAAAAATACAACAAGAGGCCGTGGATGAAGAACGAATTAGGCTTCAAAAAAAGATTCTTGGCAGCGCGGTCGACGTTTCGAAATAAAATTTCAGTCTAAGAGAACATTCTTCCACTTCATAAAAGAATGATTGCCGTTCCAGCACAAATTTGAACTAACTTTTGAGCGAAAAAGCAGAAAATGTTCTCTAAGTCTTGCAAAAAAATAGGTGAATGCGTTACAAGCGGGTTACCTTCACCCGTGACGTTGTGTGACGTTGTGTGACTCTGTTACGTTACAGTCACGCGTGACATTTTGTGACAGGTCAAACGAAAGGGCAAAACCCTGGTCGGGGGGTGCTCGTTGGCTGTTCTTGCGTAGCCCCGGCTAGGACTTTCTCCCGCCCCTGACAAGGGGGCTGTCGTTTCCCATTTTACCTCTGGGAGCGAGGTTTGAAATCCTGAGGGATTTCTGAGCACCCCCACGTTATCAGTAGGGCCGAGACGGGCTCAACCCTAGGGGCATCTCCCACTGAAAGGAGTTCCCCTATGCCCCGTAATTCACCATCTGCACAAGCCATTATAGCAGGATTCAGTGGGGGCCAGCCACGACTCCCTTGACTTCACCAGAATTTGTGAACTAACAAGTTAATAGGAAAAATTTCTATTTATTTGTTTCAGTTTAACATTTCTGACCCTTGTGGTGCCACTTTCTGTGTCCTTCACCTAAATGTTGCAATATTTGAGCCCGTACGCATGCGCTTTTGGGCAGCATAATTAGAAACTTGGTAAAGATTTGTAAATAAAATATAGCCAAGAGGCCAAAATGCTTGTCCTTTTCCACGCGATTTGCTTTATTTTAACCGAACTTTCTACACCCGTTTGGCAGAACGAGGTCAGACAGATAACATATCAATTCGTAGAAGCGATGCAACAGGCAGAAAAAAATTAAACAGGTTCTATTGAGTCCGTATTCTAGAAAGATCGATCGATCGTTCGACAAAATTTCTGTGATCAAATCCTGTTATTTCTCAATTTCTTCTCTTCGCTTCACTTCGCCAGATTCTGTGGGGGCCCAAAAACTTACAGCGCGTTAACTGAGCGTATTTGTTTCGTAATATCTGTTCTGTTTCGTCTTTTTTCAGCCCAAACACGAAATCGTGAGGCGACCGCCATGTTTGTGTTGTTCTGCTCGTCCAAGGGGCCTGGGAAATAAAAATATTGGTTTCCGGTCTTTCTGAGAAAAATGTCACGCAACGGTTCCGCACCAACTCGTGTTGTAAGATTTCTTGAAGATTTTGTCGTAGTCATTTTCATCAAAAACAGGATAGCCGAGAAAGTGTTTGACTCCATTTTTGCTGCACATATTACAGAGACCATTTCGCAGGCAATCGCGACATTTATGGCAAAACAAGACCTTTACAATTTGTTCATTGTGTTGGCAAAAGGGAGCTTCGGCAATGGCAACATTCACCTTGTCCCAGCCAAGAGTGGCTCGCTGTCTGAGCTTAATGGTAAGAAACTCCTTGTAGATTTTTTCACGAATTTCTGGAGGAAGTTTTTGTATGGCATCGGTAAGTTGGCAGTTGTCTGATACACTAACCATATTTTCGGCCGATATAACAGGGTTGCGTTTCTTTCTAAATTGCGAACTAATGTCCCTGTTTACATTATTAGGCAAAAGAATATTCATTAAATTTTGCGGGCTCATTTGTTTCATTTCTGCTAGTAAGCCTTCTGATAAAAATAATGGTGGAAATTTTTCTTGTTTGCAGTGTGGCTGAAATACTTGCAAATCGCCACCCTTTTCTTTGTTTTTTCTAATTTTTGGTTTTTTAGTGCTTTGATCAATAGGACCATCATTTCTCCCTCTACCCATCTCGGCGTATATACTTGTGCAGATAATTGTTCAAATAGAAAATAATTCTGAGACACTTTGGTATATTATACAGTGCGGGCATTTCTTCAAAAGAAAATAAATTTTTGTGTGGGTGCCGACGCATAAAATAATTGCTACTGGTTTTGGAACAGACGCATAAAAATAATTGCTACTGCTTTTGGGACAGACGCATAAAAATAATTGCTACTGGTTTTGGGACAGACGCCCGATTATTTTCTTTTGGGTCACACACATATAAAATACTGGTTCCTGGGACAAAAATGTTCAATGATATCTTTCAGCTGTTTACTCAAGAAACAAGGCGAGCATGGGAGCCGAGTTTCTTGAGTAAAAAGATATGAAAGATATCGTTGAACATTTTTGTCCTAGAACCAGTATTTTATGTGTGTCAACCCATACCCGTAGTAAACGCTTAACTCGATATACACTTCAACAACAGAAAGAAATCTTAAAGTACGCTCTCATTAGTATTCAGATCAAATCCGTGGTTTACGCTTATCTCGATATAACCTCTAGCCCCAGCAAGAAACTCAGCAATACGTCTTATGAGCCGAGTATTCTGTTATAAATGCTAATAAGCCAATATCTGTATCTGCATGTTTCAAGAAGTTAACGTTTATTACAATTTTGACGTAATTTGCGTGTATGAACTGAATAAATTAATTGTTGTTTTCCTGTTAGTTTATTCAGTCCATATCCGTGAAATACTTTACAACTGTTATACAATTTGACATCGTAGGGAAATTTCTAGTAAGAGTGTGATATTCTTATGCGGACAACTCTTTCTACACTTTCAGTTCTAGTACCGAGTCTATAGCAGGTATAACGTGATCAGCGTGTTTCCATGAACTCTATTAACAATAAGGACTGCAAAAAGGGAACGAGGACAGTTTGAAAACGATCCTTACGTTTCCTAAATATTTTTCATTTGATATTTCACTGCCTTTGACTGCGTTAAACTTGACCAAATTTTAATGATAGCTTTCATTTCACTTGAGCGCTCATCTTACCATTTTGTGACTTTAAACTCGAATCTTTGCTTAAGTTTTAACTGATTTTAAGTTTTTTGGCGTGTTCCGATCTTTTCGCAAGGAACGTTCCTCTAATATCGATTGTTCCTCTTTTTTGTGTTCCTATTAACCCTAAGAGGATCAGATTTTTTCAAAGTTTAGGAACAAAATGTTCACTCTAAGGTAAAATAGGAATATTTCGTTTCGAGTTCCCAAGTGTAAATGGAACACGGTGTTCCTAACTTGTTATTTAAGGACTGTTTTGTGCTGAGTTCCTGTCTGTGCATGGAACACAATGTCCCCAAAGTGATAACTTAGGACTGTGTTGTTCCGAATTCCTATCTTTGAATGGAGCACAGTGTTCCCAAATTGATAACTTAGGACTGTTTTCTTCCGAGTTCCTATCTGTAAATGGAACGCATTGTTCCCAAATGGATAACTTAGGACTGCTTTGTTCCGAGTTCCTATCTGTTCATGGAACACATTGTTCCCAAATTGACGATTTAGGACTGTTTTGTTCTGAGTTCCGTTCTGTGCAAGGAAGACTTTCTTCGAAAATTGACGATTAAGGACTGTTTTGTTCCGAGTTCCTATCTTTTCATGGAACACATTGTTCCCAAATTGATAATTTAGGACTGTTTTGTTCCGAGTTCCTTTTTGTGCATGGAACACATTGTTCCCAAATTGACGATTTTGGATTGTTTTGTTCCGAGTTCCTATCTGTTCATGGAACACATTGTTCCCAAATTGACAATTTAGGACCGTTTTGTTCAGAGTACCTCTCTGTACATGGAACACATTGTTCCCAAATTGATGATTTAGGACCATCCTGTTCCAAGTTCCTATTTGCTTGTAGACCATTTTGTTCCTAGAGTGAATAGTCTTTTTGAATGAAGGCAAACAATAGGGCGCACACAGACCTGTTTGGGCAAGTTTACGATGTTGTTCACATATCCTGTCATGAATTTTCGCACAATAGTAATAAAGGCAGGCAAGTTAGGGCATGCCCTTGGCAAGTTTGAACTTGCATAGTTCCTTTAGCTCTCATTGGTTCCTTGCTTTTGGATGTAAAAGCGACTCTGTTGGACAAATGTTTTTCAAAGGGCAAAATGAGCAAGAAGTGCAAAGTCAATTGGTCAAATATCAAATATCGGAGCATCGCCTAAACCAAAACGGCTTCACTTGGAAAAGGATGAAACCGACCGTTTGTACCATTGCCCAATACAAGAGTGTGACCATGATGAATTTCAAAGCCAGAGAGGGTGCACAAAACATGTTAATACCAAGCATGGTTGGTTTTATTTTTTTGGCCAAAAACCTGAACAGGAAGGACTCGTTGCAAGTGCCAAAGAAGATGCTGATGATGACAAATCGAGTAAAATGGCAATCCAAACTGGGCGCATATTGCCTTCATTTCCAGCTTCCAGCCAAATTGGTGAATCATTCACAAAATGGTTAACTAGAAGTGGTGGAGGTTGCAAGAAAGATCATGTAGCCCAGCAGATGGTCAAGAGGTGTTTCAAATTTCTCAAATTTTGCTGTGAAGACGAGCAGGAATTAAGTTTTCAAGTGCTCAATTTTAGCCTGTGTTCACATAGTTTATTGTTCAAGTTTATTGACCACTTGCAAGATAAATGCAAGCTCGGACAAAGTGGACGATTGGGCTACATTGACGCCATTTCTGAATTGATCGACTTCAGAAAAATAAATGGCGCGTCAGACACGGTTCTTCGAAACTTGTCCTCGACAGAGTTGTACCTTAAAAGAGCGCGAAAGACAGTGGCAAAGATGATGAGACTTAGTGGACACAAGACCTAGACATTGAAACTTTCGATGCTAAGGGGCACTGGGCAACCATGGAGGAACTGTTGGAGGTGGTGACATTTCATTTGCCTCGTTATGAGAACACCGCGAAGACGTGGAAAACCATTCCAAGTCAAGTTAATCCTTTGGACTTGACATTTGCCACGAGATTTGTCGCGGTCTATTTGTTCATCAAAGTGAAGGGATCTCGTCCTATGACGTATCAATATTTTACGGTGGACACGGTTAAAACAGCAAAGGAGAACGGCGGATTTAACGACCAGAAAAAGTTCAAGATGGCCAGCAAGTATGGATTTGACTCATTGATTCTGACCAATGCAAGCATGCAGGTGCTCGAAGGTTACATCGATTTCGTGAGGCCACTGCTGAAACCCCAGTGATACTTTGTACTGGTCAATAGGAAATGAGGCCAGCACAGCAAATTGGGCAACGTCATGAGTAAACTAGTCTTTGATGCAATCAGAAAGTACATTCATCCAACGCGCTATTGCCAAATTGTTGAAACACAAAGTCTCAATCTTCTCACAAGCAAGCAGCAAGAGATTTTGTCAGAAGACCAAAAGCACAGTTCTGCCGTTGCAAAAGTTCACTATCAAAAGCAGAGATCGCGCAAAGTTGCTGTAAAGGCTCACGAGTGTCTACAAAAGCTACAAGGCACGAAAGGCTCTGAGGTGGATAGGGAAGTGCACACGAGGTTCAGTGGTTCATCATCAAGTCTTTCAGCACGAGTGAAAAGAGCAGAATCAAAGAGCGGTGCTCCTAAAGGGGATCCCCCTCCCACAAATCAATTGCGAGTTCGAAGAAATTGTCGTCGGGTCTTGAAATTCACGGCAGAGGAGGACGAATTTCTCAAGAAGGGCATGCGCAGGCACGGATTTGGACAGTGGACGGCGATTTTGAGAGATTCCGATTTCAAATTTCAAGACGGAAGAACAGCGGACTCGCTTAACAAAAGGGCTGGAATGAAAATGCCGCTAGCTTAATTGACAACACAAGAAACAATGGAACATGATTGCTATCACATTTATTTCAGTTATTCTCTGTGTACATGCATTTGAGCAAATTTCGATGTGAAAACTTATGTTGCAATAAAGATAACTTGGCTACGACACCATCGCCATTTAACGTTGGCTTAAGTTTCTCACTGCTGTTTCTGTCTACTGAGTCCACTACCACATTCATTCCGCACACGTCACGTTACAACCATCTCGACCTTCACGGCTGACTCGGTCTGAAGAGGTGGGTTTCTTTGCCATCTTTGTCGGTTGGCTAGAGCTCTCGCCTGTTTTCCGCGATCGTCGTTTCTGCTAAGAAAGCGGCGTCTGAGAGCGACGGGAGCTGGCATTTGTCATCGAGGGCGTTATAAACAGCTGCTGCTTGTACCAGTCATCGTCTACGCCATGGGAAGGATACGGCAGAGGGCACCATATGCCCTTCACATGCTCCGCCTGGGGCGACAACCAGTTCATCTCCACCGCCTTCTTCTTCCGTTCCGGGAGCAGAAACTTACTTAAACCGGGCACTTCTTCGCGCTGAAACCTGGACTTGAGTGCATCGGAGGTGAGGCTGATCATGTACTCCAGCGCGCGCTTCACATCCACGTCCGTGGCGGAGTCTTCTCGCATTTTGGAGATCTTCCAGTTTTTTCTCCTTCCTCAAAACCCACTCATCCTCGTAGTACTCATGAGCTTTCATCTCCAGGGTCCGTTGTTCTTCCTCCTTCTTTCTGGCAAAGTACTAATTTCTAGACCGCTCTATGTCTGGATGGTAAGGCCCTTCGACAGACTCGAGCAAGTGGGCGTGTTCTTCTCTCAGCATTCCCAGCGATATCCAGCGTTCCCGCGTTTCCTCCAAGACTCGTTCTCGTGCTTCTTCTTCTTCCCTCTTGCGATTGTGCACGGCGCACCTTACTCCAGCAGTTATCAACCCGAGCTGCCTTTCCTTCAAACTGTTTACTGGCTGCTGATCTCGAAGATGGGAGACGTCCTCCAGACTCTTCTCCCACCACTTGGCGCACCCTTCGTCTTCGTTAGCTGTTCCCTCCGTTTCCTCGACACTTTCAAGAGCTGCTGTTTCGTCCACATTGGTAGCGACGTCACTCTCGCTGTCGTCCATCTTGAAGTTTCGGATACGCTCTTTTTCTGCTTCGTCAAACGTACTGTTGTCGCAAACGGTGCCAGGAGCTGACGGAGGCAATTCGTCGTCAGGAGTCTCGGCCACGCTGCTTGCCCAAACGATGCATTCCATGGCGTTCTCTTTTAAATACTGCATGACGCCCACTACTGGTGTTGTCGTCAAGGTCTTGAAGAAGAATTTCCACAGACGCACGTTCATCGCTGAGTTGTGATCTTCCCCAAAGTCCATCTCTTTCTGGCAGGTGATGAACTTTGGACAGCGGATGGTCAATGGCTTAGATGACTTGTACTTTCTGTCGTGCGCTGTCAATCCACCCTGGGTGAGAACCTTAAGAAAACGTAAAGAAAAAACGTCAAGAATTTAGAATTTGGTGTAAATATTTTTAACTTTATGTAGATTAGAAACATTTTAATGTAAATAGTGTCCCCAATTACTTTTTAAAAGCTAAATACCACTGACACTATAATAAGAAAACGTCGCAGCGAGACGCGAAGAAAGTGATGGGTGCAAACAGGGATGTTTTTCCACTGTTCAGCTCGCCAATCAAGCAGAGAACTTTCTCTTTGTGCTGTTTGATTTCACAGTTTAGCAACCTGATGTAATACTCGCAGAAGTATTTCATTTCTGACTCGGATAGGCTGTTTTGGAGAATTTGTTTGAAATAAACTGGATCTGGTGTTTTGTCGTGCTTGTAATCAACAAGGGCTCTGGGCATTTCTTTGCCGACGTCTGCGTCTTTTATTGCATTTACAACGAACCTTCTCTTGCTAACCGAAAAGCAATACCCATCTGAGACCTCAATCAAATCGAAGTTGATTTTGAGTTGATTCGAAAACTCACTCTGTGGATCGCCAAGTATGCTATCCAGCTTGTTAAGATGCTTTATAACGATCTCCTTGAAGTGATCGCTGTTGCCGAGGAGCGACAAAAACTTCTTTACAGTGCAGCAATGTTGATATGTGTACTTTGAAGAGCCAACTTTTTGTACACTTCTCCCCTGTACAGCGCGTAGCCAAGCTTTTTCATTGCCCTTTTGACGTCATTTATAGTGACCACTATCGGCGACGCCAACGCTTTAGTGCAGGTTTGATCGACGGACGACACACTACAATCTCCGATGCCATATACATCAAACCGAAGCCCAGCCCGAATGAGAGCTGGAATTCCCTTGTCGCACAGCGTAGAACAGAATGAATTTGAAATGACCTGCAACCTCACAACATGCTCGGTCCCATGAATGTCTTCGCCCAAAGGCTCTTCCATTAATTGATCTCTTAATATTTCCAGTCCGTGGGCAAACGACAGGTCTACTTTTTTCTGCAAGTAGTCGTTGGAGTGATCTTTTAAGGTCGTACACAAAGGCAATGATGATTCTTCTTCTTTACCCTTCTTGCAGTCCGGCAGAATCTTTGCGGTAACTTCCATTCCTGTTTCCAGCAGGGCCGAGTGAATTGGCACGGTTGAAACATGGGTTCCGTTCTGTGACTGCACCACAATCCAATACGAGATAGCAGGCCAAAAGATTACTTTTTTGGCATTGGACATGTCCCCACCCTCTTCTTCGGTTACTTCGTTTCTGGGATCTTTTTTAACTCTCCTTTCAACCGCTGACACAGCGGAGAAAAAGAAGGCCATTCCTGGAATATTCTTAATGGCCTGGTCACACTCCTTTCGCTTGCTACATATTTGAAGCCAGAGCTCATCAGGATTTGTATTAGGTCTACCATCACATTTTCGAAAAGAGACTTTCGCAGAAATTAAAGAGCATGTAGATGCAACTGGAAGAATTCGGCTTACCCAAGCACTTCGTATACTCTGTATTAAAAAAAAAGTACCGTATTTACCCGTGTATAAGTCGACCTTTTTTTACCTCAAAATCGGTCCAAAAAATCGTCCTCGACTTATACATGGGTCAAAATTTTCGACCCAAGCACCAGTTAAATATATTCTGCATAATTAGCGTAACAATTGTTTTTATATGTTATCAAATATCGTGTAAACAACAGTACAGGTTACGATGTCCTTTCGCTTTGCTGTGTCTTTAAATTGGCAGTTCAAGTTGGAATTCCTTACGATTTGTCCGCTTAACAAAAACCTGAATGCTGTAGAGACTCACTGGCACAAGGTTTGAATAAAGGTCTGACGGTTTCCACTCATAAAGCTGTAAAATCCACTAGAGAAAAACATCTTTCTGCATGATCTTTCTCGCTTCGAACTTTGCTACTTAGTAACCTGGCATGATGCAAGCACGTGTAGTTATTAGTTACCAGTACCTCAACAATTTTGTAGCTTGGTTACCAAGTACCCCGAGCAAAGCTTGGCACTTTGTTTATCGAGTCGTTTTCAAAGGTTTTTGGTGTAACTTGGTATTTTGCTTGTCTTCTAAAGCCACTACTATCTCTCCACAATTACAAAGGTTCGTTTCTGATTAGTGCATTTGATTTTTTAAGCGTGTTTCAAAAATTATGGACAAAATGCCTGATAAACATGTGTTGCTAAAACGCTCACGTAAGCACGATAATAAAATTCACATTGAAACTTGCTGTGACTTCTTCATTAAGTACCTCTACATAAAAGGAAATTCTAAGAAACACAGGGTTAGTTTTCCAGGAAGATTCTTACCCAGAAATGAAAAAATGTTAGTTCATGGCCTCAAAAATAGGGGGCTGACTTATACACGGGATCGACTTATACTCGGGTAAATACGGTAATGAAGAAGTTTAATCAATGACAGTGCCTCCGTTTTATCTTTTTGGAATTAAACGATTTCAGAAATAGTGCAAAGAAGGTGTGAATAAAGCTGATTTATAACTTGAAAATTTCTAGCTTGAAGGCATTTTGGCATAAATTCTAGAAAGTGCGTTTCAGTTTTGCATCCAAACGGCATTTCGCGAGATTTCTATTGTGCCTTGTGTGCTGGATTTTCAAAATGGCGGATTGTATACAGCAAGGTCTATTCTTAGCACCAAGAGGCTGTTTTTCACCCAGCCTACTTATAGTTAAATACAGAAAATATCCTCAGAAATAAGTAGTCGTACTTTGTGCCTTGTGTGCCGAATTTTCAAAATGTTGGATTTTATACAGCAAGAAGGTCTATTCTTGGCACGAAGTGATCACTTCTTCACCCGGCCTACTTATATTTAAAAATGGCGGATAGTTAAATACAGAAAATATCCTCGGAAATAAGTAGTCATCTATTCTTGGTAAAAAGTAGTCGTTGTTCTCTTCTCCTGTTTAGTTAAATTTCAAAATGGCGAATAGTAATCTATACAAGAAAATTAACGATACCAATAATGGCTACTCGTATTGTTGTGTCTGACCGGATGTTGTTCGACTTTTGCACCAGTGGGAATTTGCTGTAATTGTCAGATAATAACAAATAGGGTGAGTTGTTCCAGAAGAATAGGTCACATCCAAGTGTGTGCCATGGTTTCTGTGGGATGTCACAAGATACGAGGGGCTCCTTTAAGTTCATATTTGATTATGTTGACATGGAGTGCAGGATTTGACCATCTCTATGTGACGGTTTGTGTTGAACCAGAACACTTAACCCTTAGCACGGAGTTTGCATTTTTCTGATCCTTGATGTGCATAGTGTAATTGCTGCAATACATCTGCCTGTAGGCTCTTCGGAATGAGAATGGGTGTACCTTTCAGGACTACCTCCATCTGCGACGGTTAATTCATGACAATAATTCCAGAATGCATAAAGGTGTGCTGGGCAATCTGAGCTTGTGTCAGGCCATCCTTGGGTGATGGTTGAATGAAGTGAGAGGAGTACCTCATCCTTGGCTGTTTCTTCTTTAATCTGAGCAATCCTTGTTGGGCTTGCATTGCCAGCCCTTCAATTGCAGGGGCTGATCCTGGAGAGTGCATCAGCTAGTGGGACGTTCTTTCCTTGGACATACTTGATGTCTACATCGTATTTCTGGATGCTAAGCATCATCCTTGCGATGCATGGAGGAGCTGTTGGAAGGTGTTTCTTGAAAATTGGCTCTAATGGCTTGTGGTCTGTCTCAACAGTGATGCCTTTTCCATATACATAGTAGTGAAACTTCTCAAGACCATGTACCACTGGTAGCATTTCTCTCTCGATGTTTGAATAGCGTGATTCTGTCTCTGTCAAGAACTTGCTTCTTTACTCGATGGGGCCCTTGTCTTGGAGCAGGGTTGTACTGTCAAAGTACTGTAACGAATCAGCTGATGTCATGGCTTTCTTAATCTTATCTACAGCTAGCTGGTGCTGGGGCCGCCACTGGAACTCACTGCTTCTCTTGGTGAGGTCCCGAAGGGCGGCTGAGTGTGCTGCCAGGTTGGGTAGGTAACAGCTGAGGAACTGTGTCATGCCAAGAAAGGTTTGTAGGTTAGTAAGACTTGTGGAGGGTTCCATGTTGCTAATTGCTTCCACCTTCTGTGGGTCTGGTCTGAGGCCGTTTGAGCTGATGATGTGGCCAAAGAATGGTATTTCTGTACATCTTATCTTGCATTTGTCCACATTGAAACAGAGACCGGTTTCACGAGCAAGTTCCATAACTACTTTCGGGTTTGTGTCATGGTCAGCGAGGTTGCATCCATAGATGACGATGTCATCAGCGATGCCAGTTACACCAGGCAGATCTCCAAAGGTTTCATGCACTTTCTTCTGAAAGATGTCCTGGGCACAGATCAGACCAAAGGGAAGCCGCAGAAAACTATATCTGCTGTGAGGTGAGTTGAATGTTGTGTAGAAAGAGCTGGCATGATCAAATTTAATATTCCAATATCTGCTTTGGGCATCTACTATACTGAAGTATTTGGCTTCGTTTAGCTTTGAAAGTACATCGTCCAATGCTGGGGTGCAGTGATGTGGGTGCTTGATGGCACGACTGTGGTCTTTTGGGTCTAAACACAACCAAAGCGTACCATTGGCCTTGGTCACACAAACTAGTGAGTTCACTCAGTCAATGGGCTCATCTACTTTTGCTATGATGCCTTGTTCAACAAGTGCATCAAGGTCTCTCCTAAGAGGCTCGCGTAGCGCTTCAGGTACTCGTGGTGGGTGGATTACTGGGAGAACCGTGGGGTCTAGCGTGATATGAAACTCCCCTGGAAGCGTCCAATTCCCTGGAAGCAATCCTGATAAAGGCAAAGAAGGTCTGACTTTGCATCTGGGCAGCCCTGTGGTGGCGATACCATAGCTGAGGGTGACAAGCTTCATATCACAACAGGTCGGGAGGCCCAGGATTGTTGGGCCTACGGTGCTCACTACATGAAAGGCATACGATTTGGAGTGGCCATGGTGTGACAAGGTGAGTTCACAGATGCCATAGTGTGGTATGTTGTGACCCCCAAAGACAGTAATCATTGTACTTGAGGGATTAAGTCCAAGCGGTGTGCCTTCTGGGCTGTAGCTTGACTGTGGGAACAGACGTTGGTATGACATTCCCCTCTGCCCCAGTGTCAATTTTGCATAGTAGGGGGGCTGTTACTTGACCTAAGGCCACCTGTAGCTGTACTAAAGCTTGTGTGTCGTTCTCAGAGACACTGTTTACGTACAAGGAGTGACAGTACAGTTGTGGGGTGTTGTGTTGTGGAATGTCCAGTATGTGTGGTGTGTTCTCTAGTAGTAGAGCTTCAGCACTTTGCTCAGCTTTGTCAAGTGCATGAATGTTCTCCTTTTTCTTTTGCCATCAGCCTCTGGGTTGCCCATGGTCTTGCTGTTTTACTCTTGGGCGAGAGCGGCACACAAGTTTCCAGTTGTATCTTCCACAGGCTTCACACTTTGTTCCATATGCTGGGCACAGTGATCTCCAAGCTAGATCAAGAAGATTTCCACAATTTCGACATTTACCGTCTTTAGCCTGGGTTCCCTGTGTTGGGACTGTCCTGTGTATGGACCCTACCTCAGGGCATTGACCTTTGCAGTTTGACTGCCTCTGATACCCTGCAACTGGTTACTTGTAGCTTCTTGGGCTCTCACAATGTTTATTGCTTTGTCAAGTGTTAAGGTTTCATCATGTTCAAGAAGTTTTGACTGCATATGCAGGTTGTTTGATCCAAAGATTAGGGCGTCAATGATATGTTTGTCAGGACTTGTGTACTTACATTCTTTCACTAAGATATGTACTTTCTTGAGGAAGGAATCGACTGCTTCGCTTGGTTCTTGCTTGATGGTACGTAGTTTTTATCAGGCGAGTTGAAATAACTTCTCGGTGCCACACTTGATGGTGGGGAGTTTGTTTTGGGCGAGTCTGTAATAACTTCTCGGTGCCGCACTTGATGGTGGGGAGTTTGTATTGGGTGAGTCTGTAATTACTTCTTGGTGCCACATAGTCTTCAAATCTTTCCCACTACGTGTTGAGTTTCTTCTTTTCATCAGCTGTCAGCGTCCACGTGGAGGCTAGTTCTCGGCCTTCATCGCCTCCCCAAATGAGCAGGAAACTTACCTGTTCTTGCTCGCTGTTTTCCTTTAATGGGCCGGAGAAGTGCAGCTGGCAGAGATTTTCGAATTTTCTGAGAGCTTGCGGTGCGTCCGATGAGGACCAGTCCATGTGGGGAATTGATAATCCGGCTAGCTCTGCCATGTTTGTTGTTGTGAATATTTATCAGACGTGGATATGCACCAGTGTGGTGCCCAAACTTGCAGCGAAAATCACAGTTCAGGTAGTGTACTCATGAAAAACATCCCACTTCTAATGCTATGTAGTGTTTTTGGGTCAGGATGGTAGAGATTCAAGATGATTCAAAGTAATCAAGGCAACAACTTTTATTCGAGCGAGCGAGCTACATCTATGACACTGATGGGCATGCACGCATGTAGGAAAACCACATGCAAACTATGACACTAAATTTACAATAAACAGTCCAAATTAACCCTGGAACAAACTCAAATGGAAGAAATGTCTAGCTTATCCATTAGAGTTATCCAAGCCACTTTCCGAAGTTGTTGTCATTGTTGACTTATAGCTTCCAGTGTTTGCTGAAGTGCTTCTACAGGTTGACTTTGTTGAATTTGTCTCAGAGTAGAGGCAATTTCATCCGTACGCAGGTTGGCCAGACTCTCTGATGCTTAATTACGTGGATGTTAAGTCATGCTAACTACATCATCAGTAGGCTATGGTTAATAAATATTCAAGGGGTTTGAATACTTGAAGCCTCAAGAAACAATTCACAATCACCAGAGGAAGCGGGAACTTATGACATAAAGTCATTTCAATAAAAGAAAGACAGCAACAGTTACACTGATGTGTTGTGGTAAGTAACAGGGAGGGAGGGAAGGGTGGGCAGGCAGGCAGGGGGAGGGATGTCGACTGGATGGAAGTGCTGACACACTAATTTTGTATAAGTGTGATGATTTAAAATGATTAAAAATTTAAGTTACTTTAAATAGCCCACAGACCACTGCTATCCGAGTTGCATATGGACTTAGTGTGTTTGGCAGTGTACCATCTAAAGTATGGCAAGTCTTAATTAATTGGTGATAATGCCGGCACGCCTATTTTTATTCTCCCTCAATATGTTAGTCAGAAAAATAAACATTCTTGTAATTTGTAGCCTGCATGCAGACGTCTCCATTTCCTTTGCTTCGTGGGGAAAGGGACGTCTGCGTAATGCCGTTCCTAATAGTGTTCCAGTATCCCGCTGTTCGGGTTTTGAATTTCGCATAAATCATGGTGTTGTTGTTTTTGTTGCAAGGCCATTGAATTGTAACTTCTACCAGAGTTTTAAAACGATCTTTCCGTCTGATCGCTCCAAAATTACCGGTCTAACGGGAGAAATGGGAACTGTTGTGACAGGATGAGCAGTTTTCGCGGGAGTAGATGTGAGTGGTGAAGTAAGACTGTTTGGTGAACAAGAAACCGATTCATCGAGAAGAATTCGCTTCTCCGGCGAAACCGATAGCGATTAATCTACACTCTCTTGGAACTCCTTCTCAACTGTTAGCCCTGCCTTGAAGGTTTCGAACTGTAACCATTAAAAAGTTCCTCGCCAATTTTTTTCAAGTTATCATAAAGTCCTTGTCACTTCTGAAGCTTTGCAACACACGATGTACATATACAGGGCGAACTAGAATGAACGCAAACTGAAGAGAACTGATTTCTTCAAAAACTTTAAACTGTCCACGACCTTGAACAAGATTTTTGTCGTTGTGGTTCATGATCGGTGAAAAACACAGCACACAATCACTCATGCTTTGGTCGACATGTTTTGATCTGTCAATAGAAAACCGCGCTTAATTTAACCCGCATAAATTATCTTGTGTTTCGCGATGATAGCCAACCAGAGTTGATTCTAACAATGCCTACGGTTAAGAAACGAATCAGAGTGCGGTCCCCGTATTCTGGAGAAACAGCGGGATACTGCAACACGATTAGGAATGGTGTTACGCAGACGTCCATTTCCGCGTGAAGCAAAGGAAATGGAGATGTCTGCACACAGGCTACTAATTTGGGGAGGGTTGTCCAATACAACCAAAGTGAGTCTATTTGACTAACTGTAACACGAAGATAGTTGTTGCGACAAAGCTGTATTGGTTGAAAAAAGGTCTCTTATGGTTTTCAGCGCTTAAAACATAAGGAGATGTGTTTATGCACATATATAAGAGCTCACGAGCGAAGAGAAAGCGCTTTCGTCGCAAAAGTGAATTTCAGATGATTTGGCTTATTTGTGGTGGCCGTGTTGGTGTACTGAAGTTGTACACCAACATGGCGTCTCCATTCAAAGCTCTTTAAATTTGCATTAAACGTTTTGGCAAATAATTGAAACGATGCATCACAGAAACGTTTTTCCAGTGAAGGTCTATTATAACATTTCATTTTCTTAGCTATTTTCATTGAACGGTTTCTAATTTATTTTATGGTGTGACAATGCAAGCCAAATGAAGAGAAAACTCAAGTAAACTTGAAAATTTCTGAATTTTATTTAAATTGACACAATCAAGGCGGAACTATTGTCAATATCTTTTCTTGACTTCTCATTGGCTTCTGACAACACGAAATACAATTTTACCTGGTACAAATCTGCCAGTTTGACAGCACACTTATCGCGTCAATACCTTGCATAAATTAGAATTCTCACTTTACAAAGTTCAGAAAGAAACCTCATTGCAATCAAAAAGATTTAAGGCTTTGTAAAAATGGAGCTATTTTGTGGCAACATGAACACCCGAGCCTGGCCAATATTTCAGGAGTTGACTGTATTGGTAGTAGCAAGGAACAGTTGAGCTGCTGGTCATGAAGTGAACTCACCATGGGCACATCAAACTGGAGCTTGGCTATTTTGCATGGCTGTTGACAGAATGTCAGAGCAGTTCTTGAGCTGGCTTGTAGATGGACGGCTGTTGTAACTGGCCAAGCTCTGCTCATTTACATGGCTGAAAATGTTCATTATATGGCAGTCAGAAACGCATGAATTGGACAAGTGGGTGATAGCTGTGGCTCACACAGAGTGATTTGTGTAGATCTTCAAGAGTTTTGCACGCAAGAAAGTTTCGCGCGTGATCTTCAAAAGATGGTTTACACCAAGTGGCTTGTTTTGGTACCAGACAGAATCTGAAAACTGGAACTTGTCTTTGGTCTTTGGCTTTTGAAAGAAAGCTTCTCAAAGAGGGTTGAGCTTGCTCTTGTACATTTTCATACACAAAAATGCTTCTCCTCATAGGCCTGTACTGTATAGTCATGTTTGTCTATCTTCACTTGCTTTGTCGTGGTTTTTCGTGAGCTCATTGTGCAACATGGTTAATATTCGTTTCCTTCAGCATCCTTTCTAAACAGAAAGCTGTCGCGGTGAAGTAAACGTTGACCCTCACTACCTGGGCAACACCAGTAACTCTGTAGATAAACCGAAAGTATGTGTTATCAAGTTAAGTTCTCTTTATCATTGAGAAACACTCGCTTACTAAGAAAACAATTGTAATGTGTTTATTTTGAATAAATTTAAATGCTAGAATTATCATGTGTTTTTACCTTCAAACATTATCACAAACCACTTTGTGTTCCTTTTTCTTTTTGTGGGTGCGTGGGTAGGTAGGTAATTCTTAATATTCTTAAATATACGCCTTTCTAAAATTTATGATTATTTACACTAGCCAAAATGTACAAGTTATACAATAGTTGACACATGCCTAAATACAGATAGAATCACTTTGTGGATAGGGAAAGTATATTACATCTACCGAATTTTAGAGAGGGCAAGATCACTTTAAAATACAGTTCTTTTAAGGTGTATTTCGGAAGGAATCTGGATCCTTTTAATAAGCCCAGTTTGTTAGCAAAGCACTTTTTGGTTTCCAGTGTGTGTGGTACCCAGCTGAGTTTGTGGTCAACGGTCATGCCCAGCAAGCAGGTTTTTGTGACCTGTCTGAGAGTTGTTTCCTACTAGTACTGGGGCAGTTGGTCCCATTGGAGTTCCCTTGCTGAGTAACATCACCGCGCTCTTGCCTGGATGGGGTGTGAAGCGATTGTTAAGGCACCATGCATGTATCTCTTCAGAGCCTTACTTAGTTGTGAGATAGCTATGTCTGCTGTTTCCCTGAGGGAAACCAAAAGGCATGGGTAGCAATGGGTAGAAGACTGTTTTACACTCAATTCTTTTTTTTTTGATCATACTAACCAGAGGCGGAACTATGCAGTTTCCTACCAGTTTTAGAAGCTTTGAAAGCTTTTGAGAAATGTTGTCGGGCCTGTGAATTTGTTGGTTTTAAGCGTATTAACTTTGTATTGGGCTGTTTGCATCAACTGTTATCTCTGCAAGTGGTGGTGGATCCTTTGTTTTTTTATCACATATTTTTTTTAATTATTATTATTATTATTATTATTATTATTACAAGTGAAACCGGTAAAAACAATATATAATTATATATAACGCTTTCCAAACTATTTTCAGTTTTTCCAATCTTTAAATATTCCTTATAAAATGTCATTTTTTATTGTTCTCTGTGGAGATCACCTGTGTGGGTTACAGTTTTGCTGATTCTGGCGAAGTAAAAGAAAGAGACACCAAGAAATTGTGTGGTTGGCGGAGTGATTTTTACTGTCCGCACAAATTTATTATCACATCAAACTAAATGCATATTGGTTAGTTCGTCAAATCCATTAATGTACTATATCAAGAGGCCGAAATTCGGACCCTTAGTGTTTAATTTGATCCCCCATAAATCTGTTATAATGTATTACTTTAAAATCTAGGGCTCTGAAATTCTGAGCCTTGGATTTAAATTGAATCCGCCAAAAACTATTTAACCAAACTGTATTTATTCCAATTCAGCGCTCCGAAATTCGGACCCTTCATAGCGGAGCTCTCCAGTGGGCCAAAGGGCCGCAGAGCGGAGCCCCATAACTACCGTGCGAAGACAGAAATTGAGAAAACCATGCGTTTGAGTTTTCATGGTCATCGTAGCTAGCGGCATGGCTCGCGGGCGCGTGCGCCTAGCGACGACGACGACGACGCCCAAAATGGCGGACACACTCCAGAAAAAGTTTGACCTGGGCATCTTACGTGTTTGATATTGACCATCCACTTTTCGTTAAAAGTTACCTATCGTAGAAGTTTGTAGGACACTGCACATTTTTTTAAATCATGTTGAAAATCGACTGGGATATTTCATTTCGCCTACACGAATCGATTGCGTGAAATGGCGACAAAATCTTTGCTCAACCGCGGGAACTTGTGAAGAAAGTGAGCAGCGTGAAATATTTCTTCGTTATTATTTTCACCCCATCACTTCAGAGATTTTTTCTCACATCAAAAAAATGATCTGGACATTTCACATCAACTTAAACGACGCCATTGCATGAAAAGGCGCGAAAATCTTTGGCACGTTGTTCACGTTTAAAGCTGAATGAAACACGCAAAGAAAGCTGCTGAAGAACATAGATCTTCTGTCTTCGTGGATATTTCTTGCTCTATTTACCCATCTACATCATGGAAACTTATTCCAAATCATTTAGGACAACCTTGTAACGGGAAGAACCGAAGTAATTGCGGACTTGAACTTGATATATCGGACTAAAAGTCAAAAGAGCGATGTCCACGGTTCGACCTGCGGCTGAGCAAGCCTGAGAATCACTGAATTGAGCTCAACTAAAAGTGAACTCAAAGCCGATCAAGTTCACTGAAGTGAAGGATAAAAGGCTGTTAAAGGCTACACCGATGGAAAGAGAGAAATTGATCTTCGTTGATAATTCATATAATGTATAAGACTTACATTGTATGTCGGTGGTGTTGGAGCTAGCTTACAACGAAATTGCCGAGTTCGTCTCCGATATTATTGGGCTGGTTTGAAAGCTTTGCCCTGCAGAATATACAAGCCTTCTTCAATAATGAGGTAACAAACGTAAATGTATGCACTAAGCATAAGCCTAATTTTATATTGAGAGAATTTACTTCATTTATGAACAAATTTGAAGTTGTGTCGCTTTTCAGATCTTCCGGTAAATATTTTTTAAACCTGTTCGTGTTTGTACATTTTATACAGACATTGTTTATCAAATATTTCGTTTAGACTAGTGATGTTCGCTACTGGAATTTGAAAACAAATTATTTAGCTGATAAAAATCACAATTTTGCAGAATTTCGGCTCGCTTGCATTTGTTTTGTTTCTCTTGTCCCTGCTTATCAGTGAGTGTGTTGAAATATCTTCGATGCGTAAATGAATATTTCGCCGGTTTCGTTGCGAGCTACCTGTGCTTGGTTGAGTGAGTTCAGACTTTACCTACCCCATATTTATTTTATACTTACCAGAAATGAAGAAAATTCATTCAGTTCTCTACATAAAATATAAGGTACTTAGCAACGCGTACGATAAAACAGGATTAGTTAATCATTCCACTAAATCGCAACGAAAAGAAGATGGTTCAAACAGTCAAAACAACTTTGTAAGCTCATTCTCAGTTATCGTGCACTACTTCCCATATCGCAAAATGGCACAAGTCTTATACAAAAGCTGGTTTAAAATGACTTACATAACCGGCACCATAAATTTTCAGAGTTTGTTTTGCCGACTCGATTTTCTCAGTTTGCCGTGGCGTGAGTTCATTTTGTTTACTGTGTTTAGCAGAGAATTCACCTTGTTTTTCTGTATTTTGTTTTTGCCTTGAGTTGATTTTCTTGCCCTGACAGTGTTGTAGTAAATCAAAACAAGGTCAAGATTCTTTTTACATTGAAAAACTCGTAGAGGTCCTGGAGGTGTATTAATTAGTGTCAAATTCAATTTTAGAACCTGCCAGTGACAGGCTGTCACAGGAAAGAAAATTCAGATGGGACCACGAAATATATTGACATCGCTTTCGTCAACAAAACCATGAGAGGTTTTTAACCATAAGCGATTAAAATTCATTTTGAACCTGTATGGGCCCCTTAGAAATACAGTTTGGCTACTTAATTAGTAATAAAACTAGTAGTAATCAGAGAGTAGGGGAGTGCGTTCGATCTAAGATGGATAGTCAGTCAGTGGCAAAAGAGCACGATCGTCGGCATACTATGCTTTTCAATATGCCTCAAATGGAGCGAAATCGCGAAGAGAGGAATCTCATCACGCCACATTTTGGAGGACAGATTGCGTGACGAGCCAAAAGAACATCTGTCTGCAAAATAAATTGGAATTTGTTCTTTTTTTTTCGAAGGGGTTTACCGCGAAAGAAATTGTGACACTGCAGGAGTTCTTGCTATGCTAAAGCAGAATTTTTCTTTTCTTGCAAGCTATGCTTTCCTAACTTGGATGGGAATAGGTTCCAATCCTCCTTGGCCTAATAATAAAACTAATTTTGTGAAACGTATTGCACGTAAACACGCTGGTTTACCTTGCCTATAAAACTACGAATCGACTTACTCGATTAACACTTCTTTTACGATGTTCGATGGCTGACTAAAACTCTTCTTCCCTGGATTTTAACCCTGTAATGCTTTAACTCCGCACACACGCTTCATGCCAAAAAATGTTTCCTGCGATCATATCGTACCAGCTTCCCGGTCGAGACATGCCCCTGCAAAATTTAAGCGGGGGGCACATTTTTGTAACCTTACAGGAATGTGGATTTTCCTGCCTATAACCGTGCACAGGACACCAGCCTTTCGAAAACCTCATACCGAAATTAGGTTTGTGTTCTCCTTCGTCGAACGCAATAAAAAAAAGGGAGCTCCGCTTTTAGGCCTGCCTAAATCTATATATTAAATTCGATACTTATTCAAGGCTCCGAAATTCGGACCCTTGATAAATTGGATACACCTAAGAAAAACTTTACTAAAATTAGTATTACAGTAGTTTCTAATTCAGGGCTCCGAAATTCGGACCCTTGGAATAGTTGGATCCGCAAGAAATCATTTTTTTGTTTCAAAGTATTAGTTCCTCATCCACACTTCCGAAATTCGGACCCCTGATTTAATTACATACGCGAAAAAGTTAAATTACCTGTATATTATTTTCCACGGTAAGGCTCCGAAATTCAGAACCTTGTTTTTCTCAATCCTTCTTAGTCAACGGCCATACTCTCACCCTGACGATCACACTATACGAAATACTGTCGGGAGATTCCCAGGTTCTAACCATTCACCAGGATATTATATTTTCATCAAATGCTCAAAACTGATTAAAAGCACTATAAAAAAAGTGTTGTAGACCAATATTCGAAGTGCACATAATCACCTTATTGCATAACGTAGTCACACGACTGTTGGATTACTCAAAATCATATTGGCTTAACAGACATTTAAAAATAGACTAGAAACTGGAGTTTTCTACTAATGATTATGATAACCAATCAGATTAGAATCTATAGTAGGTTATCGGAGTACTGCGTTGGGGCCGAAAGACTGCACCTATTTTCATGCTTAAGTAGGTAGACTATTCACCCTTCCCATACCCAAATTGTTAAATATCTGATTATTAAAGGGTAATAGAATTGTGTTAATGCTTAAGCTTTGGGCTATAGACTAAAAATAAAGTTACAATATTTTTTCTCAAGTGACTTTTCAAGCTACAACGCTTAAGGCTCGGCGAGGTTGAAGATAGGAGGCCAGTTGACTCCTAACATTATCCTGGTCCTCCTCATATCCAAAATAAATTCCATTTCTGGAATTTTTCATGCTTGCAATGGTTGCAGAAGCATCTGCAGAGAACAAATCTACCACATAGTCACTAGCATGGCTAAAATGTTCAACTAGCCAGCTGTAGGCTTGCATGGGCAATTTGCCACTGCTGGCAGCTTCTACCTGGCAAAACCCATCTCTGACCTCTTTTTTTTGAAATGAGAAATGTTCTGGCACTACCTTTCGGGAAATATGCCAATGTCCAACAACATAAGCTGTGGTCGACTTTACAAGCAGCATGGACTCTGGGATAAAAAAATACAGTTTATCTTTACTTTTCGTCTAAAAATATATAACAAAATGTTAAAAGTAGATTTTTACGTAAGTAATTTCTCATAAAGTGAAGTTTAACATCATTAGCACCACTTATTTGAAGCATATCTACAATCTTTGTCAGAAGTCGTTGATACACCTGCCCCCATTCCCCCGTTCAATGTTGAATAATGCGATGCACGCGAACTTGTGCAGCACGTTGCAGTTTGTGAACAACATTGAGCAGTGGGAGCGGGAGGTGGGCTTGGCGAATGCGTCAGAGTACCAACAATTTGACAAAGATTGTCTGAACGTGATTTGGTCACGAAATCCAACAGTACGAACAATCACGAAACGACTGGAATTTTTGCGGGGAAGAGGGATTTACCGCCTATCGAGGCACGTTTTTACTTGCAAATGAGGGTATAAAAGAAATCATGGAGAACACTTGGACTATTGCAAACGATCAATTCGAAATTTAAAAAAGCAAAATAAGTCCGCTTATCGCAGAATGGTTTTCACAAAATTTATCGCCACTGATATAAGAGTTGCAGCTTTTCAACTGAGAAGAAACACTGATATGAGTATGAGAGATTAGCAAAGACATGCGCAATTTCAACTGCTTCTGTTCAGAGGATTTTAACAGGCGGAATTCCGAAGAGAATTGCCACAGGAACGAAACGAATGGGACGTCCTCATAAACTAAGCATTCGCCAAGAGCGTCTCTTGGTGTGAAACCTCAGGAAAGTGAGAGAACAAAATCCCACTTTTTCACTCAAGGATTTGATGCAGGCAAGTGGTTTGAACTGTGCGGATGTTTTGGACAGAACAGTGAATCGCTTTCTTCAGAGCCAAGGTTTCCGCTATTTGCAGACACGAAAAAAAGGCCTGTTGAAGAAAAAGATCTCACAAAGCGCGTCCAATTCTGCCGTGCAATGAAAACAGCTTATCCTGTGGACGTCTGGACAAGGCAAGTAGCATTCTATTTGGATGGGGTGTCATTCGCTTTCAAAACAAATCCCCAGGCAGAAGCAAAGTGTCCTAGAGCAAGAATATGGGACAACGCGGCGAAGGACTATCGTTTGGATGCACAGCAAAAGGCAGTAAGGAAGGAACTGGTAGTAGACTAGTTAAACTTTTTGTAGCTATAACGTATGGGGAAGGTGTGATCCTTTGTGAGTCATATGAACACTTGACGGGTACTTTTTTTGAGGAATTTATTGAGAAGCATTTCAACTCATTGTTTGATAAGGCCAACAAAAATGGAAGTAGGCTGTGGGTGCAAGATGGGGATCCTTCGCAAACTAGCAAAGCTGCGAAAAGCGCAATGGCGAATTGTAACTGCGACGCATCTTTTATTCAAATTCCTCCCAGAAGTCCCGACCTCAACCCGATAGAAAACTTTTTCCATTTAGTGCGACGCAAGCTGAAGACTGATGCTTTAGTGCTTAATATAACTAAGGAAACCTTGCAACAATTTAAAGCCAGGGTAATTCAGACAATTTACAGCATTCCAGTTGCCACAATCAACAAAACAATAGATTCCATGTCGACACGCATTGAGCAGATTATTGTGAAGAAAGGTTTACGTATTAAATATTAATCAAAGGCCCTTTGGGCTGTCTCGGTTTCAGTCAAAAAGAGATTAAAATATACTTAACTAAATAGCTATTATAAAAGTAAATGTTTTGCTAGGCCGCAAAAAGCTTGTATGTCATTTACGCTTGAAATATTTACAGGGAGTTCATTAAAGACTTTCGCGCCACTAAAAAAAATAGGTGTTCTTAGAAAACTTACCATATCCGGGGATAGGGAAAGCAGAGACGGGGGAACATTTTGCTGGGATAATATTTAGTCTTCTTTTTCCATACGCGGGAAATAAAAATGGCGAACAGGCGGGAAAACAAAATGACATAATACATATTATTTATGATTTTTACCAAAAAAACGTCCGTCCTCTCTATTTCCGACGCAAACTGAACGCAAGAGGAATTGAGCGTTACTCGAAGCACTCGTCCCCCACTTCACCTCCTTGTGCCGACGTTTTGCGCTGTTTTCCATTTCTTTTGTTATTTATTGGTCGTTTTTAACGATCAAAGAACAATATCAGAAAATAGAGTATTTCATACATGTTTCTTGTGACGAAAACGCTGAAAATAGAAATGCAAATATGTTTGTAACGAACGTTTTACACTGCACATACCCAGGCAAATAGCATTCCCAAGGTAAATAACACCAAGGTAAACTCACCGTGGGAATACGTTACCGAGGCGTTTGTGGTCACACACTTAACACTTTACCAAGGTCAATTTTTCATACTGTTTTCGGCGCGAAATGCGAAATTGGGTAATTCGAGGGTGCTTGCTTAGCATCATCTCGCTTTTATTATTTATACTCTTTCGACAGTCCTCTACTGCTTTGTTATGTCAGTATTTCAGACAGTGAAGACTCTGTTTATATAAATCTCTTTGTTGGATTTTTCTAAACCTTGGGATGAAATCGAAATACATATAAGAAAATGCACTATAGATCTTCCTTGACTAGTGTTGTATTTAAACACCAAATTTCCAAAAAAATAGCATTTACTTACAAATCAGCAAGCCATCAAGCCATGATTCTAAGAAAGACCACGTTTTTGCTGCCTCGAACCTGCAAAGTTGACCTCAGGAAATCTAAACCTCACGCCATCATATTTAATTTCAAATTTCTCTGTTTATTTTATTTGCTTATCTTTGAGGTTTGCCTCACGATTGGTCATTTTATCTTGGGGTACTTGGAAAACCTACCTATTTGCCTCGGTAACTTTCATGGGCGATTCTTTTGTTCTTTTTCACACCGCCATAAATTTACCTTGGGGGAACATTTTGCTGAGATAATTTTTAGTCTTTTTTTTTCATAAGCGGGAAATAAAAATGGCAAACAGGCCATGAAAATGACAAAACACCTGGGAAAACAAAATTACAAAGCACGCGGAAAAACAAAATGACAGAGCACATATTATTTATGATATTTACCAAAAAAACGTCCTCTCTATTTGTGAGTTTCCCGAGGTAAAGAGCCCTTTTACCATGTTAAAAGGACGATGTGTAACCGCAACTATATAAATTTGACACACTACACTATTAGCCTATTCCGTACTTGAAACCCTACACCGCTACACAGATCAAGCAATTTGTTCCAGTCAAATTTTGTTAATTACATTTTATGCAGTTACGAAAAAACTTTCCGTAAAGACTCTCAAAATCCCGCTCCGGCTCTTTGTTGAAATTTCCGCTTACCGCTCCTGTTTTCAGCTCCCATCCCGGCCGAATATTATCACATCTTCTTATCTGGGTTACTTAGCGTGAGGTCTGTCTTTGACCTTGTTAAAGGGCAACTCTTGGGAAATTTACCTCGATTTTTTTATTTTTTTCTATCCGTTGTTTATAGAAACAGGAATCTTTAGAAGGTAAAATTTTAAAGATATCGGCCAAAATGAATTTACTACGAATTTTCTTTTACGCCAATTTGGCGGCCATTTTGAAAACGTTCGGATTTTGGTACGTCACGTGATGCTACGTCACAGGTGTGGAAGGCAGATTTGCTTTTGCATGCTTCTGATAAGAGGAAAACACGCCAAGCGTCTCTTCATAAATGAGAATGACAAGGAGAGAAAGACCCTATGCTGTTCAATGATGTCCAAGATAAAAAAGGTAGTGCTTCAGTGCTTAAATATGAAAGGAAATAAACTTAAAAAGAGTAAATCATGTGTCGTGAAACGAAACAAATCCGTCAGATTGATCGGCCTTCTAAGGTCACCAAATGTACATAGCTTTATAATACGATGCATCCTCTCTTGCACCATATCGTGATAAAGATGCCTTTTGTCTGGAGTAGATAGTAAATTGAAAAAGGTCTGCGAGTGCTGACTCCCATAATTTGTCAGAAATCTCTTCATTTATGAGCAGGAATACTGAGCCTCTATATGTCCTATATGTAAGCGAAATCCACGCGTTCGGAAACAGACCGATATATTTTGATTCTGTTGTATGGAAATTTGTAGCCACCATCAGATTTCTCCTGCTGTTAATTGGCAAAATAGAAAGCAATTCCCACCAGCAAATGTAGTGTTTCTTTGAAGTATACGCCTTCGAAAGGCGCGCGTGATTTGCGTGCAGGTCAGTACTGCGCCACTACCCCGCGCGCTAGCAGAGGCGCTCTCGCGAGATATAAAATTATATGAAGAAATGGGGAATCAAATATAAAACAATATCCGGATAACTAAGAGAAGAAGTGTTGCGTGAAGTACTTATTCTGTGATTCCTTTTGAGAAACAATTGTTGTAAATTAGGCAATCTGGGGTGTAGCATAAAACCCGGGTATGAAAGCGTGTCACGCTCTTTCCCTTCACCCTCCCTAGCCTGACCACAAAACAGTCTCGTGTGCAGATTCGAGCAGATGTCAGTTGACGGGATAACTAAAGGAAAACATGCCAAATGTTGTAAGACACGAAGAGCGCAACGACCATTTCAAATGCAAACCATGAATTAAAATGCAAGCAAACGCGAAAGTAATAAGGAGCCAAACACAGCACAATTTTCGATTTTCGTGGGGGTTCTTTTCGCAAAAAGATAAGAAATTGCAAAATAAAAACATGACAACTTAATTATACCGATAAATATAAAATCACGCAGGGTCGTGTAATAGTCCCGGTGGCAGTAATCAGATTACAAAATCATTCTCAGTACAGTTTTACGCATACAAGCACGAACAACCTTGAACAAAGTTTCCGCGAGGCAAGTGTTTTCAACTACAGAAAGCGCAAACTCCCTTCTCCCAACAAAAGAAGTGAAGAGACCCAGCAGAGTTTTGTCCACATTTAACTGCAAGCCTGTGTATGTTCTAGATAAAATCTGCCGCAGAATTTCGGACAGTCTAGTTTCGGTAGCTGGCATTTCGCCGGCAGAATTCTTCGAGTCGTTTTCGAGCAGAATTTAGAAAAATCGGTAACACAAAAGAGACAAAGAATTTAACTTGCGTTTCTGTATTTGCAAGCTTTCAAACGCACAAGATAGATAGTGTACATTAGGCTGAAGCTCAAAAGGTCAAAACCTGTTGTGATAAACATGAGCAAAAATATTTGAAGACCGAATATAAACAACAAAATGCAGCAAACAGTTTGGTTGTATAAAAGCATGTTTAATTAAGCTTCTCGCGAACATGCAAATAATAACAAGGCTTTTCAGGTTTGTCTTAGCTCACAAAGAACTGGCCGAGGTAATAGAGAAAGAAACTGTACATTTAGGACTTCAATTCACTTACCATTCGTCGCCGTCGGTGATGAGGAGGTTCGATATTTTACTCCCTTTCTCTGTCTTGCTGTTTTTCCCTGGAGGCTCAAAACGCCAGGGTTGAAATACCATAGAAGGTTCTTAATTATCCCCTGACATATCCCCTCCTATAGCTCTCTAAAAATCAGTGGAGTCACTAGCAGAAGTTGAGCTCTTACTGCAAGAATTTGAGTCAGCCATGGTCGTGACTTGTTGCGGTTCCACACCTGTGACGTATCACATCTCGTGATCATAATCGAAGCATCCATGGCGAAATGTCACATAAAGTACGAAGTTTTACGTTAAAATTAACCGGTAAAAAAAGCTTCTGAATTCAATTGTTTTGCTTCCTGTGTAATTTTGGAAACATTTGGAAGCTTTTACTGAAATATAGTTTTCTAGCCAAGAGTTGCCCTTTAACTTTTGAGATGTTTGTAAGATAAGTCAAGCAAGGCTTTTTTTAGCCCCCTAACGCAGCTGACTTAAAATGATTTTATCTCGGCGTACTGATAAACATTTCTCGATGATCACCAATTCTACTGGCGAGAAGCATGCCATCGCCTCAGTCTTCAGTTCCAAGTGATGTCGAAGTACTTGCTACGGCAAACACAAAAACGAAAAAACCTCGCGTCTGCTAACTGGACTGAGGAAGAAACGTACGAAGTTCTTGAAGCGTAGGCGCCAAAATTTAGTAAGCTGTGGGGAGTTTCACAAAGAGAAAAAATCAAACTCTGGAACGATATCTATTCTTTGTATAAAGAAAGGTGTCCAGAAAGCCAGAGAATGCTACAGCAGGTGAAGTAACGTCAGCAGAATCTAGAGTACGAGTTCTAGAAGTTAAAGCAGCGGTCTCGCTCGACTGGAGAAGCTGGAATTCAGAAAATTATAGAAGGCTTCCCCTATTTCGACATCTTTGTTGAGGTGCCGGTGGTGGGACATCGATCCATCTAAAACTGCAATCAAATGAGTCACTACCTTTACCTCAGAGCCGAGTGTTAACGAGGCTTCGCATATCGAAAGTGTAAATGTTTCTCTTCATGAATCAGAACCGCCTGAGAAAAGAAAGGCGAGAAAGTACGACTCCAGACTGGCAGAGTTCTTTTATTGAAATGCTCGAAAAGAGTATGGAACAGGACAACGCAAGATTTGAACGAAAATGTTCGGTGACGCCCAGAGCAGGCAAATGGAACAAACAAACGCCATACTTGCTGGCTTAAAAGACATTTTTAAAGATTTAGCATCAAAATAATTGTCTTTATCTAATCGTTTATTTTGTGTTAGTGGATCGTTGTTATCCGTGCCATAGAGGTTGCACTTTTCAAAACAAATGTTGTGCAATACTCACGTAGCAATCACAGTCTTCTTTAGGGTCTCGTTTTTCTGTTCAACCCTTTTCAACGCACTGTTGGACAGCTAAGAATTTGCTCGTTCGCTGCAAGTTCATAAAAAAACGCCATCTCTTCTGCGTGCATTGCGTGTCGTTTATTTACAGATAACGTCAATGCTTTATATCATCGTGCGAGTGCACCGAATTAGCTCGAATTTGTTGCGCTTGATAGACCGATCAGAAGAACCACACAAGACTGTGAACTAACTACAGCAATAAACGTAAAAGAAAAGAAATCAATTTTAAGAACAGTAAAGCGTGCCTGTATTTCACATAATAAGCCCTTTACAATAAATACTCCGAACCTACAGTTTGATAAACCAGCGGGCTGCGACCTCTTTGTTAAAGGAACATTATCTGTTCTTTGATATGAAATTCCGGCGGCCTCACAAAGCAAATGTTGACATGGCGGGAAAAATATTGACATGGCGGGAAAATTCCGCGGCCTCACAAAGCAAACGCATGGAATGGTCCATGGAATGCACTTTCTCCCCCTTGCATATTCTCGTGTCGTCATGACGACACGAGACAAAAAGGGTACAATACAAATACATTGAAGCTTCAACAGGCTGCGGTTCTTTTATTTTTTTTTCTTTCGCGGACATATTTCCTGTAATGCATGTGCTACTTTGTATTAATATCTAAATATTGTAATGGCGAGAGTAAAACTACTTCTTCACCGGTAATATCATTTTAGAAGCGTACGGAGATTGTAATCGCTGTTCAACGGGTTACCATTGTAACACGTTCAATTTGTAAAGATCAGTAACTCTGATTAACTTTTAATAAATCGTCGGGTTACAATGGTAACTTGTTGTCAATTGCAGAACTGCAGTGTACTATGGACACAACAGTTAGAAATTAATGTACAAGTGCTAACTTGGAAGTATTTGAAAAGAACTCATTAAAATTATACATTGTTTTACACACTGCTTACATTTTTAATTCGCCGAAATGTTTACAAACTTGTGACACGCGTGCTGCAGCACGGCGTGATTTTTACACCTTTTTTTAAACTGTACTGAAAACACATACATTTTATGCTGAACAAGCTTTTTGTTCATTCATTGTAATATGAATTTGGCAAAACATTTGCTGCACGGGCTCAAAATTATCTGCTCCGATTCTGGTATCTGTGCATACAAGCAAAACACACGCCACCTGACAGACATCATTTGTGTTTCCATCTCATCCACTACGCCCCCTTTAATAGAAACGATTTCACTTTTTGACATGCAAAATATCGCCGTGTCTTTCTCAAATACTATATCCTGCGCATAGTGTGTCTTGGGTGCGGAAAAATGCACTGGCTTTCCCTCCAACAATAGCAGCATATCGTGCCACGGCAACACTTGAGCTGACCATCGAAAATCGTTTAAAAAGATTACTTCAGCCGACTCTGCGCCTACCCAAGCAAATGTTGTGCTTGCTGGATTTAAAAATGTTTTATAAATAATTGTCAAAGGATTTAACAAAAATGTCTTCCCGCAGTTGGCCGGGCCTTTGAGAAAAGATTGCGACATTTGCCTCGGCCCTTTTGCAGTAATTCTTGAACGGCTGAACAAAAGTCATCTCGGACAATGCAATTACGTTGGAGAATATCGAGTGCAATTTGCAACCAACGGCCGTTACAATCCTCTTTGCAATCTCCTGTCAAAGCTGCGTGAAGTATTTCCATGTCGACATTCGTTCACGCCGTTAAAGTCTCTTCCGAGTTTTCCATCTCCCAGCCCGTTCTGATTCCTTCTTCTGCTGCCTTTTTCCCTCGGTTAACGATAAACTGAGCAAGATCTGTTTTCCCTTCGGTTTTTTGTCTCTTGGCAAGTGCAAGGAGTTCAACGTACGTTTTAATTCCTTTGGAAGCCGCGATTTCTGAAACTTCAAACATGTTCAGGCGTGGCGGTCGTTTTCTCTTCTTCGAAACTGATCTTGCACTTCCACTTTCTTCCTCACCGGACTGTTCCCCTTCCATTTCGTTCTGCTGCAACCCTCTGCACTCTTCCACTGCGGCCTCGCTAGCAGCCATTGTAGGTGGTGGGCCTGCGTTCCAAAGATCGGGGTGGTTACGCGACATCATTACATCATTGTCTTCTTTAGTGACATACTGCCACGCAGTGTAATAGCTGACATGGCGATTTCAAAAGTGAACGTTAATTCCGTATCGTGTGCAAAGAAACTGCCGAGCTGCCAACCATCTCCGTGGCCTTGAGAGTTTGAGGCCATATGGAAATGTATTCCCCCCGCTCGGTGCCGCTCAAGACAACATGCCCACTGCTCTACCGTTGATTTGTTCGAAACACCGCTATTCTCAAATGCCTCTAAAACAAGGTCGGCAAAACATTGACGTGATGACACTTTACTTGTGTCAGCATGACTGTAGGTTATTAGGTAGACACGTCTTACTTGTCTCACTCCTAACCCTTCTGCGGATAACTGTCCACCTGCAGAGCTACAAGTAGCCATGTTTGCGTCCTGTAGAGAACGCCGAAAAAATTGCTGAAAACAGAACACAAATAGAGCCGCATGTGACGCGCGTCCCACGAGGCCGGCCAACAATTTGTAGTGTAATGCAAGCAAGTTATGCAAAGTGTAGTCTGGGATAAAAATATTCCACAAAGTAATAAGTTCAAAAAATGGCAATCAGTGCTTTACAAGTATATTCATCACTTATTAACATATCAAGCAGAAAAGAACGTTACTTTCAAACTATAAACACTGTGTACTTGCAACAGCTTGCAAGGTGTAACGCAGCATGAATAAATTTATTTCAGATAGTCGTATCTCATTACACAATTCAGACAATCTTTGTCAGAAGTCGTTGATACAGCCGCCCCCATTCCCCCGTTCAATGTTGAATAGTGCGATGCGCGCGAACTTGTGCAGCCCGTTGCAGTTTGTGAACAACATTGAGCGGTGGGAGCGGGAGGTGGGCTTGGCGAATGCGTCAGAGTACCAACAATTTGACAAAGATTGTAGATTACCATAATAATAATAATAATAATAATAATGATAATAATGCTCATGGTGATGATTACTGTTATGATGATAATGATATTGATAATAATATAATAGTTTGACGGCCAAACCCTCAAGAACAACAACATAAAAGACACAACATTTGCACTTATGTGTTACAAAGAAAAGACGCAGAGTGAAAAGATGCAGCATCTGCAAGTGTTTTACAGCAAAGCTTATTTAATTTTTTTTTAATTTTTTTAATAATTTTTTTATTATTATTTTTTTAATTTTTTAATTTTTTTTTAAAAAAATACTAGTGAGCAGCACACAGCAACAGATCTTGTCAACTTGCTTTATTTCCTCCGACCGGTTTCGTCTGATCATGCAGACTTCATCAGGGAGTTTGAACAAGATACATAAAGGAACTTATTTTATACCTATGTTAAAGAGTACAGGTCACGTTCCTATAAAGGTGTGAACAGCAAAAAACACCTACACAATTTTTTTTAAGAATTTTTTAAATTTTTTTTTAAAATTTTTTTTTTAAATTTGTTTAAAAAATACTAGTGAGCAGCACACACCAACAGATCTTGTCAACTTGCTTTATTTTCTCCGACCGGTTTCGTCTGATCATGCAGACTTCATCAGGGAGTTTGAAGAAGATACATAAAGGAACTTATTTTATACCTATGCTAAAGAGTACAGGTCACGTTCCTATAAAGGTGTGAACAGCAAAAAACACCTAGAAATTTGCGTGCAGGATATGACTAAAATCCTGCGAATGTGCAATGTTTAATTTTGGGGCTCAAAGATTTAACGTTTAATCCGTCAAAACTAGCAGAAGCCACAATATGCTCAGCAACACTTCACATCGCTCTGGATCCAACAAGACCAGCAACGCCGTCGAGATTCCAGCCAAGATGCCCGTAACCAGCATACGTCCTCGCCCGCTGCCAGGAATGCACAGGGGAGACGAAGTCGACCAAAACAGCGGAGACAGCCCAAGAAACCAAATGTAAGGTTTTCCGAAAGCCACTCTCCCTCTGTTTCTCGTCGCCAGCATTCAAAAAATGGAAGAGGCCGTGGAAACGGCTTCTTAAAGTAGATACAAGAGACAGTTACTCTAAATGGCTTGACAAAATGGCGAGAAAACCGATTCTGGACCTTTTACCACGAAACTTGGAATTTCTCAATCTTTCACACATCAGTCTCACCCGAGATCAGTCACAAACTCTTGGGTTGGGTCTTAAATTTAGACCCACGCTTAAACCGCCTACCGCTTGTGTTTTTGACCATCAAATACAGGATTTCTGTCGTAGCGTCCGTCTGCATTACAAATTTGCCGAACAACCTGATGACCCGGACTTCAATCCTAAACTGGACGTTAAAACAGGATGGAATCCTCCTCGGGAAGATCCTGACCTCAAAGAAAACCTGTACAAAATCCGTCAAGAGCTACTGGAGAACTTTAACCAGACCCCGCCTCGTTGGACTAACAATTTGACGTTTGACGAAAGGAGTGGATTGCGTGAGCTCAAGGAAAACCCCATGGTTCGTGTCTTAGCCACAGACAAAAACCTCGGACCTGCTCTCGTCTCTACAGAATGGGCAGAAAAAGAGACTCTTAAACACCTTAATGACATTCAATCGTATGCTCAAGTCACGAAAGATGACTGGACATTTAGACATCTTAAGGTAATTGAGACCAGAGATCAACTTGTCAATAGTTACTCTAGATTTCTACCACCCAATTCTTTAAAGTTCCTCCATAGCCTAGATGACAGTCCTAGGAGTATCGATCCCGCTAAATTTTATATTATTCCTAAGATTCATAAGTCACCTATAGCTGGGAGGCCTATCGTGGCTTCTCACTCTTACATCACCAGGCCCATTAGTATTTTTGTTGACGAATTAGTCAAACCTAACATCACTATGCCTACAGTGTTGCGTGATTCGGGTGAACTGATCCAATGTCTAGAGAAAGTTGAGCTACCCGCAAATTGCTTTCTTGTTACGGCGGATGTGTCGTCACTCTATCCTAACATTGACACAAAGAAAGCAATTATTGCTCTTGACCTCTTGCTTAGAGAGGGCAAGGTGGCACAAACACCTCTCCTGGTTCAGTTAGGTCGGTTAATCTTTGAGAATAATTTCCTTAAATCGGAATTTAGTAGCGATATATACCATCAAATGTTTGGTATCGCCATGGGTACTCCCTTCGCGGGTATCATGAAAGGGATATTATTGAATTGTGTTCTCGCAATTTTACCCTTTACAAGGGTTTTATCGATGATATCTTTGTTATCTGGGAAGGCCCTCGGGATACCCTCCTACAATTTCTCAGTGCCATTAATACTAAGGATGAACACATTAAGATAACTTATGAAATTAGCGATTCTAAGATTTCCTTTCTGGACTTGCTACTTTTTAAAGATCCTGCCAACAATAAGTTGCAATACTCTACCTTTCAGAAACCGCTTAATTAGTATTTATATATACCTTATGAGTCATTTCACCCTGCAAGTAACAAAAAAGCTTTTATTAAAGGTGAGCTCATGCGTTATGCCAGAAATAGCTCGACTTTTCGCTCATTCAGTGAGACACGTCAATTATTCTGGAAGCGCTTATGCCTTCAGGGTTATCCAGCTAGGTTTTTACTTCCCATTTTAGGGAGATAAACTATAGCAACAGGAGTAAATGGTTCTCTAAGCCTAAGCGGTTAGCTAGACATAGGACAGTGGTGTTTAAATTCACGTATAATTGCAGTCATGTAGGAATCAAAAAAGTTATTTTTAAGCATTTACTGAACCGTAGTTCTATTGTTAGTTATAAATCTACCAATATGTTAGCACATCTATGTAAATAAACGTTTTTTTCGGGCTCACGGATTTAACGTTAAATCCGTGAGCCCGAAAATTAAACATTGCACATTCGCAGGATTTTAGTCATATCCTGCACGCAAATTTGTAGGTGTTTTTTGCTGTTCACACCTTTATAGGAATGTGACCTGTACTCTTTAGCATAGGTATAAAATAAGTTCCTTTATGTATCTTCTTCAAACTCCCTGATGAAGTCTACATGATCAGACAAAACCAGTCGGAGGAAATAAAGCAAGTTGACAAGATCTGTTGGTGTGTGCTGCTCACTAGTATTTTTAAAAAAAAAAAATTAAAATTTTTTTAAAAAAATGTAAAAAAAAATTGCCTCTGTTGTGGCCTCAATCACTTTGTTAAGATACATCAGTTGAAATATGAAACATATGTTGAAAGTCGTCATTAAAGTAAAGTTTGTACTTTGCGTAAGGGCAACAACAGATTTTGCTTCGGATAGGGTCACCTGAAACAGAAAATTTGAGATTTCTTGCTCAAAGCAAGTAACCTGTGGCACAACTTTATAAAACAAAATTTTCCTACCTTTGTTAGTTGTAGGTGTGAATCTTGGCCAGTCAGTGGTTTTGTACTTAATTAGACAAAAAACTCCATAGAAGAGTTACCTCATCACTGTCTGCTTGTAATTCGTAAATTGTCAGAAATGCACCTTTAAAGTTAAGTAAGGACTCAGTTATTCTCTTTTGTTGTGAGCTTTTGACGGGATCACTGAAGAACCGATAGCTTTTCATAGTAACCGAACTTTCCAAATGGAGGGCGAATTCATCCGTGGCATTATGGATTCTTCCATCCTTAGAAACTCCTTCGTTAATCCTCGCTTGCAGGCGCTTTAAAAAGTCCTGAAACTCGGCGTGATCCATATCTCGTCCCTAGTGAAAGACAAAAATTCCTTGTTACTCAAGTGGAGAAATAGTAATGTTTAAAAATGCAACTGAGCCTTGGGACTGTATGGTCCTGAGGAAATATAAGATCGCCTGTTGCTATTTTTAATTTTCTTACAGTTTAATATGTATAAAGTGAAAAACTAACATCGATACGTATTTATATCCGAAAAAAGGTATATTAAGCCCCCCCCCAAAAAAAGGCTCTCTCCCCAGGTGTGCGTAGTTAAGAAGCCGCTTTGATTGAAATGCTTGATAGAGAATGAGGGCTTTTTAGAGACGGGCCGCGGATTATATCAAGTCGCATATCAATTGAATTTATAAAATGCTAGTACTGTTTGGTAGCTCACTTTCTCGAAATGACAACAAAAACCAAAAGTGGTGGTTGATTACCTTCCGAAAGCTTTCTTTCCTTCAAGTCGTTATGCAATACGATCCATAGGGTTGGGGATGAGCAATATATAAGGAAACATTTGTTGGGGACACAAAAAGTTTCTGAAAGAAGTCGGAAACATTGTTTGTTTCAACGTTGAGCGCGGGCAACCAGACGCGGGCAAGCAAACCTTTGCAACTAAAAGTTAATGTGTCCTTGTTAGCCATCACCTATAATTAATTTAAAAAATGGAAGAAAAGCCCTTACCATAAACCTTGCTAATCTGCTAGCAGTCACCTCGGGTTTGAGGATGTCAGGAACTTCCTCCCATGTTTTAAGGTTTAAAGCAAACATAATAGCTTCTTGAATTGGTCGGAGTTTCTTTATGTCATCTGCTGCCATTTTCATGTCATCGATACTGAAGGTTTTATCGTCCACCTTTAAAGACAATGTTTTTGGTTTAAAAAAATAACATTACCTCCTAACATCTTGGAGTTAATAACATGTTTAACAAGGCCATGAAAGATTCAATGTCATTAAAGTTCATCTTTCCATGTCAACAATTTTGAAACGCTACTTTTCAAACAATGGTCTCTATGCATGAACTTGAAAGTTTTATAGAAAATAATTATATCGCAGTTGGTTTAAATGATTTACCTGTCTTAGCAACATCTCTTTTTCATCATTGCTTAGTGCACTCACACTCCTGAAGTGAACCGCTTTCATTCGCTGCTTCGTCAAACTTTCTTTGTGGCACAGCTTCTGGTTTTTAAAGTACCTTCTTCGTATTTCTGGTTAATGGAACTAAACAAAGCCCAAGTCTTTGCTGGAGATTGAGCCAAGCTGAACACTTCAGAAAGTAGCTTTTTCTGTACAAATTAAGAAAATGTACATCAATCGAATATAAATTAACCGGACCCCCGGGAATGTTCTATTGTCTGCTAAAACAGAGCTCGACTCGTTATATTTTTACCGGTTAACACAAGAAAGACAAGGAAAAATGTAAAAGTTTTTGTGGGGATGTTTACGTTATATTTTAAAAAACAGGAGTATTGAAGTATAGGATTTCACTGAAGCGCAACTTAAACTTGGGCCGTCTGTGGAACGTGGAATCCATATTTTTGTTGGTTAAAAATTAGATACCTTTTTGCTTAGGACTTTGGTACAGATATCCCTCCAGTTAGTTGTAGGTTCCGGAGGATCTTTCGACAAATCGATAGGCACACCTTTCTGGCTGAATAGCTGGGCTAGGCATAGTTCAATCTAGTATCAGTAAACAAATTTAAACTTTTTTTAACAGAAATCATTATCAACAACAACAAGAGAAAATGAGGGGATAATTGTGCACCACCAAGCCTCATGAAGGGAAGGAAATAGTGAAAAATGCCATGATGTGAGCTGTTTTCGTCAAAGTTGCTTTGCACTTTATTCGGCAATTTGACATTTACTCTTAATCAACATCAAGCACAAATTACTTTTATTTCAATTTCAATTTCGTACTGACCTCTTCAATAAATGACATGTCATGGGGCATTGCTGCTGTTATGTTATGCCTTGAGGCAAGCTACAATGCTTCTTCATTATTAAGTCCACAGTAAACTCTAGCGTGTCTGCCTTTGTAATGGACATTGTCCGGGTATTTAGCGTTCAAGGCTTTGGCTGGCATCATATTGTGCAGCCCCCCAATGACATTGTATTCGTATTCGTTCAGCTTCTCCACCTTGAAATGTTCTAGCAGACAATTTCTAACTGGAACAAAGGTTAACCCATAGTTTCCTTCAGGCCCCAACTCCATATCCCTTTGTAATTTTTCCAGGAATACAGGATCAACCTTTCTGATTAAGATCTCATCTCTTGGTTGGCGTAGCTTGTTTATTGGAAGGAAATGTGTTCCTGAAATTAAAATGCAAACATTCGAACACTTATTTCCTGCCACATTATACAAAATTGCGTAAAACAGCGGTTAGCTTATACCGTTTGCTGAATGTTTTTTGAAGGGGCTCAGACAGAGTAGTGACCGGCCCCTTTATAATGCGAGATTGATCGAGAAGAAAGATGAACCACTCTAAGATAATCTCTATTAAACACGGATTAATTCATCCGTGTTCCATGAAAGTCGTGCCTTGGAGTACTTGCTTGGTTAACCCTTTGTATTGTCCAGGGGACTCTGCTTGTCTTACATCACAAGCTAAGGAAGACTGTTCCATAGATTAGTGACACTGTAGCTAAAGCTATTTTTGTTATAGTTTGTGCACTCCATATGAAAATAATATAGGCGCCTTAAATGAATTACCAATTTTCAAGAACTGACAGTTTTAATTACTCACCTACACGACGTTCTTTGCATCTTCTCTGCATTTCAACAAACTGGGCATTGTTTGTTGTTTCTTCCCTGTCACTCTTGTCGTGCTTTGTATTCTTAGTTGGAATTCAATGAATTGGTGATAGGTCAAGAATTCTTCGTTTGCAGACGCAATGTTCAGCTTCCAGTGGCGAAGAAGCAATTGGTGTACTTGGAACTTCACTGGCGCTAGCGCTGGTACCAGCTAAATTAAAATAAAAGAGACAACAAACATAATTCAGTACAAGCAGACAAAGAGCTGGAGGTGACATGGCTCTTCTTTCCATTGCTATGGAACATACGGTTTTTTAGATTAGTTCACAATAAAAACATATTTCTTCTGTTTCCTAACCAAAGGCACGCCACGAATGCAGTACGAAACTAAGGCGCTCCAGAAACGCATCTGGGGTTTGAACGTGTCACAATCTCTTGTACGCTATTTATTACGCGGGTTAACCGCGTTACAAATTTGGTTACATTTCTCGATGTTGTTCGATGTTTTTTGAAGCTGATTGATTGATTGCAACAACAACAACATCAGGCTTTATTTCCATGGACTACAGCAAAGTATTTCAGAGTGACCTTTCTGGAGATTAAACAGCAATTATAAATTCTTATCAAAAGCTCCCGTCGATTTGAGATTTCACAAAAGGTAATCATGGCCCGCAAAATCCGACTTTATTCACAAAACAATAAATTTATACGTTTTGAAACAAAATCATTTAGTCATGTACCAATTAAACTTGTAATAATTTTTCAACGTCCAAAACAAGTAACCAAAATAGTTAAAAACAAAAAACCCTTGCAGCATCTATTTCATTTACACGTAGTTAAATGCACTTTTGTTTATCAAGTAGCCTTGGTAATTTTGCAATGTATGCTCTCTCAAAGTTAGAACGTGCATACCGGTATTTAAAATCTGCGGAAACCGCGCTTCCCAAAAGATTTTGCTCAAATCAGTTTGTGGTCACAAACATGCGTGTTGATTAGTTGCAGAAGCTTCCGGTTTCCTTTGGAGCCAAGTGTTTTTTTCGTGATATTTTCAGTGAGGTCACATCCAAAAAACTCCCATCGGCAACGTGTGATTTCATACACAAAACACTAAATTTTAAACATTTTCTTTTTAACTCAACAAGGCTCGAAGAAAAAAGTGAGCCACCATGTCATGAGTTTGGGCTTGTTTAAAAGGATACCGTACTTTATTGAGTGTTCGCATTTCCATTTGTATTTATTTGTATGTTTAAAACAGAACGTGACTGTGGGATAGCCTGCTTAGCTGGCGGGATTTTGCGGGCGAGTGCTTTTTTTGGCGGCCTAAGGTACTGACCATTATTTTTCTGGAGGGGGGTGGGGATGAAAAATATTTTAAAAAATTGTTTGCAGGGCCTAAAAAGACAAAATAAATTGTTTGCAAACATCATATGTATTAAAAAAATAGTTTGCATAGAAGTCCGAGAAACTTGTAATAATCTATCAATGAAAAAAAAAGTTTCAAAAATGAAAGTATGAGACTAAATGTATATAGACTAAAAGTATGAAGACTAAAAGTATGTAGTTGTTTGCAGACAGTATACAGGGCTCAAATAAAATGAACATTTTATTTGACCAAATTGGAATTTCAAAGTGGTGATGTAGGCAATAAATTCAACTAATAAATTAGTAAATAGCTGATCCTTTTCTTAAAAACAGTAATTTTATATTGCAGCAATTAAATATGAACAGTATTTTACATTTCATTGAATAAACTTCATAAATATCTATATACCCGTATTTTCTCAATTAAACACCCGGGGCATTAATTTTAAACTTAGCCAGGTGGACCCGGCATTTATTTGACTCCTGCAGATTATTTGAGCCTGGTGTTATTAAGCAAGGGGTTAAATTAATTATTTTTGACAAACATGTATCCATCAAATATATATACCTACAGCTTATTATTACTATGTCTAACATAACTTGGGTATAGCTTTTCTGAAGTTTTCCTCGAAAAATAGATTAAATTATTGCACTTTTCAGAAATGCAAGGACTGGACATTTAAAATTCAAGCAACGGCTTCACTTTTTACTGCCGCCAATCATCCTAGTGTACGTCTCAGAAAACGAAAAAGATGAGTGCAGAGGTGTTAATTGGTCGCCACCATAAAATATTGAAATATTGTCAGATCGTGGTTAAAAAAGATCGAAAAAAAAATTGTTTGCAGGAAGGTGTTGTTAGAAAAAAATTGTTTGCAGAGGTGCATAGATAAAAAAAAGTTTGCAGAGAGAGATTTTTCATCCCCCCCTCCAGAAAAATAATGGACCGTCCCTAATGCTTTGGTCTTGGCCGCCAAGCAGCGAGGGGCTTGGTGAGGAGTCGAGTTGAGATCCTGCCTGCCGGAATGCGTGGGTTTTTTTAATTATGCGTTCGCCAGTGCATGCAAATTTCGGATTGGCTTAGAGCTGTGAAACGTCAATCAAATGTTAATCGATATCTCTTAACCATCACATGGGAAAACGTCTGTGTTTTACGTGCAGATGGCAAAATGGGGAATGAGGAGGAAAGGAAGGCAAAGAGAAAGCTATGTATTCACTAAATGTCCCAGCAGCGAAAGCACAAAAATATTCTAAAGGAAAAACACGGACTGTGATTTAATTGCTTTCAGGAAATGATGTTTTGGCAGTACGCAAGGGAGGTAAAATCCAACCGTCAAGCTTAAGATACAAACCGCCCAATCAAATTAATGCAAGCCGAGTATAACCTTTACAACACAGATAATGTTTCTCTAAAACCAACTTTTAGCTTTCGCGAATCACCAACAGTCTCTTACAAAGCAAGATAAATGTGTCATCCGTGATAAGGTCAGTACATCGGTGCATCTTGCAACAGTGTTATAAAATAAAGGGAAAGCGTAGCGGCCGCGATCGACCTCGGACGTCTGAGAATCAGGCTAGGCCCGGCATCACAAATAGTAAATGCAAGTTATCAACAATTTCACGGAATATATCAGATCTTGTCCTTCCAGAGCTAAAGTATACCTTGCAAATAACAGTGAGCTAATGCAAAACAAACCGCGATAGCGAAACATGTGGTAAATTACAGAGCCAAAGGTGTCAAACTTTGCAAACAGGAAACCGTGCTAGGCAGGCTCTATTCAACTGATGCTGCCACCGAATAATGCAACACATCTATTAGTCTCCTTCAGATTAGCATATCTCATTTACATATGTCATTTACAACCCCGTCTTTGGGTTTAGGGCCCCGTTTTGGAGGCTATTTTGGCGTAATGTCATTTGCGTTATCATCCTTGCGCCATCAAGAGTTTGTTTATGAGTGTCAATTTAATGCCATTTCACGCGATTCGTATTACACCTCACTCTCTGATTGGCTTATTTAATTTGAAATCAAAGGCAATAAAAGTGGGCGGATAGCAAAACCCCTAACAAATCCGGCAGGCGGGAATTTCACTTGCGGCTCTGCCGCTTGCTAACGCGGGCTTTGCACGCACGAGAAAAATTCACTCGTGCCTGCTAATCCCGCCAGCTGCGCAGGCTACTGTGGGAAGGCCATTCACATCCTGCGTAATCGGTCTTCGGAAGTCTTACTTAATTTCTTGAACCAAGAAAAATAAATAGTTAACTTATCACCATTGTTGTCAACATGCACATCAGAATTGAAAATTTTTTAGCGGATTCGCTACCGGAAACCTCTATTTGCATGGGATAAAAGGCAGGTACACATCGTTTGTAGCATTAAACAGCATCTGAACCAATCCTTCTGTTGTAAAACTTCTCTTGCCTTTCGCAAAAATTGGAATGCTCTTATTACCATTGTAAAGCTCTCCACACCCTCTTAAAGGACTTGCAATAGGGAGTTTCATATCGTCTTCACTTGAGGTTTCAGAATCACACCTCCTTTTTTAATCAGCGGGGTACTTTTCAGGGCGACTGTCGCTGTTTTGAGTTAAATCAATATTGATTACCTTTCCTGTCTCGATCTTAAAAAAGGCAAGCAAAGAAAAAACAGTTTTACTATGTCTTGTTTTTAGACTAACAGTAAAGTTGGTATTCCATACCAATAAATAATAAGTCAAAAGTTTAATTTTCACTTCTTGCTGGACCCCTTTGTAGTCACAGTGTTCGAAATTAGCGGTCGTCGGAGAAGACCAGAAATTTTACCATTCTAGTTAAACAACGAGTTCTTTTGGGAAACCAACAGTGATAAAGTTTATTAATTTATTCATTGCACAGGAAAAAATTAAATTTATGCAAAGGCATGCACGAAAAAACTTACATGTAGGACTCGATTGAAAATTTTAATGAGCAACGAAATAGGGATAACTTGGATTTTTTTAAATTTCGAGCACTGCTGACTCGGTGGGAAACGTCTTTGCATGGCCTTGCACAATTACGAATATCTTTTACTCAAAAATACATGGAAAATAAATATGCATTATACATGTGAGGCCCCATTGGGAGTTTTAGGGATAAGGGATATCAAAATAATAGGGATAACAGCTTTGCAATTTTAGGGATAGGAATAACTGCCCTCAAAATTAAGGGATAACATAGTCCCCCTTACAGGGCCTCACATGTAGCCAAAGCCCTGAAATTACTCCCTACAATGGAGCAAACGGGAGGCTGAAACCGAAAGACATACTTTTTTAGGGTGGAGTTACATAAAGGGGTAGGGGATGAAGGAATTTAAGTATAAAAACGGATAAGAAAGACTGCCATTTGGGCAAACTGTGAGCAATGGGTTTTTGTTCCTGGAATCCTGTGCGTGACCTGGAAAATTAATTTAATACAATCAGAGGAAAAACGAGGAGGGAATGAGGTGAGCCTTAGTCTAACGTAAACTTTTATTGTAATAAAGGGGTAAAGAATTTTAATAGTTAGCTTTTATTTGTTATTCTGATTGGATCTGAATTGTTCAAGTTCAGCGCAGTTTTAGTCAGAGGTAGCCAAGAATATCTGCAAAGGGTCCATTTTTCCTATCCCTACTAGTCTCTACACACACAGCACAGATTATTGATTCACAAAGGTCATCAAGATAGTTTATGCTTAGCGACATCTTATTATATGTCTGAGCCCTGTGGAGATAGAAATTTTACAACATTATTGAACCCTTATTCTTAACTGATGCTAGGTAGCCTTTGATATATAACTCAGCCAAAGCAGACAATAGGAAACAGTATTTTATTTCACAAGTAATTTGCATATATCTTGGATTTGAGTTAAGGAATAAAGAACTTATATTGTGAGCTTTAACATGCAGTTATTATTAGATTTGATTTTATATACCGTAAAAACTCGTGTATAAGCCGCACTCGTAAATAAGCCGCACCCCAAAATTTCAAGCACGATTTTGAGAAAAAAATAAAAACTGGCGGAAAATGCCCAGTTGATTGTGAAAAATGCTGGATTATGTGGAAATTTCAACAATCAATAAAGCTAAAGTTGATTCCTTGAGCCTTTCCGCAGGACGTAACAAATCGATCGAAATCGATCATCGGAAAGCTAATCGATTAATCGATACTACTCGAACGTGATCGATACTTGACAGGTACTTCTTCATTCATCACAGTTTTTACATCAAATTTTGCGTGAAGAACTTACATTTAGTCGTTACATTCATAGCCTAGTAACCAGGCACTCGTTCGGACACTGGAACAGGCCCATCGCCAAAAGACACGTGGAACGCCTGGAGGTTGAAAATTATTCACGGACGAAAAGCGTGGTTTTCGTCGCTGTTTTGAGGGAAAAAGCTTTTTCAAAATGATCAGTCTCTTTGCTATTTTTGTTTGTGAGGATAGTAAAGAGCTGCTTTGTCGCTTTTATGGAGCAATTTTTCAGTTTTATGTGCAAAAAAGCCCAGAGGATGCGGAGGATGCAGATGTAAGCGATTTATGTGGACCCGCACGGGCGCATCCTGTCAGATGCCCTGTTTGCATGCAATGGTCTTGTAGATAAGCCGCACCCACGATTTTGAGCCAAAAATTTCAGCAAAAAAGTGCGGCTTATACACGAGTTTTTACGGTATTCAAGTGACAGGTGCTTTCCTTCACGAAAACGACGGTTTCATTTGAGAGCTTCAACTTCAGTAAGTTGAATATTACCGGGCTACACGCAAGCAATAATCATTGCTCATGGCAACTCGACCGATGGCAAGCTTTGAAGGGCAAACTTTACCTTTTTAATTGAATTTTCATTGACATTGTAAGGCTATGGTATTAGGTGCAATGCAGAAATGATCGTGTATTTACAAATAAATGATTCATGCAGCCACTTATCAGTTCATTAAATACACAGCTTCAGGGGTGTCTCGAAAACAAAGACTTGCAAGATTTGTCAGGTCTTTGATGCATGACAGCTAAATGGTGCGAGAAGACTCTGTCCTTCTCAAGTTAAGATAAGATAAGATAAAAAACTTTATTTAAGTGTCAAGAACCTTATAGCCTGGGAATAGCACCATACTAATTAGGGGACACTACTAAAAACTAAAGACTACACTAATACTTATATCACTAAAATAAAAATATTTATAAGTTATATAAAAATGTTATTATAATCTATGATATAGAAAAATCTTAAAATTGTAAAATTATAACTTGACTTGAGAGGCATTATGTGCAGCATAGGATGCAGCCCTTACAGCCAGTGTCCATTAAGCGAGTTATATCCCTTTTGCGAATACAGTTAGCGGATCCATTGTTAGACCAGCAGATCTTAGGCCAGCAGAAAGCGAATCCGTTGTCTGTTTGAAACTTTTTTGCCTTGAAAAGGGGCTCCTGAACTCTTGGGATTAAGTGATCATAAAGTCTTATGCTGTCCACCTTCATCCTTGGATCATTCGGTCATACATTACAAACTTCATTCCTCCTGGGCTGTTTATAATCTTACATATAATGGTATTTGGCCTGTTGGAGGCTTCCCTCACCGGAACTCTGTGGGCAGTGTCTAAATCCTTTACATCAATGCCTGCAACTCCCAATGCCGAGAATAACTCGATGCACAAGTAAGCTGTTTGAACTGAGGTTTCTTGGTAAGATACTTGAGGTACATCAACAATCTTCACCTTATATTGATATTGATATGTACTGCTGAATTGCATCGATGGTGAAGGAAGTTTGTTGACATTTCTTCGAGATTTCAGCTATTCTCAAGCCTAACAACTTCAATTTTTTTTCCTGAGCCTGCTTCTGAAATTGCCTGAAGTCAACATATTTGTCACTCGGAAAGTGGGTACCAGTGCTGGCTTCACTTTCGGTATTGTTGAATTGTCCAGTATTGCTAGCTTGTCCGCCATTGCTGATGCTATTGAACGATTCTTGTAAATTCTTCAGTTCATCCAACAAATTTTGAACTTCAGCTTGCAGCTTCTGATTCTCTTGCAGTTTGCGCACTTTGGCCGCCCCAAGAAGCACTTACACCCACTTAACACTAGCTGAAAGGAATACAAATTGTCCTACCTGGGGGAAAACCAAACAAACGATGAAAATGCTTAATACTAGAAAAATGGTTTTGTATGGTGCCGTAAGATTGACCTGCACATTTTTATGCATTGAATCAGTGTGAGCTAACCTAATTAACCTATGTGCAAAACCATCCAAAAATTGGAGACCTTGTGAACTACCTAAAAATAAAGAAAAGGAAAAAACGAGTGAATAGCGCAGAAAAAGAGACAACACCTGAAACACCAACTGAGTAAAGTGAAAAAATTTATCGGTGCATAATGTATGAAAGGTACGATATTACCTGGCCTGAAAAGTAAAACAATCACTAGGCACAGTTCTAAATGTAAACTGTCTGCTTAAACTAGCAGCAGAAGCATAACATATATCGTCGTAATGGCTTAACACATCAGCCAAAATGTTATGAACATCTGGAATGTGGCGAGCCGTCAGTTGACAATCATACACAGCAGCTGTAAACCATAGTTGATGTAAACAACGTTGCATGAAAGGATCTTTTGATTTATCAGAGTTTACCACTGTCACAGTGGCTTCTTTGTCGCAAGAAACAATAAGTTTCGGCTGGTGAAGCTTGGTACCCTAACACTTGACCACGACCACAATGGTATAAAGTTCCAAGGCAGTGATGTGCTGTGTCCTCAGGGAATGGGCAAATAAAACATTCCTTGGGACAGGTCACTCCACCAGCGTGCAAGGATGCATCTGTGGTAAACTGCAAATCGTCAAACTCCCAATGCTGGGGTTTGATGAAAGTAGTGCCGTTGATGTTGGCTTGAGCCTTCCATGCATTGGTGGAAAAAAGCATAGACAGTTTAATAATGGTGACATAAAAATGCGACCCATTTTGACACAAATGGCCACAAAAGAGAGTTTTCTGAAAAGAAACTTCAACTGCTTTAAAGTGTAACATTTTTGTGAAGACCAAGAAGACAGTTCGTGAAAAGATCCTGAACTCGATCTTCAGTAATGGAGAGTGTAAGATGTTCCGAATCACCCTTCATGCCGAGACAAACCATGTTGGTAGAAGGTTGGTTGAGGTCACGTTCAGGAGATGCCAGTGACAATGAATGGCTCTTTGGGCCATTGCTTGTAGACAAAGATATATCCGCTTGTTTAGGATCAGACAAAGGGGATGCCTCTTGATCTTGGTTGGGTAGATGAAGGTTCTATAGCTGACTTCGAAGATCTGCATATGGAAAGTCGGGATCTAGAATCTGCTGACTTTGTTCAAAGATTGAATGCTCATTTTCCTTTGAGTTCCTTTTAGCGCTGAGACATACTGAGCATCGGCAAACAAAGATGCTGCTGTACATGTGAGATCCCGGACCATTGTATCCAATCAAAAAGAGGCTAGGGAATAGCAAATTCCCTTCGGCAAACCTTTTTGTCGCTATGCATTCGGATGGCTTAAAATTTTTGGTTACCCGTTTTTCTTCGAAGGCTAGCTCTGGGCCGTTTGGATGAATTTTCGATCGAACAATACTAGAAGATTACTCAAACCTTCCTCTTACATGTTGTTTAGTTTGAAAGCTGTGCGATGGGATTTTCTGGGCAAAAATCACCTCAGTGCTGGAGCTGTTGGAGTTTCCACCCTTTCATAATAATTATATGTGTAGCAAGCAGCAAACGCAAAATCCTTCAAACTGCTCAAATTCGCAATTTTGAGCCAAAAGAATCACACCACAAAATTGGTAATATAAACTTACGTTTATTTAGCATGTATTTGTTCATATTTTACGTTATTACACACAATTCTGCGAGCCATTCTGTAAATCCTATACATTTGCTATAAAAATGCTAATGCACACAAAAATGCTAATGTGCACACAAACAGTTTGTCTGGGCTCCCTGTGGTATCACTGTCCACAAAGTCTCAACTTCATAAGCTGCAGCATTGACAATCGGAAGTGGGCCAATGATTGTTGGTTGTGGATCATTCTTTGACAACAACTGGTTGAAACCTGACCACCCTGGAACACGCTGAGCCTCAGGCTGTTACTTAACAAGACAGGATAAAAGCCATGCCAGTTCTTTCATAAACGTTTTCTTAATCAAATTCTTGTCAGGCTCATACCACTCGATGAGCACTGGCTCATTCATCACCGGTTCTGGTTTTTCCGTCCCCTTATCCTCTTGCTGAAGCTCATATAACTCAGAAGGGATTTCCAAATTGAGTTTCCTGCTTGAGTTTGGAGCTATTTCCAGGTCCACTTTTGCTTCTTCTTCATTCTTTCTGCGCAGTGTAGTAATCTGTGTAGCATGAAACGTGCCCATGCCACTCAGTATTTCTTCATTGATATCTATGTTGTCTACTGCACTCAATGAAGTTGCATGGAACAAAGACCTTATCATTATCATGATATCTCTCTAATACATCGTTCGCAATAGCATTGTCTATTCAAAGCACAGTGTCATAGCTCACAGTGTGTCCTGCTGAATGGAGAAGTTCAATGAGTTCTTTCGAGCGTGTAGCTTGATGAAGAGTCATTGCTTGGCCAACATGTTTGGGAGTGAGTTTGCGTCCCTTTGAAACAAGAAAAACAATATCTTGGCAAATGCTGAGAATCCTGGTTTTAATGTCTACATCCATGTCATTGGTGCTGTCATCAGTCGCATCTCCAGCACACAACAGGTGAATAAGCATGTAAAGACTTTCTGGGACTACTTTCTTCACCTTCTTCATGTCAATGCCACCAATAGAGTTATGACCAGGGGTAACTTTGATGTCCCAGTGAACCTTAACAGCTACTCGAAAAAGCCAACTCAGCAGCTTTGTGTCAAGATCCACATCTTCGGCAGCATCTGGGCTATGACAACAGCAAGGAGCGCAAGGCAGCTTCACCTAAATTTGACGAAATTATGAGAAGCAGTTCAGCAGGATTTAGAGGCTGTGTAAAAGATTCTTTATCCTCAAGAGTATCCTGAATCTTCTCCTTGAGCTTGTTACTTCTGTAAACGCCTGATTCTAGATTCCTGGACTACAGCTTTCGACAGTAATAACTCCACACGGACTTCAAAGAATAGATGTTTCCTTGAGAAATTCCTTTTTCAAGAAAAGAGATGACCTCTTTAAAACATGCATGCTTCAGATCCTCATTACTCTCTCCCTGTTTACAAGCTGAGTTCTTTTCAGCAGTTCGTTGAAACTTAGTGTAGCATTTCAGATGGTATTTTCCTTCTGCCGCTATTAAATCGTTTACACCTGCTAACCTGCAGCTCATTACCCAATCAAAGGCCACTTTTCTGAGAAGTTTTTCTGATGTCTCCACTGTTTGCACTTGGCTTAAACCAAGGGAATCATTCTGGCAAAACATACATTTAGACCAGTCCATGGACCAAACAGAAGATCTCCTTGACGCAGCAGGTGTAGTAGACTCTCCTTCAGACTAATCTGGTGCTTGTTTCTGAATACACCGTATATGCTCTTGGCTTGTAAGACTGCTATAGCAACCTCTATGCTAAAACACCTTGTTTTCAAATCCTTCCAATCCCTTCAATCTTCCCAGGGCATCCTTAAAACTGGAATCTCTACTTTGTTCCCTCAAGTTAACACAATTGATCACACACTGAATACCTTCAACGATTGCTTTTGAGAATGGAAACTTTTTCTTTGGAAACTTGTTTTCTTGGCAAATGATGCACTTTTTCCAGTTTATGTCACTAGTCAAGGCTGTGTCATCGCTAGCAGCTATGGAAACCAAGACAACTGGTTCCATTTGAATTATCCATTAGTTATGTAGTTCTGTACTTTTCTTCAACTTTTCACTTTTCCAATTAGAACCTTTCTAAACAAATATGTTCCCTAAATAAATTACTCACATATCTTTCTTTTCTTGTAGTTCCACACAGCATTTAACGTATAGAATTGAGCTGTAACTGCACTGAACCGTTAAAAAAATCATGTCTACCCACAAAACTAGTCTCGTTTTCCTGTTAACCTCGTTTTCAGTATTAGCCTCAATTTCACGAGGAGGATCTTCCAGAGAAACTTAAGGTAAGGGACTCACACGGTAATGAACATTACTTTAGGGAAAACCTGTTAATGACTTTTATTTTTGAATGTTGCACTTTTTGTTGCACTTTTTGAGATATTACAAAATGCAAAACAAGAAAACAAAAGCAACTTAATAAATGTTAGTGAAATATTTTTTCCAGTACTTTACAATGTAGAAACACATAATTTTGGCTGTAGAACCATGGAGGGGGAAGGGAACGAGAGAGGAGTGGGGTTAAAAATTGGCATGTTTGCTATATTTCTACTTTTCAAAACATATACAGTCTTGTTAGTGACATCATCCTATACCTAATTTGCATATTTCACATTTTAAGATATTTTCTGAAGTCGCATATACAGCTATTTTGAGAAACGTCGGAAAAAAGCAAAAAACTGCACAAGCCAATCCTGAAAGGTATTTTGGGTAGTGTCGTTAACTACGATTGTAAATGTATATAGGTTTTTTTCTTTTCTTTTTTTTTTCTGTTAAGTATCATGTTAAATTAAGTTAGTTTAAGTCAGTTAGTTAGTTTTAGGCATACTGTTGTGTTGTAAATGAACTTTTGTTGTCAATAAAGTTGTGTTGATTAAAAAAAAAAAAATTTTGGGACACGATCAATAAATTTTAATAAGTCAATTGATACATAAAACCCGTGATGCCTCGTCCGTACAGTGACGATCTTAGATGGCGAACCATATGGATGAAGGAGTTTTTAGGTTATAGTGTAGATGATGTAGTGACTACTTTATTCATGTCCCCAAGAACGGTGGAGCGCTATATTTCAAAATGCCTGAATACTGGTGAAGTAAAATGCGACCTTTGAATAGTTTTGCCATGCATCCACACATGGAGTTCGTAATTATGGAAGCTGTTCTTGAACACCCGGACAAAACTCTTGCAGAGATTGCCTACGATGTCTACGAACAGACAGGGTCAGAAAGTGTTGTTTCCAGCATATTGCGGTATTTTAAACGGAATAGTTTCACCCACAAAAAGGTTTGTGAAATACTTGCTTTACTATAATAGGGTTTTTTATTTTGCAAATTTTCATGAATTTCCTGTGTGTGTCAATTTATGCATGTTTTATCATTTTTAAGCTGGCAAGAATTGCCCTTGAAAGATCTGAGGAAGCAAGAGTACTTTTCAGGTCCAATGTTTGTCTCCTGGATCCTGAAATGTTGGTGTTTTTGGACGAAAGCGGATTTGTAAGTTTTCAATTGCTGTTTTACAACTTTTTGTACTCTTCAATAATTTGTCACAAATCACGATTTTTTCGTCAACTTATTACTTTTTTTAGGACAAAAGACTTTCTTGCACCTATAGCTATAGTCTGGTCAGTAAAAGAGCCACAGTCGAACGTCAGGCGCAGAACTGGGGACCGTGCATAACGGTCATACCCGTTATTTGTACGGAAGGGATGATAGAAGTATGTATCTATCAGGGCAAGGTTGACGGGGAAAAATTTGAAGAGTTTGTGGATCAAAAGCTCTGCCCTTACTTGCTTCCATTTAATGGCATCAATCCACGATCAGTGGTCATAATGGGTAAGCATAAAATTTCTTGCAACACTACGATGTGGTGGTGGTGGTTATGAAATTAAATATTTCTGTACCTCCACAGATACTTCATTCCCTTCCATTTGAAATTTAAACCCTCTTTGATTCACGCGATTAGCATCACATTAATTTAGTTCTTCCTTTTTCATTTGCCGCAGATAATGCGGCTATCCACCACACCGACGCTGTAGTTAACAGGATTCATGCCGCGGGAGCAATGGTTGCAACTGTTTGCCCAAACGAAAAACTGGATCAGGGAAAATGACGCGGCCTGGCAATTTTGCCAGGATCCCAAATTTATGGTGGAAGAAGCATTTCTTCAGGTTAGTGATGAACAGATCAGAAACTACATTCAACATGCTGAATACCTGGGATAAAAAAAAAATGAATTTTATTCAGTATTAATGACGAATGTTTAATTATTATCACATATCAAAAAACTACAAAGAATTCATTTCTTTTAACAGTTTATCCTTTTGCAAAGAAAATTCATTTTCTGTAAGGACATCATCGTCTTTCAATGCTTTGAGATCCTTGAGCTACTGAAGAATGCTTGAACGCATATGCACCTACAAATAGAAAAGCATTCGGTAAAGAAAATAATACACAATAAAAGGCTGCTTACATTCGCTAAGAAATGCCTCTCTTGCCTTTCTTTCAGCACCATCCGTGGATTGTCCACTGAATTCACCTGGTGTTTGACTTTTGAATGATTCCGAAGCCGCTTTCGAATTGGCAGTAAAAAATGGCACATTTGGAGGGTTATCTTCACTCTTGTGGGTTCTGTTAACCTGTAATGGAATAAAATGATGCAAATTGAACTATTCCTGTTTTCAACAGTTATTTTTACGGACACCTGCCGATCTCAATTCGAGCTCATCAGAGGAGGTAAAAACCTTGACCTATAATTATATTAGAGAAGTGTAATTCGTTGTTGCAAAATTAGCTCAAAACTTGTCCAAGGCATTTCAGTCTCAAGAACGTGCAACACGTGCATTTTATGCTAATTTTTGTAGACATTTGGAAACAACTTCTGGCTGAAAACTCGCCTTAGAAAATACGAAGCAAACAATCTTATAAAAATATAGTCTGACGGTGGATATGAAATTGAACTAAAGAAGGTTAAAATTACTCTCGGCAACTCAAATTTTCCTTACCACCATCTGCCCCCAGCAGCGCGATTTGAACTTGGGAAGAGTATGCTTCTCTCTAAGCCGTGAAAGACAAGAGTCGTAGCTGTTTTCTTCCTCTCTGTTCCCGCTATCATCTTGAGCACTACTGGGATTACCTAAGTCAGAATAGTGATAATCATTATCATTATCACTGAGAACAAGGGAAAAAATCTCACTTAACTTTTGGTGCAACAAAACCTGCAAAACATGGCTTATTGTGTTTCTTACCTTTTCTCTTTTTGCCCAAAGAACCCCTTGGAACGTCTTTACATGGATCCACCCACAATGTTGTCATCCCGTTTTTAACCAAAGAAAATGCTTCAGCGAGCTGGATTTCGGACGATATAGAGAATTTCTTGCTTCCGTCCGCATAGTAGCCGATTTGGAAGGTCGTGTCGGTTGCTGGAAAAATTTCCGCTTTACAATGTTGCAGAAAGTATTGCTTCAATTGCATGACAGTTTCAAAGCAAGGTACTTTCCTGACACTGCACACTGTAGGTGTCGTACCTGTTTTTGTGGGCTTCTTTCAGCACATGGCGTCTCCTGCCATATTTTTTTCCGACAACGTTTCTAAAAATAGCTGTATATTTAAAACAGAAAAAGGCGTTCATGCTGATTTTATAACTAAATTATGTTTTGAAATCTGTAGTATTTTGGTGCTGTAGGATGATACCATACTTTGTATAGACAACAGATACTGTATTTCAATACAATTGCAGTAAAAAGTCATGTGACCTGTCACATGACCACCCATGAACATTTGAACTAATACTAACATATACACTCTGGGGTTCTTATTTTATAACCACATCGGGTGGTGCTTGTTGGGGCCACAGGTGTCGAGGCAGCTGGAGAAGACAAGCTAAGGGCTGTGCTGGTATCTGCATTAGGTGTTTCTGGAAGACGATTCAGGTGGCGTCTGTTTCTTCTCAGTTGTCCCTTGGGTGTTTCAATTGTGTAAGAATGTGGGGGACCAGCCATGTCCACTACAGTCCGTCCTACTTTTTTTGTCTGGTAACCAAACACATTCTCCAGGAAGGAGGTCTGGAAGGGTTTTTGCAGAATGACACTTCTCAAAGTCTCTCTTTTTTCATTGTTTCAGTGAAGCATCTTTCTACCGGACTAAGGCTGCTTTCAAGGGGAGTGGCATGGTACACCATCAGTGCTTTGTAAAGATCTGGGGTTTTATTGAGTAGATTCTTCACGGTCTGAACCACGTATTCAACCTCGCTGTTCGCTTGAGGGTATCGGGGGCTAGTTAGGATTTGAGTAATTCTACTGTACAGTCCTCTGCAAATTTGGAAAATGAGGTTGATGAAAATTATGGCCCATTGTCCGAGATGAGTTGCTCAGGGATGCCATGGCTTGCAAGAAAAAGAGATGTTGTGTTTTAAACAGAATCCAGTAGATTGCTCCATAGTGTAGGTGCAGAAAAAGAAAAGGCACGTTCACCGTATGTTACAGAGTTCACAGTAGGGACAGTGAAAAGAAGTTTAGAGGATGAGCGTAAGATTCGTTGCGGGTGGTATTGTTGTAGGAGAGACAACAAGTAAGCTGGACAAAGTCCATGGATAATCTTAAAAGTGATGAGCAGGAGTGTGAATATAATCCGTGATTCAACAGTTAGCCAGTGTAATTCTCGAAGGGCAGGTTTAATGTAGTCATATTGCTTAGTAGTAGTAGTAGCAGCAGTAGCAGCAGTACTAGTAGTTTTAGTAGTAGTACACTCCTCCTTGGGCGCTTAGCGGACATCAATGGCGCTTTGCGGACATTTTTAGTGGCGCTTAGCAGACATGTGGCACTTTACGGACAGCGATGGCACTGAGTGGACGTTTTCTGGTGGCACTTAGTGGACACTATGGTGCTTTGCGGACATAAATGGCGTTTAGCGGACATTATGCAAATTTTTGGCGCTCAGCTGACTGTCTGGTCCAATGGCGCTTTTTTCCCTTTTTTTAAATGTTTGCCCGTTTTTCGACGACAAAGCCGAAAAGGTTCACACTTTGTATTTTTACACATAGTTACATCTTCTATTTAATGCGTGTTGTTTTTAGCTGATTCTACATATTTTGGGCATGCCTTTTCCGTAACAGGTGTTCGCCTTATTGACAGGTGTCAATCATCCATGATTGACGTACGTTATAACCAAATAGTTTAACTTGGCACTATCTAAAATTATGTTTACTTTGAAGTTTCAGGCTGCTAAAGAGAAGAAGAAATAACTGTTCAAAGATGGTACGGCAGCCACCATATTGAATTATTTATTTATTTGAGCTCTTAAAGGTGGATTTAATGGTCTAGACACTGCAGATTGTAGTGACGTAGACGTAATGCAATAAACAGTAAATTCACTGGTAGATGTTTTAAGCTTTACATGAGAGTATTTTATAGTTATGATCAGAAGCTTATCACTCAAAGAATTGGTGAGGAAACCTGTGAAGGTCTTTTTCCGATAAGCGGAGGTAATGGGAAAGGGTGGAGTTTTGTTGTCTATGAGGACTTCAAGAAAGGGCAGGATGTTGTTAACTTCCTTCTCCATAGTAAAGTGAATATTTCTTGCGTTTTGCACCCCTCAACTTCAAAATTGGGCTGGTCAACACCCTTAATGACAGGGCGTTTAAGATAAACAACCCTTGGTTAGGCTTTCATAATGATATTCAACAGTTGTTTGTAATCATGCGCAATAATCTATATCCCGAGCACGTTTTAAATAAGTTGATTAACAGTTATATAACTAAGGTCGTAGAAGGGGGCGGCGCACAACCTGTGGACGTTTTCGAACAACAAGAATCGCCGACCTTTTATTTCTAGTTACCTTATACTTAAGGTCGCGGGGGACACCTTAGCTCATCATTATGCATTTATTCAAAGCGTATGCACAAAGTGCAACGACTGACATCGACATGATTATGGAGTATTCATGATTGAATAAAATATGGTGCGTGATTTTAAGTGTTCATGTGTGGCACGGACCCTGTGAGCAAATTGTTTTTTCAAACGCAACATGGTTTTTAAATAATTTGTCGATGTTGTATCATCTTTGAGCTCAGATGGATTATTTTACTCTGAATTGGAGATAATTTCTTCTGGCACTCGAAAACTCAAAGTTTGGACTTTTCCGACAATTTTGTTGACTGGTAAGGAAAGTTCCTGATAACGCAACATTTAATAACTCTGCAAACGGCCAAACACACGGCCATGCTTTCTTCTACTCCTAATACAGAATACCACTGACCCCTATCAACATCCTCCCTTTCAAAGAAAACTATTAACGTGTTAATATGTTTTGCATGAGACAGTGAACAAGTAAAATAAACAAATATGAACAAGCAATGTCAGTTAACAGTCACAATTGCACAATTGAGTACAATTGTACTCTGAAGTCTCTAGACTCAAAGGTCCAGTCTCTTGGGTGGTCTAATCGTTCGGCCACAACGGGACGTTTGCACTGGACTCTCAGTTGGTGAATCTGAAATGGGAATGGCCTCTGTGGTTTCTGCGGAATTCCCTGCGGCTGAAGTGTCACTATCATCTGCCACTGGTGGTTCCAGGGTTTGCAGGTTGCATGGGACTGAAGGCTCAGCAGGTCTTAAGTGGGTCCTGTTCCGTCTAACCAACCTGCCTTGCGTTTTGACGACGTACGAGCGCGGAGTCACTTCCTCCAAGACTTCGCCACGATCCCAACGTTCACCACGGTGACGGTCATTTGGCCTGGTGAACACAATTTGTCCAGGTGAGAGAGGGGGTAAGTCTCTGCTTGCCATTTTGTCATAGTGGGCTTTAGCTTTAGCTCGCCTGCCCAGATGTTCATCCGCACTAAGGCTACTGGTGGCACAGATTGGCTCAACAATGATTCAGCTATTGGCAAGGTGGACTTCATTCGCCGGCATAGAAATCTCTGTGCTGGGGAGTAGGTCATACCCTGAGGCGGAGTGTTCCTGTGATCTAAGAGACCAGTGAGGAGATCCGACTTTTTCAACATCTTCTTGGCTTCTTTGACAGCGGATTCGGCTTTACCAGTGGCTCTAGCGTAATAGGGTGACCACGTGATCAACTTGAAATCATGGGCCTTGGCAAAGTTCACAAACTCTTGAGAGGTATATTGGGGCCCATTGTCTGACAGAAATGTTTCTGGCACACCATAGCGGGCAAAGTGCGCCTTAGTCACGGAGATAACATTGGCAGCAGTGATGTCTTCGCTTAAGAGATCAACCTCGAACCAGTCACTGTAGTGGTCTACTGTAACAGCATACCAAAGCCCTCCATGCTTAAACAAGTCCTGCGAAATGAATTTCCATGGACCATGCGGAATCTCCTGAGATAACATCGGTTCTTTCGGGAGCGCTGAGCCATAGCTAGCACACAATGAACATTTGGTACTCTCTTGAAGAATTGCTGTTTGCATTCCAGGCCAATACATTACTTCTCGAGCACGACGAATCATACTTTCACCGCCCTGGTGGCCTTGGTGGAGTTTCTTCAGCATAGTAGATTGTAGCTTTCGGGGAATGATGACCTTGTGTGATTTGTACAGGACACCATGGTACATCGCTAGCTCATCCCGCAATGGATAGTAATGACGAAGTGCTGTGGGAACCTGCGACTTGTCGGAAGGCCATCCATGAGCAACAAATTCACAAAGGACTGACAGGGTGGGGTCTGCTTTCGTTTCAGTTTTGACTTCTTCTAGTGTGCTAGGATACATCTCTGGCGAGTCTAGTTCCAGGGCCTCTAGCTCTACTCGGAACATCTCGCGGTTGTCCTCCGGGTCGCATTGAAACACCTCTTCTTGTGGACCCAAAGGTGAAGGGAGGTTCAGGGCAGCTCTTGACAATGTATCAGCCAAGTACATGTATTTGCCTTTCTTGTAGACTACTGTAAATTTGAAAGGTTGAAGCTGAAGCATCATGCGTTGAAGGCGCCTCGGGGCTTTACTCAAAGGCTTCTTAAAGATTGTCTCTAACGGTTGGTGGTCAGAATGTACTATAACATCTTGTTTGCCATAAAGATACTGATAGAATTTTGTACACGCTACTTTGATGGCTAGACATTCCTTCTCAATAGGTGCATAGTTAACTTCGGTTGCCGACGGTGTTGAGCTTGTAAAAGCCACAGGCTGCCCATCTTGTAGTAGGGCTCCCCCAAGGCCCGTATCACTGGCATCCACTTGTAACACACATGGCTTGTTTACATCAAAGAACTTCAATGTTGTGGCATTTGCAATTGCACTTTTGGCCGTCTTGAAAGCTGTGTCATGCTGAGAAGACCATGACCAGACTGCATCCACGTGTGTCAGCTCAGCAAGTGGCTTCACAATTTCTGCAAGATTTGGGGTAAAGCGGGACAAATAGTTGCACATACCCAGGAACCGCTGGACCCCTTTTACATCTTGCGGTAGGGTCATGTCCCTAATGGCCCAGACTCGATCTGGATGCGGAGTAATTCCATCACTGCTAAGGAGATGGCCCATCCAAGTAACTTGCTTCACTTTGAACTGAAATTTCTTTGGGTTCAACTTGAGATTCACTTCTCGGCACCGCAACATTAAGTTCCACAAATTAATGTCATGATCCTTCTCTGCCTCCTCAAGACTATCGCCCCTTCCAAAAACTAAGATGTCATCAGCCTTGTTTACAACACCACTCAATCCCTCTAGAGCTTCATGCTGCCTACGCTGGTACTCCTCCGGCCCTAGGGTGACCCCAAAGGGCATACGCAGCCAAGGGTAGCGGCCAATTGGAGTATGCATGGTCGTTAAGAAGGAGGAACTTTCATGTAACTCGATGTTTGTGAAGCCCTTGTACACATCCACACAGGAAAAAAATTTGGCATTGTTCAACTTTGGCAATAACTCATCAACTGTAGGAATGGGGTATTTTGGAACTTCAATGGCTTTATTGATTGTCTGGCTGGGGTCAATGCACACCCGTATGCTTCCATCGGGTTTCTCTCTGTAAACACTGTTAGAGATCCATGCTGTTGGCTCAGTGACTTTTTCCAGGATACCCTGTTTTTCAAGGTCACGTATTGCTTCTGCTGCTTTTGCTTCTTTTACCACTGGACACAGATGGGGATGGGCTTGGATTGGAGCCACATTAGGGTTCATGCAGATGTGTAGGGGTGGACCTAATGTTCCCAACCCAGTATGGACATCTTTGAATGCCTCCATCACAATGGCCTTGGTCAGTTTTCCCCCAGGGACGGGCATATGGGACACTCCCACCTCACTAGCTGCACTCACCATTCACTTAACTTGAGTTTCACTGGTTGTGGTACTGTTAACTGTACTTACATGTATATCTGCACATACACTGTTCACTGGAGAAGTGGTGTCAGGGAAATCAGCTGGTTTAAACTCTCCTGTTGGGCTGTCATTCAGTGAGGCTAGCCTACTTTCCTTATCAGACATTCCACTTTCCTCTACTTTTCCCCACTGAGATTCGGATTTCTTGTCAGTCTCTTTATGGTCATTCTGATGCAAGGATGGGGCATTTCTTCTTATCTCAATCAGGCCTAGCCTAATACAATCAGATCCACTCAAAAGGGGTGGTTGCGAACCCATGACATCTTTACTTAACAGTTGAAATTGAAGAGTGTGAAACTTTCCCTGAGTTTCGCAGACTAACTCAATTTGCCCCACTGGCTTTATTTCACCTCCTCCATAGGTGTGCAGAATGGCAGAAGAAGGTTTGATTAGGCTACGGATGTCACAGTCCGGTGGACACATGCCCCCAAGGTCATCTACTGCAAGTGTGTTAGTTGTTGAGGCTGTATCTAATTGCAAAGTTTTCCAAACAAAACAATTTCTAGCTGCTGATAATTTGATCGCTGCAAAGAACTTCTTTCCTTTCTGCACAGATACATTTCTCACAGAGTGGATGTCCACCGTAAACAAATGATACGTTTCCTGCTCGCCATCATAAACAGACTCGTCCAATACATTCACATGCTGAGGCTTGCTCAAACATTTACGGGCTACATGCCCTTCTTTGCCACATTTTCTACAAACATACTTAAGAAGAATCGCACGACACTTTTCTTTTGTGTGACTTGGTGTTGCTCCACAGTAGTTACACTCAGGCTGTTTCGGGGGCAACCCTTTACTAGAGCTTCCACTTGGAGACTGAGGACTTTTTGTCTTTGACCGGGGCACTTTTGCTGTCCAGTTGGCTTGCTCCTGATCTCCACGGACTTGTCTCATAAGACGTCGAGCATCAGTTGAGGATTCATAATTCTTAGCAATTTCAACCACAGCACGAAACTCCACAATGTTACCTTCCTTGTTACGATGACCATTGGTGTTCAACTTTCCTTGTAAGGTTTCGTCTACCAAACCAGCAATGAAACGATCCCGGCATGCCTGATCTTCAAAGTCCCCATATTCGCAATATTTAGCTCGTTCCACCACTCGACATTCCCAGGCACTAACAGATTCTCCCTCGGACTGAAACATTCGACCCATCTTCGTTCGCTCTGCTTGCACACTCACACTACCGCCGAATCGCTTAATGAGGGCTTGAATAACTTTTACTGGATTGCTTTTATTCTCTTCAGACAGTCCCAGCATTTTGTTATTGGGATTAATCAATCTCTTCATCTTTGAGGGCAGAGTTGCTCGTAATGTCGACATGCATAGGCTTGGTTTCTTGCACTGTGCTTTGCCATCTTCGCTTTCATCGTCATATTTGCACCCAGCTTTCGACTGGAACCAGCCCATTACCGTACAATAATCGACATAATCCAAAACGAAACAGTCTAGAGCTTCTCGTTCATCTAGTCCTTCCTGCAGTTGAGGAACAGGAAAACCGACCGGTGCACCCGCCATGATAAAAACTAACACGAACAGTTTTCGCGGGCACCAGCTCGACAATAACATAAATTGCGGGAATGAATCGCACAACAACTACGACCGCTCAACTTCCAAACGCGAAATCACCACAATATCGACGCTACTTGTCTTCAGGCGAGTGTTCGTCTACTTCTGACACCATGTTGACCGGTAAGGAAAGTTCCTGATAACACAACATTTAATAACTCTGCAAATGGCCAAACACACGGCCATTCTTTCTTCTACTCCTAATACAGAATACCGCTGACCCCTATCAACCATTTTGTGTCCAAGAATTCAGCGCGGATATAGAACGTCATGAGTTTATATTGCGGACAGCTAAACTTGTAATACTGTAGTGTGTCATGACAGAAGCGGAATTCTAAAATAGCACTTTAAAAAAAAGATAGAAGGAGCTAAATTCAAATTTGCACATTAAACAACTTTTACTCGCAGGCAAAGTTAAAATTAAAAAATCCGCTTCTGTCATGACACACTAGATGTCTTGACTGGTCATTTTTTGATAAAATCACGGAGTGCTGTCTTCTACTCCATCCGCAAACTTGGACACAAAATCACGTTTCTCCAATTTGGTACTAAATTGTGCTCCAGTGTCTCCGCAAAGCGCAATCTACCAAATCAAAGACTACATTTGTAAACCTCCATCATTCGTTCATGTCTCTGCACAATTTCAGCACAATCCCATAATAATTTATTTTTCAAACATACGAATTGATCTGTTTTCGTTTTACAGAAAGAACTTGATCGCTACACCCAAAATATGAAAAAAAATTAATAGATCACCATACTCGTTTACGAGAAAAAACGATTTATCTTTCTGGCGGACTAAGCCGCATAGAAAAAAAGCCGCCATTTTGTTTATGTGTGCGCACTAATTACGCGTAAAATTCTGCGCACTAAGGATGTGCAATGCAATATAGGGCAATGACCTTGACACTTTCGAAGGGTTTTTTTGGTCAGGTGCACACGCACTTTGTAGTTCCGTTGAAAGTTTAAATCAAATGTATTCGCGTATGTTATGTAACGTAATAAAACGCTTGCAATCGCACGCTATATAAGTCGACCTTGTAACAACAACCGTTGCACTGTTGATGATGAGTGATCCATTTTTTCTTTGTTCGATTACTTGTTAACAGAATGGGAATGGAAAAAGGACACACTCATCACGCTTAAGGACGTTCGCGCTAATTGTTTATGGGATCTCTACTGTGCACGTAATTCATGTCGCAATGTCACGCTACGTCATGCATCGAGCGCGCACGCTCTGGAAACTTTCTGAACACATATAGGGCTAGTAGCCATTGAGTTAACTTCGCTTGCAGTTTGCTCTCTTAAATGGTCGGTGACCCCCGGATTTTTTTCAACAGATCACTTTTGTTTACGGTTGTCTGCGATTTGCGCGAAAATGAAAAAATCTATCGATTAAAAGTTAGATTTTTTTTGTCCCACGCACGTTCGAATTCCGCTTTTTGTACTTTTCAGTTTGCCCTTTGCTGGTTTGAAATGCCTCTTTCAGGGTTAAGTCTTACAAAAAGGATGTGAACACTAGGTATTATTTACGCATCAGAAGGACTTCTTCAAAATATAACCAAGATTCTTTGCCTCCATTGACTCATCTTCGATATTTTTAACTAGAAACCCTGTAGTCCAACCTGAATTACGTGCACCATTTTTTCAAAATCAGGGTAGTTTTCCACACGCTTTATCGCTGAAACGAAGTCGGTGACCCCCACTTTTTTTTTTCATTTCTGACACAGGTAACTCATTATCTGACCTCAGTAAAAATTTAAAAAAATCTATCGACTAGAAAATTTTCGCGCGAATGTCCCTAAGTTCACATATGTGCAATTTTATTGACAAGGCCTAGTAATTGGCACTTAATGAATTAAAATATTAAAGTAGTCATAAACATACAAATCTGTTAGAATTGTATTTAACATGAAGTAGACTAAGCTGAAAGGCCAACTTCTTTAATAAGTGGAAACGTTACTTAAAGAAATATAAAGTACGGGCTAAAGTAGTAAAAGAAAATTGCATGCATCAGATAAACTAAGTCTAGCAAACAACTACCTTAATAAGTGAAAACTTTACTTAAAGAAATATAAATCCAAAGGTTAAAGTAGTAAGGCAAAATCGCACGCATCGCTGATACTTCCGCGCGGTAAACTAAGTCGAACAACCAACTACCTAAACAAGTGGAAACTTTACTTAAAGGAATATAAATCCAAAGGTTAAAGAGTAAAGGCCAGATCGAACGCATTGCTGATACTTCCGTGAGGTGAACTAAGTCGAACAACCAACTTCCTAAACAAGTGGAAATTTTAGTTAAAGAATATAAATCCAAAGGTTAAAGAGTAAAGGCAAAATTGCAAGCATTGCTGATGATTCCGTGAGGTAAACTAAGTGTAACAACCAACTACCTAAGCAAGTGGAAACTTTACCTAAAGGAATATAAATCCAAAGATTAAAAAGTAAAGGCAAAATCACACGCATCGCTGATGCTTCCGTGAGGTAAACTAAGTCTAACAGCCAACTACCTTAACAAGTGAAAACTTTACCTAAAGGAATATAAATCCAAAGGTTAAAAAGTAAAGGCAAAATTGCAAGCATCGCTGATGCTTCCGAGAGGTAAACTAACTTCTTAAAGGGTCAGTGTCATTAACATTTCATACTACTTATAAACGTGTTGGTTGTAGTGTTCAAGGGCCACTGAGGCAAGCCACAAAGGCTAACAACTGCTTTAATACGGAACACACAGCAGTACACGTAATACACGCTTTTCCTGCTCTACATTCTTAGCATCCCGGATGTCCTCTTATGAGTAACCGCTGGCCTAGATGTAATACACTAGTACTGCATCCCTCTCTTCCTTCGCTTAAATACTCAATATCAAATAACAGAATAGTTTCTTTTAACATGCGTTTAAGTTCAGTTCGTATTTCAACACTCGAAATAAAGTCACTAGCCATAAACATGGTCCTTGCAGTTCAGTTCATATTAAAAAATGTTCAAATGTTCCTTTTGAAACACAACATTGAATATGAGAGTATAAAGTTCCGTAAGTCTAGTACAGAACAAAATCGTTCAGTGTTTTCGGATGGCTAGTAATTCTGCTGGATCTTCTAACTGGCTGCTCAGCTGTAGGTACAGAAGCAGGTACAATTTCTGGTGGTGATTCTGTCATTGGTATTGGATTCTCTTTCATGGGTAGTATCTCAGTTGTCTTTGGTTCGGTTGGTGGTTCAGCATCCTGTAATGAAGCTCCCTGTTCTTTCTGATCTGGCATAGTAAAGGGCTTAATATGCTGAAGGTTTCGCTTGTACTGAACTCCCTGTGGTGATCGCAATACCACCTGGTCTCCATAACGAGACATCACCTCATATGGTTCTTTCTCGTAGCAAGGCGACAGCTTGTTTTCTTTCTTCTTCTCTTTCAGAACAATGTCTCCTTTTTCACATTTCGGTCTCTGGCATGAAACCTCTTGTCGACGTAGTCCTTGTTGGACTGCTCTCTCTGGGTGTCCCGATCACGGACTCCTTGGTTGCTGACTTCTATTTCCTCCTTTTCTAAATCGACCAACTCTGGCATTTTAGTTGTAAGCTGTCTTCTAAACAGCAATTCAGCAGGACTCTTTCCTGTAGTCGAATGTGGCGTTGACCTGTATGCCAACAGGAACCTGTTTAGCTCCTCCCTCCAATTCTTTCCTTCTGCATGTGCTGCTCTAACAGATTTCAGAAGCGACCTATTCTGCCTTTCCACTTCGCCGTTTGCCCGCGGCCACAGAGGTGTCGTGTAATGGTGCTCAATCCCCATTTCTTTTAAATACTCTTCTACTTCATTGGACACCAGGTTTAAACCATTGTCGGTGCGCAGGCCTCTGGGCAATCCATGTCTTGCGAATTGGTCATCTAGGCAATGAATGATGGTTTTACTGGAAGTTGACCGGATGACATCGACTTCCATCCATCGGCTGGAATAATCGACAAGGACTAACAGGTGTTCACCAGAGGGTAATGGACCCATTAGATCCACAGCTACTTCTTCCCACGGTTGGTTGGGTAGCGATGTTGGTTTCACTTATGGGGGTGGAACGTTCTTAGTAACCAGCTGGCATCCATAACACTCAGCACTTCTTCTTTCTGCGTCGTGATCCATTCCAGGCCACCAGACTTTCGTTCTAAGTCTCTCCTTTGTCTTCACGACTCCTTGGTGCCCTTTGTGTGCCAAACTGACAACTCTCTTGCGAAGAGCTTGGGGTACAATGATTCTTGTTCCCCATAGAATTACATGACCAATAAAAGTCAACTCATTGCGCACTGGCAAGTATGACTTAGGAGCATTGTCCCATTTTTCTTCGATGAGGCAATTTCTGACTGCTTGTAACTCTGGATCTTGTGCTGAGATCCGTTCAATCTCTTTGAATCTCAACGCAGCAGGGACAGCATGCAGAGCTACCATGCGTATATATCCATCGTCCTCCTGGGACTGATCTGAGGCAGGTATCTTTGTCAGTCGGGAAAGGGCATCTGCAATATTCTTTCTCGATGGCACATAACAAACTTGATAGTTGTACGGTTGTAGACACAGAACCCAGCGCTCTATCTGGGCTGAAGGTTTGGACTTCCTTGAATAGATTACTTTGAGTGCTTCATGGTCCATTACGAGGTCAAACTGTGGCAGCCCATACAAGTAGAGGTGAAAGCGTTCACAAGCCCAAACTAAGGCTAGTGCTTCTTTCTCGGTTTGACTATAACGACGCTCCACTTGACTCAAACTACGACTAGCGTAACAGACAGCACAACTTTCTCCATTCTTCTCTTGGACCAGGACTGCTCCAAGCCCCACCGGACTGGCATCTGCAATAACACGAGTAGGTGCGTCCTTATCAAAGTACGCTAAGACCGGTGCACTTGCAACTTGACTCTTCAATTTCTGAAATGAGTTCTCCTGCTCCTTGCCCCGCATAAACTGTTCTCCTTTTCTTGCAAGTCTTCTCAGGGGATCAGCAGTTGTTGCAAAATCAGGTATAAACCTGGCACTGAATCCAACCAGACCCAAAAAACTACGAACTTCTGAGGGTGTCCGCGGTTGACTTGCTTCAGCAATAGCTCTGACCTTTTCCTTAGTAGGCCCGACTCCATGTTTGCTGAGCAAAAGACCCATAAACGCTACTTTGTTCATCCTGAAGGTGCACTTGTCAGCATTCAAGGTTAGCTGCTTCTCACTAAGACGCTCCAACACATGCTGTAAGTTCTTATCGTGTTCCTCAGTGTCTCGACCATGAACGATGAGATCATCTGCTATATTAGCCACTCCTCAGAGACCGGCGATTGACTGGGTGATAATATGCTGGTACTTTTCTGGCGCGGCATTGACTCCAAAGCTCAGACGCTTGTACCGAAATATTCTGTCATGGGTGGCAAAAGCAGTGATATCCCTTGAATCGGCATCCAATTCAATCTGGTGAAAACCCCATCTCAAATCTAATTTTGAGAATACAGCACTCCCATTTAAGCTCTCCAGGACTTCATCTATCGTCGGTATGGGCAATCTCTCATGGACAATGGCCTCGTTGGCCCTACGCATATCAACACATAACCTTATGTCCCCTGATGCTTTTGGTGCAACAACAACCGGGCTAACCCATACTGTGGGCCCGTCAACCTTCTCAATTATATCCTTCTCAAGAAGTTCATTAACCTTGGCAGTTACCTTATCTTTCAGAGAAAAAGGTACTCTACGCATCTTTTGAACCACTGGAGTTACACTAGGATCAACATGCAACTTTAATTGGTAACCTTTCAATTTCCCGATCCCATGGAACACACTGGGGTACTTTGCCTCAAGCTCTCCCACAAAAGTGCTATTAACAGTGTTACAGTTCCCTGTGCTAAGAGTTCCTGCTGGATCCACACAAAGGATTCCCAGATCTGTGGCGGTCGAATATCCTAGCAAACAGCGACCTTTTTTGACAACAATGAAATCTGCCACAATCTTCGTGTTACCAACGGAGACTTCTGAATGAAACTGAGCTTCAATTTCAAGGGCACGACCCCCATAGGCAAACAGCTTTCTTGTGCATGGTTGCAACTCAATGTTAAGTCCCTGATGTTTTAACTCGTTAACAGTGTCCATGCTAATTAGATTGCTCCCAGATCCACAGTCAACCAGCACATCCTTGTTGACTCCCCCGATGCTTACGCAAATCATTGGCTCAGCAGTAGTGACCAAATTGCATGTCGGCTCTTCTACGGTAAAGGCAAATGAATCATTCTCACCTGGGGCTTCCAACGGTCCCTCTACAAAATTAGCCTGACCTCCTTTTCCTCGACTCTGATGTCTTCCTCCCCGTCGTGGAGTGGTATTTGGTTTTCCACACTTCGGGATCTTTCCCCCCTTACAACAGCTAGCATAGTGTCAGTACTTGCCACACTTAGTACACTTCTGTCCACGAGCTGGACAATTGCCGTCTTTAGCGAAGTGACCTTCTTTGCCACAGTTGAAACAAACACTTTTACCTTTCGATTCATGCCCAGACCTTTCTTCAACAACATTAGTCCCTGCTCCAACACTTGCTCCGGGTTCTTGTCGTTCTTGACTTGGCGTAAGCACTTGACTCGCTTGCCCACGTGAGGCTTCCCACTTTCGGACCTTATCCATCGCAGCCTCTAGCGTAATATTATTCACCTCGAGTAGTTTCTTTTTCAGTTTAACATTGGCAAGCTTTTCGATCAGTTGATCTCGCAAATTTTCCTCCAAAGCTGCGCCAAAATTGCAGTGACGAGCTTGTTTTCGTAAACGAACCATAAATTTGTCAGCGGTCTCCCCCTTGGTCAGCGCAAGTTGTCAAAAAACATGGCGCTCGTATGGCACATTGTCCACGGCTCGAAAATGAGCATCAAGCTTACGAAGACACACTACATACTCATTATCCTCATCGGCATTGATCAGTCCTGGATCCGGAAGGTCTTCAAAGATATCTTGGACTGCCATGCCCGCTAAATGAAGTAATTGAGCTTTCTTTCGACAGGGGTTTGTAATTCCTTTGCCATCAACGTAATATTGATAGGATCGTTTCCACTGTCACCACCGTTCGGCGACCTGAGAGGAAGAGCCCATCAAATCTAAGGGTGGCAATGCTCGTTCCACAGAGTTCGACATCCTCATCGCCAATTTGAAGTGTTCAAGGGCCACCACGGCAAGCCACAAAGGCTAACAACTGCTTTAATACGGAACACATGGCAGTACACGTAACACACGCTTTCCCACTCTACTCTACTCTACTCTACATCTTAGCATCCCGGATGTCCTCTTATGAGTAACCGCTGGCCTAGATGTAATACACTACATCGGTATAATTGGAAATCCACTAAAAGTAGTCTAGCCTGGCTAAAATGTACTGTAATAGTCTTGAAAATTGTTAAACAGTGGTGTGGTTAAAGACTTGTAGGGCCAAAAAACTTTGAAAAGTTGGGCCAACGTTTTCAAGTTTAATAGTGTCAATTGGAAGAAATCACATAAAAACCATTGATCACGGTTTATTCACATTTTAGAAAATAAATTTATGCCTTTCTTTTGTTGTTCAGAGGTTGTTCTGTTGATCGAGTGAACCCTCGTAAATCTGGCACAGTTAACTCAAAAACGTAGAAGAATTCTCGTGACACTGGCTCTTTAAATAAGTGGAAAACTTTTTTAAAGAAATATAAACCCATAGATTAAAGCTTGTTGTCACGAGCTAACACGTTTTTTTCTTTCTCGAGAACTCGATGGCTTCGCTCCGGAAAAATCTAGATTTTTATTTTTGTTACGGAACCAGCAAACTTGCAATATAGCACATTATTATATGGCCGTGTCTCACAAAGACTGGGAACTACCAAATTCGCGAATTTGATTGGCTAAAATTGATATTGACCGCGGTCTAGATTTTCCCATCTAGACCGGCATCTAGACCGGTTGCACTTACGTTGAGAAGTTTACAAAAAAATGCAAAAACGTGGACTTTTTCTGCTAAAAAATTCTTCTTTAGTGTAAATCAACTGGACATTTCATTTTGATGTAAACGATATGATAGTATGAGAAGGCGGGAAAATTTGTGGCGCGGTGTTCACTTCTTGAGTTGAATGAAACACGCGAGGAAAGCGAGCGAGAGTTTTCTTCTGAAGATTTTCCTCAGGCAATCTCCTCCTAAATCGTCTTTTCATCCTGGAAAATTGTGACAACAATTAAGGTTTACGGGAAGATCTAAAGCAATAGCTTTTCTGGAAATTATACGCCCTGTGTAAGACGAGTGAAGCAAGTGTTTACATATTGTCCTTGTTTACGGCTCCACGGCTGTCATCAAGACTACTACATTATGCTAAAACAAAATTGCACTCAGACTGAAGTTTATTGAAGTATAAAAGGACAAGCTAATGATTGAAAGGTAACAAACTTAACTGAAGTGTTGAGCCTAATTTTACGTCGAGCACTGAATCAAATTGTGTCAGTTTTCTGGTCTCCTCGTAAATTATTTGCTGCTTTTCTTCTTCGTCCAGTCGCTCTTGTTGTACGTTTACAAGTGTTTTTAATTAAACATTTCGCATCAATCCCTTCCGTTTTACGTAGTTGAGTCAACTATGGCATTTTTGTGGTATTTGTGTGGTTTTAGAGAAGGCAATGTCGATTATTGACGCGAAAAAAGGTTAACAAGAACGAGCAAACTTTGGCAAATTTTCGTTCAGTTCACAGCTGGCACAGGCGCGAAATCAAAACACCAACTAGAAACGAATATGCGAGGTAATTGCAAGGTGAGAAGTTAAAAGCACTAAACACGATTAAAAGCAACTAGAATACCCGTAAGAATATTCTATCAGTCGATTAAAGAGGCTAGAGAAGTTGAAATAAACATAACTTACCTGCCAGTGATATCGACCTTCTCTTCTTCTAATTTTTCCGTGATCGCCGTTCACTAGCAACATGTCAGCGAGTATGGCGAACCGAAGCGAATTTTTCAGCTGAAATGTTTTCTAGTTTGGCCATATAATAAACATCTTATTAACCGAGCTTAGTCGGTCTGTATGGGAGAATCGTGACCTCGGTCATGAGTACAGATCTCACTGCGTTCGGTCTGTACTCACGACCTCGCTCAAGATTCTCCCATACAGACCTCCTGCTCGGTTAATAAGAGCATATTAATGTACGATTATGATCTTAGTGGAACTTGACTTTTTTATTCACGTTTCCTTAAAGACCATCACGACTGCTATCTATTTTTTTAACGTAAAGCTGAAGTGGTAAAGTGTTTTTTTTTAAGCTCAAGAGTTCCATCTAAAAATTGTCTTGACTTTTATGTAAGTCCTCCCCGGGAATGTTTCTTCCCTCTCATAGATCGTTCTAAGCACTGGGTGTTTCTTGCAATGTGCTTCTATTGATGCTTTTGTAAGTAATCCTGTTTCAGAAGCTGCAATAAGTTCAGAAAGCTTTCTTTTTATCACTCTTGTGTCCTCCTTTGACCATGACTGGCGAGATGACCTTTCTGAATCTAGCTTCTGGCCTCCATTAGTGGCAACGTAATTTGGTGTTTTTCTGCAGCATCCATGGTAGGGAGATAAGCGATTGACGCTGCTGCAGTTTTCTTTTGTTCACGAAGGATCCACCTTTGAACATTCCTCACTTTACCTTTGCTGACTGGCATCACCTTGAGGGATGTGTCCGTTTTGAGCTTATCACAAATCATCTGCTCGCTCATTTTAACGCCTTGCTGGATTTCCTCTTTGAACAACGTTTTTAGTACCGCCTTTTCGTCATCGGTTATAGTGATGCTGTGTCCAGTGTCTGTGAACAATGTTGTCAAGATTGCCTCTTCGTCATCTGATCCTCTGTGTTTGTCAGCCTCGCCATTCACACCGTCACCTTGGCCATTAGAACCATCAGCTTCAACATTCACGCCTCAAGTTACATACAAGGGAGTACAACCTAAGCGTTAACAAAGACGTTAAAAAAACATTGTGTATACCAATAATTGTCGAGCACCCTGCACAACTTCTACAAATGGCGCTTTGTGGACATAAGAAGCTGTTTGAACGGTAGCATAAAAATCGTTGTTGACGCCAGAAATCCAAACAAATTAAGCTTACACTCCACCCAGCTATTACCAATACGTACATGTACCAATATTTAAAATACCAAGCTAGGAGCTTAATTAGTTCACAAATTACGAATATGTTATTAATGGTCACTAACTATGTAAAAAACGTATTATCAGGAAACGTACGAAAAACTTGCCCTCGAAAAATCGTTCCAGTGTTTCACGCCCGAACTCTCAAATATTACAGTTTATGCGAAGTTCTAAGTTTTCAGGAGGTAAGTCAGGAAAAGCGTAAATATTGGCGAAGTTATAAACATTTGAACCTTAGACACAAATGACATTTGCATCGTTAAGCGGTGACAAACAAATATAAACGGAAAGCGTTTGCAGCCAGAATTTTGCTATACTTTAAATATGAAGGCATTAACAAGATGTTTGTTTTGAACAAGTTTCGAAACGTTACCGTGCAAATTATTTTTTTAAAGATTTTTTCAAAGTTTACTACAATTGCAGCCGTGGTGCATGTCCTAAACTGTGGAAATTAATAAGATGTCTTTCTATTGATCTAAAACAAATACATGTGATCTCTCACGTGAAAACGTGCCTAACGGAATCCGTTTGAACGGCCGAACGCACGGCAAGCGAACGGATGAGAAACGGGTAGGCGAGCCGTTCGAAACGGATAAAGCGAACGGCTGAACGGATGCAGAAAATTTTCGAACGGATGAAGAAAATTTTCGAACGGATGAGGTCGAACGGCTGAACGGATGAAGAAAATTTTCGAACGGATAAGGTCAAACGGCTGAACGGATGAAGAAAATTTTCGAACGGATAAGGTCGAACGGCTGAATGGCTGAAGAAAATTTTCGAACGGATGAACGGCTAAAGGAAATTTTCGAACGGCTCCTACATGAACCAGTTCATACACGGCAACGGCGCTCTGTTCCCGCTCTATTTACATTTGCAGTCGCCGCCGAGAATGTAACACCACCGGCTGTTTATGAAGTCAAAATCTTTTGAATTTGCTTGGTGCATTCCTGTTTTTTAAAAGAAAATAAACATCGAAGGGCAAAACAGCAGAAGCGTAAATAAAAAGTAAAATAACAATCGTGACAACGTGAGACAACTCGACGCGCGAAGGTCACACTTCTGTCGGAATGTGCTGTGTCAGCGACTGAGAACGTTGTATAAAATTCACGTATGTATACTTGAAAGGTATTATTACACGACAAATGTCTGGATATTTATTATTTCTTTCAACTTTGCCACACAGATCGGATATATAAGAAGCCAAATCAATGTTTTGATCGTCGAGTTGTTTCCCCACATACACATGTCTGGGACGGCGGGACATAATGCACGTGTTTCATTTCTTAACTTTTCAATATTTACATGTAAGCCGCAAATATTAACACTGATCGCCGACCAAGCGATCTGAGCGTCCAATTTCGAACTGACCGAAAAACGTTACAGTGGGATATAATGAATTATTCTTATCTGCAAAAGAAACAAAACTTCTACCCGAACAACAAAGTAAACAACTCGTGGGAAGAAGCCGACATTTGCATAATCAACGATGAACGTTTCCCGAAAGATAACACATTTCCTGCAAATGTCATTGAGTCCCTGATCTTCCGTAAAACTTTAATTCGATCGTAGTGAGCGTTCACAAACTTACATGTAAGAAACAAACTTTTTATGTGTTTGTTTTCATGACTACATACATGTATTTCAACTTTGCCGCGAATATTATAATCGCTGTCACGCTTGTTGTTGACAGCCGTATTATAACTTAGTTTTCATCCCGGTAAAAGCCAACTTGATTGAATAAAACTCAAGTCTTGAATAAAACGTTTATCGATAATAGAAACATAGCTTAGGAGCAGAAAAAGAACCGTGATTATAATATTCCTGAGGTGTTTGTAAACAACACATATTTTCATTCGTAACGCTACATAACGGCGAATACTTCTTTATTTGACAAAGTTGTTCGACTTGAGTGGCAGAACGGATAGCGCTAGCCCGAACGGTTGCCCTTTTTTTCCGAACGGATAGCTCAATCCGTTCGAACGGCTGACAATTTTTTCTGAACGGATAGCCCGAGCCGTTCGAACGGCTGACAATTTTTTCTGAACGGATAGCCCGAGCCGTTCGAACGGCTGGCAATTTTTTTTGAACGGATAGCTCGAGCCGTTCAAACGGCTGACAATTTTTTCTGAATGGATAGCTCGATCCGTTCGAACGGCAACCCATTCCGTTCGAACGGCTGACGAACGGCTAACGAATGGCTATCTGTTCAGAAACGGGTAGCCGTTAGGCACGTTTTCGCGTGAGAGGTCACACATGGTTATGAAGAACAAAGACAGTTGTGAAACATACTTGGGAAGCAAGGAAATTCCCCCATAAATAAAGGCACAAAATCTCCCTAGAGTTAGCCAAAATCACCCTTTTGTGGCGCTTTGCGGACATGACAATATTTAAAAAAATCTGTAAAAAATTACCGTTTGGAAAAAATAGTTTAAAACACTGCATACAGGCATATAAAAACACATCCTTTAATGTGGGGTACAAAAACTGGCTAACTCTCACGGTTTTAGACAACTTCTTTTACAAAAGTGCAAAAATAGCACACTTTGATGGAATGGCGCTTTGCGGACATTTTGTCGCACTTAAACATTCCTTACTAAAAGACGTGCTGACAGCACCATATAAACACGATTACGCTTAAACTTCACATACACATTGTCCATACATACATCTAACTTTGGGGTAAAAATCACATCTAACTCTCGCAAAATGATGGAGTTACAGAAGCATAAAGTCAAAAACGTGCAAACATGGGGCTTACCGATTTTTGTGTAACCTGAAACACCCACTCTACATTACACCTTTACTGAACTTTTTGGGACGAAAAATGTACGCTTTCTAAACTTACGAGTGTTACTTGCCGCAACTCTATGAGCCAGTTTAAGACACCTAAAGCCAACATTTGGTCTATTTCTGGATTTTAAAGCGATTTCCTAGCACAAACAGGCAGCAATGGCGCCAAGTGGACACATTTTTGCCTTTAACAGGCAATTTCTCCAACACAATCAATCAGAATACACTCAAAAACTAACATTACTTAGATCTTAGTCTTAGCCATGCTTTCGCCAAGTTTTATGTAATTTTAGTTTATTGTTGTTGACTTATAGCCTTTTGGAGTTACCGGGAAAAATTGTCCGCTCAGCGACCCAACGGGAGGAGTGGTAGTAGTAGTAGTAAACTTTATTTAAGTGTCAGTCGTTCTAGCATTTTACACACTAATTAGTGACATTAATTGGTTCCAGTGATAAGGCATGCGGCAGTGTTTTGAATTCTTTGAAGTTTATACAGTTCCTGTTTTGGGAGACCATAAAGGATACTATTACAGTAGCCCAGACGTGATATTACTAGCACATTAAGTAACAGTTTGAGAGTTTCCTTGGTGAGGTATTTGCGAATGCGACCTATTGACCTGATGGCGTTAGTTGCTGTCTTACACGTCTTGCTTATGTGGTAAGTCAGTGATAGGTTTTTATCTAAATTAACACCAAGATCACAAGATTACCTCAGTCTTTTCAGCATTACTTCTTAGCATGTTTTGTGTGTTCCATCGCATTACATCCTCTATACATCTTCGGAGGGCAGTCAGAGACAGTGCCTGATTTGTAGGGTCAATAGCTATATATAGTTGAGTGTCATCTGCATAAAACAAAGAATTCAAGTTATGGTGAGCAATTACATCTTGAAGAAGGGCGATATACAGGGTGAAAAGTAATGGTCCAAGTAGACCCTTGTGGGACACCGTAAGGCAGAGCACAAGGAGTTGATCGCCAATAATTATTGATTGCCGATGGCTTTCAAGGTAAGATCTGAACCAGCACGGTGTCAATTTTGAGAAACCAAAGTAAGGCTCGATCGAGTCTTTCCACCAAGAACGTATGATCAATCGTATCAAAGGCTGCTACAATACAACATCTTAGCGGCAGTCAGTTCTAAGAATGTCATTTGTCATGTAGCAAGGTCTTTTCAGTAGAGTGGTGTTTCCCATTGCAGACTGCATAGTTGGCATCAAATTGTAAGCTTCCAGGTAGTTGTGCGTTTGTGTTGCGACAACCTTTTCGATCACTTTGCTAAGGAACGGAATATTAGCAACAGGTCTGTAGTTCTTAAGAATCTCCTTGTCAAGGTTATCCTTTTTCAAACGTGGGCGCACATGTGATAACTTCAGGAGTGAAGGAAAAATTGTTGAATGAAGAAATACCTGTCAACAAGTACCAGAAAAAGATCAATCATATGTCAAAGTTAAAGGAAATGATGCTCTTTATATTAAACCGCTAAAATTGTAGGTAAGACTTTGATGTTCAATTCCGTTTCATTGCCATAGTGAGTTACATTCGATGAAGAAGACTTCTGAAGAATCTTTAAAAAAAAAACTTTTTTTCCAAAATTTAAGTTGCTAAATTCAGGGTGCGGCTTATTTGCGGGTGTTCACGGTACTGAACATGTTCCATGTCTTGGCAAGTACAGAATATCTGTTTGTTCCCGGGAATAATTCTATTATTTCAGAAATTTTGGTTAGGATTATTTTGCAATGCTTAAACAATGTCTTACACTAAGAGCTTTGTCCAGAAATCCACAAAACAATGTTCTTTCCTCTCATTGCTTTCAGTGGAGAGTTTTGAGCCCCTTCTTTCTTGCAGTTTTGCAATCACGCAAGTTATGGACTTTATGAATATATAACTTTTCCTTCAATTTTTTTTCATTGTTATCAATTCCAAAATCTTGTCTCGATCAATGTTGCAATGTGCACATGTGATTTAATCAACGGGTGTCTTTCCCTCAAAACTGATAATGAATTATAATGCAAGGATACTATCAGATGCATGATACAGATCTGTAGGCAAAATCTGTGGTGGTCCTCAACTTCTTGTGCCAGGTACATGCCTGGCAAATCCAAAACACAGCCAATCTGGCATATTCACCCACTATTAGTCATAAAATATAACACAATGCAGGTCCATTCTCCATTCTCGCTAGTTCTGATTGCGCTGGCGCCACGACAAGAATGGAAAGCAAGACAAACATCCATTAACCATCAAAAAGAACTTCTCATTATAGTGCCAAAATGTTGTGGCTTCCTCCGATAATCCTGGCAAGGAAGGTAGTAGTCTGTGTTATCGACCAGTCAGTGTCTTGATTGTTTTGTGTAAAAAATTTTTTATCTTTTCAACCCCCAAAATTCCGAAAAATTTTAGGGGGTTTTGTAAACCTCTCAAACACCCCCTCACCCTATGGGCCTGGGTAGGAAATTGTTGCACCAATTTGTTATCCCCATATTTCTTCTTATCGCTTCCATTGCTCTGCGGGTTCCCGTTTGAGTTTTGCTCCAAATTTTAAGTTTTTCAAATCAGTTAGACAACATCATAGTTGGTGAAGAGTTTGTTTCGCAAAATACAGACTGATCTATAATTTGCGAAATGGAGCACTTCTGATCCTTTGGCCTAGAACCTTTGTTCAAAAATCACCAGTACATTGAGGTATATTTAAGAAAAGTGTTAATGAATGCTAGAAAATAAGTTAGAGACCATCATAGTCCACAAAGAGCTCATTTTTGCAAAATACAGATCTTCCACTTTACAAATTCTGCACTTCGTGTGTTTCAAGTGTTATCACACAGACAAAAAAAAATGACTGTGTGATACTTGATAGTTTCATTCCTATAGGTTTATTAATTCATTTCGCAAAATACAGTAAGCCATTTTGTAAGTGATTTTACACTGCTTCAGGCTGCCCTGATATGTAAATACATTATATTTTTGCTATCTCGAATAACCACTATTCTGCACTGACCATTATTGTAGTTTGGTAAATTGTCTGACACAATAAAACTATCTTCCAAGTTGTGAATTTAACAATTCAATTAAATATGTGATCTTATTATTCCACCATTGTGCCATTTACCATATTAGGACAAGAGAAAGTGCAAAATATGTCATGTTATTACACTGTAGAACAGGGCAAAAAATACCGACAGAAAGTGGAGCACCAAAATGGCTGAACTCAACTATAAGAGACCACGTCCGGTAAATACAACAAGAGTTTTAAACTAAACACTCCTGGTGTATTAAGCTGTACAGCCATGTTGAAAACCGAACACAAAAACAGAGCACATGCTTGAGCTAAACTCTGATTGGCTGATTATGACAGCTGACATATCGTCACACCCTTCCTTGTTTCAAGAAGGAAAACTAATCACAGGTTATAAACAACACTACTAGTAAACAAACATAAAGCTAGTAAACTTAACTAAAGTGTCCAAAGTTCTAAGCATTCTAAACAACAATAAAGCAATGTTACTTGGCAACAGTGTCCAAAGTTCTTGACTCTCTAGCAAACAATAAACAATGTCACTTAGTCAAAACAAAGTCCTTAAGGTGACTAGGTGGTCTTGGGGTACGACCACTGTGGGTAACTGGACGATCAACTGGTGGTTTCGGGGCTGAAAGCTGTTCAGGTACGTCCACTGGCTTAGGACCGCTCTCAGGTTTCTTGAAACAGGTTGTTCCTCGAGGCTCCTTGGGTGGTGGAACCTCCAGAGGGGCACTGGTTTTGGGGCGGAAAAGTGTCAACAATTACACTATGCACACCAAGGGGCCGAAAAATGCAAACTCCGTGCTAAGGGTTCAGGGTTCTGGGTCAACATAAACCGCGGCATGGAAGAGATGGTCAAATCCTGCGCTCCATGTCAACATAATCAAAATATGAACTTAAAGGAGCCCCTCATACCTCATGACATCCCACAGAAACCCTGGCACACACTTGGATGTGACCTATTCTTTTGGAACAACTCGCCCTATTTGTTATCTGACTATTATAGCAAATTCCCGCTGGTGCGAAAGTTGAACAACATCCGGTCAGACACAACAATAGCACACCTGAAATCCATTTTTGAAGAACATGGGATCCCAAATAAACTTGTCACTGGCAATGACACTCAGTTCACTTCTGCATTATTCCAAGAATTCTGCAGCATTTATGGTTTCACCCACGTGACAACAAGTCCATACTATCCACAAGCCAATGGTTTCATTGAGAGAACCGTGCAGACTGTAAAGAACCTCCTCCAAAAATGCAGGGAATCTGGTGCAGATCCTCATCTTGCCATGTTATGCCTTCGCAGCACCCCACTTGACCACAACATTGCATCACCAGCAGAGCTCTTAAACTCAAGAGTATACCAAACAAACCTTCCTTCTGTATCCAAACCAGGCCTGTCCTTTTCTGCAGATGGAGACATAAACACCAAGCTCCAAGCACGGCAAGATCAGCATAAATCACAGTATGACAGGTCTTCCAAGCCCCTTCCTGCCATACACCCTGATGACCCAGTGTGTGTGCTTAGCCCACACAATCACAAATGGGAACCTGGTATTGTCAAGTGTAGCACACAGGCCCCTCGTTCATATCTGGTCACCATGGCAAATGGCAGTACCCTCAGGCGAAACCGCGGTCATCTTCGGCCAACAGGAGAGAAAATTTGTATCCAGAGCAACAACCGCAGTGATGAACCATCAACACCCCTAAATGAAGTCGATAGCACCATGCCTAGCACTTTACCAAGTGAGAGTTTCCCTACGTGTGAACAGACCACACTGACACCTGCCAGTACAACACAGTTCAGCGGTCCAGCTCCAGAAGCCCCACTCCGCAGATCCTTAAGGCTTCTCAAGCCTCCTGACAGATTGGACTTATAAACTGAACAAAACGTCTTGAATCTCTGCCATCCTGATCTGAAAACACAACACAATGTGTTACCTCAGAAACTTCTCCCAAAGGACTCTAAGATAGAGAAGTCTGACATGAAGCTCACCACTTATTCCAAGACCAATTTGAAGCTATTGGGTGTGGCAAAAGTTTTCCTGCGCAACCCAAAGAACAAGAAAAAGTATCGCGTTGAATTCGCAGTCATTGATGAAGACTACACCCCTCTTCTTGGATCCTCAGCGGCACAGTAAATGGGACTAATCACTGTCCAAAAGGAAAACATCTTGCAAGTCATTGAACCCGTCGCTCAGGACAGTTATCAGGAACTTAACATGGAGAAAATTACTGCAAGTTACCATGATGAATTTCAAGGTTTGGGCTGCATGGAAGGAACCCTACACCCAGTACCTGATGATAGTTTCAGTACATAAAGGACGAAGGATAATCCGAATAAGTTCATTGTGCCACAATAATTTTGACAACAAATGATGGTCTTGGAAAATAAACTGTAATATTTCGGTATAAGCTATACCATCATCAGACTAAGAAAATTAACATACAAGCTAGATCTTAAATACTGTGGGTGACGAGCACGTCTCTTGAATGAAGATAAGTTCTTCTTTATTAGTCTCTACTTCGGCTGTTTACTTCTGACACCACGTAAGAGACCACGTCCGGTAAACACAACAAGAGTTTTAATCTAAACACTCTCGTGTATCAAACTGTACAGCTATGTTGAAAACCGAACACAAAAACAGAGCACATGGTCGAGCTAAACTGTGATTGGCTGATTATGACAGCTGCCATATCGTCACATCAACGACCCAAACTTAGTGGAAAAAATTAATGAAATAATAAATCCCTCATTTGATGGTTTAACATTATAATATGTGCAGACATTTTGTTTAATGCTCGTATTTTTCCTGTGGGCTCAGAATATACTATGCAACTGGCAATATATCCGTGTGTATATGTTAAACCACCTACTTGTATTTGAATATGTAGAATAAAAATAGTATTACTTCAAAAAGTACAGTTATTGTTGCATGTGCTAGTATTATATTTTTACTATCCCTAATAACCACTATTCTGCACTGACCATAATGCAGGGAGCTTTAGAGCAGCATGAATTTAAGGTCTTTTACCAGAGCATTATCTTTACAATATTTTTTAGGACTTTGTTCAAAGCCTGTGCTTTTTGGGACCTCCTAAAATCACCTGCAGAGGTGAAGCTGCAATAAATTGATCCAGGAATTGATTTTTTAGGCTGATAAACTCTTTATTCATAACTCAGTCTTTCAACCACAGGCAGCCTGAGATGTTGTTTTCAATCAACTTGACATATTGATGTTGGCAAATCAAGTTAAGTCAATTTTTAGCTGATCAGACAATGTATGAGAATGCTTTGAAAATTGCTCTAAATATTTTTTATTGTCAACACACAAACTTTACAGAAAATTAAATACACAGAAAAAGGAAAAGAAAGATAGTTGCTAAAATTACAATAATATTATATTATAGAATTTTTGTTTACATACAATTAAGATATATTTTTTTATTACAAATATTATAATACTTTACAATTACAATGCTCTACTTATACGATTATAATACTCTACTTATACAGTTACAATTACACTATGATTACTTACAATGCGTGTAGTGGATGTGCGGATTTAACCGTGGATGATCAGGATTAAACCAATATCAAACAGAACGACGCCATTACACTCGTGTACATTTAATCATCACCCTCCAGTGTCATGCTGGGTAATATATACATGGGGGGTGGGGAGGGTAAGGCTTAAGTAACAAACACTACATTCCTCCCTTCTTCGAATTACTCGTTGTGTTGGAAGGCAACAAAACAGAATAAAACCTAACCAACTTTATATGCATGCAAATGTTTTTGAATGTCTTTTCCAAAACTAACAATTGCTGAACATTTTAAACTGGCATAGATACAAATGTAACACAACAACTAATAGTTCCAGTTCAGTTCAAAGTTCCGGTTCACATCTGGATCTAAGAGTTCTACCCTGGGGCCAACTGAATGCAGCCTAGAACATAATCTTGGAATCTAAAAGGCACTCTCTTGACTCTTGATGGCCGTAAGGTAGTGTCATCACTTTGTTCCATGACATGTTTGTGTTCCACTGGTTTGTCTTCACTTGGTGTTCCAGAAGGAACAGGTTCACTAAACTCTCGGCTTGGTGAAGTTTGTGTTTCTCTCTGAGCCTCTGAAACATCTGATGACTTACTGGTGGCTGGTAATACATCATCATCACGCTCTAGATACTTTTTCACATGGGTCACATTCCGACGGTACTGTACACCATCAGCCTCGACAAGAACACTATTGCCGTTTTTCTGAACAACTGTAAAGGGAGACTGTTTGAATGGTGTTGACAGTTTGTTTTCTTTCTCCTGTCTCAGCAACACCTTATCACCTTCTTGAATCTCGCTTTCACATGCATTTCTTCGGCAGTCTGCATACACCTTCCCTTTCTCTTTCCGCTCACTGTCACGATCTCTGACTTCATCATCAATACTGAACTCTTGGAGGTGGGGTAGTTTGGTCCTGATGCGTCTTCCAAACAACAATTCTGCTGGGCTTACACCCGTTGTAGAATGTGGTGTACTACGATACATCACTAAGAAGTTGTCCATCTCTGATTTCCAGTTTCGACCCTCTGCTTGAGCAATACGCAGGCGCTTCAGGATACTGCGGTTCTGTCTTTCGATTTCACCGTTGGCCTGTGGCCATAAGGGTGTGGTTCTCTTGTGTTCAATTCCGTCCTCCTCCAAGTATTTCTCGAAATAGTCACTGACAAACTGCGGCCCATTGTCAGTCCTTAGAGACAAAGGAAGACCGTGAGTGACGAAAATCTTGGACAGCATTGATACAATCTTTTCAGAGGTAGTCGATTTGGTAAATTCCATCTCGAAGAATCGGCCGTAGTAATCCACCACGACAAAGACATAATCACCGGAAGGCAGTGGACCCAACAAGTCAGCCGCTAGGTGTTGCCATGGTGCAGAAGGCAATTCTGTACGTGACATCGGCTCAGGTTTAGATGGTTGTGAAACTAACTGACAACCATGACAGGTCTTACAAGCTTTCTCCGCTTCTTTGTCGATGCCTGGCCACCACACTTTGGTTCGCAAACGTTGCTTCATTGATACAATTCCAGGATGACCTTCATGTGCCAACTTCAGTACTTGACAACGAAGTTGCTTTGGTACCACAATTCGAGTTCCACGAAGAACTAGCTTTCCAATGGCACTTAATTCGCCTCGCACAGGTAGGTACTCTTTGAATTCTATGGCATGCCACTTTCCATTCAAGAGACATTCTCGTATACTTCTCAGCTCTGGGTCATGTTCTGATGCTCTCTCAATTTCACGAGTTGTCAAGGCAACAGGCGTTGATTCTTGAGCTACCCACTTCACATACTCCTCCGTTTGGTCTTCGTCTCTTGACGGCGGCACTGAATGCAGGAGGCGTGACAAAGAATCTGCAATATTCTGGGGGCCTGGGACGTATTTCACGGTAAATCTGTAAGGTTGCATTCTGAGAAGCCATCGCTCGATCCTAGCACAGGTCTTGGATTTAGGCGAGAAAATACATTCCAGAGGTTTGTGGTCAGTCATTAGTTCAAATTCAGCACCATACAAATAGGCATGGAATCTTTCGCAGGACCACACTATTGCCAATGCCTCTTTCTCCGTTTGAGAATACCGGCGTTCTGTATCGGACAAGCTTCGGCTTGCATAGCTAATAACTCGTTGCTCTTCCCCTTGCTGTTGGACTAATACAGCTCCTAATCCTACAGGGCTTGCATCAGCAATCACCCTAGTCGGGGCATTCTTATCAAAGTATCCAAGTGTCTCTGCACTGGACAGTCGCTTCTTTAACTCTTCAAATGATTTCTGTTGTTCCAGTCCCCACACGAAGGGTTCACCATTCTTTGTAAGCTGGCGGAGAGGCGCAGATACCGTTGCCAGGTCAGGAATAAAACGTGCAGTAAAATTGACCAATCCCAGGAACCTCCTCACTTCCGCAGCACTTGTCGGTTCCCGGGCGTCAACAACTGCCTTTACTTTAACATCCGCTAGACCAATTCCACGTGCTGACAAAACATGGCCCATGAATTCCAAATGCGACATCTTAAATTGACACTTGTCGCGATTTAATGTTAACCCCTTGCTGCTCAATACTCGGACCACATTCTCGAATCTTCTGTCATGCTCCTCCTCAGTGGCTGCATGTACTATCACATCATCAAGGATGTTATGGGCACCATCACAATCTTGCAGAACTTGCTGGAGAACTTTCTGGTACATCTCTGGCGCACAACTTATACCGAACATGAGTCGCTTGTATCGGTACAGTCCCCTGTGTGTGCAAAATGTAGTAATATCTCTTGATTCAGGTGACAGCTCTATCTGATGGTAGGCAGAGTTGAGATCCAATTTGCTGAAAAACTTGCTCTGATTCAAATCCTGTAAAACTTCATCGATGGTAGGTATTGGGTAACGTTCCCGCTTTACTGCCATGTTGGCTTGACGCATATCGACACACAAATGGATGTCACCTGACGGCTTGGGTACGACTACCACTGGTGATACCCACAAACTTGGGCCACTTACTTTCTCAATTATGTCTAGCTTAACAAGTTCATCCAGTTTGTCACTCAGCTTATCACGAAGGTGGTATGGAACTCGTCTAATTGATTGTGCAATGGGTTGTACCTCTGAATCAATTGGGACTTTTAGCTGAAAATCCTTCAATTTGCCAATACCTTCACAACATCTGGGAAATTTTTCAAAAATGCTTGGTACCCCTTCTGCTCCATCCGTGGATACCTTAAGTGAGTTAACTTGAGGACCCAGCTTCAAAACTTCTAAGGCAATGGCAGTTTCGCGCCCAAGGAGGGCGTGTCCCTCATTTTCAATAACAACAAATTCGACCCCACTCAACAATCTCTCTCCAACAGACACTTCTGCAGTAAAAACGCCTGCAACTTGTAATGGCTGATTACTACCATATGCGTATAACTTCTTGGACACCTTGTTCGACACACATTCAACCTTATTTGCTTTCAGATACTCCCACACATTACGACCTATGACATTGCAACTAGCACCCGAATCAATAATCATTGTTACTGGCAAACCTCCTATTTTCACAGAAACTTCGCCATCACTCGAAACAATACAATTGTCTGAAATGCCAAAGGCATATTCACAGTCATCACTCTGCTTATCTTCAGCTTCTACTTGCCTCACATGGTGAGGAGGACCATAATTTCTTCTGGCATCTGGTCTTCGTGGTCTTCTAGCTCCTACACTTCCACGACCAGTGTTTTGCTTCTTCTTAGATTTACACACAGCCTCAAAATGTCCAGTTCCCTTACACCATCTGCACTGTTTCCCTCTCGCTGGGCATCGGTGATCATTAGCTTTATGTCCCACATTTCCACAGCAAAAACATTTGACATTCCTTGTGCTTGCATCTCCTTTGTAATCAGGCCTTCCACTCACACTATTCACCTCACTACTGACCTCACCACTTGCTCCTTCGATTGAACGTGCCTGTTTCTCTGATTCTTCCATAGACCGGGCAATTTCTCTTAATTGCGGCAGTGTCATGGCTCGACCCTTCTGGAGTAATTTTCGACGGAGTTCGTGTGACAAACACTTGCTAATAACTTGATCACGAATTTGCTCATCCACAGCAGCAGGGTCTCCAAATTCACAGGTTTGGGCTTTTTGTCTCAATCTGGTCACAAACTGCTCGATGGTTTCGTTGGCCAGTTGACTCGTCTCACGAAAACAAAGCCTTTCATATGGAACATTCGCTTGCGGTTTGAAATATTTATTGAAGGTCGCCTTCACTCTCTGGTAACTATCTGTTCCTCCTTCTTCGCTCAACGTAAAATAAATATCTTGAACACTTAAACCAGCAGTATGCAGCAATAAAGCTTTCTTCTGATCGACATTCTTGACTCCTTTTCCCACAGCAAACAATTCAAAAGCTCGCAGCCATCTTTCCCAGCGTGCAGAAATACCTGCAGTTTCGGTGCAGTCAAATGGCTTTAAACCATGTGTATCGCTCAAATATACACTTGCCATCTTAGAGGAACTCTACCAACGACCGTCCTCATCGCCAAAATGTAGTGGATGTGCGGATTTAACCGTGGATGATCAGGATTAAACCAATATCAAACAGAACGACGCCATTACACTCGTGTACATTTAATCATCACCCTCCAGTGTCATGCTGGGTAATATATACATGGGGGGTGGGGAGGGTAAGGCTTAAGTAACAAACACTACAATGCGATTCACTGTATATCAACTCTGAGGGTGGAGAAGTACTCAATAAAACATTTAATTAAGACAGATTTTCAAGATTGTATTTAATGACTAGCTTAGTGGTGAAATCATGAATGGAGATGGCCAGGCTATTTAACTTGCATGAATAAATGTAATGGCGCATAAAGAAGTCAGTGTAGTATTATTGGTAGTAGCTACAAAGTATTGTAGTATTATGTATTATTGTTGTGACGTGGGAGTGAATAGTAATGCCGAACAAGGTCTCCTCTGTGATGGGAGAGATTTTACACGCCTTCACTTGGCTGCACCAATTCAAGACCCTTTGGATAAATAATTTGGTAAACATACATGTACATTCGATAAAAGAATGCTCAATTGAATCTTTATCTCCATGGTGTAGACATTCATTGTCCTCCTTTACACCAAATCAGAATAGTTCTTTCTTGGTTACTATATTGTTCTATGGATTAATTTAAATTGAAACCCTTTTAGTTTAGTTTCTTTACAAATGTTTTTCAGTGATTTAAAGATCCTAGTCCACACATCTTTCTCTAAAGAGAGTTTTTCACTCCAACGTTTAGGGCCTGCTTGATCTTCAGTGTGAATCTTAACGTTGAGCAAACTATAGAAGTCCTTGGACTTAGCCTTATACAGATTAATTTGTGTTGATTCATTGATAGAAAAGATATTATCGTTTGCAGTAAAAAAAGATTTGTTGATGGTGTCCGAGCACTTTGCTAAAGACTTTAAGCGTTCTGGAATAGTGCTAACAACTTGACAATACTGCAAAAAATTGGATTCACAGGAATATTTATCACGGAACTCGTGGAATGTTAAAAAATTGCTGCTTTCATTCAATAGTTCATTAATCAATAGAATACCCTTTTTAAACCAATCATTAGGGAAGATGGGTTTCCCGTCCACCAATGCATCCTTGTTATTAAACAAAACTAACTCCTGCCTCTGATCGTACAAGTAGAGAGTTTTTAATTCATTAGAAAAGTCTAGTATCCTTTTATAAAAGAGCGAGAGGTCGTTAAAAACAGCTGTTTATTTAATTCCGGAGTGAAAATTTCACAGTAATTAAACAGTAAGGCCACACTTTCTAGTTATTAATTGTAAAAGGCAGTCTTTGTAGGTATCAATCGTAAAAGTCCTCTTTTACCATTAACAATCTTGCAACTTACGGTTAATAATTGTTAAATCCACAGGTAATAACTACGTTTGGCAGACTCTGCAGTTAATAGTCCTAAAGTCCCAGATTAATAATCGTGTGTGACAGCAAATGTCCCTTTTATTCTTCATTGCCAATCTTCCATCGAAAAGATGATTCTAGACCAAGTTTCACTTGACCGGCTGTCATTACAAAAAATCATTCAAACTCAAGACCTACTTAACACGGGGCTTGCTGTGAAGTAAATGTCACAGAACCGAACTTTTGGTGGGACAAAATTCTCATAGAGCTTTGCTTTAATTCAGTGAGTGTGTTAACAAATCATATTTTCTTTGTCTTTCACCATATACTCTTCTACAAGTGATAGCTGGTGATACGCGGGGTCAGGCTTGATGTCAACAACAACAGCGTGCTCTGAAATATGTAAAATAAAAGTGTTCTTCCAAGAACTCTATTAAAAAGTACTTTGAATTTAACATGTTCTGAAAGCAAAACAGCAAAAAGGACAATTGTTTTTTAAACCATTAAATCATTCCAGCTAGGGTTAATGAACGGTATTTTCGCTATAAATGATCTTTCACTCATCAACTGTAAAAGGGCGGGACTTGATCGATTAGCGAAAGCATTTTTGTCAAGCCCGCAGACTTTCAAAGTATGAAAGAGCTCTATTTACACATTTATTTAAGTCCTGTAATTTGGGATACACCTGAGGAAACGGCCAACCGTCTTCCTAAACTCCAATTCATTCAACTCGATCAAAATTAATTTAGCTCAGGCCAAGCAAATTGTAAACTACAAATACATGCAAATACCAGATGCATCATATTCACCTTCTCGAATGTGTTTAACTCCATTTTTAATGAATCATTTTTCTAGAATTCAGACCAAAAATGCAAGCACACTTTTGAATTATCATTTGAAACATATTTTTCTGTTGCTAAAACTATTGCTTGAGTGTTGTGTTCTCCAACAAAGGACCATAGGAATTACATTTTTTTTAATTGTTTTTTTATTGATTTGAGTTACAAAATACAAAGATTACAAAATAAAAATATGACAGTGTGCTAGGTGCTAGTGTATTAATAACAATTGGCTAGTAGACAGGAAAAAAAAAATTACATATACCACCATGCATACGCCCACCCCCGTAACCACATCAGGGTTTTCAATAAGGGCCGGCAGCAGGCGAAACTCGCCAGGTACTCCACGCGTTTTCGCCGCCTACTTTGATTAGCAACTTACTCGAATTTTACGAATGAGCATGATAAATAATTTGCCACAATGAACCGCAGATCGGCCAACATTTAATTTGTTTAACACAAAAGAAACTTGCCATAATTCTTGGTTAAAATATTTCGACTGCAGGGCTCGTAAATGCGACCGATACGGTTGCCAATGCGACTAACATTCCATAAAAATTCTGCTTTAGTCGCCAAAATGGCGACTACGTTTCTGTGTGTTGACGATGAATAACGGTCATTTCCTCAGACATTGTGCCCTTCCAGAAAGTTATATCAGAAGATCTTTGCTTCTAAAAAATCCAAAATAAGAAAGAAGTCAATCCATCCTCTTCCTTTGCTGTAAAAGATTCTATCACATCGGAAAACTCGCAAAAAGCTGACCATGTCTGAAATCGCGCTATAATGCTTTGCAAGCCCTGGAGCACGTCATGTATGCCTATGGATTGTGTCTCTTGTTGATTCCTTCGATAGTGGCCACAAAATCTTATAAATTGTGTTTGTGTTAAGCTAGTGATAAGATTGTTTTGTTTTCCCTTTTGAATATTGGAATTGAATTTACAATGCTCATAAGACAAAATCTCTGTTCTGGGGATACTAAAGTTGAAATAACATCACGTGAAAAGAAATTATTTATAAAAATCACATCACCTGTTTTTAAAAAGCCAAGTTCAATTAAATCCTTTTATACAGGGACATTTTTGCAATACATAAAAATGTATTGTTCCAAATAATCTTGTTTAAAGCATCCTGAGATGAGCTTGGTTTCTTCCCCTTTAGCTCCCACCACGCATCAAGACATTCCTTATAATAAGCTGGTAACTGGATCTTGAGATAAGAGGTGTCAAAATTACAGTACAGGACAAAGCGTCCCCCAATTGGCGAAAGGAGCTTGGCGAAAATTGCCTTCCAACGACTTTGATAGTCTTCCATAAATTTTTTAGACAAATCACTCGCTTCGCTTTAATCATAGATTCAGTATCCAACATTTTCAATCCCCTTTTTTAAAATCTGAAATCAAAGCATGGCGTTTCACTTTATCCTTCCCATTCCAAATGAAACTATAAAAAATTGAGTTCGCCTCCTTAATTAGTTCTTTGGAAATCGTAATGACAGATGCCCTGTACATAAGTTTGGGGATGGCAAAGGTTTTAATAATTTGAATCCTTCCTATTAGGGACAAACCCCTCCATTTCCACATGTTAATTGATTTCTTTATGTCCTTCAAGGTTTGTCTATAATTCAAAGTGTCCCTTTGTTTTAAGTCATATCCAAAATGCACCCCTAAAATCTTAATAATCTCACACACATTGTGCTTTGCAAAGTCTACCTGCTTGATAGTGCTATTCCCGAGGGCTAGTATTTCAGTTTTTTCGTGAGTAACCTGTAAGCCAGACTGGTTTCCAAAATTCTCAAGAATACGAAGTGTAGTGTTCACGATGAAACACAGACTTGATGCAAACAGATTGAACACAACACTTTAATAGGAACTCCAGAACATAGCCGCCATCTCTAATATCTCTCCCCCGTCATGTAGACTTACACCAAATATGCTACATCATGTAGACTTACACAAAATATACTACATCCCTTCCTTTTTCCGGAATAGCAAAACACAACCATTCCAACACTTAACAACAAATTATAGTTCTAACAAAGTTCATTTTTTTTTAAACAAGTCATCAAATCAAGTCAAACTGAAGTTCAATGTCATAAAAGTTTATCCCATAACATAGTCATCAAATATCTTCGGTGTGCATCTCGTGCGCACTGGCCAAGGAGACCTCAAGGTAGGAATGTCCTCCAACATCTGCTTGGACTCATCCTTTTGGCTCTGTTCCATATCTGCCTGGTCAACTGCGACCTGCCTACCATCCCCCCCCCCTCCTGGAATGTCGACGCCTCCTCTGGTAATTGTTCTGCATTGTCTCTTTCATGATAAGGTTTCACATGAGTGGTGTTTCTTTTATATTGGACTCCATCGGGTGACTCAACCAGAACACTGTTGCCGCACTTGTCAACCACTTCATATGGCTGACTCGCAAACTGGGTGGTCCACTTGTTGACGCGCTGCTGCTTGAAAAGAACTTTGTCGCCTTTTGTTAAAGTGCTTTCTTCCGCATTACGTCTTCTGTATGCATAATCCTTCATTTTTGCCTTTCTGTCTTTATCAAGATCCCTTACTTCTTCATCCAACTTGACAGCTTCCTGCAGTTCTGGAAGTTTGGTGCGTAATTTCCGTCGGAATAGCAGCTCTGATGGGCATACACCTGTGCTTGGATGTGGTGTATTACAATATGCAACTAAATACGTTTGCACAGCTGTTTTCCAATCCTGTCCTTCCACTTGAGCTATTTGCATTCTCTTCAGCAATGATCTGTTCTGGCGTTCAATTTCGCCATTAGCCTGTGGCCATAATGGCATTGTCTTCCTGTGCTCAATGCCATTGTTCCTTAAGAACGTCTCAAACGTGTCTGCAACAAAATGAGGGCCATTGTCACTTGTAACTGTGCAGGGTAATCCATGAGTTGCAAACATCTTCTGTAAGCCACTAATTGCCACATCGGCTGTGTTCCTCTTTGAAATGCTGACTTCCACATATCTACTGTAATAGTCAGTCACTGCAAAAATGTAATCCCCTGATGGCAGTGGACCTATGAAATCAACTGCAATGTCCTGTCATGGTCCTTTTGGCAGTTCAGTCATTTGCAAAGGCTCAGGATTGTTTGGCCTGCTTACAACTTGACAACCATGACATGTTTTACAGAACTTTTCGGCTTCCTTATCGATGCCGGGCCACCAAACTTTCGTTCGTAATCTTTGTTTCATTTTGACCATTCCTTGGTGGCCCTCGTGGCCTAACTCAATGACTCTTGCTCGGAGCTTCCGCGGCATTACAATTCTCGTTCCCCTTAGGACAGTCTTTCCAATGACACAAAGCTCTTCTCGGATTGGCTTGTAACTTGCACAACTGGGGTTCTCCCAACTTCCTGTCTCTATGCACTGTCGCAGATTCTCCAACTCTTCGTCTGCTGCGGACTCTTCCTCTACTTCTTTACCAGTCATAGCTTGGGGCACAGCTGTTCTGGCTAGGAATCTAACATATTCTTCGGCCACATTCCGTGATTGTGCTTCATCGCTCTTCGTAAGGCGTGATAATGAATCTGCAATGTTCATTTGACCCGGCAAATACTTCACTGAATAGGAGTAAGGCTGGAGCCTAAGAACCCATCTTTCAATTCTTGCCGAAGGTTTGGAACGAGCATAGTAGATGAATTCAAGAGGTTTGTAATCAGTCCACAGTTCAAATGTTGTGCCATAAAGATAAATATGGAACTTCTCACAAGCCCACACGATTCCTAAGGCCTCCCTTTCGGTTTGTGAATATCGTCGTTCAACTGCGGATAGTCCCCTGCTAGCGTAGCAGATTACACGATTCTCCCCGTTGTGTTCTTGAACCAAGATTGCACCCAATCCAACAGGACTTGCGTCAGTAATAATCTTCGTCTTGGCATTGCGATTGAAGTATCCCAGAGTCTCTGCCTGGGCCATCCTCTGTTTCAGTGCTGTGAATGCCGCATGCTGTTCAGGACCAAAAACGAATGGTTCTCCTTCCTTTGTTAGCCTACTTAGTGGTTCTGCGACAGTGGCAAGGTCTGGTATGAATCTGGCATTGAAATTCACCGGGCCCAAGAAGCTTTTAATTTCAGACGCATTCTGGGGTTCACAGGCTTCTGTGACTGCTTTAACTTTCTCTTCTGTTGGACCAATGCCCCTCTGCGACAGAACTAAACCCATGGATGTAAGCTTTGGCATGTGAAACACACACTTTTCCTTGTTGAGGGTAAGCCCTTCTTCTTTCAACCTGACTAGCACTTGCTCCAATCGCCTGTCATGCTCATCTGTGTCAGGGCCAAAAATGATGATGTCATCTGAAATGTTTGCTGTCCCACTGCAATCATGCAACACTTGCTGAATCACTTGCTGGTATTTTTCTGGTGCTGAAGAAATCCCAAACATTAACCGTTTGTATCTGAATAGACCTTTGTGGGTTGCAAACGTAGTAATTTCCACGGGACTCAGTGCTGAGCTCAATTTGGTGATAGCCCCATTTCAGGTCAAGTTTGCTGAAGACACTTCCTTCTTGCATATCGTTCAGCACTTCCTCAATTGTGGGAATTGGATGTCTTTCCCGAATGATCGCTTTATTGGCACACCTCATATCTACACATAACCGTACTCCACCATTTGGCTTTGGCACCACAACAATCGGGTTCACCCATGGCGTTGGACCATCCACTCTCTCAGTGATGTCTTCATGCAACAGTTCATCAAGTTTCTTCTCAATTTTCTCTCTCAAGCTGAATGCCGGACATTGTAATGGCTGGGCTACTGGCTGAACTTCGGTATCAATGTACAATTTAAGTTGATAGTCTTTCAACTTTCCGATTCCTTCAAACACAGCCTGGTGTTTCGCAATGAGTTCATTACGGTCAACAACACTGTTCACTGAAATTCCTGGAACTTGCAGCTTGAGGACTCCTAGCATCATAGCTGATTCTCTACCAAGGAGTGGTTCTCCTCGCCCTTGTATGACTGTGAACTCTGCTGATACACACTTGTTTGCTAAACTGAGATCGGCTGTAAATGTTCCAATAACCTCCAGTGGACTTGTGTGTTGCTCCATAGGCGTACAGTTTCTTTGTGCTTCTCTTCGATACACACTTGACATGTTGTTTCTTTAGTTCCTCCCACAATGTTTGGTCAATTACATTTGCACTGGTTCCAGAATCAATAATCACTCCCAGTGGGATTCCTCCAATATTGACTGTAACTTTTCCTTGTCCGCTTTCTTCATCAGCTACTGCAAAAACATACTCATCCTCATCTTTTTCGACTTCTACCTCTTGCATGTACCGCACTCCTGATCGGAAACGAGGGTCACCCGTGGTTTTGCATACAGTTGCAAAATGTCCCATCTGAAAACATTTGGAACAGGTCTTTCCTCTTGCAGGGCACTGAGGGTCTCTGGCAAAATGGCCACGTCTTCCACATTGCCAGCATTAACCACCTGATTGAAAATTTCCACTTCTGCTGTTGCCCATTCTGTCATCATATCTTTTGTTTCTATCATCACGGACTCTGTTCACAGAATCATTTGAGCGACTCATACTCTTGGTTTGTTTCTTGACTGTTTCATAATTCCTTGCGGTGTCTTGCAGACTCTTCAACGTGAGAGTTTGTCCCTTCTCCAAAAGTTTACGGCGTAACTCGTCAGACTGACACCTCGAGACAATCTGATCTCTTATCTGGGCCTCCATTTGCTCGCCATAAGCACATTGCTGGGCCTTGCGTCTCAAGCGTACAGCAAACTGATCGACCGTTTCACCTTCAGCTTGTACCGTTCATATGGAATATTAACTTGAATGACGAAATGTCCGGTTAGAGCATCTTCAGCTTTCTGGTAATCCTTCGCACCTCCTGTATCCGGTAAAACATCAAAAATATCTTGGACATGCGGTTCAGCACAATGAAGAAGAAGAGCTCGTCGCTGTATCTTGTTGTCTTCCTTATCAGGAACTAAAATAAGTCCTTTACCATCCGCATATAACTGAAAACTCCGAAGCCATCGTTTCCATTCGCTGCCCACGCTACTGGGATCATTCTTCACATCAAACGGCCAAATTACTCCAATGTTGAAATCTCTCACATTCATGGTTGCTCCAGATATTCTTTACACTTTTTTTTGCATCCTCGTCGCCAGCTGTAGTGTTCATGATGAAACACAGACTCGATGCAAACAGATTGAACACAACACTTTAATAGGAACTCCAGAACATAGCCGCCATCTCTAATATCTCTCCCCCGTCATGTAGACTTACACCAAATATACTACACAAAGCAATACAGTATACTCATTACGATCCCTAAGAAAACACATCATATCATCCGCAAATAATGACAACTTCACAATTTCCTCACCTATTTTGAAGCCCTGGATTTTGCTATCACTTCTTATTTGTATAGCTAAAGTTTCAAGCGCAATGATGAATAGGTAGGGAGAGAGTCATGGAGAGTGGGTCTCCCTGTCTGACCTCCCTACTTAAAGAAAAAGGAGCAGTGGTAAATCCATTATTCATTACGCAACTAGACACATTCTTATACAGCACATGAATCCAATGAATAAAAGAAGGGCCGAAGTTAAAATTGTGCAGTGTCCTATAATCAGGAAATTAAAATTGAGCATATCCAAAGCTTTCTCAAAATCTATTGCTACCAACAAACCCATTCCATTCCACAGACCATTCCGTTTTGTGTAATCGACCATATCATCAATTGTTCTGACTGCATCGAAGATAGACCTGCCTTTGACAAAAGCATTCTGATTAGAGTGTATTATTGCGGGTAAGACCTTTTCTAATCGTTTCCCCAATACTTTGGAAATTATTTTGCATCAACATTGATAAACGAAATTGGACGCCAGTTCTTTATCATTCTCTTATCTTTCCCTTTCTTTTCAATTACTGTTATAATTGCTTGTTTTTGCAAGTTTGAAAGTTCACCAAACTCATATGAATAATTTATACTATCAACCAAATATTTTCTAATTAAAGGCCAAAAAGCCATATAAAACTCGATGGTTAATCCATCGTTCCCCGGAGTTTTATTTTTCTGAAAGGATTGTAAAACTGAAAAGCAGTCATTTTGTGTTATTTTTCCTTCACATGCAGACTGTAACTCCGTATTTCTGCTGAATCATTGAGAAAGGATGATTCTGACAGATGACTATTGTTTCTGCTATAAAGGGTGGAATAAAACAACTCCAATTCACTCAATATAGTCTTAGGGTTTGATGTTAATTTTCCATCATTAGTGATAATTTTCCGTACACTACATTTCTTTTTATTGGACTTTTCTAAATTTGAGAAGGAATATTAGCGATATAAAAAGTGAACAACGACGTTTCGATGACTCCATGTCATCATTATCAAGTTAAAAATTAAAATACAAAGTTGACGCTTTATATAGTGATCGAAAATATTTAGGGTGTGAAAATCTATTTACATAGTCAATTCAAGTATTTCAATTTTTAACTTGATAATGATGACATGGAGTCATCGAAACGTCGTTGTTCACTTTTTATATCGCTAATATTCCTTCTCAAATGTTTTACAAAACACTTTTCTAAATTCAAAAAATATTTATTATTTTTGTCCCCTTTTTCGTACTAATTTGCACGCGAACGTATAATCGCTCCTTCGGTAATATAATCGTAATATTCGTCATACTCGGCCTGCAGACGTTCCAATTCCTCAGCATTTTGTTTTGATGGGTCAGCGTCGCACTTTTTCGCACACTCCCACAATTTTCTTTCCAATTCATTCACTTTGGCTTTCCTACTGCATGCTTTTGTCTTACTATAGCTGATAGTTAGTTGTCTTATTTTGTACTTCAATAAGTCCCATAAGACACGTCTGTCGTCAACTTGTTTGAATTCTTTGAGCCACTCACTAAAATTAATGTGCAGAAGATCGCAGTAAGCTTAATTGTTCACTAGGCTGGCATTAAATTTCCAAAAACTTGGGCCCTGAGTACTGTCCTCTACACCATTGAAAGATAAATTTATTGCCGAGTGGTCTGATTTAATAGATGAAGTTATGTCTACAGAATCCACATCTTCTTGTAAAGAATTACTAATAAGCCAAAAATCTAATCACCTTTTAATAATTGGATTCTTTTGGCTCCAAGTAAAGCGCTTTGCTTTAGGGTTTCATACCCTCCAAATGTCAACCAAGTCGTGTTCCTGACAAGTGTCGTCCAAAAACTTAACTGAATCTTTGACTCTCTTTATACCGCCACTACCATCTAAGTTCGGATTGAATATTACATTAAAATCGCCTCCAACAACAACCGAGTATTGAGAAAGAGTGAAGGTTCCTAATACACTCGAAATATCCTTGAAAAAGGAACATTGCTCAGCGGACTTATTGGGCGTGTAAACATTTAATAGTAAAAACGGGGAGTCCTGTATTGTTGCCTCTAGGAGAATAGACTGTCCTTGCTCATCCACTTTAAGTGACTGGAGATTAAAGTCAAGCTGATCTTTTACCAAAACGAGTACGCCTCGGCTATGCGCGCTTCCGTGTGAGAAAAACATATCACCTTTGCACTGTTTTTTCCATACATTTTCTACTTCTTTTGTACTATACGTTTCTCGTAGAAAGCAAATGTCCGCACCGTACTTCTGAAGCCAATTAAAGATTGCCTTTCGTTTCTCAAAGGAGCGAATCCCACGAGCATTTAGCGACAATAATTTAAAGTTAATATTATTCAAGCCCATAATGACGGAAAAAAGGTGTCAACTGACGGAAATGAGCAACCCCATTTTCAACAAAGCAAAAACAAAAGAAAAACTTTGGTTTACAGTGGGTGATAGTAAACATAAAAAGTGAATAGAATCACAAAAGCTGAACTTAATATTACGTAAGTTGCACACACAAACACACACAAAATTAAATGTTAAGACGGTCGCAAGAGTAACACCTTTAAATTGCGACCTCAGGGACAAAGGACTTGGTGTTCGAAATAGTTGTAAACAAGGGAGACAATCGAACTAAATGTTAAACCAATCGAAAATTTCTTGGCATGCATATTAAGAACCGTTCTCTGAGAAAGTGAAGCAAACTTGGAAATGAAAATTCTTAACCCCCCCTTCATTTTTTGTGTGGAGGTAGGCTACCTGGGGGGATGAACAAAAACGACCATATTTTGATTGGCTGATGTATTGTTTCCATGGTAACCGCACTTGGTCACGCAAGCCTCAGGTTCATGTTTTGAGCTAAAATTTCACTCTCAAAAAGTAAAAATATACGAGGCTAGTTCTCGGGTAAATGTAAACCAAATCAAATGAAATTCCAGCAGAAAGTAGAGTCATTCTTCTAGTTTACAAAAATTATTGTAAAAGTATTTTGAGGTTTATGAACAAGGAAAAAACTGACGCTGTGTAATAAAGCCTGTCGGCCATTTGGACAAGCGGCAAAATCAAGCAAAACCAATTTCGCTATTTTTCCCAAAGTACTCACTTTCTTGAAACCAAATTAGCAGCAGAGCTAATATGGATAATGTAGTTTCGAAATATCGTAACATCTTTTTGGGGAACGTTATATTTTGTCCATAGGCATTCAAGACATACAAATTGCAACAAATTGCAACAAAAAATTGCAAGATTGGCCATTTTGAGGGCCTCGCTATTTGGCCTAAAAAGGCTTAAGAGAGATGAATTCAGCTTGAAAATAATTTTATATCACCTCTTCTGTTATGTAAATGTGATTACTAACGTTTTGGTTGGCGAATTTGGTGAAATTTAAATTAATACAAAAGCCTACCTTGCAAGTTTTGGCAATTTCTTCAAGACGATTTGTTGTCTGAGACTCGCCTTCGCTCCCTCCAATTTCTTGACCAAATTAAGCACAGGCACTAGCAGAAAGGCCAAATCTAACAGTTTCCCACATCAAAATCCATTTTCCTGCGTTTCAGACCACAAATGATGATACATTAATCCGCATACTTGATAAACAACAGTTCGCCGCCATGTCAAAACACATCCATAACTTTGTGATTTCTTCCGTCGAGTGCCAAACCTCTTCAGTACAATTCATCCGGAAAGGTAGATAAATGAACACTGCATTAAGCAAATGCATGCCTGTGAACATTACAGAGTAATGTCAGTGATACATTTGGCAGAAATCGAGTCGCGCGTTCGAAAGTCAGAATGTTGAATAAACGAACACACCGGAAGTTCGGGAGACGGGACTGCTGACCGGATGTAACACAATACAAATGGTGTAGGTGTAAATTCTTTTAGGACATCTCATGGTTCTTTTGGTTTTAAAAGTGGAAGGTTTTACGATGATAATGCAACATCAAACATATAACTACTAGGTATATTCGTACCACAGAAGTTTAAGTTACATTTTACCGGCGATGAGTGTTTTCTGCATCTTTCGCAGGCACAGCATAGCATCGGTCAGAAACAGGCAGATTTCACATCACCGTAATTGTCCTCGTCAAATAAAGGCTACGCCGTTATATATGGCTAAATCCCAAACAACAACAACAATTATAATATAAAAAAAAACTCGTCTGTGCCGGATAGAGTACGCATCGCATTTAAAGGGACAGTCTCACCAAGATTTAATGCTACTTGAAAATCCAATGGATGTGTTGCAATTAATTGAAACGTACAGTAATAGTTGTGTCACCTTGCTAAAACGCTGTGTACTGGTCACAAAAGTTGTTTAAAACTGTTTTGTCTACGGACGGGTAGAAAAGAAGTGGTCTAAAATTTGAAAACATCGGGCCAACGTTTTCAAGTTTGACAGTGTTACTTGGAGGTAAATCACTAAAAAACATTGTTTATGGTTTGTTCACATGTTATTGAGTGAACTTCTGCCTTCTTTGTCGTTTAAAGGTTATTTTGTTGATCAGTGAGCGCACCTTTATTATTCCAGCATAGGTTACACAAAAACTTAGAAGATGTCTCGTGATACTGCTCCTTTAACCTTACCGATTTTCCATTACGACTTCTCCTCATATCTAATAGAATTGGGGGGGGGGGGGGGGGGCATGAGTTAAATCGTGTTAACCCCAGGTGTGTACAACCACTGGGTTAGCACCCTTCAAATTATTAGCTTGGTGTTTGCCGCTGGGACACTGAGACACGCTACGCATAGAAAGTCTGGAAAGTGAAGCTAGGTCGACAACCTCGAAGATTGTACACCGGAAATGCGAGTATAATCAAGACGCTGACCGGATGCACTTTGAACATGTGTTTTTTCCTTGGTTATTAGCTTGGTGTTCGCCGCTGGGACACTGAGACGTGATTCTTTGGGATTAATATCAAAAAATCCTAGTAAAAATGTTTCCGCAGATGTTCATCAGTGGCTTGACGTTAACAGGCTCACAAAAAGCGCAACACCCAGTGTGAGAATGCAAATAAGAATGAATAGCTAAATAATGGAAAACGCCATTTTTTCTTTATTTAACAACCAGCACGGAAAAGAATCAGATCCATCTCCTTACGGACTTCATCATGTTTGCACGTACCTGATATACCGTAAAATTCCGGTTATAAGCCCTGAGCTTAAACAACTTCGTAAGGGGTTTTGGGTGGGCTTATCAACGTAGGGGCTTATATCGGGGGGGAAACTTATTGGCGGAATAAAAAAAAAACGTTTCAAAACGAGCCACCGCAATGTTGATTGAAATACGTTTTTTTATGTTAAAAAGTCATAATAAAGCAACATTGTTTGAGTACTGTCATCTAACATAGGGGGGCGGCTTATTTCCAGGGGGGGGGGGGGGACTTATAACCAAAATCTTACGGTATCCTTGTTACATTCGGTGAGTGTTACATTATTTTCAGTGCACTCAGAAACCTCCCCTTTGTGATTTGAAAATGAAAAACTTCTCATGCTGATCATTTCGTCTTGACCACTCTATTTACCTGCACTTCGCGATGTGCAATTTCCTTTAAAAAAATCATCAACCTGGAGAATAAAAATCTTTCTTCGTAATTTCTGATGTTTATGCTAGAGAGATCGGAACATGCACTGTACCATTGATATCGAAAAAAAAAAAATGTATAAGCAACAAAACTAACCAAGGAACAATTGCATTCAACTCTCGCCGTTCGGACACGTCATAGAGGTTTGAATGGAAATGATCCCCGCTTACGGATTATCGCTATTACGGAATTACGGACACTTTTGTCATAGTCTATATTTTTCAAGATATGTTAACAACACTTTTTTTCTCACAGCCCGCTCTAACGAGAGTTGTCTGTATAAGGTTGTGTAATAAAAAAACATCAAAGTGCATTTCTAATATTATGTTTCTTTTGTACTCATCATTGTAAAAAAAGTTAAATTACCAGATTGAAACTTTGCAAAATACAGCGAAAAAAAAGGTGTCAAATAAGTTGCTTTCTCGAAAGCCACAAAACCAAGGAAAAACTACATTTTCAAAGTGCATCAGGTCAGCAGTCTTGATTATACTCGCATTTCCGGTGTACAATCTTCGAGGTTGTCGACTTTCTATGCGTAGCGCGTCTCAGTGTCCCAGCGGCAAACACCAAGCTAATAATTTGAAGGGTGCCAACCCAGTGGTTGTACACACCTGGGGCTAACACGATTTAACTCATTCCCCCCCCCCCCATTCTATTAGATATGAGGAGAAGCCGTAATGGAAAATCGGTAAGGTTAAATGCGATGCATATTCTATCCTGCACAGACGAGTTTTTTTTTAAATATTATTGTTGTTGTTGTTTGGGATTTAGCCATATATAACGGCGTAGCCTTTATTTGACGAGGACAATTACGGTGATGTGAAATCTGCCTGTTTCTGACCGATGCTATGCTGTGCCTGCGAAAGATGCAGAAAACACTCATCGCCGGTAAAATGTAACTTCAACTTCTGTCGTACGAATATACCTAGTAGTTACATGTTTGATGTTGCATTATCATCGTAAAACCTTCCACCTTTAATACCAAAAGAACCATGAGATGTCCTAAAAGAATTTACACCTACACCATTTGTATTGTGTTACATCCGGTCAGCAGTCCCGTCTCCCGAACTTCCGGTGTGTTCGTTTATTCAACATTCTGACTTTCGAACGCGCGACTCGATTTCTGCCAAATGTATCACTGACATTACTCTGTAATGTTCACAGGCATGCATTTGCTTAATGCAGTGTTCATTTATCTACCTTTCCGGATGAATTGTACTGAAGAGGTTTGGCACTCGACGGAAGAAATCACAAAGTTACGGATGTGTTTTGACGTGGCGGCGAACTGTTGTTTATCAAGTATGCGGATTAATGTATCATCATTTGTGGTCTGAAACGCAGGAAAATGGATTTTGATGTGGGAAACTGTTAGATTTGGCCTTTCTGCTAGTGCCTGTGCTTAATTTGGTCAAGAAATTGGAGGGAGCGAAGGCGAGTCTCAGACAACAAATCGTCTTGAAGAAATTGCCAAAACTTGCAAGGTAGGCTTTTGTATTAATTTAAATTTCACCAAATTCGCCAACCAAAACGTTAGTAATCACATTTACATAACAGACCAGGTGATATAAAATTATTTTCAAGCTGAATTCATCTCTCTTAAGCCTTTTTAGGCCAAAATGGCCAATCTTGCAATTTGTTGCAATTTGCCTTGTATGTCTTGAATGCCTATGGACAAAATATAACGTTCCCCAAAAAGATGTTACGATATTTCGAAACTACATTATCCATATTAGCTCTGCTGCTAATTTGGTTTCAAGAAAGTGAGTACTTTGGGAAAAATAGCGAAATTGGTTTTGCTTGATTTTGCCGCTTGTCCAAATGGCCGACAGGCTTTATTACACAGCGTCAGTTTTTTCCTTGTTCATAAACCTCAAAGTACTTTTACAATAATTTTTATAAACTAGAAGAATGACTCTACTTTCTGCTGGAATTTCATTTGATTTGGTTTACATTTACCCGAGAACTAGCCTCGTATATTTTTACTTTTTGAGAGTGAAATTTTAGCTCAAAACATGAACCTGAGGCTTGCGTGACCAAGTGCGGTTACCATGGAAACAATACATCTGCCAATAAAAATATGGTCGTTTTTGTTCATCCCCCCAGGTAGCCTACCTCCACACAAAAAATGAAGGGGGGTTAAAAATTTTCATTTGCAAGTTTGCTTCACTTTCTCAGAGAACGGTTCTTAAGTAAACTTAAAGCCATTCAGATGATCTAAATTTCCTAAGTTACTGTATAAGACAACATGTTATGGAGTATAACAGTTTATATTATATATTTACCACAAGGTGATAGTTGTATCCAAAGAAGAATAGATCAAAGTTCTTAACTAAGTTATCCAGGCTTTCCAGTGTCCTTGTTAGCTGGCAGCAAATACTCTGGCAGTGTGTTAACTGAATAGCTGCTACTATTAACAATCAATTTGTTACCTCTAATAAAGACTCGTTCAATATTAGCTTCTTTTGCCTTCCTATACGCAGCACAGAGTTTTCCACGATCTTTAGCCGATTCAGCCGAAAGGTCTTTATCGATGAAAACGGACGAGAATTGACTTTCCATCAGCCTTTTCCTCCTTTTCCAGACCCATTCGGCATCCATTTGCGAAACAAAACGTGCTATTACTGGACGTGGACGGGTAGATTGTGACTCATCAACTTCAGATCTTGGAGAAGCCTCGGTATTAGATGCCCCATCCAAAGACGCCGTAGAGCTGGGTCAATTATTTGAGTGCACTTTCGACTTCCCAATTCGGTGAATTGCGCGGAATCGGATCTCGTCCGAACTGGCACCAATTTCGTCAAGTACTTGTTTAACTTCTGCAAAACATTGCTCGCTCGTCTCTCCGGGTTCTTTGGCAATGTTGTAAAAGCGCAGGTTTTCCCTCCTTGAACAGTCCTCCTGTTTGATTAAGCGGCCTCTCAGCACATCAATCTCTTCGCTTAATTTACAATTCTTGTTCAGAGAATTGTTTTTCTCCTTCAACAAATTCACTTCAACCCACGCAGCCTCAAGCGACGTTGAAACATCTTTTACCTCCTTTTGGACCACTTGAATGTCATTTTTTAACTCCTGCTTCAACGTTACAATGTCATTATCTATTTTTGTGAAGCCGCTTTATATTCTCTCTTGAATTCTCGTTAGTTTCTTGTTAGTTTCTCAAGTATTCTCGTTTTATGTAACAGTCAGCAAAACACAATGAATTAATTATGGTGTACATGTATGTGCTGTATTCAACAAGGGATGATGCCCTTATTTTCCATTGCGATTAGTTGTGATCCAGAGCCAAGACTAACTATACTTGATTACAATAATTGCCATCTCTAGCTATAAGCATAATAATTTTTTACGTAATATCTGTCACAATCTGACACCTGTCAATTAAAGAGCGCATTGGAAAAAAGCGCATGAACACTTTTGAATGAATGAACAACAGTTTTACCATCGCAAACAAACTCAAGCTGAATGACTATTACAGACAAAAAGAATAATCCAAAGAACTTGGATTAACTTCGGTCAACTAATCAGAATTGGAATCATCACTGATGATAATTCTTCTTTTCTTGGGCTTTGCGGACTTGGGGCTTTCTTGTTTTGCACCGTGAATGTTAATTGTGAAAGAACAGCCTTCGATCTTTCCGATGCAGGCACCTGAGAAAACTCCTGCTTTATTAACCTCCTTGGGAAGATTCACCGGCAAAGTGCTGCTCTCATAGAGGCTGCTTACTGTGGATGATTGAGCGCTCTGATGGAGGCTGCTTACTGTGGATGACTGAGTGCTCTGTTCACCGGAGCGGCCTAAAATCATGGACATTTTTCGCTGATGCTCAACCGACACTGCTTTGTATGAGTCGAGGCTCTTCAGATTTCTGTGACCACTAAGTTGAGCAATGTAATTGACAGGGACTTGTGCATCCATGAGGCGAGAAATACATGTTTTTCAAATGGAGTGGTTAGTAATATTTCCGTGCAAGCCTGCTCCTTGTGCTCCTGTCTTCATCAGTTTGCCAATCTCGTTCTTGCCGAGTGGTGCCTTCATGCACCAAATGCTGCTGCCTGGTCTTCTTCGATGATTGATGGCCAAGTAAAACAGACTCTCGGTGTTATTCATTTCTTTTGGACGGTGACTTTTGAATTTCTTGTAATAATACACTGGACATCTTTCGTTTTTCGTTGCGTGAGCCGTTGGATTAAATGCTCGTGTATCACCATTGCCACGACGGGTCTTGGATCCTCTCTCTGATTTCCTAATCAGAACTTTTTTGCCCGTTTCGTTGTCTGTGTGAAGAACAATGTCTCCCCATTTGAGCTTTCTGCTTTCGTCTCTGGCATCAAATCCAAAGTGTAGTGCCAATAACCACCACAATGTGCGCTGGAGTGCTTTGGGGATTTTCGTCGCCAAATTCACTGGAGCGAAACAACACGTCTTCTTCAGTGTTGGATAGCTCTTTGGCGGCATGCTGGCGATTTCCTTTAGCTTCCTCAAAAACCAGCTGTTTCTTTTTACAAAGAAGAACTTCCCTGGACTTAAGGAACTCTTGGTCTTTGAGGATGTTTAGTTTGGAGTTCTTGTCGTTAAGATAACGCTGCAGGCTTCTTTGAAACGATTGTAGCGTTGCTGGCTCAGTCCCTCCGCCATCTTTTTTCTTGACCTCCATCAGGAAACGACATATCAATATGTTTAGCTCATCCGCAGGTATGTCCTCAATTTTTCTGGCTTCACCCACCTCAAGAAAATTTTTAACCAAACGTGTAAGTCGTACTCTGTTTTTTTCACTGTGTTTTCCGGTCATTGTGCTAAAATATACTTTTGCACACTCGCGATTGTAAACTTTTCAGCCGCGTTTCCTTAGTTTTCTTCATGTTGCAAACCAATGTTTTCTTTATCATTTTCCATCTCGTCGGGGTAGTAAAATTCGTTTTCGCTGTGATAGCTCTCATCTGAATCCATGTCAAAATTAGTACTTGCCATTAAAAAAGTTTAGGCTTTACATGATAAGTATGTTAATTAATAGTTTGTAAAAACATTGCAACGAAGCAAGCGACGTAATCGACATCTCATCACGCAACGGATACCGCCCACCGTGAGCGGGCTGGATGGGAGAATACCACCCGCTCCCGGAACCAATCAGATTGCAGGATTTGTAGAATATCGCCTGCTCATGAACTGAGAAAAAAATAAACGTAGTGTATCAATAGCATTATAGAAAAAAAATTACCTTGATCTTGAAACCTATTTTCAAGTGGAGTCTTCTAAACTTCTATAACTAACTGTGGGAAGGCATTTACTATAATTTTGTTACCTGCTGTGGTCGTATTTTTGTCTCCTTCCATTGTTGTAATAAGCTTAGAATGACTGGTTGATCCTTTTTGTTTTGGGGATCCAGGTTTATAAAGGAAACTAAAAGATGATGATGGTACATTCTTTCGCTGACATTGGTTGTGTTGCTGGCCGAGGAAGGGAAATCACGATTTGCATGCTAATAAACATAAACAACACATCCAATATGGCAGACAAAACGAGCCTCATGCGTTTTATTATTACATTCCCAAGATACCTAGCGGGTTTAACAATTTGTTTCCCAGAGGGGGATGGGTGGTTACAATTTTCTTCTTGTCCTCTTGTCTTGTTATCCTCACCAGTTGCTCCCTGGAGGAGGAAGAAGCTCCTCCTCCTCTTCATACCTCTTAGCAATTCTCATTGCCAAGAGGTATAAGTTCCGTGGCAGCAATGCCACGTTTGTCATGTTTGTGATAGTAGAATTGTTTCCAACCTGTTTTTTTATAGCCCAAAAAATCCCGAGTTTGATCGTATCACGAGTGAAGTTCGAGCCCAAGTCAACTTCGAGTCACGAGTCAAGTTAAATTTTTCTCTTTTTTTTGTTTGATTTTTTTTGGTAGTTTTGTTTTTAATTAATTGCTGCGTGAAAATAATGTAGCAGAGGTACAATGACGGCAAGATTTAGCTTTTTTTTTCACTGCCGATTACGACTGTTGTAGTACTGCATAAATTTGGTTCGCAGCTGCTTTTCAAAGAAGTAAACATTTCTCAGCATGCATTAATTTTTCACACAGATTCCTACCTGTATTAACTACACACAACTGAGACAGAGGTTCCACTTCAACAAGAAAAGGTGAAAGTTTACGTGAAGTACAGAGATATCAGCGTTTCGCGGCCTAAACGCCATCTTGTTGTGTCCACAGAGATCACATACCAAAAAATTAAAAACTCTAGCCCATTCCCCCATGGCCAAATTGGTGTTTGCCTGAGTCATTCTCGGCATCATTCATTGCATCAGATTGACCATATCCAATGTATCTTTTCCTTCTGTACGGGTTTTACAGAGTATAACTGTTAAAAGAGGCATTATCAGTCCTAGAAACGTAGCAAATGTTTTGGAAACATCGCGAAAATTCTGTCGCTGGTGAGTACGTAGGTTTGTTTATTTACACGTATAATGCGGAAACTCATGCATCTGTGACAAGCATAAGATTTAAGTGTCAGTCCCGCTTAAAGCGGTCCTCTCGACTTCGCGACAAAAAATACTTTTCTTTTATTTTTTGCCTGTGAAAAGGGTTTGGTCCATACATTTAAAAAAGCAATAACTTATTTTCTTATTCTTTATTTTCGCCTTGCTACAGGCCAAAATTGAATTTTAGACGATCTGGGGCTGCCGGCGGTAGTCAAAGGGCTAAATTTTGACCATTTTGTGAAACGCGCTACGTCCACAAAAATGCACTTCACGGAATAATATTTGGCACAAATTCTAAGATACACTTATTGAGTTCACTGACGAAACGAGGACAATTTTTCGAAAATTCTTAGCATTCCAGCGTTTCTGAAAGTCACCGTACTCTGCGGTCTTTATTCATACATTAAAACTAAGGTAAATACAAGAGAATAAAACTCAAAAGTTTCAGCATAAATTGGGGTCAAAAACCACGTAAATGTTTTTTTCTTACCTCAATTAACCGTTTTTAACTTTCAAACCGGTGGGTATCTCCTTGGATTGCACGCGAGAACAAATTAAAATCTGCCATAATCAGTGTGTTTACATAATTGTCGCTCGTGCCAAAGCTCATTTGCATAACCTCTGCACTGGATGAAAAACTTCTTCAACCGTCCAAAATCGATTGATGACCTTCAGAATATAAGGAATTACTTTTATGAATATTCCCATACCACACATATCCAGGGGAGAGTAAAATTGTTGTTGACAATGATCACAATGCTCGCGGCGAGCGAGACTCCACAAAGTAAACATTGACGGTTACACAGGTCGAACTTGTCCCAAAAATGTATGTTCATTTTTGCTCCACAGATATCTCTAGGGGAAGAAGAAGAGTCGAAATACAACCATTTAATAAATATAGGGTGTTAAAACGACAAATGGGATCCGACTACAGGAATCGATCATGCAAAGATAACTTACAACTTGACGTTCGAAAACAACACTTACAGGTTGCTTACTGAGGAAGCGTAGTCGCCAGATACAATCCACAAGTTTGAGTAGAACTGTTTTATGTGATGAAGTGATGAAAAGGCATTAGCCTCAATTCAGTCTTGATGCATTTCATTCCGTAATCGTTCATTCGGAGCCACAATACAAGTTTTGTGCCCCCGGAACCGTTAACAAACAAATACTTTTGGAGTACGCTTGCGTCACAGTAACTTGCAATGTCACGCAAATTGTAATGTATTCTTATACGCTGTGTAGTAAATGATATTTTATTTTTAATAAGTGACTCGTGTTTTCATCGCTAAATATTTCTTTTTTCCTCGTTTCTTCTCTCTTGTGTCACTCAAATTGTAACGTGACTTTGCTAATTTACTTTTGTGGTCGGGCATTTGGGAGCAAATCGCAAAAAAGACAGTACAGAAAATAAATCAAAGAAAAGGTTCTGATAAAAGACAGAGTGTACTAAACTGTTTTCAATATTGAAATGAAAAAAATGCTGCCCTTAGTTGTGTTTCATCTGACTGTGACATCTGTGAAAAAATATATAATCTGCCAAAGATTTTTGTTAAAAATCTAGGACTTAGCAAATGAAAAGAAACAGTTTCTCTTACTAGGAGGGGGTTTTATTAGTAGCTACAGCATGGATCACACCGTAAAAACACGGAATCATTTTATTTTATCATTACTTAATTATCCTTCAGAAAATATGGGGAATTTCCACTACTCGGGGAAGGGGCTGGGTAACCCTTTTCTTAACACCAGGACACGCATGCAAGGGAGTTAGTTGATTTTTGTCTCCATCTCTAGAACACATAATTAGTCTAAACAAGATGTTACAAAGTTAATGTTGTAAAGGTATTCTTTATATCAGCTGTACCCCCTTTGTTTTTTCTTTCTTTGGTGGGTAAGAGTAATGAAGGAGTACACTTATCCGTTTACAATTCCCGACATTCTTGAAATTTCTTGCATTACAACTTCGTTCAGTCCCTTTTTATAGTTCTTCACTCTCTTTGTTTGCTAGTTTGTTTTCAAATGAGCACGGGCATTATGAAAAACACGAAAATACGGATCAATACAGATTTATAATCATTTTACCTGTCCAATATACAGGCGTCCATAAATTTAAAATAACAAACGTGTTCGTGTTAGTTACACATTCCTTACTTCACTGAGTGGCAGCCTCGTCAGCTACTTAGAACAGGTGCATTCCTTTACCACGTCCTTTACCTTATTTACCAAGGAGGGCTTAAGATCTCTGGATTTGTGTGGAAGTTCAAAGTGAGCGCACATAGCTTTTAGCGTTGTGACATTGAATTTCGATAACGTGTCATGTCTGGCACTCGCAAATGTCATGACCGTCATAAGTTATGGGATGCACCAGTCCCATTTGGCTGACAATATCTTCTATTGCTTCACGTCTGGATTTATCATTAGGGTAAACAATTTCGTCTTCGATGAGACTGTCATCGTCGTCATCTACTTCGCCCTCTACTTGATTAGCTGCCGTACCTTTCCTTCGTTTGGCTGCAAGTCTCGAAAAAAATCCTTGCACCTGGGTCTTTGTTAGCCATTCGCTTCTTTTGAACTTTCTCGTTCCATCGGTGTTTCTGGCTTTTTTCATGTCAGCTGCCACTTGGGCGGGATCGGCTTTACGACCAGTTGTCTCACCAAAGTACAGTTCGGGCCTTCTAAATCTAATTAGCGTAGTTGTTTGATAGAGGGAAATTTAGAAACCGAAAGGGAATTGAAAAATGCCGAATTGTAAGGCTCGATTAGCCTTAGCTATTTCTCAGTGGCTGTGCTCATTTTTTTATTGTTAATTTTTCTCTTTGTATTATTTATCTAATGTAAACATTTTTGGGCACGAAATAAAACATTGTTGTTGTTGTTGTTGTTGTAATCAGGACTGACGGCATGTACATATGTGATCTAGGGCCATTATATAGGGGAAATACAATGATTCTCTCAAACCTTTTTCAGTTCCCGTTTTCAATTACCTTTCTTAATTTCCTTTTTCATTTTCATTTCCAAATCGCCGTTGAACTGTTTTTAGTTCTCATTCCGTAACTTCTATTCCCCGTACGCGTTTCTTACTCCTTTTCATGCACAAGAAAAGAATGTGATACCAATCACACTCCTTCCTTTATCTGCTTTATCGCCCTTGTGTTGTGGCTTTTCCAAGTGTATGAGGGTCGTATGGATATATTTGGACTTGACCAAGGCAAACAGACATTCGTATTGCGACAGGTTACTACGCAATACAACATATCTAGCAGAATAGATATACAAACGCAAAACAACACTGAGTTTTTCGTCAGTGATTTCGCTATATCCATTTAGGCATAAATGCTTTTACTTCATTCAAGTTATGTTTAATAATTTTGTTTGGCTTAAGTCGAAATGAACTTATTAGCTTTATTAGTACATATTCATAGAAAAATAAAGAAAATGCAGACCAATGGAAAGCATAAATTCATTTAAATGCTTTTAACTGCTGAGGTTTCTCTTGCTGTGAAAAAAAAAGAAAGCTCGTCAACCCCTCAATTGCAAGTTTTCTCCTGCTGTAAATACCGACCAACAACCCAACCCCCTCCCCACCAGCCCCACAAGTTTCACCCTTGTTTGACCTCTGATCAGCCAGTCACGTCACAATTTGTGTGACATCCGTGTCGCAAGGGGAAAATGAAGTTGACGGATCCCGAAGCACAAACCTTCCGTTGTGGCTCCGAATCGTCGATTACGAAAGCAAACGTATCAAGAATGAATTGAAGCTAATGCCTTTTCATCACTTCATCACATAAAACAGTTCTACTCAAACTTGTGGATTGTATTTGGCGACTACGCTTCCTCAGTAAGCAACTTGTAAGTGTTGTTTTTGAACTTCAAGTTGTAAGTTATCTTTGCATGATCGATTCCTGTAGTCGGATCCGATTTGTCGTTTTAACACCCTATATTTATTAAATGGTTGTATTTCGACTCTTCTTCTTCCCCTAGAGATATCTGTGGAGCAAAAATGAACATACATTTTTGGGACAAGTTCGACCTGTGTAACCGTCAATGTTTACTTTGTGGAGTCTCGCTCGCCGCGAGCATTGTGATCATCTTCAACAACAATTTTGCTCTGCCCTGGATATTTGTGGTATGGGAATATTCATAAAAGCAATTCCTTATATTCTGAAGGTCATCAATCGATTTTGGACGGTTGAAGAAGTTTTTCATCCAGTGCAGAGGTTATGCAAATGAGCTTTGGCACGAGCGACAATTATGTAAACACACTGATTATGGCAGATTTTAATTTGTTCTCGCGTGCAATCCAAGGAGATACCCACCGGTTTGAAAGTTAAAAACGGTTAATTGAGGTAAGAAAAAAACATTTACGTGGTTTTTGACCCCAATTTACGCTGAAACTTTTGAGTTTTATTCTCTTGTATTTACCTTAGTTTTAATGTGTGAATAAAGACCGCAGAGTACGGTGACTTTCAGAAACGCTGGAATGCTTAGAATTTTCGAAAAATTGTCCTCGTTTCGTCAGTGTACTCAATAAGTGTATCTTAGAATTTGTGCCAAATATTATTCCGTGAAGTGCATTTTTGTGGACGTAGCGCGTTTCACAAAATGGTCAAAATTTAGCCCTTTGACTACCCCCGGCGGCCCAGATCGGCCAAAATTCAATTTTGGCCTGTAGCAAGGCGAAAATAAAGAATAAGAAAATAAGTTATTGCTTTTTTAAATGTATGGACCAAACCCTTTCCACAGGCAAAAAATAAAAGAAAAGTATTTTTTGTCGCGAAGTCGAGAGGACCGCTTTAAGCGGGACTGACACTTAAGTGCTTCAACTTGAGTGACAGACATTCAAATCAGGTAAATAAACGGGTTTATAAATCAGGGATGATATATAACCCAACATGTTGTATTAGTCACCTTGCACTTGATAAAAATTGTTGCAATGTTTTGCCTTGTAAATGGAACATGAGATTATTTGCTTATTACAACTAGCTCTGGATAAGCAATCTTTTTACTAATGAATGAACGTCAACTTTGGTAAGGAATAAAATATGAACATGAGGAAAGGTCAATATTATTGTTTCCTCCCTGGACTAAGCTTGTTCTTTCTCTGGCATTCTTTCGTTTGTTGTGCATCTAGGCGTTGCATAAGCCATCCTCATTTAACTATTGGCTTTTTCTTTTGCTTTATGCCACTAGGTGATCACCCAAATAAGTTGCTTTCATTTAAGAACACATGATTCCTGGTAGGGGCACTGTTCATATACTGCACTCGCCACTTCCCATACCTGCCTATGTCATTAAAAATAAACAGAAAGATGAGCTGATCCAAACAAACATAAAAATATTGTGGTTCTGATTACACTGTGGAGCGTAAGTCAACTACCGATAGCTTTGTTTTCAGTTGTTTTATTGCTAGTAATACTAACAGGGAAGAAAAATGTAAACTATCTCTCGCATGGACCTCCTTGGGAAATCCCATGAGAAAACTAGAAAAGTAGCCGGAGTCGTGTTGGGCTTTTCAGCACCACCCTAAATAACAGGGGAAGGGCCCATCCTAAAGAAAACAATGGGTCACTCAAGTTACCAAAACCACAATATTTTGTATTGTGCTCGACACACAATGCCACAATTAACATGAACAAAATCTATCAAGAAATGAACCTCACGCTAACACTGCCAGGAAAGCCAGAGAACTACCTAATTGTATGTAAGGTGTTTGAAATAGAAATGCTTTGCAACCCAATAAGCTATAGCGACCATGTTCTTTAAGTAAACCTGACAAAGTGCCCACTTTCTAATATCGCAACCATTTCACAACACAATCCCAAAACGGAACAAAATCGATCAAGAAATAAACTCTGCGTGAACACTGCCACAGAAGTTGAAGAACTACCTTATTGCATGTACGGTTTTTGTAAGTTTTTTAAAATAGGAATGCTTTGCAACCCAATAGCCTATAGCGACCTCGTTCTTTGAAATAAGCCTGACAAAATGTCCAGTTTCTAATATCGCAACCATCCCACAGGTAACTGCTCTTCAAATACAGTTTGGTAATCTTCTGCAGTGAGGCTGGCTCCTACAGCCTCATCGACTTTAATGTTTCCTGGAGGTGTCTCTGCCAAGCAAGACCATTTCAAGCAGAAGTGGTATTTACGGTCCACAGTAAATTTCTTGCCATCTCTGGTGTTGTGCAGTGGAATCCAGTGTGCCATAACTTGTACTGAAAGGTCTCCGTTTTTGAAGTGTCTGGAGCATTTTGGACTTGAACATGACAGTGCCTTGCCTTTTGATTCAACTCGGGAAATGCACCATTGCTGCTTCTCGTAATCTGGCTCTGTGAAATCTTTCATAGCGTTAGGTGTGAGACGTGTCTCCTTGGCCGTAGGGGGTGTGATCATTGTTGCACACATGGTGCTTGATTTAAATATGCTCTGTAGCCGCTAAAATCTCGAAGCACAAAAATCGGCCACAGGTTAAACCAAACACACGAAATCAGTCACAAAGTAAAACAAACACAAATCCAGGTTCCAAACGCGTGCCACACTCTGTACTTAAATCTCACAATCCTGAACTCGGTCACTGCACAAGGGCACGTCACACAGTTTGCCCGATGAGCTCGAAGACTTAAAAATACACAATAACACGTTTGTATGTTCGCATGTTTGCGCCTTTGCACGGTTTCTATAAAGAAATACAAAGAATACACGCTAAGAAATACTTGCCAAAAAACACTGGTGTACAAGACGGGCAAGTAATACTTACGAAACACGCTGAACCTATGTAAACTTTCCACTCACATGGTCGCCCCCTGAACATGACGACCATTTCACTACATGTGTTTTCACCGCACTGCGCAGGCCTGAACACTAAACTCGAGCGTGAAACTGCTGTACAATACAACAAAAACTTGAGCTTACATTTCCCGCCCCGTTAAATGCATCACGGGTATTCATGGGTAAGCATTTAAACAAGTGTCACTCAGTCCTTAAAGTCAAAATAAATCTCTCACGTCCGTTGATAAATCTCCTCTGTAAAAAAGTTCTACAGTTACTTCTAATCTGAAAACTGATGTTCCAACCCTACAAATTTCAACTCGTAAAGAAAGATGAAATGCATGTTCAACATAAAAGTTCTTAAAGTGTGTTCACAGTCCACATTCCTCTGCAGTGTCAAGAAGAACGCACTTGTCAATAGGGTGCTCTAGTTCTGATGTCTTCGTCTTCACTTTCACTCGGCGAACACATCCATCTTTCCCGGGCATGACTTCGATCACTCTCGCCATTGGGCAACAGCTCCTAGGAGATTTGTCGTCAACCATCAGCACAATGTCATCAACAGCGACATTTCTGCGAGGGTAATTCCACTTCTGTTGTTGCTGTAACAAAGGGATGTACTCACGAGACCACCGTCTCCAAAATTGGTCCGCAAGATACTGCACTTGCCGCCATCTCCTGCGGGAAAAGGTATCTTCCTTTCTGAAGATTCCTGGGGGTAGAACTGACCCAGATCAGAGTAGGAGCAAATGATTTGGGGTGAGAGCTTCTAAGTCTCTTGGGTCCGGAGACACCTTTGTGATGGGCCTACCATTTATGATCGACTCTACTTCACACATGAGAGTCATCAAGGATTCATCGCTGAGAGTTTGCTCCTTCAATAGGGCGTTTAAGATCTTCCGGATGGTGCGGATACACCGCTCCCAGATGCCGCCATGGTGTGATCCAGAAGGAGGATTGAACATCCGGCGAACATCTTGCTGTAACAAGTACTTCTGAATCCGCTGGGTGTTCCACTGAAGAATGTTAGCACGAATCTCCTTGTCCCCACTGACGAAATTGGAACCGTTATCTGTTCTCACCAGCACTGGCTTGCCTCTCCTTGCAATGAAACGGCGTAGCGCATTCAGGAATGAATCAGTATCCAGCGAGTGGGCAACTTCTATGTGGACTGCCCTTATGGCTAAACAAGTAAAGATGCATCCATATCTTTTGACTTGACTTCTACCTCGCTTCACTAAAAACGGGCCAAAGAAGTCGGTGGCTGACCAGGCATCACTCGTTCCTCGGGGAGATCTGCCATCTTCTGATTGCACACTGGGGCTTGTCTTCACCTGCAGTCAAAACACTTCGCGAGCAGCTTGTGTACCACAGAATTTGCATGAATAACCCAGAACTTGCCTCGCACTAGCGACAGAACATACTCTCTTCCTGAATGACCACACATCAAGTGATAGTGTCGTATTATCAAGTTTGTCACATGATGATTTTTCGGCAAGATGATTTGGTGCTTAGCATCCTGGGGCAGTGAGGCACGACGCAAACGTCCTCCGACTCTGAGAATGCCATCAATGAGAACAGGGTCTAAACCAAAGACACTACTGCTTTTCTTAACGCAATTTGGCTTGGGTCTTGGGCTTGAATTTTCTTCATGATTCTTTATAGCTGCCAAACTTTCAATCTCTTCCCTAAAGTGTCCCTCTTGAACACGTTTGATTATACTTACTTCAGCATCTCTCATCTCGATTGTAGAAATCGGCTGTATAGGTTGGTTTCCTTTCTGTTTTGCTGGCTCACTGATCGCTTGACATCACGCTTTACGAAGGTTGGTTTTGAACCTTAGGATCCAGGCGACGAACTTCTTGAGATCATGCCATGAAGAGAATCTCTTAAATACTTCATCAATTTCAACAGTAGCTTCCTTCTTGCACACAGCACCGACCAAGGTTGTTTTCTTGACTTCAGGGTCATCACTGGAAAGTTCCTCGACAATAGTGGACTGGTTTGGCCAGTTATCTTCTTGCTCCCACAAGAAGGATGGGCCCATTTTCCACCGGGTAGCTGCTAGAAGGGCATCAACCTTGAGTCCCCTTGATGCATCGTCAGCAGGGTTCAGCTTAGTTGGGACGTGTCTCCATTGCACAGGAGTAGAACCATCAAGAATTTGCGACACCCTGTTTGCCACAAAGGTGTGGAACCTTGTGTTACTGTTGGCAATGTACTTAAGTACTGATGTACTATCTGTCCAGAAAACTGATTCGTCCATGGACAACTCTAACTCTTGTTTAATCATCTTGTCAAGTCTGACAGCTACAGTTGCTGCAGACAGTTCTAGTCGTGGTATACTAATGGACTTCAAAGGGGCAAGTCTTGACTTGGCCATGAGAAGTGCACAATGGATCTGGCCTCCTTCATCCACGAGGCGAAGGTAGGTGACCGCACCATAACCAATCTGTCACGCGTCACTGAAGTGATGAAGTTGGCACGTGGAAATGTTCCCAAACCTGTACAGCTTAACACAGCGGTCAATGGAAAACTCTTCCAAGCGGGGGAGTTCAAATAGCCATTCCTTCCAGCGCTTCAGGCTTTCCTTTGGGACAGCTTCATCCCAACTCAGACCTCTTCTACACAGATCCTGCAGGACGGCTTTAGCAGGTAGTACAAATGGACTAGCAAATCCGAACGGGTCATACACTGAACTCACTATCGATAACATACCACAGCGTGTTGGAGGCTTCTCCTTAACCTTCACTTTAAATCCAAACGTGTCCGATTCTAAATTCCATTTAACACCAAGGGCCCGCTCAGTTGGCATGTCTTCAAAATCGAGCTCTTTCACAGACTTTTCCCTCTCTGACTCAGGGACAGTTGCAAGCACCTTTGGAGAGTTACACAACCATTTGGTTAAATGAAAACCTCCTTTCATTAAGAGTTCACTGAGCTTAGGAACAAGCGCGATGGCCATACTTTCATCTTCGACCGACTTCAAACAGTCGTTGACATAGAAGTTTTTGTTCACGGTTTCAACGACATCAGGGGGAGAAGTAGCGCTGTTATCTTTGGCCGTCTTGTGCAATGCAAATCCAGCACAACTTGGCGATGATACCGCCCCGAATAGGTGAACTTTCATTCGGTATTCTTGAGCTTCCTTGTTCATATCATTCTCGGGCCACCACAAAAAACGCAAGGAATCACAGTGATCTGGGGCAACTTGGATTTGGTGGAACATAGACTCTACGTCTGACATTAAGGCTATACGTTCTTGCCTAAACCTTGGTAGCACACCAATTAAGGAGTTATTAAAGTCTGGTCCTTGCAACAGGTGGTCATTCAGTGATGTGTTTGCATATTTGGCGGCACAGTCAAACACAACTCTGGGTTTCTTGGGGTGGAGCACGGGATGATGTGGCAAATACCAGACCATACCATCAGCATGACTTAGTGAGCTCAACCGTAACCTTCTCACAGTAACCTTTGCGGAGGTGATCATCAATAACACTTGAGTACTTTCCAAACAGGTTTGGGTCCCTGCCAAGTCTCTTCCCGAGAAGCTTCAGCCTGTGCTCTGCAAGAGCTCTGTTGTTAGGCAATGAGGGTTGCTGTGACTTCTATGGTAACGCCATCTGATAGTGGTTTACATTCTATACAGTTGTCTGCTCCATTATCTCAAGAGCTTTGAGATCTTATCTGGACATCTGTGTTGTGGCATCAACAATAGAGTCACTGAATTCTAGCTCTCAAAACTTCTTAAACTGTTTCTCTAGCTGAACGTCTCCTCTGATTAAGTTAGCGGTGCGGCTTGCTCCGTCACTCTCACGGCCTAGGGGACCATTCACTGTCCAACCAAACACAGTCCGAACTGCATAAGGTCCTTCACCTCTACTTTGCCTGATCTCAATTGGTTCGGGGGCCCTTGTGTTATCATTGCCAATCAGCAAACCAACTTGTGTGTTCGCTTGAGGCAAACATATTCCGTGAAGATGAGGCCATCTCGCAATGTCCTCCTGCCTTGAAATATCATCAGGTGACACTGGCAGGATGGGTGTGGAGAAGACTGTAGGCAAGTCAACAAACTCATTTTCCTGAAGGTCACAGGCTTCAAGACTCACAACACGGCACTCCAACCTACTATTCTCTTTCTCAATTGTACTCAGTGAGAGACTTGTTTCTACACCCTCTATGTTCAATTGTTTGAGGAGTTCTTCGATGCAGAAACTTGAGTTAGACCCGCTGTCCAGGAAAGCATGTGTAACCACATAATCTAGACACCCTCTGGCCTTCACCTTGACAGGTACGATTGGGAAACCAATTACTGGATTTGTAGATCCTGTGAATCCAATGAACCCATTGCTGACTGGTGTGACTGTACCTTGGGGTCCCGGTACAGGGGGATTAGCACTGACTTCGCTGATTGCAGGCTGGTTCTGGTATTCATTTACTCTGACTGGAGGTGGGGGATGCAATAATGATGAATGCTTTCTCCCACAGTCCTTACAAGTGATCCTCCTCTTGCACTCACACACTCTATGATCAGGGGTCAGACAGTTGTAACAGAGGAAGTTGCTCCATGCAAACTGTACACGGTCATCATAACTCTTGCTCTTAAATTCTGGGCAATCCTCAAGCTTGTGATCTTTCTTACACATGACACAATTTTTATTTTGGGCACCAGTCATTCTGGGTGGGAGATTTCTGGAGTTGCCATTGCCTTTAGCTTGGTTGTCATCTCCCACTCTGGTGGCAAAGTTATTGTTCTTGAACTTTGGGTTGCGGTCCTTTTTCTTTTCCTTTTCTTTATCTTTGGAGCTACTCAGGATGTCTCCGAACACAGGATGCGAAGCGGTGCGAGCTTGCTTCTCAAAAAATGCAACGATGTCGTCGAACCTGATTTCTCTATCCTCATCTTCTGTTATCCTATCAGCAGTAGAGCGCCCACAGGACAAAATTCTAAGAATCCGTAAACGGAAACGTGACAGAAACATGTGAAACCGATCCAGAAACATGACAGATAACCCGTGTTTCCGTTAGCGGTTTCGTGACGTTTACTCACGTCTCCGTTGCTGCAGTCACAGCGGAACTGTACCACTTTTTGGCATTTCCATTCCGGAAATGTGACGGAATCACGTAGACTTGAATTTTCACGTTTCCGCAAGACGGAAACGTAACGGAAACATGGAGTTGCATGTTTCCGTCATGTTTCAGAAATACGGAAACATGTGATTTCGTCCTGTGGCCATCTCTTTCTTAAGTCGTATGGCAATCGTTCAATAACACCTCTAAGGCTGTCAGGATTTTCAATCTTACTACCATAGCCAATACTTTTCAAAGTGTTCTTACAACTTGTAAGCAGGGTTGAAAGTTTCTGTAAACCTTTACTGTCTTCGGCCTTAAGTGCTGGACCTTTCGTCAGTCTGTCTACGTAAGCTGTGGAAATTCTGCAACTTTCTCCATATCTCTTCTTCAATATCTTACGAGCTTCAGGGTACCCTTCATCAGGATCCATGGCCAAATAGCTACGCATTAGCTTTTGCACCTCTCCTCTGGTGTACTGAACAAGATAATACAACCTTTCACTATTACTGCTGGTTTTGGATTCAATAAGGCACTCAAAGGCTTTCACGAAACCACAGTACTGGATGGAGATCCCCACTGAAAATTGGTACCTCTTGTTTTGGTAGGGTTAAAGACAATGCATTTTGGTGTTGCTGAGTAACCAGGCCTTCCATACATTTTCCTGCCTTTCTTGAGACTCAATCACCCTTTGAATTGGGGGGCTTACGGCATTAACAAGGGGAGGTTTATTCTCAGGAGAAATTTCTGATGCCACAGGGTTGCGTGTTTTTACAACTGGTTTCTTCTTTTCTTGAAAGGTTCCTTCAGGTTTCACATCGAACTCACTACTACACTCAAGGTCGTCTGCCTCAGCATACACCTGTTCTCCTGCAGCCGTTTGGGCTAGATCTGACTTAATTCTTAGCAGTTCTTCCTGCTGTTGCAACTGAAACTTCTTCTCTGCTAATGCCTTTTGTTCCTCAAATACTTTCAACTTTACCTTTAGGGCCTTTCGCTTTGCAGCTTCTTCAACATACTTCAGTCGAGTTGAGCTAGCTGTACTGCTACTTCGTGAAGACTTAGATCTCCCACTACTTGCTCTAGATCTAATAGCTGAGCCTATTTGACTGACTGAATCTTCAGGCAAAATATCTCTTTCAGCTGGGGGTGTATGTGTAAATAGAAGCTCTGAAATCCTAGTTCCTGCCTTTTCCTTTAATTCTTTTATTGCACAATATTCACTCTCAAAGTACTCACGTGATTCCATGATGCTATCTTCCTCCACGAGACTCTTTGTGTAAACATCATGAGCTCCTTTGAAATTATCAAATGCTTGATCTAATTCCATAATCTTCATCTTAACAGTATCAACACTCTTCTCACCATGCAACAACTTGGAGAGCTCATTTCGCTTCTTAGTAAGCGCTGATTTAAACCCACTTCTGGTCTTCTTAAGCTGCAGAATTCTTTCGTCTCGAACAGCTTCTTCATTAAGAGTCACATTAAGAGGCCGTCTCCCTTAAACCGTTCCACTCGATTTTGGACTCCAAAATAGTTTTCCTTCATATTTCTGCCACAGGTAGTACTATCTATCCTTACTACTAAAATGCAGTTAAAATGATCAGAAAGTTTGTTTCTCTCCACTGTGGAGCATTTATCGATTACCAGTGTCAAGAAGTGATGAAACGGCCATTTTTCACGAGTTCTAACACAGGATATTAAACGTTCGTTAAAAATACTTCGCGCCGATAAAACCCCCAAAATTTGTATGCATCCAGTCAATGTTTATCAGTTCTTACTGCTGACATGCCATTTGGTTACTTTCTTGTTCAAAATCGGAAGACAACTACAATATTTATAGAACACCTTCAGTAATTTATGCGAACATCGCGAAAATATGGTCCTAAATCTTGCCTTATTTTTCACTTGTGGCAAATAGACCAGGCCTAAATTGCCATTCTAGTTTTAGATTAAGACATTGTCAGTTGAATTATGAAATAAAATCTGCGGCACAATGCGATATTGAGAAATAAGTTCGAACAAATTCTTGGCTATTTTCACGGATTAAGTACTGCGTGACACACTTCACATTCCAGTCCGAGTCTTGTTGCCTGACACTTTGATGCTTTGTTGATGAATATTTTCCGCCTAACGACAAGGGAAAACGCATTGAAATTCTACAAATGGCAGCTTGTTTTTCCTTGTTTCGGTAAGTTGAAACCAAATACGGCGTTTCGTTTCCTGACCATTAAATATTATAATGAAAGTCGATTCGTGTCCTTCGTGATTATATTTACCACTCACCTTGTTGACCTTGTAGTTCCTGATGACATTATGAGAATTTACCGCTGAAACTTTCGTGGTTATCGTACACAAGCACAAGTATGGTACTCAGTGGCTACAATTATAATGATCCAGTATGTCTGTCTTGAAAGGAGAGTCGATGGCGAAAAAAGATTTGAATAAATCCTTCTGTATGTAATCATTCAATACTCGGGTTGCGTTACCGCCCGTGGTGGAGAGAGTGGGGGAGGTGGGGGAGGGGGACTGGGGTTACACCATAAATTGCGAGTGCTGCGATTCTAAGATTTTGCCGCTATTGTAGGATAAATGACACGATAACGAGCGGAGAGCGGACATTAAAATACGGGCAGCACGATTTTGAGGTCTCTGAAGCTTTGATGACTTGCCCCATACACCAATACAACAGTCAAAGCGGGGCTGGACTAAGCTATTATATTTTCAATCATATATTAAGAAGTGCACGATTTTGTATTAGTTTAATTTAAGGATCAAACCAGGATTGCACTCCCAAAAGGAGCAAAGGGGATCCTTTTCTAAAGGACTGAGAACCTTACTTAACCGTATGCCGCGGCACATCAGGCTGTACAGGTCTACATAGCCCACAAAAACAAGAATGCCTCTGGGCGTTACCGTTTGCAGTGATAACGCAATTCACCATGCTTACCTAGAAGGCTAACTGACAAGTTTCAAACAGATACATGAAAGAATATCCAGTAAGTCTATCTTGAAAGGAGAGTCGATGACGAAAATACATTTGAATACATCCTCCTATATGTAATCATTCAATACTCGGGTTGCGTTACCGCCCGTGGTGGAGAGAGTGGGGGAGGTGGGTGGAGGGGGTACTGGGGTTACACCATGCTGCATGCATGAAGTTACGGCATGTATTTACATACAAGGCGATGAGAAATCAACATCTAAATGGTCATTTTTCAACAAAAATAGAAGAGAAGGATATTTTTCTTTCTTCGTTACCTGAAATCGTGCGGTTTCGGCAAAAAGCGGCTTATGGCGGAACCAGAATTTCCACGTGGCAGGATATTTTCCATCGACACCGGTGCGATCTGACCAATTCAGAATGGCTTTACCCCTTCTACAGGACGAACCTCAGCTAATAGGTAAGTTTCGATGCCAATAAGTGTCGTTTGGCTTCATAATTTTTAGAATTGGCTGATTAGGATACATATTTCATAATATCAATAAACTATCAATGTCACCAGGACCATTGGCGTTGAGCATGTCTTTGACTTCTGCCTGGTCGAATAATGAATATTGGGAGATCAGACATTGCGTCGAGTTAGACTTTTAGCTTTGATGTTGTTTATCTGCTTTATAATTTCAAGAAATGAACCCTCGCGAAATTGATAAATTCAAGATCTTTTTGGGTAGTGGCGATTAATGTCTATGGACCGTTTTCAAAAATGTTCATTGACGCACCACTCGGATGTCAAGGATTGAATTTTGTCACCTATTGTTTAATTGAGCTGACCATTTTGGTCATTTCAGGACAAATTAAATGAAGGGTTGAGAAATGAAAAAAATAATAGAAAATGGCCTTGTAGAGTTTTCGTTATAATCATGCTTTCCGATATTTCCTTTTTTCCTTTCATTTAGAGTGAGTTAGAGAGACTAATTGCAGCTAGTTTAATATTACAACTAGATCAGGGAAACGCTCAGTCATGAACAAAAACAGCTCAAATTGTGTCTTTTACTATCTTACATTAACACTAAAACCAAAATAGCCATTCTGACCTGTTACCAAACCCAAGAACCAATTGATCTGAACTTTAAGCTGATACACTGAATATAGTTTACATCATCATTATCATTGTGCTTCACTTTATCACTTTTGTTTGTGGGAAAAACTCCAACAGAGACACTTTTAGGGATAACACTGTCGATACTTTCAGGGATAAGGGATAACTGTGCCCAGAGTTACAGGGATAAGGGATAACTGAACCCCCCCTCCCCTCTAACAGGGTATCATTAGCCGAAACGTCTATGAAAGTAACATAAAAGAACCATTCAGAGTCAAACCACAAAGAAACCACCACTGGTACTCTTCTTAAACAAAACAAACCAACTCTGCTTTTCGACACTTGGCGAGACAGGAGATTTCAAAATGGTTTAGCATGACTTTAGTACTAGTTTTCCCCTTTTGAAATAGTCACAGAGTGATAAATTTATTTACTTATTTAACATTTCTTTATACACGGTTAAAAATCATCAGGTAATATACTATTATTTAAAATTATAATAAAAATTAATACTAATAAACTACTAATAAACAATCCATGCTAAATACTAATTAATAAAAATTGAAATACATGTAGTAAATACTAATTTAAATATTAAACCAATCCTGTTTTCCATGAATGCCGTGTCTAACTTTGCTTTTAAATTGATTATAGGATTTTATCATCCTGAGATTGCAGGGTAGGCTGTTCCAGAGAGTTGCACCACTGTAACTAAAGCTATTTTTCATATAGTTAGTTCGTGGATGTGGTACAACCAGTTTGTTTTCGGAATCCCTTAAAGAATAGCGGATTCCACTACGTTTTAGAAATTCAGACGATAGGTATTCAGGAACCAAGCCATTTAAAGATCTATATACCATTAAGGCTTTCTGAATTTGACGTTTGGTACACAAATCTTTCCAACCTAGTTGTCGTATTAGACCTTTGGCATCAGTATCATAACTAGAGGAAGTTAACACGCGAGTGGCGCGGTTCTGAAGCTTTTGTAGCCTGTCCGACAAAGTTTTACCGCAATTACCCCAGACAAGATTGCAATAGTCAAAATGAGGGTGAATTAGAGCACTGTATATATAAAGCAGTGTAGCTGGTGGAACAAAAGGCCTAACTCGTTTTATGGCACCAATCCCAGATGCAATCTTTTTAGACAATTTATCAATATGGGTTTGCCAACACACCAAGCGATTTGACTGAGGAGACACGGTTTATTGGAACATTATTAATCGAGAGCTCAAGTGTATCTGGAAGGGTACTTAATCTTTGTCTGGAACCAATCAACATAAATTCCGTTTTAGTCACGTTTAAAGTAAGTTTATTAGAAGTAAGCCAATTGTTTAAATTACTTAGATCGTGATTTAGATTAGACTGTATAGAGCTCAGATCCGCTCCCGCATATGTGATGTGGGTGTCATCAGCATACATCCTAGGCTGACATGTTGATAGGCAGTTGGGCAAGTCGTTAAGGTAAATTAGAAATAATAGGGGACCTAGGATTGTTCCTTGAGGTACCCCACATTTTAGCGAACAGGTTTGAGAAAGAGAACCATTAACAAGACATCGTTGTGTACGGCTAGACAAATATGAGTTGAACCAGTTGAGCTACTCCTTGAACTCCGTAAAGGTTCATTTTAGTTAAAAGAATTTCATGATCAACAGTGTCGAACGCTTTTTTTAAATCGAGAAAAACTACAGCATTAACATTTCCGCGATCGATATTAAACGCCCAACTATCGGTAGCTTCTAATAGAGCAGTAACAGTTGAATGCAATGAACAAAAGCCGGGCTGTTGTTTAGAAATTACGTCCTCTTTCGTTAGAAAGCTATATAGCTGGTCATACATGATCCTCTCGAATACCTTAGCAATTACTGGAATGACTGAAATTGGTTGATAATTATTTAAATCAGATCGCTCACCCTGCTTCAACAACGGAGTAACTCTAGCACATTTCCAATCGTCAGGAAATATACCAGGAGTCAAAGACTTGTTAAAGAGGTCAGATAAAGAGACCGAAATAAGATCAGCACATTCACGGATTAATCTAGCAGAAATGTTATCAAGACCTGTTGCTTTAGATCTAGATAATTTGTTTAGATGAGAAAAAACAATATTACTGCTAGTTGGACAGAAATGGAAATTTTTGTTGTTACAAGTGATAAAGTTAGTGTAGCTCGAATCATCATTTTGAGCTATTGGAGGTATTTCATTGGCAAGTCTGGGCCCGATTGTTGAAAAATGGTCATTAAAAGTATCTGAAATTTCACTAGAATTATTGATTACAACGTCATTTACTTTTAGTTCTTTCACAGTCTCATTGCTTTTACGGCGAGATGTAAGTTCATTAATCGTTTGCCAAGTTTTCTTAGAGTTGCCCTCAAATTGCATAAAAACGTATTGGATATTTAAGGCCGATGTTGTTCTCGAGACTCGTGTGCCATCCAACTGATTTGTAGACCTCTGGAAGAGCTATGTGGTCGTTCCTTGAGTGCAGATCCTTAATGGACAACCAGCCTGCCAGAAAGAGACGCTCGTGAAAATTGGCCTCATATCCAGCCTCATTGACGGTATTAAAATCCATCTGATGATTTTTTTTTCTAAAAAAAAAAAAAAAATTGGTCTCGCAGGTTAAAAATCTGGCAGCCGTTGGCTGATATGAACCTGCGTTACTAATTTACAATATTTACATCTAATTTTTTTCATTGACGTGACAGGAGACCGAACATCAAATAAACTGTTAACAGTTTTAAACGGTTTGTAGATGACTTTAACCTGTCGTTGTCTTAGATGCGACCAATCTTTTCGGAAACATCTTGAACATAAAGAAGTACCGCGACGCCAATACTTTGTTAATCAGTTGGTGGTTTAGACAGTGATCAGTCGCATTTGTTTATGAAGGATGATGGATAGTTGTTCTCGTGCAATACGGTCTTATGTTATCACCTGACTACAATTGCACACTTTTTAAGTGCCAGTGTTGTCAAGCCACAAGTCGGTAACATTGGAAAACTGATCTTGATAATTTTATTTTCAGGCTCAAGGAACCTACCTGCGAAACTGTAAAGAATAAGAAATCTTCACGAGTTTCCCAATCATCCAAACTAAGCGACACGACAAAGCCCACGTAGGCGAATATCGTGCGCACTACTGCTACTGCACAAGCGATATGTTATTTTACCCGCTTGCTCCTAAAAAGCTATTTACAATGTCGCTCAAGGGTGTTCGCAACGAAGTGAAACTCAAGCGCTATCACAATTGCACAGTACTCTTTCATGTATCTGTTCGAAACTTGTAAGTTAGCCTTCTAGGTAAGCATGGTGAATTGCGTTATCACTGCAAACGGTAACGCCCAGAGGCATTCTCGTTTTTGTCGGCGATGTAGACCTGTACAGCCTGATGTGCCACGGCATACGGTTAAGTAAGGTTCTCAGTCCTTTAGAAAAGGATCCCCTTTGCTCCTTTTGGGAGTGCAATCCTGGTTTGATCCCTAAATTAAACGAATACAAAATCGTGCACTTCTTAATATATGATTTAAAATATAATAGCTTAGTCCAGCCCCGTTTTGACTGTTGTATTGGTGTATGGGGCAAGTCATCAAAGCTTCAGAGACCTCAAAATCGTGCTGCCCGTATTTTAATGTCCGCTCTCCGCTCGTTATCGTGTCATTTATCCTACAATAGCGGCAAAATCTTAGAATCGCAGCACTCGCAATTTATGGTGTAACCCCAGTCCCCCTCCCCCACCTCCCCCACTCTCTCCACCACGGGCGGTAACGCAACCCGAGTATTGAATGATTACATACAGGAGGATTTATTCAAATCTCTTTTTGTCATCGACTCTCCTTTCAAGACACACATACTGGATCATTATAATTGTAGCCACTGAGTACCATACTTGTGCTTGTGTACGATAACCACGAAAGTTTCAACGGTAAATTCTCATAATGTCATCAGGAACTACAAGGTCAACAAGGTGAGTGGTAAATATAATCACGAAGGACACGAATCGACTTTCATTATAATATTTAATGGTCAGGAAACGAAACGCCGTATTTGGTTTCAACTAACCGAAACAAGGGAAAAAAAGGCTGCCATTTGTAGAACTTTAATGCGTTTTCCCTTATATTCATCAACAAAGCATCAAAAGTGTCAGGCATAAGACTCGGAATGTGAAGTGTGTCACGCAATACTTGATCCGTGAAAATAGCCAAGAATTCGTTCGAACTTATTTCTCAATATCGCGTTGTGCCGCAGATTTTATTTCATAATTCAACAGACAATGTCTTAATCTGAAACTAGAATGGCAATTTAGGCCTGATCTATTTGCCACAAGTGAAAAATAAGGCAAGATTTAGGACCATATTTTCGTGATGTTCGCATAAATTAGTGAAGGTGTTCTATAAATATTGTAGTTGTCTTCTGATTTTGAACAAGAAAGCAACCAAATGACATGTCAGCAGTAAGAACTGATAAAAATTGACTGAATGTGTACAAATTTTGGGGGTTTTATCAGCGCGAAGTATTTTTAACGAACGTTTAATAACCTGTGTTAGAACTCGTGAAAAATGGCCGTTTCATCACTTCTTGACGCTGGCAATCGATAAATGCTCCGAAGTGGAGAGAAACAAACTTTCTCATCATTTTAACTGCATTTTAGCAGTAAGGATAGATAGTACTACCTGTGACAGAAATATGAAGAAAAACTATTTTGGAGTCCAAAATCAAGTGGAATGGTTTAAGGGAGACGGCCTCTTAACTTTTCTTGAACGAGGAAGATCCCTGTCCAACGGAACGTCGATATCCGTATTCAGCGCCGAACCAAGTCGATCCATACCAGTATTGATACAACCACACGATTACACAAAGCCTTGAAGTCGTTTCTTTCCACATGTTTCAAACTAATGTAGCCGCTAAAATCTCAAAGCACAAAAATCGGCCACAGGTTAAACCAAACACACGAAATCAGTCACGAAGTAAAACAAACACAAATCCAGGTTCCAAACACGTGCCAGACTCTGTACTTTAATCTCACAATCCTGAACTCTGTCACTGCACAAGGGCACGTCACACAGTTTGCCCAATGAGCTCGAAGACTTAAAAATACACAATAACACGTTTGTATGTTCGCATGTTTGTGCCTTTGGACGGTTTCTATAAAGAAATACAAAGAATACACGCTAAGAAATACTTGCCAAAAAACACTGGTGTACAAGACGGGCAAGTAATAGTTAAGAAAGACGCTGAACCTATGTAAACTTCGATACACAAGGAAAAAACTTTCCACTCACATGGTCGCCCCTGAACATGACGGCCATTTCACTACATGTGTTTTGACCGCACTGCGCAGGCCTGAACACTAAACTCGAGCGTGAAACCGCTGTACAATACAACAAAAACTTGAGGTTGCATTCTCTCCAGCTCACCGTTAAGTAGTGCATGTTGGTCAAGCAGTTCATTCTCTTCAGGTACTTTGTAGACATACAACATGACCCATACAATATGACTGCAAACGTCATGACTGGTGCAATATTTGCATCCGTCACTGAATCGCATATTTGCCATAGTCACTTTATAAGTTGCGCCTGTTGTATGAATGATAGTCGCTTCCTGCGAGTGTTGCCACATGAAATGAATTTCTGCATAGCTTCGCAATTTTCAAGACCCGCTGGAAGTTGCTGCTCCATGTGTTTCTTTTTGGGGCGATGCATTTTTCAAGATTCGACTTCCCAGCTGTGGCAGAAGCCCCTTCTTCCACTCGGCCACTCTCTACATAGGCATCCAACTCCTTGCAAAATTCAGCTGCTTGTTTTTTCTGGTCAAGATGCCTTCTTCGTTGTAGTTCATTGGCCAAAGGACCATGCCCTCCACTGTATGCACCCAGTTGATATCCTTCAAGCTGCCTCTTCAGCTTGATGCTCTCATCTATGTCCTCTCTACACGCCTGAATCAATGTGAGATTCTCTGCGCTGATATGATGCCATCATTAAGTGATGGACCTCCACTAAATTGCTCTTTGGAACATTAAACCCAGGCTTAAAAGCACGGAAAACACGAGACCTACGCGCATCCCACCATTTCCACCAGTTGTTTAGAAATGGACGTTTGTCAATAAACTTCTCAAGTTCTACTTTTGCCTTGTCGTACATGTTTCTTGTGGAGGACTTAAGCACAGTGCTACACAGTCTTGGAGGTCGTAAAGTTCCGGTATTTCTTCTTCTTGTTCATTTATTTGATTCTTCAAATCGTCAAGTTCTTTCTCCTTGATTTGGTGAGTTGTTTCTTGAGGTCCGCAATCTTGGTTTGCTGTTTGTTTGGATTTTAGTTCTTTTACGTCTTTGCTGATTTTCTTGTTTTTGCAATCGAATATTATTGACAGTGATTTGTATGTCCACCAACATCTCTCTTAATTATGTTAGACTAGGTTCTTGGTGGTGGTCTTTGGTGGTTGGAGGTCCTGTTGCAAAGGTTTCACCTTCGACATCCGCCATGTTGGTTCGCTTGAAGTCTGACTGCCCTTCTTCTATGGAGCTGCGTCACCATGTTTATGCTTTCGACCTCTTCCAGTCATAGGATTGTATGGTGGGTCATTCCCTGCTTAATGCCATATGCACCAGGTTTTTCTGTAAAAACCCAATTTAAAAATAGCTTGTGGTTAATATTTTTTGTGGGTTTAAAACTTTTTGCACTGGAAATTACAACAAACATGACACCGAGACTCCAAGACATTTCCATGAAAAGTGTTCTGTAATTTGCCTAATTTTTGTGAGGATACTTCCTGTAATATCATTTGCTATGCTGTTACCTTTTTAAGCAATGAGGTATTCATAGCTTAATGTTGGCACCCGGTGGGGTTTGTGTGTGTGGTGTGTGTGAGGCACAGCAAATCAAACCAAAGAGCACTGGGAACAAGGCAAATGGGAAAGCTGTGTTTACAATCTGCCATTTTGGTTGTGGCGATTTTGCAGCTCTTGAAGAGCACTAGGAATGAAGCAAATGGGTAAGACAACGTCAAGAAGGCTGTAAGATTCTTTTCAATCTGCCAAAAAGCTTAAAGCCTCTTAGACCTTTTCAGAGAATACAGACTGTGATCCATTTGTGGTGATTTTGCAGCTCTTGAAGTCTTGATTTGTAGAAATTTGTAGTCTTTATTTTTTGTGCTCACTTACAGACACATACAAAGTCAACATAATGCATATGTGATAGGTCAGTACCGTTTTCAATGAGTATGACTAGAAAATTATTACTTTCGATTATTTTGTGGATGTTTTGGTTTTCAAGATTTCCTCCTCTTCGATTTCTCACATAGCATTTTGATTAAAAAATCTTTCACTTTGATTAATTTTCCATAATGTGTGATTTTTCGAGTGTGGAATCAAGTTTTGTAATTCAACAACAAATCACTGTAATATTCTGGAGCCAATAAACCAGCCAATACTCGAGAACGCAACTCTATTTAATTCAAGCGACTGACAACGTGTTTCATCCAACTGAGCTACCGGAAAACTACTGGAGGAGCGGTTACACAGCTCACAACATTCTACACTCCCCCACTAAGCCATGAAAACTAGTACAATAAATCAACAACAAAACTTAGCTTGCAGTTCTTAAGTGTCTTTGTCCTAATAACCTAAAAAGTCACTTAGTAACAAAATCAGCCAGGTATCGAGGGGCGTGTCTGTTCCTAGTAGGGTATCGCTTCTCTGGAATGCCTTGGGTAGGTGGTTGCACCGGAACAGCTGGCTCCCTTGGGGTTTCTTCCCACTGCAATTCTGGCTGTTCAGCTGCTGGCATTGCCGGAATAGGGTCTGCTGAAACCTCTTGATCAGCAGTAGACGCTTGGGAAACGCCGGATCGCTGTATAAGGTGGTCTTGGTGACGTCTCAAGAATCGCCCATCTTCCAGCTGAACTGCAAAGGACGTTGGACCCGTTGACTCTTTCAAAATTCCAGGTAACCACCTTGGTCCTCTTCTGAAGTTGCTTGCGTAAACTGCTTCCCCTTCCTGCATGGTGCTTTCCTTAGCATGCCAGTCATGAGCCTCTTTCTGCGAAGCTTGGCTTTGTCGCACTTTTCTTCCGATTTCAGGGTAGACTAGGTCAAGTCTTGATCTGGGTTTCCTTCCAAGAAGTAATTCTGCAGGGGACACTCCTGTTGAAGTCTGCGGGGTGATTCTGTAACGAGCTAGAAATTCTGAAACTCGTGTCTCCACACTTCCTCCACTCATCTTCTTCATTCCCTTCTTGAATGTTTGTACTGCTCTCTCAGCCAGTCCGTTAGACGCTGGGTGGTAGGGTGCTGTTCTGATGTGACGGATCCCGTTCTGTTTAAGGAAATCTTCAAATTCTTTGCTCACGAAGTTGCTGCCATTGTCAGTGACAACAATTTCTGGAAGACCGTGTGTCGCGAAAGCGATTCTCAACTTCTCAATGGTAGCACTTGAAGTTGATGTATTCATTGGAAACGCCTCCATCCACTTGGAGTGGGCATCCATCACAATAAGAAACATTTTTCCAAGGAACGGACCTGCGTAGTCTAGGTGGAGTCGAAGCCAGGGTTTATGAGGCCATTCCCAGGGATGTAAAGGGGCTTCTGGCGGTGACTTCCTGAGCAAAGAATTTGAAGATTTCCTTAAACAGAACGGGATCCGTCACATCAGAACAGCACCCTACCACCCAGCGTCTAACGGACTGGCTGAGAGAGCAGTACAAACATTCAAGAAGGGAATGAAGAAGATGAGTGGAGGAAGTGTGGAGACATGAGTTTCAGAATTTCTAGCTCGTTACAGAATCACCCCGCAGACTTCAACAGGAGTGTCCCCTGCAGAATTACTTCTTGTTTCTCGTACTTCAAAATGACATTCAAAGTTCCTATGACCTTGACTAATTCACCTGTGTACGTTCGGAGCTTCACTTTAGCAGTTTCCAGTTGCTGTCGGTTCTTCACCAGATTCCCTTCAATGATTCTCTTGTAGGTTTCTTCGTTGACGATCGTAGCAGCGGCGCCAGTGTCCACTTCCATGCTCGTCTGAACTCCGTTTAGCTGTAGCTCAACTCGATACAGTTCTCTCTCCGTGGCGGTTATGTGAAACATCGTGTATTCTTCGCATTCTTCCTCACCCGACTCGTCTGTTGCCTCCAGATGATGTGTGTTTCCAAATTTGCCGCTCTTCCGAAACTCCGGTTTACGCTTACCGAGACATTGACTTGCCTTGTGACCCTTCTTACGACATTTGTAGCACTCTTCGTCTTTATATCTGCACTTATCGGGATCGTGGAATCTTCCTCCACAACGATAACATTCTTTTGTCGACTTTCTCGGATCCCTTGGTGGCTGTTTCGGTGGGTATTGGGCCACGCGGTTAACTTGTGATTCTTCGGGTTTCTCACTCAGCTTCCCAGCAATCAGATCGCGTGTATTCCTGTCGGCAGTTTCCATCGCGGTGGCTAATTCCATCGCCTTCTTGAACTCTAGTTGACTTTCAGCAAGCAATCTCCGCTGTATCCGTTCGTCGTTCAATCCGCAAACCAGTCGATCACGCAGCATTTTCTCCAGTTGATCGTCGAATTCGCAGTGCTCCGATAAATTCCTCAGTTCAGCGACATACTGTTGTATTGTTTCTCCCGGCTGACGAAAGCGGCTGTTAAACTTGAAGCGATACACGATAGACGATGGTCTAGGATTCAAATGATTCTTTACCAGATTAACCAGCTCTACGAACGACTTGTCGGTAGGCTTCCTTGGATTAACCAAATTCCTGATGAGTTTGTAAGTTTTCGCTCCACACACTCTGAGCAGAACCGCCCGTTTCTTGTTGTTGTCCGTAATCTCATTCGCCGCGAAATACTGATCGAGCCGTTCGGTGTACTCAATCCAGCTGTCGTTCTCGTTGTATTCCTCGATTTTCCCGATCAATGCCATGGTTTTGTCCGTACCTCGTCGCCAATGTAATATTCTGGAGCCAATAAACCAGCCAAAACTCGAGAACGCAACTCTATTTAATTCAAGTGACTGACAACGTGTTTCATCCAACTGAGCTACCGGAAAACCACTGGAGGAGCGGTTACACAGCTCACAACATTCTACAATCACCACATAGAACATACAGCAAAATATTCCCAGGATGTTAGAAAGGACCAATACACAATATAACGAGAGAGACAAATTCTATTTGATGAGTTCTATCAGATTTTGTTGACAGAAATCTCTGCATTTCATTACCGAAGGCCCGGCTGTGCCCCTGTAAACAAGACGGCATTTGACCTTACTCACAAGAATCTTTTATTGGTAACAGATGTCATGCTACAATAGAACGTAATGTTTGTTGAACAACAACAATGGAGAGTCTAGAAATATAATATAAAATAGAATAAACTATTACTGTTGTACAATAATAGCAAATCTATGAAATCATATTCGCATCTTTGTGACTGCATCATATCACAATACAAATTTAAATTTTAACAGATCCCCACAATGCTAATTTTCCCAAGCGTGAACATTGCTTCTTAATTATTCAGAAATGTAAGTTGGTAGTGTTTCGCTTACTCCCTGTTGAACTGAACATTATTTGTAAAATATTTAAGACTCCCATTGTCATTGCTTCTGCAAGCATTACGTGCCTTTTATTGTATAAAATGCTATACCCATTGTGAAGTACTTAATAGCAGCTAAGTTGGTAGTGGCACCATCCAGTTCAATTGCCATGACCTCAAAACCATACAGATGAAGGGCATAAATTGCATTTAGGATGCATGTCATGACAAACTGGTGTTTCATCCCTGCTTCACTTTTGAAGTAAAGCCCAATGACATCAAATCCGCTGCTCAAATCTCTCCACAAAAACTGGAAAACATGAGTGGCTTTCATCTTCCACTGGTTTGGATCTAGTTCTTTCTATACGTCATGCAGGGATACCATTTCATCAGGAGTGAGGGAGTGTCCAATAAATCTACTGAGAGAAAGTTAATAATAGAATGAAAAAAAAAAACAACCATCTATGAATATTTTTGGCTGGTCATCACACATTTTCAATTAAAAAAAACAATAAAAGTGATAAAATAGTGGCCCGATGTTTTATAATAATAATAATAATGCATTGCATAAGTTCACAAGGGTCCAAAGGGAGTCAGCTGCACCAAAAAAAGCACATACTCATTGTTCCTTGAGTCCCACTGAAGTTTGGTGACCACTTTCACCTCATCTGCAGTTAAGCACACCCCAGCCTATTGGTTCAGGAAGCCCATTGTTCTTCTTTTCCAACTTGAAGTTGCTGTAATCTCCAGCATATTCATTCAAAATATTACAGTTGGGACGATCACCTTGGTAGTGTGCTCTTCTATAATAACAAAAAAATGCTGACACTGTTTTCTGATATCATTGATTGTCTGACCTGTTTATAAGTACCAGTAAACAGAGAAAGTGCACTGCTTCATATGCTTCATAGAAAGGCTTCTGGCCAATCAAAATCTTAATTGCCAATCAAAACCAGCTCCCTGCTGATGTTACTGTATTCCAGTTTTTACTCCAAACCACATGAACCAAAAAAGGTAATTGATTAAGTTAGATCGAAAGTTTCAAACTGTGGACAAAAAGAACATTATCTGAATGTCACTTTAAAAATTCTAACCTTATATGCTTTAGGGATTCCTGAGATGGCAGTTGCAATTATATTAAATACAGCAGGAGCTTCATATGAAGCAGTGCAGATGGTACTTTTAGTCTTTTGCTTTTAGTGTTGTTTTTTTTTTTACTTTTTTTTTTGTACACATGGTGGAATAAGCAGTGTGCCCACTACATTCACGTTGCAACTAACTTTATAAGTGATATCCCAACCATTAATTTACAGCAATCACATGCTTCTAGATCATTCCAATTAGGTCATTGAGACAATTTATTACATAACAATAATTCATATATACACTAAATCCCTCCCTTGAAAATGCTATTTTCTGGCAAATAGGCAAAGCAAAGTATAATATGTCATTCAGAAGTCTATATGCTCAGTTCTAACTGTTCACTGTTCATGACTTGGCAAGGTAGTCGATCAACTGGCTTTTTGTGAAGAAAACTACTCCTAAAGTAACTGCACTTAGTAAATGGGAACGGGATCTCTCGTCACATGATATTCATTGGAAAAACTACTTACTATCAAACTCAGAAAACCGTGAACACCTGAAATATTTCAGGAATGTTGATTGTCTAGTGCCCAATCAAAATAAAGTTCAGGACACGCAAGCAAACCTGAAAACCACAAACTAATAACCGTTGCTGTTTGCGGTTTAGTTTTCTCACGCCTGATTGGCTTTTTCCTTGCAACACAATAACATTCCATTAATATTTCTGGTGTTTACGGTTTTCTGAGTTTCACAGTAAAGCAAATCAAATTTATGTGCAAAGAGAACAAACTTAAAGAATTTTACTTCAAACTCGCTCATAGGATACTAGTCTCCAAAAAAGAACTTCACCTCTTTGGAGTGTCGAATAACTTGGACTGTACCTACTGCGGCCAGCCAGATTCAGTAAGCCATACTTTCATCGAGTGCCACCATTCTAAACAATGTTTTCATAAAGTTTTACAACACTTCAATGAAGAAAACGGCACCTCTTTTACACAAAGTGATGAAGAACTACTCTTTGGTAAGTCCCTAAATTTTGGTCAACAAAAGAAATTAAATTACTGCATGCCATTGGGAAAGTATTACCTTTACAATCAGAAACTTAATCAAATAGAGCCTGAGGTAAACGAATTCAAAAGGAAACTTAATTTTAATTTTTAATGCCGCATTGAGAAATTATGTATCTCAATGAATTTTATGTCTTCCTTTTATTTTATGTGTATTCTTTTCTATTTCTGTAATATAAATGATATTTTTACCCTTCTGTAACATGTGTGATATCAAATAAATAAAAAAAGCGTTAATAAACAGCAATCACATGCTTCTAGATCATTCCAATTACATCATTGAGATAATTGATTACATAACAGTAATTTGCATAAACACTAAAGTACTCCATTTGTTACCACTTTTCCATGTCCTACAATAATAATAAAAAGATAAATCACACTTATCATGCATCCATTTATTGCAGGGATAGACCATTGAAACCAAAAATTGCTTGTAAATTGGCCCTTCAAAGCACTAGAGAGACAAAAATAAGGACATCAGGTAATGTTTCATACTTAGGAAAAAAAGAGAGATTATTTTTCAAATTCATACAAATGCTATGATAGTATGCTCAATTTTAAATCCATATAAACACTTATAGTATGCTTTAGTTACCTGTGATTTAACTACAACTAATGGCCTGCGCATCTACTATATCTTGGTAAAGAAACACAATATCAATTGGTTCACTCGTTGTTCTTTTTTTGGTCAGTCCAAAATTCCTTTCTGTGCTTGACATCGCGATCCCACACAGCTCTCAGCACACTTGCATTAAGTCCCTCACCAATGGTACCTTTGATGAAAGAAATATAAATCATTATCCTATTTAATCGTAATCAGTCAACGTTTTGGCATCATCTTGATGCTATTCTCATGACTAAAATAAAATTAAATATGCAATGTCGTTAAAGAGTTTCCAAAATTTTGTATAAAGCAAAAATTCCTGGACAACCACTTTTGCACGGACAGAGTCTGTTTGCATGTTAAAGAATGGTTGCAGCTTGCGGATGAAAAGCATTTCTTTGATTAGGCAATCCATTTGGATGGAAAACTGAACCGTTATTGAACAATCAGTACACTGTAACTGACACCTATCAGTTCGTTAATGAAATACAAGACCTGGTGCTTAAGAATGGTGATATCCTGGTATCATATGGCGTAGCTTAGATTTTCACTAATGTGCCTTTGGAAGAGGCCATCCAGATAATGGCCAGCGAGGCATTCGCGGATGATTGGTTCAATAAGACCCATGAACTGAGCTGTAATGTTTTTTTTTTTAAAGTATGGATTGAAAGCCTTAGATTCCTGGGTTGCTATAAATTATGTGGTCGAACTCAAGGAGGAACATGAAGCCTGGACATAATTAGTCCTTTTCTTTATTCTGCTGACCTCTCTCTATCATCAATAGAGACCTTACGCAACAGGACGGCTCAAGGAGAGGACGGCAAAATTTCATTGTGTGACGTGCGTGACTGCTTGCTTCGTAAGCTATTTGACGCTATTTCCGGTTTGTCACTGCCGTCCTCTTAGCGTTCACGACGTGAAAACAAGGAGTTTGAAGTTGTGAGGAAAACGTGAGTATTTTTATCCATTTATTTTAATCTTAACCTTTAATTTTTTTGGATTGAACGATAGAAACAGTCTACCTTTTTAGTTACCAGCCTTTGTATATATGGAAATAACTTTTTTTAAGACGAAAATGAAGCCTACTTGTAAACGTAATTCATACGTCAGCATTGGACCTGTTTTTAATGTTGGCAAATCTACAGTTATCGAGGCAGTCCAGGATGTTGTGGCAGCTCTTTTTGAATTGAGAGATGAATATATTCATTTCCCAGAAACAGTGGCAGAAACAGCAGCTTCTATAGAAACATTTCAAGATTTATTTCGACTTCCAAACATAGTTGGAGCAATCGATGGCACGTATATACCAATAAAGGCATCTCGTGAGAGTCCAGTCGATTACTTTAACCGATATCAGCATCACGACTTTGGTATTCAGGCAGTTGCTGATGGGAACTTGCTCTTTTTAGATTTTTCCGCTATATATCCAGGAAGTATGCATGACGCTCGCATATTACGGAACAGTACTTTATATCAAAGAGCTGAGCAAGGAGATATTCTCAATGGCCCTGTAGTCAATGTAAACCATCACGATATTGGTCCATATTTAGTAGGAGACAGTGCGTATCCGAAATCTCCATGGCTTCAAAAACCATTCCCAGAGGCTACGAGAGACAGAAGCGAAATACAATTTAACCGTGAGCTGTCTAGTGCAAGGGTCAAAATAGAGTGCACTTTTGGATGCGTCTTGATAGTGACATTAAATTCTCCGTCAAGATCGCTATTGCATGTGCTGTCCTGCACAATTTCTGTATCAAAATGGGGGATGAATGGGATGACGATGGAAATCCAGATCACAACGGCCGTGATGATGACAGCGAAGATGTTGTGAGAGATGGAGAAGAGATCAGAGACATTCTGAAGGAATATCTTTAACTTTATTGAAATCAGTCGATTTATTTTTAAATAGGGTTGAGTACATTTTATCTTCCTCGTTACCGTTCTCATATTTTTCTCAGTTTTCTAGTTACCATGTTAACAGTTCTTGATTTTAAATCAGTTATAATCACAGTTGGTACAACTTAACATAAACATAACGTGTAATTGCGTTACATGTACTAGCTCACGCAATATAATAAGCGTAGTAAAACATTCTTTTAAACTTGCTTAGAACAACTGTTATTTTCTAAAACTGAAACATATCTTTGCATTTTTTTAACACAGTCCATTCCTGGCTAAAAAAAAGTGTGCTACATACAGTCCGCGCCGAGTCAGCCGGTAGAAGACGAACCAGGGTTCGCGTTCGTGCTCATAAACTGGGTCATGGCCCCAATAAATTGACCCATCATGGCCATCTGTTGTTTCTGAGTCTCTGAGAAGGTTGCCATAAAGTTACTTAAATTTTCTCTGCATTTTTTGAAAGCGTCCATGCTTTCACGTAGCTCCTTTCTGTCCTCCTCTTCGCTTTCTTCGAAGGCTGCGCGATTTCTTTTTCTCGACTGTTTTGATTGCTTCTTCCTATCGTTCCTCGCATCTTTCGTCTTCAACTGCCCTTTACTTTGCTTATTTCTGTTGGGCTCTGCATCTAAATCATCAGAGCCTTCTGGGGAGCCAACACCGCTGCTACTGTTTGATGTGTTCAGTGGACTATTGTTTGAATTTGCGCTTGTACTGGCCCCTGCTTCGGACACGTTTCGTAATGTCACGATATCTCGACACCCCAAGATGGCATCGATCTCTTCATAAAATACACTTTGTCTTCTTGTACCCCCTGTCTGTTTCCTATTCCACTCCTTTGCCTCTTTGAATTTGTCAATTAAGTATTTCATTTTCTTCATGCACTTCTCGACGGTCTTGTTGGTTTCCATGCGAGAGTTTAACTCGTCGCAAATCTTCCTCCACGCCGTTCTCGACTCTCTGCTCTCCAGCAACTCGTGGTTGTCGGCCCATAACTGGACTAGTAATTTCTGCTCACCTTGGGACCATGTTTCGTACTTCTTCTTTTCTTTTGGGTTACTGGTTGCGCGACTTTTGCTGGCTTCTTTATTTGCGGTCGAAGGAGATTGTTCCATCCTTGCGCCGACAGATGATTCTTCCCAAACGCTACCTGTTCGTGCTGCCAGTATCCAGAACTACACCCAGGGTACGGTTCATAGAGGTTCGGATAGAAGCCCCACTCACATTCCTCATTTGATGTTAAATAAATATAGAAAGAGCCAGATGGACCGGGTAAAAAGTTATTTTCTCCCGCCATTGCGCTTGCCAAACTAGTAGCGACAAACTATTTTCCCGCTGTAATTTATCCAAACATGTTTTGCGTAATATGACAGTTTAATGGTTAAAAAAAACAAGATTGTTTGTTTTGCCAAAATTTGGAAGCCTCCGAGGCAGGACTTCGGCTTCTTTGAAGATTGGCGTATATTTGGCGATCCGCAAAAATCTGGCAAGATTTTGAAACTGAGGGTCGCACTTATTTTACGCTACGTGTTGACATATTTATGACTTACACAAACAAAATTCGCTCTGGTGCGACCCGGGCCTTACTTACCAGCAGTGAAAGCTACATTGTAAGTAAATTTCAGCTCGTTAATCAGGGGCGTAATGCTAGGATTTGGGGTCACACTATGTCACCCCCAGGGTACTTACAATTAGTCCACTGCAGATGTTCACTCCTGAAAATGGAGTATATAACTACCTAGCACTAGAAAAAATTTATGGCATGTTGATTCTTCGGATTCGCACTTTTCGCCACCTGGATTATAAGGTTTGTTTGTTGTTTACTGAAAAAAAATATCTCACAAAAGGGGGTCATAGGCACCCCAGGACCCCCCTTGCTATACCCCTGTTAGTGCTCTGTTGAGGTAAGATATTGTGGTTATTGCAAAAAGTGTCCGGAATTATAAGGCCAACATACTGTACTTCAATCCTCTTCAAAAATAATGCTTTGTGCCTTTCGCAAAAGAAATTCTGATCACAAAGACCGTTGCATGTGAAGTAATCAACCTCTTATCTTCATTTTATATAATTAAAAACCAAGAATTTCAACATGTTTGTTTCTTCATAACCTAGAACAGAAAGATGGAGTGGAAAACAGAATGCGATCTACTTCTATTGCAAGAAATAGTTGTGTCCGAACCTTACCAGTACAAGGCTTCAACAAGGGAGAGAGGAAAGATATGGGAAGATATCACAGAAAGGTTGAATGCCACTGAAGCATTTGGAAATCGAGTTGGACACAAAAGAGCTGTGAGAGACAGGTATGCCCTGTTGGCCAAGAAATTTAAGAAGAGAATGGCAGAAGAGGAAAGTGCGAGTGGAATTTCACCCGAGATGTCAGAAACGGACAAGCTGCTTGACCAGATTATTGAGAGATTTGAGGAGAGCGACAGGGAGGCTTGTGAGAATTCAGAACAGGGCGAGAAAAATAAAGAAAATGACAGAAAAAAAGCAGAAGAGATGAGGAAGCGTTCCATGGAGAAACTTGGAGAGACCAAGAAAAGAAAGGCTGAGGATGGTGAAGTGACACCCAGAAAGAGAGCATCAGGGTCGGAAACCCTTGTGTACTTGAGAGAAAAGGCTGAAAAGGAATTTGACCTGAGGAAAGGAGAACTGAAAGTTAAGAAAGATGAACAATCTGCACAACTACAGATGTTTCAGTTCATGCAACAACAACTACAGCAACAACAGCAACAAAGGGCAAATGCAATTACAACAGCAGCAGCAGCAGTAGCTTCAAAATCAACTTCTCATGACACTTATTGAAAAAATTAATAAATAAGTGTATAATTTAAGACATGGATAAGGTTTGTTTTGGGTACACATTTTTATTGGTTCATATCATGCAATTGTTTTATGATTTGATTGAACCAAAGTAATATTGTACAATGCTTTGAATGTGTCTTCATCCTCTATTGTAACAATTTTTTTTACGGATTTAGACATTAGACTGGTGTTTTCTTTAAACTTCAAATATTCTTTAAGAACAAGTTCACCTTCATAATTTTTAGCCATTCATACACATAAAAGGCTTCTGAACATTCTGATCATTATTTAACACATATTTATACAATAAAATATATATTTCCTTACAAAAACCTTCATCATGTTGTCAATTAAACTTTTCCAATAGGGGAAAAGTTAAAAAAAAACTAAGGGAATTAAATACCCTTTAAGTAAGAATTTAGGTTCAATTTAAAACCTTCTCTACGTACAGGGGAAGGGGCTGAGTGTCTGGGGTACTCTCGATTTGGCAAACCATAGTCTTGCCACACTGAAATTTAAGACACGTTGAATATCAAACTTTTTTTATGCTCATTTCACTGTAACATCGCAGCATTTAACGAAACAGCAAAGCCATTTCATAATCAACTATGGTTCTAAGAACACTCTGCAATTAATTATACCATTACTTCATATGAACATTATCAGAAGGGGGCGGGGGTGCAAAAACTTAACTCCCACAGCAGCAACCTTGTACAACTTTTCCTCAAACAATGAAATAAGAAAAGAAATGCCCGGTAAACGATTTGAAATTCCAGTTTGTTACATTTGTTATTTCTTGAAAAGAATTAACCCACAAATCTGTCAGCAAAGAAAATGAAACACCAATGTTTTGCAATTAAATTACAGGAAAACCTGAGAACATTTAAGTTTTTGACATAACTCAGTTGTGCCCCCAGTCCATAAACTTCCTCAAAACAAATAGAATGGATGCTTTATTTTGTAAAGCCTACAATCAGCATGGCTTAAAAATTCTTCAAACTAACATGCATTAAGCTTAACTAATGGCCAGGGTGGGAGGCACAGTGGCCTAATGGTTAGTGTGCTGGACTCCGGATTGGGCAGTCCGGGTTGAAGCCCTGGCTGGGGCACTGCGTTGTGTTCTTGGGCAAGATACTTTACTCTCGTAGAGCCTCTCTCCACCCAGGTGTATAAATGGGTACTGGCGAATTTACTGCTTGGGGGTAACCCTGCGATGGACTAGCATCCCATCCAGGGGGGAGTAGAAATACTCCTAGTCCCTTCATGCTACAGAAACCGAGATCAGCTCCGGCCTGATGGGCCACTAGGCTCGTATACAGACTTTCTTTATTACTGATGACCAGGTGGTAACTCTCCTGGGTAACTCCCATATGAAAGGAATAAGGGTGCTTGTCTGTAATAAACCATGCCCTTAAAGAAGACAAACCCGGATGTTGCTTGAACTTAACTTGATCTTTGTTTGCAATCCTAAAAAATAGCTGAAAATATTTGTGGTTTATCACTAATTGAGACAACATCCAAGACTTGCACCCTACTGTACATGCAAGTGAGATGACAAGCATTCCAATCAATTTCATATGGGAGTCCCCAGTTACTGATTGATTAAAAATAATATCTTAAATAAAGTAACCCTGTAATGAAGGCGGTTCGACACCAAAGAACGAGGAAGTATTTGACCCATAAAGACATGAGTGGGCATTTCTTAATAAGGCACAAATAATATACATTTTGCCTACGGCACTGAGTCCAACTTTGAGATCCCTTTTAAAATCTAAAAAAGTAAAGTATTGCAAAATGTCTCCAAATACCCACTCCACAGCTGTTCTTACTTTACTCATGGACAAATTATATTGTTGCTGCTGCGGTGTTAACGCATTGCCTTTAAATGGGCCCTGAAGGTGGACTCTCAGTGGGTATGCAGGGTCCCCATACACACAGAGTGGTTGGCCAGTTGGGGAAACACAGTGGTTTTCTAACATCAGTAGAAGGCCAGACATCGCCAACATCCCACTGTCGTGTCTTCTTCCCTCGACGGGACCAAAAAGGTTCGCGATAAGTCCATTGGGCGCAACAACACTCTGAAACTTTATTGCGTGGACTCTTTTGTGCCCATTGTAAAGTACTCTTTGATTTTCGCCAGGCCTACAGACTGGTCGAACCGTCCCATCTATAAATCCCCAACAATTGTCAAGGGCCGCTCCTTTCCTGTGGACTGCTTCAGAGAATTGAGCTAGTTGTGCTTGAGACAGCCACGGTTGGTTCAGAAGAGACAGTAAATGTCCAAACTGCACATGAAGCAAATCCATCGCTTCTGCCACCACCATGCCCAACTGGGGAACAGGTCTTCCAAAACGCGGTACAAGGTCTTCGTATCTACACGGATACGCAAATCGACGTAAAAGCATACACAGTGCTTCATCGCTGTACACGGAAAAACGATTTGGGCAAGTGATTTTGTCCGGAAGATTAAACACATCGACTAAAGCGTATATGTCATGTTTCAAAAAGCGAAATTCGCTTTCGCACTCGTCGTCGGAAAGACTGTCAAGATCAAATTTGTCGTATTTCCAGTACGGGATTTCGAGGTTCTTCGAAGTGTTCACATCGTAAAGCAACAGTAGTTCTTCGTCATCAATCAAATTCAGGTCATTAGCGAGTAAAAGTGCTTCTCTTGCTTCCCTAAATGTAGCCATTTTAGCTTCAAGTCGTCTCCATGTCGTGTTGTGTTGCGTAAGGTTTGTTTATGTTTAGGACGGCAACATCATTGCTCGCGTGCTCAGCCCACTCCTCGCACGATCTGAGGTCGCCGTCCACATCGAACCGTCCTGTTGCGTAAGGTCTCTAATATGTGGACGACACCCTCACCGTTATGCCAGACAGGGCTTCAGGTGAACCCACTCCTCTGCTAAATTTACAATGGAGGTTGAGAATAATTCCTCTCTGCCTTTTGTTGGTGTCAAGCTAATGAATGTGGGAACGCTTACGGGAAGGCTAATAAGCGGTTTTTTACTGGGTTTTGCAGAAAAAAGAAAGAATTGCTAACAAAGGAAAAAACATATAGTGGACTAACTGTAAGCAAATTTGTAGATTGTTGTTTCCCCGATTGGTCGAGAAAGTGAGGTGGTTGCAAACAACCAGTAAAACCAATAAAACTGAACGTTTTTGTTCTCTTTAAAGATCAGTAAAAAAAATGTGTTCTTAAGAAAACACTGTCCAAAGTCACAGAGCTGGAAGGTTAGTTGAGAATTGATGAGAAATAATTCCGAGGAAATTTGCCGTGATTTGACAATGGTCTCCACCTCTCCATTGCTGCCACATTTGTTTTTCAAGATATGATTGGAGATATTGCCTTCGCAATCCTTTTCTTTGTTTCTGACCCAGTTTAAACTTGCTCCTGCACGACTCCACTTCTTGTGTATGCGCTCCAGTGCGTGGATCTACAAAGTTATGTGTATGCACGACAACCCTGTACATGGCAACGTTTGGCAATTGGACTAATCTTCGGTATGCACCCCAGTCGTCTGTACGTACCTCACTGCAGGGAAGTACACATCTGTTGATTATAGGCAATGGGGTTGTGGCATCTCTTCGTTCAACAACTCTGAAATAGCCGGTGCAGGACTATATTCTGTTGTTATGATGTCGAACACCCAGGCGTCGCGGGCTGCTCTCCTTCCCCTGTTGTACTATAAGAAATAAAACATTAGCAGGTGCATATGCTCCCAGTACTGAGATGAAGGGAAATTAACTATTGTTGCCTATGTGTTTTTTTTTGTACAACTGGATGTTTAATTCAATCTTGTAGGAATTTATCCGTATTCTATTAAAAATCCTCACTTAGCCAAAAAAGATGGACAAAAGTCCAACTGTATACCGGTAAGTGGAAGCCCTAAAGGACTTCTATTATGCTAGATATAAAAATAATCAACACAAGAAAATTTTCCTTTCAAAGAACACTGTGCGTGCTGTTGTGGTTAAGCAGCAAATGAAAAACAGTGAGAGAACCATTAAGAATCGCGTATTACAAAATGAGCAATCATGACTCTCGTCAAGTTGCCTTCAATGGAAACATAGAAAGTTCCAAAAAAAATCGCGATTCTGCCAAATTCTTCCATTGTTTTCTATTCAAATAACAAAATGAGGGACTATTGGATGAAAATTGCGCATAAAAGAGGCACATCAATTCCAAGGTACATGTACATTGTTGTTGTTTATTGGCATTTGCATTGTTTAAATTTTGGAACACAGAACATTTCTGGATATTTTACAAGAGAGTTAAAGGTTGGGCTCAATCACGACCTCAAGTTGTCCCGTGGTTGTTCGATCAAATCATAGTTAATAGAAGGGACTGGTTATGAAACCCGGCGAACTTCAAAGAAATATCTCTTTGTTATGGTTTTTGCATCGTCACGTGACATTGAAGGTGCACACTCAAAATTTCAAGATGGCGTCCCGAGTGAGTTCTATTCGAAGTGTGGTTGAATCCACTGTGAAAGTTGGCTTGTTCTGGTTGAAAATGAGTCAAAAACCATAAGTTTTACAAGATAAAAGATCGTAGATTGCTATACCAGGCAATAATTCCGCTGCCTTCGGCTGTGGATCGCGCAGAATGAGAAGAGAAATCGACATTTAGAAGCTATTCGCACCAACACTTAGAGGCTCACATTGGAAATGGAAGAAAGGCTGACTGAACAAAATAGCCGGGTCGAGAGTGATAGGGTACTGTTTATCTGTGTAAAGTATTTTGAAGCCGAAGACACAGAAATATGTATAAGGTTTGTTTGACCATAGCATAGTAGAGGGGAAGGTGTTCATACCCACCATTGCAAATTTCGAATTCACTGTAAAGAGAAAGTTTCTTTCTCGAATATCTTTCTTTCCTTACAATTTTATTTTATTGCTGTCCAACGCATTTGTAAATGGTTGTTTTTTAATAGTCTCTCCTTGTATAATTTTGTTTTGTTCTTATTAATAAGAATAAAAGTGTTCCTGTAGTCAGTCAGAGGCTGACCCATTGCAATATGTTCGCACATATGCATAGGTAATGAAACAGTAAACATTCATGTCACAGTAACAGTTGTTCTTTTTTTTATGTAAGGATTTCTTTTTCATTTCCATACAGCAGTAAACTCTTCGAGTCACAAGATTGCTGATCATAATAAAAATTTCTCCTTGTAATAATTATTTACAAAGGATAACCGAAAGAAACTAAAACTAGAACAACTTTCAAACTTACAAGCAGGATTTTATTAGCCAAAAGTATTTTTCCAGTTAATCAGATACATTCCTATACACAAAATGCTGGCCTCCAGTATACTGTGTTTTTGGTGATTTCTGTGTTTTTAGATTTCTTTGTTCTTTGATTACTAGAGAGGCCAAATGTTGTGGCCAACTCCTATTAGTATTTCATTTAAGTCTCAAACTATAAGCTATCACCCTGTTAAAACGACAATAACAGTAGAAACCTGATATGGAGGTAGTTATTACATACACTGGGATATCACCATTCTATTCCATTCATTGCATACGTTTTCTTGTGCAATGGGGCTTGCTTGAGTAAATACCTGAATATATCATTAATGGTGAGAGCATAATGCTGATAAGATTTCACATATTCTTAGGGACCGGTCATTATTTATGTAGAGGGGGGGGGGGGGGACGGTGAAAAGAAGGGGGGGTCAAGGCTATTTCAGATTGGCTACAGGGGGGGGGGGGGGGGCTAAACTTTTTTATAAAGAAGTTTAGGGGGGTCAGCAGTTTGAGGTATACAGTATTGTAAGAGGTGTTCATTGGCCAAGGTGGGTGAAACAGTTAAATAGTAGAGTGCAAGCACTATCTGTGAAACAGTAATGCTAAATTGTATAATTTTATGCTAATTCTATTGTTAGATAAAGATAAAGATAAACCTTTATTGTACACTTCTTAAAAGGTTTTTCAGTGAACAATACACAAAGTGAATTAAAATGTAAAATGTAAAATATATACATTCAAAGTACACTAGTTATATATTATGTATAAAGTACACGAGTTATATATTAAAAAAAAGAGAAAGAAATAAGAAAAATTTAATTTAAAAACTCGGTAAGAAGCTTTGTCTTCAGAGTTTTCTTGTTTTTCTTTTCCATAAACTCCACTATTATGTACAACTTAGTGATTTGTATTTTGCAGAAATACTGTTTGCACTCTAAACTCCATTGTTATCTCAAATTTTAGTTAATAAAAAATCCAGACCTATCTGGTTTAATATTTGGTTTGACTGAAATTATTTTCTGCTGTAAACAAAATGATTGTCACTGCAATAGCCCAAGAAGTAATTAAACATGATATAACAGCAAGATAGTAGTCCTTTTACAATGTCAGGAAAATCACTGAAAATGAACTATATTTTGCATGGTTATTACATTTGTGTTCACCATGAGATCATAGTTGGTAAAATCTATCACTTTCTATACACATAACTTGTCCAAAATTTAGCCTATTGCTGGAAGAGCATCCATAGCAAAGAAGCCTTGGTTGACCAAGTGTTCCAGCCTTTCTGCATCTAAACTAGTGTGCAAGCTTTCCAATACCTTGAGGTTAATTTCATCTTCGCAGACCGAATGTTGGCTTCTTTCACTGTTATAGCCCTCTGGAAAACAAAGTTTGTATGTAAATTCATCAACCAGTTTAACAATTAAGGTTTCCATAGCCGATTCCATTCTTTTCCTTTTCCTGTCTTGATCTTTTCGAACATTCTCTTTCTTCCTTCTGCCCACGAGGTTTGCTTTTCTTCTGGATGTATAATCTGGGTCAAGTCCTGCTTGGAACTTTTGTCTTCTCTGGAAGCTATGAAGAACATCAGACAAAAGGAGCGAGAAGTTGTACGTCAAGAACGACATACAAGAGATGTGTCTGATTACTAGTGGCAACAACTTGTAGAGAATTGCAAACTTGCATCACTAACCGTTGCAGAGTTAGATAAGTATCTAGATCACCACAAGCTTTGCAAGAAGGGCAAGAAAAAGGGCAAGATTAGAAGAATTACAGCAGACTATTACATGAAGAGCGGAGAGGCCATGCCCGAAGACAAACTTGTAGCTACTGGAGAACACGTTGCTTCAACAGATGGTGAAAGCGAAAGTGATAGTGAGGACGATTTGATTTATTATGAAAGCAGTACTAATGATGACAGCAGTAGTTATGATGGTGAACTGGAATAAGCAGAGCCACCTGTTCAACAGACAACAAGAAGTGGACGAAAAACTGGCCACTGGTCCACATGATACGCCGATTTTGTGATATAGTACGTTAGTTCCATTGTTATGCAAAGTAGCTATTAAATCATCTTGTGATTGTATGTAGCATGCATTTAATAATTACTTAAGGCATATAAGAGGAGATATGAGGTGGGGGGGGGGGGTCATCACGTAAATATTGAAAAAAGAGGGGGGTCACTTGCTAATTACCTGGCCTAGAGGGGGGGGGGGGGGCTTTACAGAAATTTTGATCTTTCCAATATATTTTTCCTCCCCCCCCCCCCCTCTACATAAATGATAACCGGTCCCTTACATCAAGATTCCAAGACCTTTTTTTGCTGCAAAATAATTAAAATAATGCTTGTATTGATAGGCTTGAGTGACTACTTAACCAAAGATTGTTAGCTCCATCAATGTGGTAATATGTTGTAATTATAAATTAAACCTCGTTCGGATCATTGTTATTAGGGTTTTCTGATTTAGCGGAAGATCAGCGGAAAAGGAATATGCTGATTTCAACTGAATCAATATTTGGAAGTGACAATCATTTAACCTACTAGTTATGAGTAAATAAGTTGTTTATGCCCTTTTTATGGTGCTTTTTTTACGACTAGCTTTTGAGCCATTATGAAAAGCACTTTTTGAATGCATCTGCAGCCTCAATTCTTTTTTCATTTTTTTTTGCAGCGCAATGAAGAATTTGAGCAAAGAATACTTCTCAGTTTCAAGTGAAACAATAACTTCTTGGCCAGTCGCCACCTCATAAGAGTGTTTTAATGGGTTTATCTTCAAACTTTCAATCGACAATTTTAATTGTCGATTGTCAAAACAAGAAATTATTACAGTCAAGTGTGAAGGAAATCAGTTACTTTTTGTCAAAAAGGTCTTACATGTGCCATTTCCTCACGGATCTCAAGCTACCATAAAAGACCAAAGAATTGCTTTTTAGCTGAAATTTATTTATTTCACTATTTAAACAATGGTCTAGTCTAAAGACAGAAACAAAAAAGCAAACAGACCTCTGTAACTTATTGAGTAATTTTGAACTTATTAACTGGTAAACGAAAAAAGCAGATTAATACGCACTACTATAGTTAGACACTAACTACATTGTTTACTTTTTTCCACTTTTTGGTATTACGCAGTTTTTTATGGGTTATGGTGTAACCCCTCTGTACAACTGATCCGGCCGTAAGGACAACAATTAGTAACAAAAAAATTGAAGTGCTTTCAATATATATTGGTAAATCTGGTGGCATGTTCCCAAACACATTAAATCCACCATTTATGATCCTCAAATCTATTATTTTAAGTTTGCGCCTGAAACTCCCTTGGCAGGGGTTACAAAGATGAATTTTCTTTCGGAATTACTTCGGATGTTGAAATTTTCAGCCTTCCAAAACATTCTAAGCATTTAAAACACAGTTGTTTATACTCGTTGAAGAAATTTATTCTTAGCGACTGCCAATCATAAAACTACCTTGAATTTAACAGATATTACTCTAGTTACGACCAGTCAAAATTTCCATTAATTTTCTAACCCCTCCAATACCCCCTAACCCCATCGCCGACACAAAGAGGAATTAAGTTAAGAAAGTGACTGATTAACTTGGTAGGTATTTTTCACTTTCACTTTTATCAAACTAAATGAAAAGGCAAATATCTCTTAGTCATCTAATCAGTATCCGATGATGAACTAACTCCAAACTTTTTTCCCACTTGCGAAGGGCCCGAGTGTGGGCTTCAGCTGCCCTGTTTGCGTTAGCAAGAAAGTTTGGTAACTGTTCTAATATACCCTCAAGCTTTTTGGTATTGGTATCCGTTGCTGGCCTCTTTCCTCCTCTCTTTATTTCTTTCTGCTATCTTCTCTGGACCATTTTTTGATTCCCTCCATAATGCTTGAGGCACTTGCACCCTCTGGCTGTTCAGTTGTATCCAGGCGATATCTCGTTTCTCTCTACTTGATTTTAGTGACGATTTCTTCCATTTCATCAGTCACTTCTGCGTTAGACTCCTCCACGGCTGATTTAGGGACGTTCGCGCGAAAATTTTCTAGTTGATAGATTTTTCTAAATTTTTTACTGAGGACAGATAATGAGTTACTTGTGTCAGAAATACAAAAAAAGTAGGGGTCACCGACTTCGTTTCAGAGATAAAGTCTGTAGAAAACTACCCTGATTTTGAAAAATTGGCGCACATAATTTTGCACGGCTTTCAAGGTTTATATTTTATATTAAAGATGATGAGAAAACGGAGGCAAACGATCTTGGTGATATTTTGAAGAAGTGCGTCTGTTGCGTTAATAATTTTAAGTGTTGCCATCTTTTATGCAAAACTTAGCCCTGGAAGAGGCATTTGAACCCGTCGTACAACAAAACGAAAAGATCAAAAAGCGGAATTCAAAGGTGCGTGGGGCAAAAAAATCAACCTTTTAATCAATAGATTTTTTTCATTTTCTCACAAAACGTAGATAATCGTTAACAAAAGTGATCTGTTCAGAAAAAAGTAGGGGTCACCGACCATTTAAGCCCGCAAACTGCAAGCGAAGTTATCGCAACGGCTACTCGCCCTATATGTGGTTGGGAAGTTTCCTCAGCGCGCGCGCTCGATGCATGACGTGGCGTAGCATTGCGACAGGAATTACGTGCGCAGTAAGGATGCGCATAAACAATTAGCGCGAACGTCCTTAAGACCCCCGGGTCGAGGACCTTGCAAAATATCGCCCATTGTATGGTATTCATCCTCTAGACAGGAAACATCAGCATCCCTGAAAGGCACAAAGTGTAAATTAAGTAATAACTTACTAAGCCCAAAGAAAAGTTAATGTTCCGAATACACAATAATTATTTTTAAGTTATGCTGAGATATTCAAGTTACTGCGCATGGCATTTCTGTAATTTTTTATATGCTCATTGCTAAAGATTAAAAGCCTTCCACGTGCTAATAAAACTTGGAAGATACATGTATCGCTTATCATTTACGAGCATATCAAAGTTAGGTGACACATACTTGACATTTAGCATTGGCACAGTTCATATTCAAGACCGTTGATTTAACGCAGGTTGTTTTCATACAGAGTCTTCCCATTTTATGGGAAGCTAAACTCTACTTCATAAACAATTTTAAATTGTACTTACGTGTCCTTTGCTTGGCTAAGAAAAACTGCAGCGCGCTTTCGAAGACGATTGTGCATGCTCTTGTCGCCAACGTCACAATCGCGATAAATCTCCCCATCTTTCCCTAGTACCTCCCAGTGTCTTTTCAGAAGGCCAACACTGCCCTCCAGTCTCATCCGCAAAGTTCAACCCCTTTTAGAATAATCTGATCCTCCATTCTGCTGTAGGTGTGGCGCGGCGCATAGGGTTTTCTTTGTCCGCTCTTTTTGTTTGACCTGCGCAAAGAACTGGTAGCGCTCGTGGACCCGAGTGAGGTTCTGCTAAAGCTACTTGAACTGGCACTGTTTGAAAAATATGCGGCATTGAAAAATATGTTTTCCTCAAAGCCTTCCATGGTTGAATCGACTGTGCAAGAAACTTAAATAAAGTTCCAGTTTTTATAGCGCAAAACAAACAACATTGATGTAATGTATATGAACTGCGGATATATACAGTATTGTGCAAAAGAAATGCAAACGAAATGCGCGAATTTCATTCTTTGTTTCCCCGACTTTTCGTCGAAAGTACGCGCAAAAATTCGAGCAGAAATTCGCGGCGCTTGGAGCGACAATTCGCTAAAACAAAGGCCGATATTTCAACGAATTTCCGTGACCTCAACGACAATTCGCGATCAATAGCGCTAAGTCCATTTACGAAATTTCGCTACGCACTAAATGGTTGTTTGTGCGTCTTCAACAAGCGATTGATACGACCATCTGGTTATGTAACTTACACGAAAAATAGCTTGGAATTGTTCGGCGGAACTGTGTGCTTCAAATATCGTAAAATACTCTGGTAAAAGGAAGGTTTTTATTCTGTACAACTTACACTGCCATTAATTTAACAGTACTAAGGTATTTTCTTTGTGCAGAAAACATGAGGAAAGCGGTAATTCGCAATGACAATAATATATCACGGCAGCGTGAAACAGCGCAAAATCGCTTTCAAAACTACAGAATTCAAACCACTAAATGAACACAAGAAACGCTTTCTACGCTTTCCTTTACTTTTAATGTCAATAAACACACTCCTTTCTATTTTCTGAAGCACAGTAGTAATTTTCTTAAGCTATAAACAGAACTCAAAACAAAGCGGCTGTACACACTGAAGGAAGTCTCGGGAAAACATGTGTATCAGATAACAACACATTTGTGTCAAAACTGCTCGCTTCAAAAGCCTAAAATTCCGAACTAAGGATTGATAAATGAAAGAAACTTGAAAGAAACTTTGTTTTGAATTAAATTTCATTTAAGATGAAGCCAAGAAATGTATTCGAAAGCATCAAAACATCGCAAATTACAAAGCCGCGTAATTCTGCACGATTATTCACATGTTCACGCTGAAAGCGAAAGTTTTTATTTTAGCCGACGGCTTTTGCGGTCAATTCTTCACTCAATGGCTTAACTGTCCCTCTGAAAAATCCATCATATTCAAAGCAATACTGTGTATTACCATTTTTGTTTTCAAAGGCCTTGAGAAGCTGCATTAAGTCCATGCACAGGTCCGTGATTTGTATTCAAAACGCATTTCGAAGTGCCATGACACCATGTCTCCACGGCCGTGGAAGAAGCAGGAAGATCGAAGGAAGATGAATCCGTCCTCAACAAGTTTTACATGTAAACACTCTGTACTCCATGATCGTTTTAATCGTGCTATTCGTTAGACTGCTTCAAAACGAATGAAAACAGGCACACATGATGGATAACATGTAAACTATTCGCTGATTTCTAAGAAACCGATGCTGTTGCAACAAGGCCGAGCAGATACTGGGGTCACGTCGGGAAACGGCATGTGTGTTTACACTTCCTTTCGAGTCATCAGGAACAAGTTTTTGCTAGAATTGCAATACTTTTTTCTTTACGGATCTTTTTAACAGTTAACACTTGGCGGAGAAGAACCAGGTAAGATTATTTTAATCTTTGGTGTTGATTGTAACCTCGAGCCACAAAATCATTCCAGCTTTGTTTTACGCTAGCGTTACAGAACGAAGATTCGTGTGTTTTACTCACAGTGCTCTCACAGCGTACTTTGCAGTAAATGTAAAGATCAACAGGCCAAAAAGTCGCTCGAAAGTTCGCAGCGAATTATCGGGGCGAGCGAATTATCACTTGAAAGTTCGCGGCAGCTGATCGTGCACGGCGAATTATCATTCGAATTTTCGCGCGACTCAAAACAATAGGTGTCACGAAAATGCGGAGAAATATTGCGGAAATATCGCTCGGAGCGAAATTTCTTTGAAAAGGCCCGAAAAGCCACGAAAAGCCACGAATTTCGTCAAAATTCGTTTGCATTACTTTTGCACAATACTGTATGAAGGTGATATGTGATCTTCACAGTGAATTTCCAATTTAGGCAATTGGACTAAAGAAGTGTGAAAAAAATCAGGGCTTCAACGGGATTCGAACCCGTGACCTCTGCGATGCTCTACCAACTGAGCTATGAAACCACACATTGGGAGCGAGGTCAATTGTGAGTTCATATTTTACCGTGAAAGGAGTGAAATGATGTAATGTATATGAAGTGGCTCATATATGAACTGCGGATGTATATGAAGGTGATATGTGATCTTTGCAGTGAATTTCCAATTTAAGCAATTGGAATAAAGAAGCCTGAAATAAAAATCAGGGCTTCAACGGGATTCGAAACCGTGACCTCCGCTATACCAGTGCGATGCTCTACCAACTGAGCTATGAAGCCACACATTGGGAGCGAGGTCGTTTGTAACTGAGTACCCTTCAATACAATGATACGCTTTGCCAGAGAGACACGTTCTAAGATGGGTGAACTTCTGCATGTTGCTCAGCTTTCTACGAGAATCAATCGATGCGATGAATGCGTCATAAAACGCTGACCATTCCAGCACGTTCCCCGAAAACCTTGGTAGCTGTAAAAGCGGCAACTTGACTCCGGTAATATTCTGCATAACTGAGTCATTTGTCGACAAACTTGCTGCCTTTGTGGACAAATAATCATCTGCCTTTTCAGAAATCAATGATATATCAGAACGAAACTCGTCCCATTCGTTAAGAACTTCTTTTATTAAATCTTCTTGCTCAACGTCCGCTAAAAGCTCTTCTATAGAATGTACACAGTCAGATTCATAGTCATTTAGCCTCTTTAACTGTTGCTTGACTCTCGAGGGAATAGCCTTTGAATCAATTGATTCCTGTAACTCATCGCAAAAACTTCTGGCATTTTTCGAAAGAAAGTTTAATTTTCGCTTGACCGAGCTAATCGAAGTATTTTCTGATCGTTCGTGTTCCTTTTCTTTCTTCGAATAGCCAATCGGCTCACTGAAAGACCGCATCATATTCTCCATTGATTCCACTAAGGCCTCGGTTAAGGAAACACGAAAGGTTGCGAGTGATTCTTCCACGTATGTGTTCATCCTTGTGACCGATGCTTCTATTCAGTCAATTCTGTCATCCGCTTCACGTAAACGCTCTTCTACAGACGAAACTTTGTACACGTCCGACTTGTTCTCCTTTAACTCGAATTCTGGTGCATCGGGTAATTCGAATTCTTCCAACGGTATGCTTTCCGGACTTGTGCACAAAGACCTTTTCCTTGGCATCGGGACAGGAGTACCATCTTTCGGTGAAAACTGGTCATGGTAATACATCATCAATCACTCTCTAAGGTTTGCCTTTGTTCGTTCTTTTGACAACCCGAACGTAAAACAGAAAGTCCTTAAATCCTTGATTCTCAGTTTATCTATCAACTTCTTCACTTTGTCCAAATTCCTCGGCACTGGAACACTTAAATACTTCTTCACTTAAATACTTCTTCTTGGGCGTCTGTAAATTAACCTCGCTCTGCTACCAAATGTACGGGCCCATATTGACTTCACTGTATGGAAAACTCAGTAATAAAACTCAATGATTCACTGGATCCATCTTTAATTTCTGACTGTAACAAGTTATACACTAAGTTCTTGTTCGGGGATGAGGGAGAAAAAAGACAAGCCCTGATTCAAGATGGCGGTTCAAATAGAAGTACTTTATTTGGAACGAGGCTCTCACGTAGGCATGCCACGAGGCTGTGACAGTGTCATGCAATAACAATATTGTCACATCCTCCCCATTTTTTTTTTTTTTTAAGTAACAACATTTCCTAATAAGCCATAAATGCCGAGTAATAAAGGGTAGAAAAAATAAAACAAATAACGTTTCTATAACATTGTTCAACATCAACTGGCAGCAAAGTTTTAAAAAATAATAATAATAATATGACTTGCTGCATGAGTCTCAATGTTATTGCCAGAGAACAGTTCAATTCCTGACATAGTCGCTTAGCTTCGCTGGTTCTCTTATGATGCGTCCAGAACGGGTGCGCATAGGAGAGGGGGTGGCACTTTTCTCTCCTGCATGGTGTTTCCTTGGGCTGGATTGCACATGGTCCTTCTCTGGACTGGTCGGCACAGCAGGAGTTTGAGGTTGCTGGTGGGTTGAATGGTCACGTCCAACCTTTGCATCCACTTTAGCTCATTCAGTGGTGTCATGCTGGACAGATGGTTCAGCAGTCTTAACCAGGTGCTGTCTGTTGTGCCTGTAGGTGGTACCGGAAGATTGAATTTCATAGGATCTCTCGCCAAGTCTCCTGGTCACTTCAGCTTTGTCCCATGATTTCTGACCAAGCACAAATGGTTTCATGCGCACAGTGTCACCTGCCTTCAGCACAGGCAGGTCATGAGCGGAGCGGTTGTAATACTTGGCCTGTCTTATCTGGTTTAGGCGTAGCTGCTCAGATTCATGAGGATTTGCTGGATTTCTGGGCTCAAGTAGGGACTGTGTGGTTGGTAACAGGGTTCTGGGTCTTCTCCCCATAAGCCTTTGGGCTGGGCTGCTGTCTACGCCTTGTATAGGCACGTTCCTGATGTTCAGCCGGGCCAAGTACTGGTCTTCACCTGTTTTGGTTGTCTTGCATAGCATTCGCTTGGCAGTTTTCACGGCCGACTCAACTTTGCCATTTGCTTTGCTGTGGTGGGGTGAAGTTGTTGTGTGCTCGATGCCCCAGCTCTTGGTGAACTTTTTGACTTCACTGGAATCAAATTGTGGGCCGTTATCGCTAACCAACTGCTTGGGAATGCCATATCTGGCGAGGTGAGCTTTCAGCTTCTTAATGATAGTTGAAGACTTGGTGTCGTACAGGCGATCTAGCTCCCAGAAATTGGACTTGTAGCAGACAGTGATGAGGTATTCTTTGTTCTTGAAGGTGAACAGATCAGCTGCAATCTTCTCCCATGCTCTCTCAGGAATATCATGACTCATGAGTGTCTCCTTACAGTGGGTCTGCTCGAATTCCCTGCACGTTTCACAAGTTTGGATCCACCCCTTCAGCTCCTTGTTCGTGCCGGGCCAGAATACATGTTCACGTGCGAGTCGCAGGCATGACTCGACGCCTTGGTGACCACTGTGGATGTCATTCTTAATCTCTGACCTCATGCTCTTGGGAATCACCAGTCTTTTTCCACGGAAGACTAAACCACCAGTGACTGCCAATTCATCGCGAATGCTGAAGTAAGGCATAATGAGTGGCGGTAGTGATGATTTGTTGTCTGGCCAGCCTTCTTGGATGGTTCGCTTGAGCTGCTGTAAGGCCGGATCGCCTCTAGTGTGCTGGCGAATCTCACGAATTCTCTCATCAGGCATGACCAAGTATGTGAGGGCGTTGATGGTTTCAAACTCTTCTTGCCCATCATCACTGGCTTTGGGAAGGAATGCTCTGCTAAGAGTATCTACTAGGAACATTTCTTTGCCATTGAGGTACTGCACTTTGGTGTCATAGGCTAGGGCTCGTACTAGCATTCCTTGGAGATGCTTAGGAGCTCTGTCGAGCAGTTTCTTCGTGATAGCCTCTAAGGGCTTGTGATCCGAATACACCATGACAGGTTGGCCAAAGGTGTACTGGTGCCATTTCTCTAGGGAAAACACTATGGCCATCATCTCCTTCTCAATGGTTGCATATCTAGTTTCAGTGTCGCTTAGGGCTCTGCTCGCATAGGCTAGTGGTCGTCCCTCTTGTAGGAGAGCGGCTCCCAAACCTTGTCCACTGGCATCACATTCAATAGACAGTTCTTTTGTTGGGTCAAAGTAAGCCAGCACGGGTGCTTGTGTTAGCAGATCCTTTATTTCCTCAAAGGCTTTGTCCTGAGCAGAGTCCCAGATCCATTCCATGTCAGGACGAGCTAGGTCGTTGATAGGTCGCATAACTTCAGCGAGCCTGGGTACGAACTTAGACAACTAGTTGACAGTTCCTCTCAGCCTTTCCGCATCTGCTTTGTCGGTAGGAGGTTCCATCTTCGTGATAGCTTCCACCTTTGATGGATCAGGCTTGAGGCCGCTGTTGCTGACTACATGGCCCATGAATGGAATTTCGTGCAAACCAAAGCGGCACTTCTCTTTGTTCAGGGAGATTCCAATTTCACAACAGCGTTGGAGGAAGAGGCGTACTCGTTCATCATGTTCTTCATCTGTGTGACCCCACATGATTACATCATCGGCTATGTAGCGGACACCTTCTAGGCCTTCCAGAGCTTGATGCAGTCGCTTCTGGAAGATTTCGCTGCTTACTTTCAGACCAAATGGGAGGCGTAACCAGCGGTAACGCCCAAATGGAGTTGCGAAGGTGGTCAATAGGCTTGACTCGTAGTCTAGTTCACAGTGGAGGTACCCTGACTTCAGGTCACATACTGAAAACTTGCAGGCTGAGGTGAGCCCAGGCAGGACGTCTTCTAAGACTGGGAGCTTATAGTGCTCACGCCTTAGCACCTCATTTAGTGGTCTGGGGTCTATGCAGATGCGAATGCCAGACTTCTTCTCAGCTACGGACATCTGACTGACCCAGTCAGTGGGCTCGTCAACTGGCACAATTATAGACTCAGCTCTTATGCGCTGAAGTTCAGCTTTAACCACGCCCTTCCTAGCTTCCGGGAGTGTACGAGCACAACGCACGACTGGGACAGCTCCATCCTCTATGGTCAAGTGGACCTTCTTGCCAGGGAGAGTGCCTGGTGTGTCCTTGAAGGCATCAGGAAACTGCTGAACGAAGAGATGATCAGCTGAGGAAACTGTATTGACCACTTTGAAGTTATCAAAGCTCACAGTCATGAGGCGCATTGCCTGCGCTGCACTGCCACTGAGTAGTGGGGTTAGGTCCTTGTCAACTATGACAAAGTCGACCTTGAACTTTTCCATTGTAGCCGGGTTTCTGACATGTACTTTGCATTTACCGAGGGCTTTAACAGACGATTTGTTCCACATCTGAAGGTTGACAATCTCAGGGCGAATCTGGAGGTCTCCAAGGTAGCATTTTGGCAGAATGGAAACAGTTGCACCGCAGTCGACCTGAAGTTTCACAAGTTGATGGTTAATCTCCATTTCACAGTAGATCAGTTGGTTAACGTTGTGACCTAGCTTGGCTGTTATAGCACTGATAGTCCCAGTGCTACTGTCCGATGAGTCAGAGGCATAGTCATCCTTTACACCATGAACGCTTTGACCTTTACACTTTCTTGAAGCAGAAAAATGGTTCTTTCCACCACAGGATGTACACGACTTTCCCCAGGCAGGGCATAGTTCCTTTTTCATAACATGAACTTGAGAACAGAAAAGGCACTTCTTTGAGACTGTGGGTGGATCCTCAGTTTGGCGAGGTTTGCTTTTAGTGGGGTCCCTGTGCTTCTTATGTTTTGATGTTTCATTAACTTTGTTGATTTCTTCACTTTTTAGGGCTTTCATGTGAAGGGTTGCGGCTTCTCTAGCGTGGGAAATTTCGATAGCTTTCATGAGGGTTAAATCATGCGTGGAGAGCAGTTCTTCCTGCGTTTTGTCATCCAAGATGCCTAGGAGCAAACGATCCATTATCAACAGTTCGCGCATACAGTCACAAAACCCACAGGTTTTTGCCATGTTTCTGAGAACGGACAAATATTCATCAATTGACTCACCGGTTTCCTGATTTCGACGGTTGAATTGGAAACGCTTGAAGAACTCTTGAGTCTGTCTGAGGAAGTGATGGTCAAACTTCTTAATCACATCGGCCATTTTGTTGCGGTCTTCGCCCTCACCGAACTTCAGTCCGTTGTAGATTCGCATCGCATCGACTCCGATGCTGTGGAGGAGCATAGCACACTTATAATCCTCAGGTTGATCGAGGAGGCCGGTGATTGTGCAGTAATTCTCCCATCTTTGTTTCCAAATTTTCCAATTATCAATTATCGATCGCCGTCGACCTCGAGAGGTTTTGGGGTCGAGACTTGAGGTCGTCGGAAAGCAGGAGTTTGAGGAGCTTGAGGGGCTTGAATCGGAGGAGCTTGAATTTGAGGAGCTTCGTTCTCGTGGTCAGACATATTGCACAACTTGATTGAGCACTCAATTCAAAGTAAACACGCGGTCAAGCGCAGCAGTACACTGTTCGACGTAAAGCACTGTTCTTGAGGGTCCGAAAGAAAAACGAAAACAGCAGTAGTCACTGTTCAACGTTTAATCCGTTACGCTGCCACCATGTAACAAGTTATACACTAAGTTCTTGTTCGGGGATGAGGGAGAAAAAAGACAAGCCCTGATTCAAGATGGCAGTGCAACAAGAAGTACTTAATTCGGAACGAGGCTCTGATGTAGGCACGCCATGAGGCTGTGACAGTGTCACGCAATAACAATATTGTCACACTGACGACCGCATTACAACTTCACGTCGATTTAAGTGTGTCATTCAGAAATGGTGTAAACCGCTGGTATTTTTACCTTGTGGGCTCGTTTTATTCCTTTGGGCATTCACTTCGGAAGCCACCGTTGAGCCACCGAAGTGTGTTGAATAAGTTCGGTTTTTATTCATTTGGGAAAAGGTGAGATCTCTTGGATGAAGACCTAAAGCGACTTTAAAGGAATGGAACAATAGCGCAATTAAAGCGGCTTTGAGCGCCGGAACTTGTGAGCGTATCCTTTTGTTCTTGGCGTGTGATTGAATGCCAGGGAATGTCCGCGGGCATTTCATGCATTTGAGTTTTTCGTGAAATGTTTTGAAGTTTGATTTGTATTTGTGAAGGTAGAGCATTTTGAGAGCTACAAAAAGAGATCTTGAATGAGGATTTTTGGTTACTGTAGGCCGAAATTCAACTAATGCGTTATTTATTCACGTATTGGCGGTTTCGAACTGCAAAGGTAACTTTTAGACATCCCAGGGGACACTTAGGATGGTTTCAGGACTGATTCATCTATGGAGAGATCATTGAATGAATTAAATTCCTTCCCAAAAATGTTGCTTTTTAATTTTTTTTGAAAGAAGGGCGGTTTTACATCTTTTCAAGGTAGTTTGAATGAGGCATTTCGGTCAAGATTCGTCAAAGTTGTCTGAGGTCTAAGCCGCCATGTTGATTTAGTTACCTTCGCGCGAAGCCTTCTTGTTTGGATGCGAATGTTGCGGTCACGGTGCGGCCATGCTACTTTTATTTGAGACTTTCTCAAAGTTGTTCGCTTATCGTTTACGGCGCGTGGCACGCAAAGTAAAATTGTTTTGCATGTTTAATGTCTTTCAAGGGTGACATTTCAGAATTTATCAAGCAGCAAATTACTCTTGTCCCATGGGTTTATTCCACTCTCCAAAACAAAAGACAAAAGTCTCACCTACATCAAAGAGTTTGCGCTCGTCAGGCTCTTTGGAAACATGCCGCATTCTCGGCAAGCTACTCGCCGCGAATATGTAATGAGCTAGAACAATAGACTGAATATATGAATTCTTAACAACCGCAAAATTTGCGGTACACACTTAAATCGACGTGAAGTTGTCATGCGAGCAAAATCTAACAGCAATGAACCAAAACCGCGGGCAAAACACATACATGACAAAAACGTAGAAAAAAAAAACAAAAGAACAGAATATTAATGAAGGTTCAAAGTCTCTTGGGAGGCCTTATTGGCCTCCCAAAACGCAATTGGGCTTGAACACGTATGTCATTAACCTGAAAGCTTTTAGCGTGTAATTCTCGTTTTATTCCACGTAATGATTTGAAAAACTTATGGAGCAAGTCTTTGCCAATTAACAGAGGCAAAAATTCAGGCGAAATACTAAATTTAATAAATACATACATATACATACATACAACCTTTATTTATACACGATGAAATATAAAGCTACAAGCTTGTGGGGTTGTGTACAAAAATTAACATGAAAGAAAAAAGATAAAAAATGTTAAAAATCGTTATAAAAAGGCCTACTATCTACGCTTTAAAAACTATAAAATTATTATGAATTCGAATGAGTGAGAATAAAAGTTAAAAAATTAATATGTAAAATCCTTAAATTGTTGATTGTTTGTGGCGCTAAAACGTTGAAGTTTGTGGCGCTAAAACGTTGAAGTTAAAACCCCTAAAAGTGTAACAATTTGCCACGTTTTTCAGAAAAGATTTGATGTCAAGTTGTTCGAAACGGTCAATTAACGATGGATGAGACTGTCCTATTGCATTCCAGAGGACGGCCCCTCTGTATGCAATAGAGTTCTGCATATATTTCGATGTGAAACTCGGTGCTATAAGCCCCTGTCTTAGTCTGGAAGCTGATCTGGTGTTGTAATTTATTAATTGTTCAACGAGGGAATGTGGGAGTGCGCCGATGTATCCTTTGTAGAGAAGTTTAATCAGGGAGAGTTTGTATATATGGGTTAATGAATTCCACTTGGTAATAAATCCTATTGGATCTTGAAAACAAGTGCCATTCATGGCTGCTGATTCAAAATGGCAGCCGTAAATTTGAAGAAGAACTAATGCAAGAATTTACAGGTTTTTGCTGCTAGATAACCCAGTGTTACCGTAAATTTCTTTTATTTTCACTGATTGATATTTGCATCGTTTCGCCACAGTTCATTTAAGTCGTCTTTACTGGTACTTGAGTCATCACTGCTGTCTTGCCACAACATCACATCTACAATATCATCAAAGTTTTTCCTAGTGGACAAAATTTTTAATGCCAAAACTTTGTTTTCCAATGCATAAAACTTAGTTATAACATCAAGTTTGTCAAAACGTGTTTAAAGTTCTGACAAACAAATAAACACCAACCTTGCATCTGCTGCCATTTTGGATTGTATTACCTGAAATCCACTTCTTTAATCTAAATCGAATCATGTTTGAACACTGAATGGCAAACGGGTAACCACAAGCCGAGGCTAGAGGTTTGCGGTAAACTCAGATCTAAAACTCTCTAATGATTCGTTACACAACTGAGGCAGCAGTTAATGAACCAGAGCTATTACAGAATGAGTGGGCACACATGAAGACAACTGGAAAAACGGCGCTGCTTTGCAAGCCTATAATTAATGTGCCCCAGACAGACACAGCAATACTTCCCTTTCTTCTTCCCCTAAACATAACAAATGTGTTCCAAGCTCTATGGGTACATGGTAAATGCCAAGCTACATGCAAATGACTAACAGAAATGCATATAAAACTTTTGTAGAAAACTAATGATGTCCTAGTTAGTTAGAGTCCATAACAATGTAATGTACTGGACGATGTCGCACATGTGTGGATCGCAGAGTGGGTGACTGGTAACAGAGTGTTGCTGGCGAGGGAATCAATTACTGGATCACGGTGAGTGTCTTCACGAGGCTCACATTGGTTAGTGGGAAGGTTGTCATCAGGAACTTACTGAGGAGAAGGTGTCAAGATTTTAGTCAGTATGACAGGTGGTGATGGAGGGGAAGGTAATGGCTGCTCTAGTGGGGCCCATTGTGAGGTACGTTTGATCAAATGAAGAATAAAAAGAAAAAATTGTCATAAAGAAGAAAAGAATAAAGAACTGTCAAAGAATTGTCATCTCACAGCTGATTTAAATTTTTAGGGACTCTTTGAAGACAATCGCACCTCTAAAACTGCAGTAGAGGCCATATCGCCCAACAGGACTCAAATGTGTACTCCATCTTCCAGAAGTACAACAGTTTTAGTACCACTTAAACCTGTATGGTAGTGTGAGGGACATGGGACCACCTAGTGAATCAGTTCAGGGCAAGTTGAGTTCAAACTCTTGAACCGCCTTCTCGGCTATGGGATTCTTATGATTCTTGTCATATAAGGATAAGGGCATCACGCAGCATGTAGTGTTGCTCATCCTCCAGCATGCTGTTCCAGTGGCTGTGAAAGAAGCCATGCATTTACAAAACACTAGCACAAGCTGTATGCAGCAAACAATACACTGTTCACGAGCTTTTTTGAAGAACTTTTTTCCTGTTGTAGGTATACATGGGTGGGACATAAATTGGGACACTTGGCCTGTGTGGCCAACCAGGCGGTGCAGCTGGGGAATGGGAGGTGCTCAAAGCCACTGAATATGTCTTGAAGTGGTGTGTGCTTGATAACAGAATCCTGAGTGAGTTCTGTAAAGTCACAGACCTGACGGGCGTCATACTCACATGGTGCTGCATTACAGCTAGAGATATCTGTAAGCAGTAGCGCAGAGCCTGATACGTGTTTGATGGAAGCCTGATTTTGGGTGAAGGTAGACATCTGGAGGCTTGCTGACAACTCTTCTCGGGAAAGTTTTTCATGCGCCTGTACACAAGGTTTTCTATAGAACGTCCTGGGACAACACAGGAGAGTGCCTTGAAAGCTGCAGTGGAGGACCTCGTTTGGGCAATGGTGCTATAGCTGTTTTAGACTTTGATGTTTGGGTCAAAGATGTTGTCTTATTCATCCATGAGTGAGGTAAACTTTACTCTGATATCAAGGGAGAGTAAAGTGTTGGAGTAGAGGCGCATGTTTGCAGAGTGCTTTGTTTCAGCTTTAGGTACTGGTTGCCTGGGTGCGGTGCTCTTTCCGCTTGAGGAAATGTGGCTCAAGAGAGGTTGGGGATGCATTTCTTTCCCAGTACATTGGAGACTAATGCCGACATTGGCCACAGCTGGGAAGCTGTTAAGTGTCATACCCTGGGGGCATTAATGCAGGGTTCCAATCCATACACAGAGTCAAGAGGTGCATCACCTGGTAGTTCAGCCTCTAGAAGCTCCCCAGTCAAGACAGTTGTGACCGTCCACGGGAAAACATGCACCAATGCTTTTTTGTCCTTTTCAGGAGAAGAATCTAAACCAAGTTGCTGAAATAACTGGCCGAGTTGCGAAAAAGCCTGAATAGCAAGGGACTGATATTCGGCTCCGTAAAAGTCATCCAGGTAAACATCCGCTGAAAATCCCTGCTCATTGAAGATATGTACGACAGCTTTTGTTGTGTGGTGACAAATCATAGCCAATGAGCGTAAATCAAAAGGACAACGACTATCAAAGTAAAATTTTCCTTGACAACAAGAACCGAGTAAACTATAGTCCTTGGGATCGACAGGAAACTGTCTATAAGAACGACGTAAGTCTTTCTTAAAAACGAGACAGTTAGGCCTTTCGCGAGAGTGAATTCAACGAGCCGATCTATTCCAGGTAAACGTAACTTGAACTGGTCGCCCAAATTAGTATCAGGAGGGATGCCATGATTTACGGAAGATCCTTGCGGGAAACCAAGATCCATAACAACTTTCCGAGTCGAAGAGCCTTGTTTAGGAACAGTTTGAAGAGGAGAGCAAACAAAATCATCCGCAAAAGGTGGATATTGAAAAGGACCGGTGATGGCATTGTAGGATACTCGGTGTCAATATAGGCTTACATGTGAGAGTCAAAGTTTAAAGCTGAAGGATGATTATGTGATGAGGAGACAGGGATCTAGAGGCAGTGTAGTTGATCGGCCAGGCGTAGGTGAGAAAATCAACCACAATATTATCATGATAATCAGCGAGCAGTGTTCTCCAGTTTGCGAGTAAAAGCGATGTGAGAACTAAGATCTTAGCGCCAAAGGCATTTGGTTGATGATGACGCGAAGCAATTAAATTTCGTATGACAGCTGCGTTGTTGAAAGATTCATGTCCGTGTCCATTCCGAGTCGAAGGGGTTGATGGATTGAGGTCTTGTGGAGCTAATAGTCACTGTGCCAGAATTTGAGTGCGGCGTTTTGGACAATGCAACATGGGATGGTCAGCCTTACAAACACGACAATGATGATGTTCGCTATAAGCCACGCTGTCCTGTTTCAGGGTTCGCACAGTCTTGAAAAGTCCTTGAATTTTAGGGGGAGTCCTTGAAAAGTCCTTGAATTCCATTTTTCCTTGAAAAGTCCTTAAATTTCTGTGTAAGTTCTTGAAAAGTCCTTGAATTTTCTTCAACTTCAAACGTAGTGGTGTCAAAAGGAAAGTGCTTTGTATTGACTTTGGTATTCTTTTCCTGTGTAAAGCAACTTCAAACACTGTAAAACACGAGTGTTTAAGCAGCTAATAAAGAGAAAAGGCAAGTGAACTGAAAAATGTAGAGAAGGAGATGGAGCAAACACTTGAAGCCTTATTAGAAACCTGCTAGCTTGGACTGGGAATGTGGATTTATATACCATCTGTGAAATTACATTCCTAGTAGGTGGTCCTTGAAAATTCAATTTGGTCCTTGAAAAGTCCTTGAAAACTCCTGGAAAAATGGTTGCGATTTTTTGTACGAACCCTGTGTTTGTCACAGTCGCAAGTGGCTGTATAATTCCATGACTTACACGCTTTCATATTGGAACCCGCACCAGGCTTAACCGCCTGCTGGTTGGTTGATGGAGTAGGACCGCTGGAAGGCCAAGTGTTAGTGTGCGAAATCTCGTTATGTAAGGACGATCGAAGATCAGAATGGCGAAAAAAGGTTGCTGCCTGATCATTAATTGCTTTAGTATCATGCCATTCTAAACATCGCTGCTCTACTTGCTTGGCAACAAACTTATAAAAGGCTCGCATGCTGGACCATGAATAACTAATAGCTTTAATCATTAAAAGCTCAAGGAGCGCCAAAAACGCCTCTTTTAGCTTCACATGATAAGACTTGATCATGATTAGAAAGCCTGAGATAAACTAGGATAAATTAAGTTTATCGCACTCGCCTTGAATGCTTGGCACGAAATTGTGAGGCCAGTCTATCGATCTCTTAGCACATCGCTGCACGGCTGGCTCGGTGACTTCCTCAGTGAAACCTTCGAGCGTGTTTTCTTGGGGACGTTCCCGGTTGCTCAAACTGAGAACTTTGAGTTCCAACTCAAGTTTTTCTTTTTGTAGCTGGATCAGTTGAACTTGCTGATCGTATGTGAGGAGGGATGCTGAATCCTCTAGAGAAATTGGTGGCGGCGGAGCAGCAGGTACCGTAGCTACTTTGGATTTGGATGACTTGGAGTGCTTTGTTGACGAAACATGCTGGACCGTATCACCTTTCTCCTCTAGATCAAAATCCTCATGAAATAATGAGCTCGAAGGAAGATCATAGAGAAAATCAGGATCAAATACTTTATTGGATTTATGTTTTGAGCGTGCGCCTGCGGAGGGTGCCATTGAGAAGAGCTTGGAGAACAAAACGACGTGGATAATAAGAGCTTATCTCCGGATCTTACAAAAGATGATGCTGCAGCATGCATGGTTGATTATAAGAGATATTCGATACCCATATAACTAGTTAATTAACTATCATTAATAAATGATTTCTCGCTTTTTTTGTTTAACAGGCAAAAACTAATGGCCAGCAAAAAGGTAGGGAACGTTTCTTCAAATGGTTTAGTAAACACTTTTGATTTCAAAACGTTTACTGGCATAATTAATAAATAATATTTATCACCTCCAAATGTCGTTGTATTTTCTTGATGCATTTAAACAACAAACAGTTCGTATCAGTTATGAGATTCTAAAAGGCGGTTGAAATAATACCACCAAATCATCCAGATATCTATTTCAGCAAATTGCTTTTAGTTTACTTGGGTATTCTGTCACAGTGGGTGAACCGTCTGAACAGTCAAGATCGGGAACACTAATTACATTAAAATCATCTCCCAGTACTACCCCTTGATTAGTGTGAGAAATTGTATGATCAAAATTTTGTTGTAACTCCTCGAGAAAGAAACGTTGTTGTACTTTGCTAGGTGCATATAAATTTCTAAGAGTGTATTCAGTGTGCAACAAGATGTAGCGTCCATTCTCATCTGTGAAAACTGATTTCATTTCAAACTTTAACCTTTCTTTGAACAACATCAACATGCCACAGATATGATTTGAACCGTGTGCAAAATAGAAACAACGTCTGCAAAACATTAAGTTTCCAATCTTCCATGTGACAGGAGCCTCGATCTTATGTGACAAACTGTTGAGATTGACACATTTTTCACATTCTAACCGCTCTTGAAGAACAGATTTTCAACTTCCAGTGTTTCGACAAACTGTTGTGATTGACACATTTTTCGCACTCTGATGGTGGAAGAACAAATTTTCAACTTTCCCTTTGCAGCTGGCCTTATATAAATGTGGTGCGCATGTGTGATACGCAATCCACTGGTCACTGTCAAGATTAGGGTTGCGAGCCTCCCTTGGGCCTGCAATTAGAAAATAATTTTATATAGAATTCTATAAACAACTTCTTTTCTGTAGGATTTTTTGTTATCCGTTGCACAAATTATTTCAGGCATAACCGCTTACGAAAATTCTTTTACTACAAGTTCCTAATACAGCTATTAACGACGGGGCTCAAAAACAGCTGATTGGTTGACAGATTGTGACTTAATATGGTAATTTTGCAGTTGATGCGCATGCCCGACCAGAACTTTTGATCTTTTTCATCACGGTGGACAAAGTCGGTATGTTGTACACTTCGGACGAGTTCGACGTTTGTTAAGATGTGTGCTGGGTCATGAGTTGGTTTTTACTTAAAATTAACTGAACAGACATTTAATGACACTTGGAGAAAATTTCTGGAGCTGCTCAGGCCGTATATAGATTTTTAGACAGCAAGTTTTGGGCGCCCGACCACAAAGTGTCCTCGAAAAATGTGCGTACACCGAGAGTCAACTAATTTTATACATGTGGTTGAGACTGTTGGTCTTTTCGTTTTTGGTTTTGAGTGGCTTTTAAAAAAGCCGTTTGTTATATTTGGAGTCGCTTTTGTGAAGCCTCGACGTAAAGGCATGGTTTGATCGTCTTCAGCTTTATTCCTCATGTTTAAGTTCAGAGAAGCGAGATATCGCCTTCTTCTGAATCTCCTTAACTTGACGCCGGTAAGAATCTTCGTCAAAAACGTCTTCATCATCGTCGTGGTTGGATTCTTCAACAGACTGGTCTTCTCCGCCATCATCGTCATCTTGGCCATCATCATCACCTCCATCGTCTTCTCCGTGGTCTTCATCATCATCTCCTGCCAAGTATCTAGCGTGAATAATTATATAAAATAATCAGTTTTATGTAAACTTTAGTAAGCTTATGTTTAGCTTACACTACTGTTTTAGCTTACTGACGTTACAAGTGAGTGCTGGAAATACTAATTTCACATGATGCATCAAAATAACTTCGGCTTTTGTCGTGATAATCTCAGATCAAGTTTGATTTGAGGTTGAACCTAATGAAAAACTCTAACTCGTATTCAGGTCTGTGGTTTGTTTTGCTGTAATAGATTTAACGTTCTTTACCGTCAATAAAATTTACATCAGTGAAGCATTTCTTAAATTATTTTTTTATGTGCATGTACTGATTCGTGTTTTGTGAAATGTAAATGTAAGTATTCAAACATGGAATATGAATATTTATTTTGCGTTGGTTTGTTTGCTTTTCATTAAAGAGAAACTTCGCTTTTAGTTTTCCAGTTTCAATTAATGATATTGATTGTGCATTGAAAATGTTTCAGAAGGGAATTTGCTTCAACCGACCTTATAGCACAAAATTAATAGTTTCAAGATTCATCAGCTTTGCACAAACCAGTAAAAGCTAAAACATTGAAAATCTTTCTTTAAAAACTTTTGAATATAATAAATACACCAAGGTATTCCTAAGTGGTCCATGAAGTGGTCTACTAAAATGTTTTGGTACATGTACAGTGTACCTGTTAAAGGATTTTGCCAATTCTTTGATGCGTTTTCTCAATTCAGGATAACAAGTGGGACAGATTAATTCATTAGTCTGTGCATAGCTATGATCATTTGGTGTTTCCTGATCATTTGGTCTGATACAGCCCTTGTAGAAAGTGTGTCCACATGTCAGTCTTGCTCTCTCCTCATCAAAGTTGATGCTATCTGCACAGTTTCGCTGGTCACATGCAAGAGTTACATCTGGCTCATGACCAGGAAACGCATAGCCAAAGGGAAGGCAGCGTTGGTCCATGGTGGCATCCAGAACTGGGAAGTAGTATCCCTTATCAAAATCAACTATACTTTTAGTATACAGCATTTGTATAGGAAGTATACTACACTGTGTATACAAAAAGTATACAACGGATGTATACTTTTTGTAGTAGTAATTTGGAACGCTGAAAGTATACAAAAAGTATACCTCACGAGAAAAGGCATATACTAATAGTATACACATTTGGAACCTACTTGGTATGGCAAGAAGTATACTTTCTGTATACAAATACAAAAATACATTTCTCACATTTGCTACTTTGTATACAACAACGCTTCTTCAATCCATATAATCAAAAGTTCAATGAAAATGGCTGGGAGGCACACAACATACAACAATCCATTCATGCTCTCAGGATTTGTGAACTACACTTTATTCACTGATTTATTAGTGAAAAATACTTAATTCGTTTGGAAATCACAATGCTCAGTTTCAACCTAAGTAGGATTACATGTTTTTCACAGAAAGGTGATGCACAACCAAATACAAGCAGCTTAATTCTCTCTTATAAGGTCCTCTTGTAGAGTCATCATTACTGTTAGAACTGATCCTAGAAATGTGTAATGGTATATAAGATCGAAGCCTTGGCTCAAAAGGAACCAAAATGTATATAAACACTGGGATGGCACAGTTTTAAGTTGAGCTTACTAACTTGCTGTTGTTCAAATCGAATGTAAAGCAGTTGTGGCTGATTATAAACTTCTGCTGCTTCTGTTACTACTTCAAGCACAATTAAATGAAACTCTGCTGTATTACTTACTTTCTAAGAAGTAGCAGGTCCATATAATTAACATTTAGACATCCTTTGAGAGGCAATTTCATGCTGGTCAACACATTTGCACATGCAGCATCAACTGACTTTCAAAAATGGCGGACAGAATGACAATCTTTTGAATGATAACTGCTGACCAAAAATACTCTGCTTCTAAAGCATTATTGGTAAAAGCAACATGATGTATACAAAATGTATATGAAAACCAGCTGGCATGGCTTGCTTAGGTGTTGATGTATACTCAAAGTATACACCACAGTCAGTGTAAATATAAGTTTGCCAGTAGTTGTATACAAAAAGTATACATCATAACCTCAACAGAGTACTGATGTATACAACAAGTATACATCATAGCCTTGATGTATACATATTGTATACATCAAATGTGAAATAGCAAAGTGAATTTTGGCTTGATGTATATTTGATGTATACTAAATATATACACACAACCGATGTAGTACAAAATCTGTTTACTCTTTGTATACAAAAAGTATACAATCTGCACTTCAATTTTGGTAAGGGATGGCTGGAAAGGTAAAAAGTGAACGAATACAGTTTTAGTGATGTGTGTTAATAATATTATTGGCAAGTTGGTACACATATTTCTACTACATAGATAATCTTTAAAATCCGAAATATTAAAACCTTGGCTTATCCCTTTTACCTTGGTTTTAATATAAAAAATGGCATTCCACAGCATTGGAACTAGTCCATCGCATAAGCAAACCAAACAAAAAAGTACCAAACTGACTGAGGTATTCAATCAGTTCAGGGGCCTCCCTCAGAAAGTGGCTGATAGAAGTTTCGTAATCTTGACTGCTCTTTAGATTCTGCTCAAATTCATCAATCAGCCATGTGGTGTTGAGTAGTTGCAATTCTTCTCTTGCTTCGTCAGAATAGACCCTAAAGTAATCAAGTCCAGAAAAAGGTTAAGATGCTTTTAGGGACATCAATAACATGTAAGTTATTATTTTCTGTTGTGTGTAGTACAGTATGATCTATGTACAGTATTGTATGCTGTACAGTGTATGAACAGGCAAGATACATGATTATTTTTCTCTGATTATATTGTTATTGTACTGTAATACTGATTTTGAATAGGTGGAGCTGTGCTGGATTTCTTACTGGAATATAAATTATTGTACATGCACATTCCTATATAGGGTTAAGTACCTTTTGTCAATTCATATATGGCTAGATATATTTAGCTTATATTGAGGTGATATGTTTCTTTCTTTTTACCCATTTTCACAGCTCTCCTTGGCATCACCCATTCTAATGGTTCTGTGCTCTGGGGACAGTGTGGCCTTGTACATCAACTCAAAGAATTTGCGGATGGTTTCTTGAAAGTGGTCCAGTATAGCTGTAGTTGACACTCCTCCCCTACACTGTTTAACTGCACCAGTTTTAGTTACCACAGGAACAATATGATGGAGTTTGTGAGTTTCATTGGGTCGTGGAACTGCAGAAATGGATTGCTGAACGTCCATTAGGCCGGTGCACATGTGCCAGGCACTACTGGTTTTACTCAAAGTTAGGTGTTGTGGAGCATGGATGAAATGAATGTCATCCTCTATCAGCAGTATGAGACTTTTTTTCTACATATAACGACCAAAAACATTTTGTTAATTGAAATAAGTAGGCTTATGAAAATTTAAACCTGAAACCATGTAAAATATTTCAGCAATTGGCTTGGATTTTGATATACTTTTTTATTCTTGGCAATAAATGAGGAATAATTAAATGCAACATTCTACAAGCCTTGCTGTACTATATTCATCTTGATTTCCCTGAGGATTTCCTCATACACATCTTAATGGAATGGTAAGCATGTGTACCTGTATTGCCTCTTTTATTTGCTGTCTTTGGTTTTTGCTGGCCAGTTCTTTTTGGTAATTCCGTACCGAATTGGGGTGGACAGAATATCCCATCACTTGCCCAGCCATCAGCGAGTTGTATGAGGCTCCACCAAACTTTAAATTGAGGTCATTTGCCTTCTTCAATCTGTTGTTTTTCTGAAGATTGGCAAACCAGCATTTTATATGATAAATAAAATTAAAGGATAGGGCTGCAAGGGCCATCTGTTAAATCTTATATGTAGGTCATTGTGTGTCTCTTGGACAGCTGTGTGATGTAAATGTAGTGATTTATTGTTTGCTAGAAAACAACTTTGGTTACCTGGGCCTTTTTTATGGGCAACTCCATGTTACTAAGAGAAATTAGGGATTATAATCATGCTTGTTTTCAGAGATATACGTGTATGCAGAAATTGTAAAATTTACAAATTTTGAAAATAGAAGTGATCTTATTCAGTAATTTTACCCTGTATGTTGGGTGTCTCGAAAACAAAGACCTCTAAAACGAAGACCCGAAGACCCAAAGACCCTAAGACCCTAAGACCCCAAAAACTTGAAAACGAAGACCCCATAATTTTTCAATGTATTTTTGCCTTCAGTGAATATTAGCGCCTTCTTTGTCTCTGTCAAATTTCTTTTATCGTTGAGTGCTGCAACAAGTTTATCCGCCATCTTGAACTGAGTTACAACCGCGCTACCACACCTGACCGGAAGTGACGCAAAGGCCGTCTTCTTGCTACTGACTCTCTTTCTTCAAATAAAAGAACCGCGATTCAACATGAAACAGATAATTCAGTTCCACAACAAAAGGCAAAATATGTAGTCTCCTTTGCAAACTTTATTTGGGTTGTCGTTAGGACACGTATAGGACACGCGAAAATTTAAATCGCGAAATTTAATACTGTAAAATATCAATGAAATAATGAAACTCGAGCTGTTGTTTTATTTCTTTGCTTCATGTTTAGGAGTTTTTTGTTTGATTTTGTCCATCAGTTATCTTCCACTGCATCACTCTCGCTGTTCAAACTGTTCTCTGCCGCTAAGTTCTATTTTGACTGTGGAATACCTTATGCTTTGTTTTATTTAGCTTGTTTTGTTTGCTATGCTTACGGTGGCGATCATGTCAATTGTGTTGTTACAGTTCTGGGGCAAAAGCTACATATTGAAGAATAGGAAAAATCGAAAAATTTAATACGCTTCAATTCTACCTTCCTCTCAAAATCGCAAAATTTAATTCTCGCGAAATATGGCTCTTGATTTTTCGCAAAATTTAATGAGAATAAGGTACATAAACCTTGAAAGCAAGGATGTGGAATCAGAAAGAAAAAAACAGTTTGTTTAGGGGCCGAAGTACACTTCTACCAGCAAAAACAGTGCATTTAAGCACAAACGATAATTTGTCCGTAAAATAAGGCAACAAAAAAAAAGACAATCCATACAGAGAGCATCACTTCCGGTCAGGTGTGGTAGCACGGTTACTCAGTCAAGATGGCGGATAAACTTGTTGCAGCACTCAACGATAAAAGAAATTTGACAGGGATAAAGAAAGCGCTAATATTCACTGAAGGTAAAAATACATTGAAAAATTGTGGGGTCTTCGTTTTCGAGTTTTTGGGGTCTTAGAGTCTTAGGGTCTTTGGGTCTTCGGGTCTTCGTTTTAGAGGTCTTTGTTTTCGAGACACCCCTGTATGTTAATTATTATGTGACGATAACTCAAGTTTCTGTGGCTAACCTTTTTTTAATCTCATGTTCTGATGCTATGTTGGTTGCTTTTAAGCAATTAAAATTGCATTAGGGAATGATTTGTGTTTTAAGGGGATTGATAGCAAACTACCTGGTTTCGAAAGAAACTCAGATTATGGTGGATCACCACAACCCTTGTTCTTCTCTTTGAAGATGGTGTTCTCCTGTCATTATTAAATATGGCTTCATATATGTCTTGGAAAATTCCAGGTGAATGCTCCTCACAAAACCTTTCCATTTTTGATCGATCATAAAGACTTATTCCATCATTAGCATAATGTCTGGTAAGGGCTGTATGGAACTGTTTGAAGAGTGTACTAAATGATGTGCCCCCTTTCATAGAAAGATTCCAAATAAGACAGATTAAAATGAAATTTTTACATTACTTAGTCACTGAGACTTCTTTTTACATAAGGTACTGAGTGCATGAAAGAAGCATTCCAGGATCCTCCAGTAATAAAGAAAATGTTTAAATACAGTTAATATTACTTTAGTTGCTCTATATTTCTCTTGTGTTAATAATGAATTTAACTTGGTTAGAATATTTGGACATACTAGAAATCTGTAAATCATAATAGTTTATAATTTGAAGTCAACATGTGGTGCTCAAAATGGCAGCTGAGCAACAAGAAAATAGCAGATTGGAATATTTTAGTCTTTGTGTGTACACTGTACTTCTGATCAAGGTGTCTTTCTTTACTGGTCTGCAAGTTTAGGGTCAATTGTATTGAGAATCCTGTCTTTTCTGCAGGGAGAGGGAGGGGGCAGGGTTGACTGAGGAATTTAATGTCTGGTTTTACCTTTAATTTTTCTCTTAAGAATTTGTGTTTCTTCCTGTAGTTCATCATTCTTGAGTTGAAGATGGCTTTGCGTTTCAGTCAGATGAGCATTTTGTTGAGTCATGTCTGATGCAAAATTTACAAAATCTAAATTTATTAAGTGAAATAACAGTGGATAGAGGGAAACTATAAATATTCCACTGAAAATTCCCATTTATTTTATTGAATTAATTTATTTCCAGTCTGTTTGGTTGTTTTGCTTTTTCTTTTTTACAACAATGAAAAATAAAAACTAAACTGGTTCGAGCCAAAGAAAAAAAATCAGAAAAAATATTTCAAGAATAAATTGAAACCCCAAGAGATGAACATATCACTGTCACACATACCTTCAATTTTTGACAACAAGGTTGCATTTCTCTCTTCAGTTTCTTTTTGTCGCTCTTCCAGTATTTCTTTTTGCCTTTTGAGGTCTTCAATTTTTGTTTGGAGCTCTCTCGAATCAGCTGGGTTTTCTCTGGTCGATTCAGACTTTGAGCGCTGGGCGATTTAAGGACGTTCACGCTAATTGTTTATGCGCATCCTTACTGCGCACATAATTCCTATCGCAACGCTACGCCACGTCATGCATCGAGCACGCGCGCTGAGGAAACTTTCCAACCACATATAGGGTGAGTAGCCGTTGCGATAACTTCGCTTGCAGTTTGCTCGCTTAAATGGTCGGTGACCCCTACTTTTTTCTTAACAGATCACTTTTGTTAACGATTATCTACGTTTTGTGAGAAAATGAAAAAAATCTATCGATTAAAAGGTTGATTTTTTTTGCCCCACGCACGTTCGAATTCCGCTTTTTGATCTTTTCGTTTTGCCGTACGATGGGTTCAAATGCCTCTTCCAGGGCTAAGTTTTGCATAAAAGATGGCAACACTTAAAATTATTTACGCAACAGACGCACTTCTTCAAAATATCACCAAGATCGTTTGCCTCCGTTTTCTCATCATCGATAATTTAAACTACAAACCTTGAAAGCCGTGCGAAATTACGTGTGCCAATTTTTCAAAATCAGGGTAGTTCTATAGACTTTATCTCTGAAACGAAGTCAGTGACCCCCACTTTTTTTTGTATTTCTGACACAAGTAACTCATTATCCGTCCTCAGTAAAAAGTTTAGAAAAATCTATCGACTAGAAAATTTTTGCGCGAACGTCCTTAAATAAACGGAAAAGGGGGATGTGACTGGGGGTGTGTCAAAACTCAATTTATTTTAATCCGGGAAAGGGTACAGGGTGAAGGGTGCAGTTTTACAAATAAGCCTACCTTTTTTGGAGGGGTGTATTCTTCATTGTCACATATCCGCTTGTCTTTGTCAGCCAAGAATAAATGGTTTTCACAAATAAATTTTCCAGTGTGGGAAAATTATTGACAACAATCAAACACCAGTAATAGCCGCTGCAGCCCACTGCAACCATTATTAGAATCACGCAGCAGAAAACAGCAATTTATTTTGTTTTGATTCACTTGTTCGTCTAAGTGTTTTTTGCACAGCATCGCTTCATTTAGCAACCCACACGCCCGTGCTTTTTTTTTTGTAATTAATGACACTACCCCAACAGTCACTGGCGTCAGACGTCTAGGAATCACTTTTGTGGCGAAACACTCTTGGGGCTTTCACACAATACGTGTTTAACAATAAATAAAAAACCGAAACAGCGTAATTACCGAAAACTACATCTTGGAAACAACGGCTGGCAACAATTGACCTTGCCAGGTCGAGTTGTAGCCGCGGTTTGGGCGGGAAAATATGGCGTGTGCAAATGCAAGGCAAACCAAGAAGAAGAATTTCAGTAAAGTGAACAATCCTTTAATACTCGTTTGAAATTACAAAACTTAAAAGCATTTCAGAGGAAAATTAATACATCAAAACTCCGACTGGCAATGTAATGTAAAAGTTGCAGACAACATAAACCTCGCATGCTATTTTACAAAAACTCAATTTCGAGAACAAAATCAATGCGGTTGTTTGCGATGGCATACTCACAGTACCGCAGCTTTGGCTAGACCAAGATCCTTTGTTCTTCTGCGTCTCTTCTTTGAGAATCACAACAAAAGTCCTTCTTTAAACAGCATTTACAAATTTTCATACGAACAAGAAAAAAGTCATTTTTGATATGTGTTGCACGAAGAATTAATCTCAAACAGATGCCATTCCTGAGCTTAGTGAGTAAGCGACGACCTTAATAAAAGCCAAAAACCTGGCCCGACAGAAAACGAGAAGTGTTGTTGTAGCCTTGTAAATAAGCCGCAAAATCCAGCTAAGTTTGGCTGCATCTTTTCGTCGATGTTCTTGTAAACAACCGCCATGCGTTCTCGCTTCGCAGTAGTTTGTTTCTGACGAGACTGCTAAAGTGTCAGGGCGAGAACAGCGGTGCTGCAGCCTTTTCAATGACGCGTTCCTTTTTGATTCATCGTCCGCCATTTTGAAAATCGAATGGCGGGAAGAACGCTAAACTCCCATTGCTCTGCCGTTTTTGAGCCCTGTCACTGGTAACCCAAACACGGGGCTCATGTGATCAATATGGCACTTCCGGCATTGTCACGTGTATACAAATAAAATTGAGATTTTGATTTGAGAAAGTGCGGACTTAGATACACTAAAAGAGCTCTATGTGGGGTATAGATGGAGGTACTTGTGCGAGTGTGTTTAATTCTAGATTGCAAAACAGATTCACTTTTCAGGGAAATTTTATTAGTAAGGTCGAAAAATTTCTCAGACAGTGTCGGTAAATCACTACACAGAACACAATTACTCCGAATCACGCAAGGAATGCATGATTTTGTGTTTTTATGTCGTGAACCAGTCAGGGTTGGTTTTTGATTGAGTTTTGCGAACTGTCAGCAAGTACACAGTGTGAATCAAGATGCATGTAAGGATGGGTCACCACTTAACGGCGGCCAAGCGAAAAAATGACATCACCTCTGGTTTACAGCACCTCAAACTTTTTTAAGAATTTACAAGAGTAAGGTTTACAAGAGTATACATGGGTTATCAGGGGTTTACAGGGGCATACAGGGGTGCACAAGAGTATCCAGGGGTTATCAGGGGTATACAGGGGTTTACAGGAGTATATAGAGGCTTACAAGAGTATCCAGGGGTTATCAGGGGTATACAGAGGTTTACAAGAGTATACAGGGTTATCAGGGGTATACAAAGGTTTACAGGAGTATACTGGGGTTATGAGGGGTATACAGAGGTTTACAAGAGTGTACAGGGTACACAGGGGTTTACAAGAGTATACAGGGGTTTACAAGGGTATACAGGGGCTATGAGGGTTATGCAGAGGCTTACAAGAGTTTATAGAGGCTTACAAGAGTATAAAGGGATTATTATAATAATTATAAAAACAATATATAATTATAATAAGAACCTTCCCAGAATCCTTTTCAACTGAAAAATCGTAAATGCCAAATAACTTGGTCAGTTTGAAGCCTAGAGTACTACTATGTCGTTTACAAATAACTCTTACCATAAACTACTTCTCATATGAGACATAGGGTGACTTCATCGGTCACGTGAACAGAAAGGGCCACAATTTTAAATTCGCTTGAAATCTTTACTAGAATCTTTCTCTCAGGATATTTTTAAGCGAAGTTGTAGTTTTTTAAATAGTGCTTTCAAAAATGGCCATGATTACTTTTTCCTGAAAATGCACGGCAGTGAAAAGTACAATTGAAAACTTTGTTGGCTTCCTGCTCAGCGACCATTTTTGGTAGAAACAAAAGAAAATTTTGCCAAAGGCAGGAGTGTATGCTCTTTATGATGGCGTTGTCAGTTTCTTCTCATTTTAATTGGATTTTGCCAGGATGGATTTTGTTTCTTTCAGACGAAAGGAGTGGAGCCTGGGGAGAAGTTTAGCAGCAGCCCCTCCCCCTCCCCCTCCCCCTCTCCGCTGCTAGGGGATTCCCGGTGGTCCGTATTGCGGGCTCACGACAAGAAAATGTTCAAAATGGCAACGAGTTATATAGTTTGAGTTATATAGGGTAGTTTTGCCGATGTTTTTCCTTCTTGACGCGATCACAACGAGTTTCCAAACACGGGGTATTCTTCTTCTATTCGTATTCCCGATAACGAAGAATATGTAATGAGGAGACACGGCGAGGGAAACGTTTCGCAAACATTTCTTACAGAAACTTACAGGGACCTGAGGTAAGCGTTTCTCATTGTACAACGATTTTATTAAGCTTATGTATTCAACGTTTATCATGTGTGAGCATATATAAAAGTGCTAACGATAAAATCGTGCAAACTGGAATTAAAGCCGAGCTCGAAGGAAAAAAAAGATTTTGAGTGTCAGTCAGTTTGTCATGGCATGTGATTTGTATTTATGCTTGTCATCTGAATTTTAAGCTACTTCAAATTAATAAGAATCACATCCTTTCATTATTTAGACGTGAGGAAATGTTTGTCAGAATATTGACCGAGTGGATTGTAACAAGTTCTGGGAGTTGTTGATCTCTTAACTGTTATAATGTACTGTTTGGCAACAGGCAGAGTGTTTTCAAGGCTAACTGGAGTGCTCTTTAGGCTAACTGGAATCTTATGTAGGTTAACTGGAATGGCTCGCATGTTTCATGACACATAAGTGCCATACAAGCCAGAAATTCCTAACCCAATAAATATATAGCCCAACCTCAAGCCACATAAGCTAACTATACTCAGGCTTACTGGAGTACTGTTTAGGCTAACCAGAGAGCTATTAAGGCTAACCAGTGTGCTATTCAGATTAACTGGAATACCTCTCATGACTTGTTGGCTTGCACTTTGTCAAGACCCAAGTTTTTTTTTTACTTTAATGGAAATTAGCCATGTAGTAGCGGTAAATTTGATTTAAATAAACTCCATATTAGTTTTTGTTGACAACTTGCTCTACGAGAAAACCAAACAAAGATTTCTGTAATGTAATGTTTTGAGATGAACAGATTACAAAAATTCAGCTTTAGGATCCAAAACATTTAATAATCTGACATTTTTCTGCAATGATTACTGAAAGGAAGGGTGCAAAGAAAAGTGATTTCTTCCTTGCCTGACTCAGGTAGACTGGGCAAGGTGAAACCATTATATGCTTATCCAAAGACTGATGTTTCTCTGGAAACAACAACAAACTAAAAAATCCATAAATATCATTTTTCTATCTAGCAAGTGTAAAAAATTATTGAATCCAATAGCCCAACAAGAAAGCAGTCAGTTTTTTTTTCACACACTGAAAAAGGCCATTTAATTTTAATATACAGTTTGCATGTTGGAAAGATAGCAATTTCACCAATTAACTCTAGTGAACAATGAATAACCACAGTATGGGGTAGAGGAAAGGGCCCAGAAAACAGGCCCTTCCATTTATTGAAAGTAAATCTGCCCATGCAGAACTGGAACATTACAACATAACAGGAACTATGGGCAGGAGGGAGGGTAAACCAGCTAGATCGAGCACATGTTCAGAGTTCTACAGCATACACAGAGTTCTACAGTGCAGGCTTGGCCAAACTCGGCCCAGGCTTCCTTCCTCCCAGAGTTAAATGTAAATAGAAGGAGTATTATTACAACTTAACTCTAATGAACAATGAATAACCACAGTATGGGGTAGAGGAAAGGGCCCAGAAAACAGGCCCTTCCATTTATTGAAAGTAAATCTGCCCACGGGAGGAAACGACCTACCCCATACTATAAAAAACAAAAAAACAACTAGAATAACTGAGTGATCAAACAAACAAGGCTACTTGGCGAATAGCATGCATCCTATACTTAATAGGTATATGAATGTACGACCTTAAGGCATCAGACCGCCAGTCTCCTAGTCTCTTTATTAACTCCTCGGGTAGGTTAGCTTGAAAGGCTAGGGTTGCCCCCCCAGCTCTAAGGCTGTGACCACTGATGTGAGTTGGGTCAAGGCCCACTGTCGATGCCACTGTTTTAAGAAGGTTGTCAAACTTTGCATAAGTGAGGGGCATAAGGCTACTGCTTGAGAGTGTTGGTAAGACAAAGGCAGGACCAGACAGAGGGGCTGGAACCAGCGTGAAGGCATTCTGTAGTGCTGCATAAGGACACAATGGGTGACCCGGGATGCGAGGAAGTGGGATGGTGAGGAGTCGTTGGCTGAACTGAATGGTTTTGGACCAGCGGTTGATAATGATGACCCAATCCGGGTAAAACACAATGTCGGCTCTCCTAAGGTTTTTTGATAGCCAGAACCATGTCAGGGGTCATGGGTTTCTTCTGCGAGACTGTTTGTCCTTTGCAGCGGCAAATACCCCGCAAAGTGGTAGCTAAGTGGAAGTTATTTTTGGTAGGATCCTCAAGGCCATGTCCCAAATGGAGGATATGAACAATGTTCAGGTATGCTGGAATCGAGGAAACGGATAATGATCGAGCCAGGAAAGCTGCATAACGACTGAGTGTTATGGTGGACGCTGGTAGCGGCTGGTACCCATAATACGCACAGAAGATGAGATAGGCTCGCAGCTGACTTTTGTTAGTGGTCTTAGTGGAGGACGCATAGGCTTGTTTCCGAAACTTAAGAACTTCCATATCCAATCTCGACTGATCCTCTGGGTCTGAGGAAAGCAAGCGATAAAGGTGACATGTAAGACAAGAGGTCTAAAGTAGATGAAGAGGACTGTGAGAGCCATGCTCGAAGCGTGTCTTGGTGGCATGTTTCATCAAGTCTAGAAATACTGTCTGCAATAACATTGAGCGAGCCTGGGATGTGATTCACTATTAGGTGAAAACCATAGTACTCTGACAACCAGAACAACTCCCGGAGCCAATCCATTATGATAGAGCAGGGGGTGGTTCCTTTGTTAACAATTGCTGGTGCAACCTCACTATCTGACTTAATTATAATCCTTTGTCCAGACCAATATGGGGGCCACCGTTTGGCCGCTTGAAGGATCATGAAGGCTTCTTTGTAATTGATATGAAGGGAAAGCAAATCCGGGAAGTCTTGTGCGCAGTTAACATATAGCCAATCATTTTGCCAACAGCAACCACCACCTGCAGTCGATGCATCAGTATATGCTGGTGATGTCATGGGATATTCATCGGGGAATAGGGACTTGTAGTTGAAAACAGGGAGTAAGGATGCCCACCACTGAAGGTCTGCTCTTGATTGGCCATTAAGGTAGACATGGTAGTGGCGGTGGTTTACAGAGTTCATAATAGTGATCAGTCGCCGCAAAAAGGTCCGACCCCCTCTGATGACTCGAGCAGCCCAGCTAAGTTTTCCCACAAGGCGCTGAAGGTGATGTTTCTGGCATTTGCGTTTAGGTAAAGTTGAGTTCAATATGTCCAATAGCTCAGATACACGGTTGCTGGGAAGACGAAGTTCACAACGCACTGTATCAATTTCAACTCCGAGAAAGTATAGTGATTGACTGGGTTGAACAACCTTTGACCAGTTTATCCTGAAACCAAGAGACTGAAGCAGACCGATGAGGGTGTCCATGGCGATTTGACACTGCTGCTGACTGGGTTCTATTATAAGAAAATCATCCAAGTAGGCAAGCACTGTGAAGCCACGTCGGGCCATCATTCTGCAAACTGATTGCGAGAGGCAGTGGAAAAACATGGGAGAGGTTCGAGCACCAAAAGGGAGGCGTTTATCACACAGGAATGTTGCGCTGGCAGAGCCTTCAAAATGCCAAGACAGACCAGTAACTTTCCAGCTGTTAGGGTGAGTCCCGACACTTCGGTAGGCATGTTTCAAGTCAATCTTAGCTAACCAGAAACCGGGTTTAGCTTGGCATGCTGCCTCATCGACTGTCACATATTTGTAATGGTCAAGGTCCATGTAAGAATTAGCACTTGCTGCAAAGGGTCGGCTACAATCCATTATCATTCTCAGTTCTGAAGAGTCTCTTTTGGGCACAGCTCCAATTGCATTAACAAGGGGAGGTGTTGACGACGTCGCAAAATGGCCAAGTGAAAGGCCTTCAGACAGTTGCTCCTCAATCTGCTCTTTGGCCCCAGGTCTGAGTGCTGATTTGTTGTTCTTTGTAAAAGCTGGCAAAACTGTAGCGTCTTGCTGGATCAAGTCAAAACCCTCTTGTACACCAGTGAGAATAAAGTCTTTGTCTGGATCATTTGCTAGTTCTTGTGCCCATATCTCATACTTTAAGTCTGTGGAGATACAGGCTGCTTCGGGCTGCTGCGCATCAAAACATAAATGCCCTGCTAATTGACTGCAAGTAATATCACACACTGCTGCTCCTAAATTGATGTCGGGGCATACCCCTGCTGTGGTAGATGCAGTCGAGCTATCCCCTGCAAGTGGCTCCGGTGAACAATTATCGTTGGGAAATAGCTCTGCTGGCGTGTGTGAGTTTAGGCTTGGGGGTTGGGTGTTGAGGGTGATTGGTGTCTCCATTGCAGGTGATCAACAAGGCATTGCGGTTTAATACACACATGGTCGTACTTGCAAGTTGTGCCATAGCTGCAGCCTTGACGCCGTTGAAAATCATAGCAGACCTGCTTTCCTGTAGCCGGGTTGATGGTGGGCGCTGTTTTGTTTGGAGGGCAGCCTGTTTGTTTTGTTGAGCCAGGCTGGGTGGTATCAGGCTTGTGTAGAGACTGCTGGTAGATAAATTGGCTCTCAGTGCCCCACTTGCAACCACTAGCAAATTGTATTCGGCGATAAAGGTCGTCGTATTGGACAACACGAGGTATTGGATAAATCTTGGCCAGCTCTGAAACCTTTGTGCTGTATGAAATGTAATTTATGACATCTGAGGTTGATGGTAAATCACCATCTTTTATCAGCATGTGCATGATTCGAAAGTTTGCAGCTGACCATTGTGGAAAGGTGATGATAGCGAGTTGGGGTTTCTTCTGGTTGTTAGTCTTTAAATTATTTGAGTACCACCGGACACGCCAAGCACGGCCTCCTGGTCCTCTACCAGAACAACTGGGAGGGAACTCGCAAAATCTGGGATGAGCAGGGGTCGCTTACCTCTGAGAGAGGTTCCGGGTTCCAGTAGTTGCTGTGCTGGATCCTCCAACTCGTCTGAAAGTCCCAGAAGGATTGGGTCCCCGAGTGAATCTTCTAAAGCCTTGAGATCCTGCTGAACCGCTGGGTCTGTTTGCAACGTTTTTAGAGAAGGGATGGTTGACTGTTGGACTGCACTCTGGCCTTGCTGCTGTGTGTTGCTGTGCGCCGAAGCTGAAGCCGCCATATTGGATTGTGTGTTTTGTTTCACCTCGGACTGAGTCCGTGCAAGTTCGATTTTGGCTCGTGTGAGCTCAAGTTCCAGTTTTAAGTTCTCGTTTTGAAGGCTGAGTACATCACTGGAAAGGTCATCTTTAACTTCGGGTGTCAAACCCCTGGGTTTGCTGTCACTGGCAGCAGATTTTCTTCCTGCTTCGGGAGTCAAGCTTTTGAGCAGAGATTCTACATGGTCTAATTCCTCTCTGATTGCACGCGCTTGACTGCTCGCCTCTGGATATGTTTCCTAATGGAAGTCTTTCAACGTGACAGGAGGCCTTGTTGCTCTCGAACTCTTTCGAAGTGACATATTTCTCAAAGAAAATGCAGCTAAGCCAGCTAGATCGAGCACATGTTCAGAGTTCTACAGCATACACAGAGTTCTACAGCGCAGGCTTGGCCAAACTCGGCCCAGGCTTCCCTCCTCCCAGAGTTAAATGTAAATAAAAGGAGTATTATTACAACAATAAATAGTTTTAGTTTGTTTTGTTTATATTTACAGGTGACTTGAAGACTTTGCAATGACATTCCTCTTAAGTCAACTTGAAAATGATTCCCACATGTTGCCAGTTTAAACCTGAATATACTTTAGTGACCTTCATAGCTACCGGTATTTATGTAATATGAACCCAGCGTCAAGAGTTCTCATGGGCCCGATGAGGATAAGTAAGTGATTATGTGAATACTGGCACTTTATTACATGTAAGTTTTAAAACCATTGTGGGGCTTGTGACAAAACTATTTTGTTCCAATAAAAATAATGAAATTACAGGCAATTTACATAATTATTATCACAGACCATAAAGCAGCACAGGCTAAAGTGTCTTCAATAGTTTAATGGCAGTCTAATTAAAATGTGTGATTCCAAATAATATCCATACCTCCCCCAAGGATGGTTCTTTGGTTTGGACCCTCCTACCCCGTGGAATTTCCAGTATAGCTTCATATTTTCTTTTTAAAAATTAAAAACTTGGGTTATTGAGATCCCCCCCCCCCCCTCCCTCTTCGGAATTTCCAATGACCATCTCCTTGGCGTGGGTATGGATATTTTCTGGAACTGCACAATGTAGGCATTTGCTTATAAAAGTAAGCTGCAGATTGGTTCACATTAATCTATTTTGTTGACCTTTTCACATTCACTTGTTTTCTGTGGGATATATACTTCTTATTAATCGAGTTCGAGGTCCGTACTGTAAAATACGGACCGAGTTTTTTCCCGTCGATTTATGGCCCAAGCGCGAAGCGCACGGGCCATAAATCGAGGGGAAAAACGAGGATCCGTATTTTACAGTATGGACCGAGAAAACGAGGTTAATAAGATATTTATTATATCTCTCATTCTGGAGAAAAGAAACCATTTGAAGTCAATCGCGGCTACATTTGAATGACGTGCGCGTCAAATGCAAGAAGAAAGCGAAATTTATTGGCTTACGAAAACAGTTTGCAGTTGGCTCGCAGAGACGTGAATCCAAACTTCAAACGTTTTTATTTTACGATTAATTCGTACAGCTCCTTTCTGTGGAAAACTTGATACAGTTCAAGATTACTTTGAAATAACTCCTGAAGTGATGTGAAGTTCGAAAAAAAGAGAAGAACAACTCTACTGAGAAGAAAGCGGTGACCGCAAGCAACAAACAATGATTTTGTCGAAAACATGAACTAAATTGTCAATAAACAACCGGTAAAAACCTCAGAGACCTCCGTCTACTTTTATGCGCTTTGTTGCGTCGTCCTGAGAGGTGTTTGGTGCAGAATTCTTGTTGGAAAATGAGTACACTATCGAACTTTTGTCTGGGGTGAACTCAAACTATCCGGCTGTTTTCAAAGTAATAAGCGGACGTCGTTAAGCAGGTACGTTGTTTTGAATGATTTGTTTGTTTAGACGTTTACTGTTGACTAGCCTGCGAATACAGCCGCCTCTCATTCCGGGAGCGATGAGAGGTGGCTGTATTCGCAGGCTAACTCTCGACAAAACTCTAAATCTTTTTCATTCAGAATTCGACTTCTCTACCTTTCGGCAGAGAGAAAATTGTCAAGTTTCTGACTTGTGTGATGCTCGGGGTCGGGGACGCTTTCAGTTTCTAAAAGATCTGAAAAATCTAGTTTGAATTTTTTAAGACCCTGTTCTTTTCGCTTTTGTTTCTCAAAATGTTTTGTCCGAATGCAGATGTTTTCAAAGAAGCTTTCAAAATTTTCGTTGTAAGAGATTTTGATAAACAAAACTTATCGCATCAGGAGAACTCTCAAATTTCGCGGGCCGTACTGGAGAATACGGCCCGTAAAATTGACCAATCACAGCGCGCGTACTGTCTTAGAGATATAATAAATAATTATACATTGTTTTTACCGGTTTCACTTGTAATAATAATAATAATCATAATAATAATCATTTATATGGCGCCTTTTCCATAAGTTCAAAGGCGCTTTAAAATTTTGAAAAAGTAAAATATTAATTTAATAATTTACATTTACTTTGGATTAAAAAATAAAATATGATTAATATATAAAGGCCTCTCTGAAGAGTAATGTTTTAATTTTAGAAAGTAGAATATTAATTAAATAATTTACAATTTACTCTGGATTAAAAAATAAACTATGATTAATATAAAAATGCCTCTCTAAAAAGTAGTGATTTAAGTTCTTTTTTGAAAATGTCAAGTAATTTAATAGATTTAAGTTTGTTTGGAAGCGCATTCCATAGTCTGGGAGCGACAACTTGAAAAGATCTTTCTCCATAAGACTTTAGGTTTGAATTCGGTTCAACCAACAGATTCATTGATGATGATCTAAGTTGCCTGGTCGGAGTATAGTGCTGGAGTAGATTAACTAAGTATTGTGGTGCCATGGCATTCAACGCTTTATACGGTCATCAGAGGTATGCAGAGGTTTACAGGAGAATACAGGGGTTATGAGGGGTATACACAGAGCATACAGGGTATACAGGGGTTTACAAGAGTATATAGAGGCTTACAAGAGTATACAGGGTATCATTGGTATACAAAGGTATACTGGAGTATACAGGGGTTATGAGGGGTATACAGAGGTTTACAAGAGTATATAGAGGCTTACTAGAGTATACAGGGGTTATCAGGGGTATAGAGAGGTTTACAGGAGTATACAAAGGTTTACAAGAGTATACAGGGGTTATCAGTTGTATATATACAGGGGTTTACAAGAGTATACTGGGGTTTACAGGACTATACAGGGGTTGTTAGGGGTTTACAAAGGTTTACAAGAGTATGCAGAGGGTTATCAGGTGTATACAGGGGCTTACAAGAGTATTATTATGGGATATTCGGGTGACTATATGGATCGGGAGACTATATGGAAGCTTAATTGAATTACTTGCTCAAGAAACTCACTCAGGTCACATGATCAAAATGTTCACTCACTTATGTAATGATCACAAAGTGTCAAATGAAAGATAAACCGAAACAAAGTCAAGTCCAAGGATGTTTATTTACTAAACTAAACTTGGATTACTTGGAACCTATTATTAAGGGATAGGTGGAACCTATCCAAAACATCTCTGTCCTTCAAGAAGCCCACATTGTAACAAGCTCTTGTGCTCCAAGTTATACAGACCCTCTTCAGTTTCATCTTTATCTTAGCCAGTACAAGATGGTTATCGAAGGCTGCGTCAGCTCCCTGATAGACCCAGAAATCCAACAGTGATCGTCTAAACATCTGCCCAATACATACTTGGCCTATCTGGTTCTCTGAACTAGAGTCTGGAGATAGCCAAGTCGCCTTATGAGACCTTCTGTGTGGGAAGACACTCCCTCCTATGACCAGTCTGTCTGATGCCCAAAGATCTGCGAACATTTCTCCATTTTCGTTCATTTCATCAAGTCTGTGGCTTCCCATTACTTCCTCAAAACTGTGGCTATCAGCCCCAATCTTCGCATTGAGGTTCCCCATAAGTATGGTCATGCCCTTCTCCTTCAAGTTATCAAAAATACTCTGCAGACTTGTAGAATTGATCTTTGACGTGTTATTTTCTTCATTTTGGTTCTAAAGGAGGCAATGATGATCCTTGGGGCTGCAGCCTCCCCATGTAATGAGAGCTTGTTGTGCTTCCCGCAAGAGCATGAAGGCTACCCCTTGGTGTGTGGGGAGTTCATCTCTTCATGACCTGAGTAGAGTACCATTTCTCCTGTTGTTAGCCTCATCTGACCTGACAGTGTCCATCTGGTCTCAGACAAACCTAGCACGGTTTTGTTGTAATTCCTCATCTCAGAAGCCACCTGAGCTGTTTTACCAGTAGCATATAATGTCCTAACGTTCCAAGTTCCTAACTTAGAGATTGTCTTAGGAGATGGGAAGGGTCTCAGCCCTGCGGTATTCTTGTGGCTTTCACCACATAGCGTCCTATTTCTCCCTGAAGAGGGCCTCTCCTCTCCCAGAACTGGTTGCCTTTAGAGATTAGTTGATGTTTCAGTAGCCCAACCTCCAGCCTTGTTTTGTCTGACCCCTCTTGCGCAGACCAATCTGGTGTGGTTGAACCTACCAGGAGTACAAGGCTCCTACTGGCATGGCTCTGGGGGTCACAAGGGTTCCCTGCCACGACAAGGCAAAGCACCAGGGGAAGTGATCTCTTTAAAGGTCCCCTAATATTGTTACTGAACCTGACAGCATACATCTTTCTACTTCCACATTTCCAAAAAATCAACCCTAAAGTCAAAGTAGTTTTAAGAAAGTTGCTGTTACTAAATTAATTATGAGAGTACAGAATATCATTGCAGGTACAACACGGTACTTCCTATTTATGCTGGAAATACCATTACTTGCAGTTTCAGCTAAAGAGATACTCGAAAGGGGAGTTGGCAAAGTAAAGTGGGACTGAAAAAATGCACCATTTATTACATTTAACATTTATATCGTCAACATTGTAGTTTTCACTTATAAGAGGGGAGGGGAAGAGCAAATGGCTCCTTCTAAATCTGCTCTTGATATGAGCTGCATTTTTTAATTTATTATTTTTTTTACATTATTGGTGATGATTTCACCTGCAAACTACCAAGTAAAGAGAAACCAAGAAACACTTTCCCACAAATATATGCAGAAGAAAAAATCCACCCTACCATCCTTGGGTGGTGTGTGTGTGTGTGTGTGGGGGGGGGGGGGGGGTACAAATGAAAAAGAAACGTAGTTAACATAAGCTATATCTTTCTTAATGTTCACTTAAGTCTCCCCAAAATCCTGAAAACCAGAAATACCCTGTCATTCTTTCTTTTTCCTGTGTAAGAAAATGCTTGTACAGAGTGCTGTTCAGCAATTTACAGGATTTTTGATGGGGCGACCAAAATATCTTCCACCATAACCTAATTCACCCTGTACCAGCACACATGGTATGTCGGCTTTTCAAAACATCGGCATTTGTCAGAGATGTCAATCCCGCCTGTTCTATATTTCCATACTAAAAACCTAACATCAAACAAATAGCAATATTTTCATTTTTAGACATCCTGAATCTTTAAAATAAAACTGCCTTTACAGCTGCTGGTGTATTAGGTGGAACATTAGGTTGAGTAGCTGACATATAAAAGCTTTGAAAAAGCTCTTCAGAGTCAGCATCTAAGAGGCCCACGTTGTAGACTCCATCACCATCATTTTGTCTGAACACTTGGTTATCAATTTTACTTTTGCTTTCTGCACTAACATCTTCCAGGTGGAAAACATCTTCAAAACATCTTTCAAAACATCAAAACATCTTAACCTTACACTATTTGGAAACCCTTCAACTAGTGCTTTTACAAGTGCCTTTTCATCATCTGTACCAAAAGGTCACAAACCTCGTTTAAGAGAGGAGCAGTTCTTTTGAATAGGCCTTATGCATGATTACATCTTATGCTCAAAATTCACCACCAAGCCTCGTTTACGCAAATTATCCTTAACCCTCTGCCACCTTTGTGCAGTTTTAACATGGGTATTCTTTTCATCTTTGCTGCTTTGGGAATTCGTTCATGATAAAATTTACAAGTTTGCACTTCGAAAGCGAGGCTTGGTGGTGAAACTAGCCAGTGTGGCGTAAACATGCATAAGGGCTATTGAATAGACGAAGCCACTAAAAACATCATATGTCAAGTTTTGGCTAATGTGCAGAGGCCCAAACCAAATAGGATGCTCCCCTGTTCTTTTTGAAATCAGAATAAGATCCCGGTATGTCACAGGGGTAACACTGAAATCACCAATGTTAAATGTGGGATCAATTGTCATAACACTAGATACATATTGAGAAGTGCAGTACGTCTTGACTGTTTCTTACACTTGCTTTCAGTTTCTGGGAGTTTGTAATGCACTTGCTGCGGCCATTGCACCTCCTAGCTCCCTATTAGTCTTTTTGAAAGCTTCTTTTGTGCTGTTATTTTTAAGTATTTGTTGATTCCTTTGTTCTTTGATAGGGGACACTGTGTTTAGATTTTGCATTGGGCCAAAAGCTTAAAGTGCCCATAACATTAATGTTTTCTTTTCTCATCTGATTCTTCATAACACCCAATTAGCTTTTTCTAAAAAAAATATCGGATCTGCATAAAATGCAGTTTTTTTATAATTTTTTAAAGACTGTGAAATTTGCTGCCATTTTGGTCCACCTTTCTCACCAGTCTTCCTCAGTTGAATTGAGTCGACGTAGGTTCAGGAACATGTGATTTGAATCATGACTTATCTGACTTGTGAACAAGTGGGAGTTTTGCTTCAGAGTTTACATTTAGTTAAAAGTGTTGGAAAGGTGCATTACCGCTCTTTATAACAACGTTAATGATCTAAAAAACAACATCAGTTCTTATGCATAATTTGAATCTACATCATTTTTGAGCACGTTATTCTTGAGATCAGCGGCAGGGATTGACCGCAAGAAAAAAGAATTTTGAAATTTTTAAAAATTCGTAAAAAAATTGCGCTTTATCCAAATGGAAAAAATTTTCGCAGAAGTTCATGGCGTGAAATGTAGAACCAGCTGAGAAATAAAAAAAATTGACGTGATGGGCACTTTAAATCTGCATTCTTCCCCTTTAATATTATACAGAACAAAAACCACCTGATTGAGAATACTACCCTTCCCCCCCTGTAGGTGTTAAGCGATATGAAATAGTTCTTATTAGATCAGTGACTACCTTCGATTCTTTTGCTACCCTATTCGTTTATACCACATCAATTTTTCAGCATTGAATTCACACTCAATAGTGTGTGTAGGTAAACCATTATTAATGTAAGATCTATTGTCATTTGCTTCAAGATCTTCAAAAGTTTCATATTCAAAGTCAATAACTAAAGAAGCATTAGTTTGCTCTCTCCAAGGTTGTTGTTTAAATAGTTCATCGGTATTGTGAAAAGGAGCTAGTATTTTTTCTTACATAGATGGGCACATCACCAAAGAGTTCAACTTCGCCAGGCTCTTTGAAAGAAAGGAAGCAATTATGACAAAATTAAGGTCACATCATAGATTTGGTTGTAACACAAAGTCAGCAAATGGTTTAAATGTAAATAGTTTACAGAAATATTTATGATGCATGTTAAAATGTCAAGAAAGATACCATTTAATATGTGCCTTTATTGTGTAGTCTTTGTGTGTAAATGTCGCTCTTGACTAATGGTATTTCATTGTTTAATAATTTTAAATTGCAGCTATATAAAACTAAGTTTTTGTGAAAAAGCTTTATATGAAAGTATTATTTTTCTTTTGCTTTTTAACAGAATAAAATTCCAAGATTAGGCAAATATATTTTTAAAGGGTTTTCCAGAGCCCTAGAGTAAATTTAGGCCATGATTTAGGTTTTTTTTTTATTTTGTCATTTTACCCAAGTTTTCTTTTTTTACCCAAGTTGCAAAGGGCCTTATTTCACTTGCACATCACTTTATAACAGTTCTACAGGTCCACTGTCCATACCATGTTTGGTTCGGCTTTCCTCACCCTTTGTGGGAGATTTTCTTTAGAATTCACAGCATTGTAACACTCCTACTTCATTGACGTTTGTTTGCTTGTTTTTTATTAGCTTGGTGGACTGCAAGGTGTTGTATCCATTGGCACTTTAGCCATTTGTAAATGCTGTCATGTTCCAGGAGCCACCACAAATTTGTCTTTCGGTTGAGAAAAATGATTCAAGCATGTCTTGATTAATACGTTTTGGTATGATAAACACCTCATTATACATGGCCTTGAACTCTTCAGAATTGGTAAAATGAAGAAGTTCTTTCATCCCTTCTATTGACTTTTAAAAAACAGAAAAAGAGCTAAATGGGTGTAAAGTTATTCCAAGTGTAGCAAAGATAACTTTTTATTCCAGCTAACGAGTACAAGCACACGTGTATGATTCTGTCTAGTCCTCCTGCGCATGGGCAAAACCTGATATCTTTACATCTCCACCCTATAAACTTTGCCGGGTAAAAGAAACAAACTTGGCCTATAAATTGGAACCTAAATAACGCAAGTATTGTTCAAATTGAATCCAACGCAACAAAATTTTCAGACGGCTAAGCTGAGTTGTTCTAATTAACAAAGTTTAAAGGTCCAGGCTAAATGGCTTCTTTACAACACGACCACTTCTGGTTGTCAGAGGTTGGTCGGAACTTCCCTCAGCAGCTGTAGCTGGTTTCTGGGGTGTCTGGGGTAATCTTGGTGACGGGTCTTGGTGCACTGGGGTGTGATGGATTGTCTTGGTTAGAGAGAAGTTGCCCTTCAAGGCTAGGTGCTACTTGGCCTGAACGTTTTAACTGTATTCTGTTGCGCCTTGGTTCAGAACCACTGTTTGTCTCTACAATGTAGGATCTTGGATGGTTCGTTTGCTCTTTCAGTGTTGCCGGAGTCCAGGTCTTGGTTTTTGGTTGGAACACCGATACTGGTTGGCCTGGTACTAGCTTTTGTAGCTCACGTGTGGACTTGCCATCATGCTGCTGTTTCTGAACATCTCGGCGGTGCTGCAGCTGATCTTGGTGGCATTCTTTTGCTTGTGACCATTGGAGTCGTCCACTGCTGGGTAGTTGGGCGCGATATTCTCTATATTTCAGTAACTTGGCTGATGATGGTAAGTTGCTATTGACAGGCGTTGCCCAGTATCAGAAGAGCGCAAGATACAGGTCTTGTACTGCAGCCTCGGACTTCCTTAGAAGGCTCTTTATGGCTTGTACCATCCTCTCTATGAATCCATTGCTCTTTGGATACACTGGTGAGCAAGTAATGTTACAGAACGCTGCAAATTCCTTGCTGCAGTATTGAGGGGCATTGTCAGATACCAGGGATTCTGGTATGCCGTGTTCTGCATTGATTAATTTGAGGTGGTTGATTATTGCAGCAGATGTCGTTGAGTTCAACTTTCTAATGATGGGGTATTTGCTGTAATAGTCTGTGACTATTAAGTATTGAGCACCTCCATAGTCAAACAGATCGCATCGGAGCCTCTGCCATGGATAACTTGGTACATTGTGTGGATGCAATGTTTCTTTTGGTTGCTGTTTGGAAAATTGTGCGCATGTCGGACAGTTCTCTGTCATCTCTTTGATATCCCTTGATATGCCTGGCTAAAACAGGCTGTCCCTTGCCCCCAGGAGACACTTCTCCGTTCCCATATGTCCTTGGTGTATGATTTGTAACATCTGTGGGCGTAGCTTACTGGGAATTACGAGTTTGTGTCCCTTAAGAATGAGGCCATTTTCAACAGTCAGGTCCTCTCTGAAGTTCCAGAACTCTTTCAGCTCTTGTGGGCATTCATTTGGATATTCTGGCCATCCATGATGCACGACATCTTTTAAGTGACTGAGTACAACATCTTGATCAGTGCACTCTCATACTTCATCTAGTTTGGCAGGGCTGGCTGGCAGTGTTCAAGAAATACTGCTGACACTACTAGGTTCATTAGCTGAAGCTGCTTGTCTGCTGACTTGTCTGCTTTTGCCATTTCTCTAGCTGTGCTGAATGTCAGAGCATTTCCTTCTTTGAAACACTCCTTTCTGACATCGTCTGAATTCTTGCCGAGTACAAGGAAGTCTCTCAAGAATCGATCATGATGTTCCAATGGATAGTTCGCTTTGCAATAAATTCTTCTAATGGTAGTGTACCTTGTTGAAGATTGTGTAGCTCCCAGGCGGCGATAAGCTGGTTTGAGTGAGGTTTCAAGTAGTTTTCGAATTTCTTCCAGTAGTTTTCCATTGTCTTTTGTTCTTCTGCCGAGAGGCCCCAGCTGTTGAACAGCTCTAAGCCATGCTCGCTGGCCCAGTAAAGCAGGTGCTTATACTGAATTTCTTCGTCAATTTTGGCCATCGGGCCTGTAAAGAGCAGTTCACAGCATTGCTTCCACATGTTGAAGTGTGAGTATAGGTTCTCATCCGTACTCCATTCCATGTTTGGACCCTTGTCGGTGATGGACAAAAGACTGACCCCCAGTCCATGGACTTCCCCGATGGACTACCCAAATGGACTACCCCTAAAAAATCCTATTTTGCTACCCGGGAGCTCCCAGGAACCAATAATATTAAGAATATATTGTGTTACCCTCACAATATAAAGAGCTAACCGTAAACAGGCTAACTAAAGTGCATAGCAGGCTAACCGGGGTGAATAGTAGGCTAACTGGAGTGCATAGTAGGCTAACCGGAGTGAAAAGTAGGCTAACCAGAGTGCATAGCAGGCTAACCGAGGTGAGTAGTAGCCACTAAAAGGAGTGCTATATTGATAGTTAAAATAGCTTAATCACCCGATCACCTTCGTTCCCGGTGCCTTTCAAGGTCGGTGCGATTCCTGTATTTAGGTGCTTAAGTGTCCGTGAGGATAACCATAAAGAAGGCCCATGCATTGTAAGTATAGAAATAGCAGTTCTTTCAATCCTACTCATTCAAAATAGGATTTCTTAGGGGTAGTCCATTTTAGGGTAGTCCATTTTGGTAGTCCATTTGGGTAGTCCATCGGGGTAGTCCATGGACTGGGGGTCAGTCTTTTGTCCATCACCACCCTTGTCAATGAATGAGGTGCAGAAATGGAGAAATATTTGGAATTAATAATAATGGTATTTAAAACTTAATACTATATACCATATTCGTGCCACAAAAGTTGCTTGGTAGTCTCTGCAAACTTAGACTTAACATCCAGATCGCAGGGGCGGTTATGTCTTGACGCCATTGGGGCACAAGAGCACAGGGGATGGTAGTACACCTGTTCAGGCTCTTTTGAGATGCGTATCTTCGTTTTACCGCGACGTTTGAACATGCGATGCTCTGAATGTCGCAGAAAAATGTCACACGGAGCAGGTCGAGGCGGATCAGAAGCTTTGTCCCGCACCCGTCCTTTGCAATCATAGCAGGTGGTTGCTTTGGTGTCACAAATGAAAATGATTTCATAGGGAGAAGCTGCACCAGACTCTTGTGATGGCCCTACTTCAATGTGATCACCATATTGTGATACATCTCAGGGAGGTTTTGACTTTCATTTGCAGATGTTTTCGCGTTTGTTATCTTTTTTTCCAGCTCCCCTTGGAATCGTTGTGCCCACCATACTGTCAAGTGGCACTTGGTAAGACTTAACGTAATCGGAAAGTACGCCAAGATGGCGGGCCACAGCTTAAGTGTGGGCGCAGATTCCGTACTCGTTGTACCATGGGCATTCGAGGCAAGCTAACTTTGAATTCTTTCCCGATATTTGGACTGTATGTGGAAGTGGCCCGGTCAAGGATATGACTACTGGTCATATTGTCTTGGATGTGCTTTTGGAAGTAACGTGAGAACTGTGGTGTTTTCCCTGTTAGGTCTTCTTTGATTTTGTCCCACTTGTTTGACACACTTTCCACTTTCGCCAAGAATTCCTCTTCGGTTTCACTGTCGATGATTCCCTTTTCTTTCTTATGCTCGTCTTGAAAAATATCTTGCAAAATCTCAGGTCTGATAGAACTCAGCCCAAGGTCTGTTACCTTTCGTAACTCCTCGACGTGTTTCTTGCGTGGGATAAACGTGCAGCCCTTTAATGGCTTAAGGAAGCACGATTGGGCCTTATCCCTGTCCCCTCCCAAAAACTCAATTCGCTCTAGAGCATAATTACTCTCTAGAAGGGTGTGGGCGAAGTAGAAATAGTCCCTTTGAGTTTTGGTGGGCCAGGCAAGTTGGCAGCCTTACCAGATTTCTTGCTTATGACCTTTTCACTTTGGTACATTGTTGTGGTCACATAGAAGTTTCCGACATTAAATGTCGTGTCTATTGACACTATAGATGTGGAGTCGGGACGGCGGCACTCTCGTACGATGTCTTCCGCCAGCTCGTTGGTAAGGAACACCACTCTTGGCGATGGCGTCCATTGGAGATTGCACACAGCTTTATCTTCTTTACAAAGTTCCAGTAAACTGGCAAATCTTTCTTTGTGGGACTTGTTTTGGGCTCTTTGACGGGCATTAATCAATTGTTTACTATCTCTTGGCAAGTCTGCAACCTGCTCACAGTCAAGTATGCCGCCTGCTGCCTCCCAAACTTCATCATAGATTCGCGAAGGACCCTTTCTTCCAGTTGCCTCTTTGAACAACTTTGCTTTTGTGGATGGTGCCATTGGGATGAACTGCTTTCCAGAACGAGGGTGCTTATGAGGGCTTATGCGATGTTCATCTGCAGCAAAGGTGAATTGTACCAAACCCAATGGCAGCTCATCGCCATCCCATCTAGTGATAACGGTCGACGTTCGATTGAAATCGTTATATTTCTTGTGCTGTTCAAAAATGTTTCTCACAAGATACTCCCCCTTCTGCTTTAGTCCCTCTGGAAAAATGTTTTTCAACTATCTCATCCCCATGAATGACAAAAACGCGTGCACTTGAGCCATGATTCTCAAAGGCCCCAAGTTCAGTAACAAGCCAGTCTTCGCTGTTCTTGAGCTGGGCTCTATCAACTACAAAAGCTGCGTTTTCCATGACACTGTTTGGTCTTCTTCAGCAAATTTTTGATGTGTCTACGTCGAGGTGAAGAATCTGGATCCTCTGTTCAAAGTTCAATGTACGTTGTCCTCTGTATAGGTATGGAATTGCGTCATTATCACCAAAGAATACGGTTTCCTCCCTGCAAGAAAGGTTATTCAATTTCAATGACTTCTCTTTTACAGTTACTTTATTGGAAATATCATTTTCAATCAATGGTTTTTGCCCATTCAAAATTAAAAAAATTAAGTATGTTATAGTCGACATTTCCCGGTTTTCAGCAGTCTTGCAGTAAGTTTTCAATTTTCAGAACATTCTGAAAACCTTTTATTACCTTATACCTACTAATTTTCCCGCAGTCTTAATTTCGAACTTGGCGAGCATTAAGTCGTGTTTTCAAGAAAAATTAGAGGAAAAGTGTATCAAATTTCGAGATAACTTTGAAATCACGAAAATTAGTAACAATAAGGTAGTTTTGATGACTTTTGCGACAATTAGTAATTATAAAAACGATATATAATTATAATAAAAACCTTCCCAAAATCCTTTGCAGCTGAAAATCGTCAATGTCAAAGAACTTGGTCAGTTTGAAGCCAGCAGGAGTACAACGTCGTATAGAAATAACTCCTAACAATAACCACTTCTTGTATAACACCTAGGGCGATGACGTCATTAGTCATGTGACATTGCTCTCAAGTTCGTTTTTGCTCACTGTGGCAAAGATATTTTGTTACTGAAAAAGCAGTCAATGCAGTTTGAAGCACATTGGTGTGAGACATTTCGGACTGCCTTGGTACTGAACAAAATATATATATATTAAGGGAGCTATGTACGATTTTCAAAAAGTGGGAGTCTGGGTACAAGTGCGTATCTGGCGTTGCATTAAATGTGAGGAAACAACAAATTACATGTTAGAAGACATTTATATGTTAAGTACATTTTTATCACTTTTATTGTTATGACATCATCAGTCAGGTGACCAGAGTGGACCACAGTTTTTAATTGGCTTGAAAACTTTACTAGGATCTCCCTCAGGATTTTTTTAAGCGAAGTTGTAGCCTTTTAAATAGTGTTTCAAAAAATTGCCATGATTACTTTCTCGTAAAAATATCGGAAGTAAAAAATACAATTGAAAAGTTTGTAGGCTTCCTACACAGCAATTTTGCCAAAGACAGCACTGCATGCTCTTTATGATGGCATTATCAGTTTCTTCTCATTTCAATGTGTTTGGCGTGGATGGATTTAATTTCTTTCAGACAAAAGGAATGGGCCTGGGGAGAGGTTAAGTAGCTGCCCCTCCCCCTCCCCCTGCTGGGGGTCTCCTCAGTGGATTCCCCGTGGTTCGTATTGCGGGCTAACAACAAGAGCATTTTCAAAATGGCGACAAGAAAGGGGAATCTAATGGAGTGATTTTGAGTTATAGAGGAGAGTTTTGATGATGTTTTTCCTTCTCAACGTGATCAAAACGAGTCCCCAAACATAGAATATACCTCCTTTATTTGCATTCCCAAAAAGAAGAATATGGAATGAGTAGAAACGTGGGTAACAGAAACTTTCAGGGACCTGAGGTAAGTGTTTCTCCCTTTACAATTATGTTTTTTAGACTGGTTGAATCTTATGTCTTCGACGTTTATCATGTTTATCAACTTAGCTTACTGGAATTAAAGCCGAGCTCGGCGTAAAAATAGATAGTGAGAACGAGAAGATAGTATTAAATGGCAGTCATTTCATTGAGGCATGTAACTGTTATTTATGTTTGTCATCTGAATTTTAAGCTACTGTACTTCAAATTAGTAAGAATCGCATCCTTTCATTATTTATACGTGAGGAAATGTTCCTCAAAATATTGACCAAGTGGCCATTTCAGGCCGCAAAGAAAAATTATGTCAGAGAAATTTGAAATTACTGCAACACCTTTGATGTGATACCTTTGAAATTGGATGAAACATTTCAGCTCAGTGTGATCTCTTTTTCTCTTTATTAAAGTTAGACTAGAGACTACTTGCAGTCAACCTGGTAGCTAATCTAGACTTCAATTAAACAGTGCTACTCACGTTTTGGAATGCCTCTTTGGGCATGTTTAATAAATGAGACCATTTCTTAACTTAGAATTTGTTCTTCCCATGATGTTTTATTGTATTGGTAAACATAGATTTCCGTTTCTTTTGCATTTTGTGGTCTACAGGTAATTTTTGGGACTAAACGAATGCCTAACGTTTTGACAGGATTTACAGAATTCAGAACTGAGGACATTCTGGATTACTTTTGAGTTAAACGATGGATTATAACAAGTTCAGGTAGTTGTTGATCTCTTAGTTTTACACATAGTTATCTGACAGTCAATTCTAGCAATTCCCTTCCTTCTCTCTACACACATTCATTACCTGAGGTACTTAATAAGATCTGCTTTTTGACTAGACATTTGTCTACTTTATAAAAAATAGTACCCAGTGGGTACATGAGTCTAATGCGTCATGGATTGTTAGTGCGGTTGAAATATGTTGAAGTAGTTTCGGTATTTACGGCATAGAGCAAGAGGTGTAGTAGAGGTTTGGTAGTAAGAGTGGTTCAGAAGAAGTCGATAATATATATACTTAGAAAGTTGACAAAATGTTATATTTGAAATAGGAAAAACATGTTACTTAGGGTTTGAGTTCATCGATTCATGTAAAGGTTAGTGCGTTGTAGACCATAGGAAGATCGTATAGATTTAGGAGGGGGGGGGGGGGGGGGAATCCTGAAAAATTTGTTTGCAAAAGCAAAAAAAGCCCAACTAAAATTTTTGCAAGCATGAAAACAATTGTCTGCAGGAAGATGACACCGGAAAAAATGTTTTCACAGACAACGATACAGAAAAAATATTGTTTGTCTTGGAAAAATTTTCATCCCCCAGCTTCCAAAAAAATAATGGTCCGCCACATAGATAGACAAGATACAGCCGCTTATTCAGTATTCTAAATATCCTAAATCCCATCAAAATAAGCCAAAATATATATATTTTTTCAATTCCTTTACAATTTATGCAATACTGCTCAACAAAGATTTCAATTTCCTTAAACGTTTCGACACAGGAGAGCAAAGAAAACATTGCGTGCAGAATGTAATTTAATTAAGCGAAATATTTTCACGTCTATTAAACACTGTAAGCAGTTGAATGAAAGAGTTTTGTTTTCATGACTGAGAACAGCTTTCAAATAGTCAATACATGGAAATAACAATCAGATCAGAATTCAATAACTATTAAAGTGAGTTTTCATTCTGTCTTAACTACTTTTTGACAAGTTTCAATATTTATGCAAATTTCGCGCGAAATGTAATTTGATTACACTGCCTTGTTTTCAAGCTCCAGATTGAATCTTGAATGGTGAAAAAAACTCTTTTTAATGAAAGTTGCATTCTGTGAATGAAATCCTGCTTCAGTTGAATTGAACAATCAATTGCTGACTACAATTTTATTTAATTTTCCATTTTTTTTTTCAAAGTTATTTTTTGTTTATGAACACAAATGTCACTTCCGGATTTTTTTCATCAAAAGATGTCGATTTCACGTTGCGTTTCCCACGCATTATAAAAAAAAAACAGCTGGAAGGAGAACATTTTCAGGGCTTCACACTTGAAAATGAGGATTCATATTATTTTGCACTGTAAAACATTTATTCCAATTACATACATGACAATTTCCACCACATAGAGTCTAAAGCGCATGCGCATTAGACTCAAAAATCTGTTTGACATTTTCTTGTATTTTCAGTTGTTGGATGACCTTCAGTAGCATTTTAAAGTAGCAATGTAAAAATGCATGAGGCCTTAAACTTAAGCAAGCCAGAAAACCCTAATTCCAATATAAAGCTAACTGCAAGCAACATGATGTACCGTTTGGCAACCAAAGTGCTTTTAGGGCTAACCGGAGTACTATGTAGGCCAACCAGAATCTTATGCAGGCTAACTGGAATGGCTTGCATGGCTCGCATGTTTCATGACACATAAGTGCCATGCAAGCCAGAAATACCCAAGTCCAATCATTGGCATAACCTCAAGCCACCTCAGCTAACTATACTCAGGCTAACGGGAGTACTGTTTAGGCTAACCAGTGTGTTATTTATATATAGTGGAATGGCTCTCATGACTTGTTGGCTCGCACCTTGTCAAGGCCCAAGTTTTTTTTAACTCATATGGGAATTAGCCAAGTAGTAGCTGTAAATTTGATTTAAACACACTCCAGCTTAGCTTTTGTTGGCAACTTGCTCTACAAGAAAACCAAACATAGATTTCTTGGTGACATAATGTTTTGAAATGAATAGATTACAAAAATTCAGCTTTGGGATCCAAAACATTTTGAAACATTAAAATAATCTGACATTTTTCTGTAATGAAAGGAGGCGGTGCAAAGAAAATTGATTTCTTCCTTGTCTGACTCAGGTAGACTGGGCAAGGTGAAACAAGCTTACCCAAAGTCCCATGTTTCTTTCAAAACAACTACAACAAAAAATAAAAATCCATAAATGTCATTTGGCTATCTAGCAAATGGAAAAAATTATTGGAGCCACTAGTCCAACATAAAGGCAGCCGGTTTTTTTCACACACTGAAAAAGGCCATTTCATTTTAATATACTGAGTCTGCATGCTGGAAAATAGCAATTTCATCAAAATAAATAGTTTTTGTTTATTTTGTTTCTTTTACAGGTGACTTGAAGACTTTGCAATGGCATTCCTGTTAGTCAAAATGAACTCAAAAATACATATTGTGTCAATGTAATAAAGTTGTCACATGATTGATTCCCACATGTTGCTAGTTTAAATCTGAATATACTTGAGTGACATTTATAGCTATTTATATGATATGAACATCCCAGAACCCAATAAGGCATGTAAATACTGACACTTAATTACATGTAAGTTTTAAAAGCATTCTTGGGTTCATGACAAAAAAAAATTGTTTCAATAAAAAAAATGTAAAAATAATGAAATAACAGAGAATTTACATAATTATTATCGCAGACGATAAATTTTTGTTGCGAACGGTGACTTAACAAACGACATAACCATCAACGAGTCCATCGTAACAACAACTTAAATCTTTAACACGAGGATCCATGAGACAAACTCGCAGGATAGAGGCTCAAAAGACTGAAAACTCGACTAAAATCACAAAACTAGAGCTATTTCTGAGCTAACCTGAGGTAATAACTCGGTGGCCCTCGTGGTCACCGTTCGAGAATGCTGACAGCACGCATGCGTGAACTAAAATGTGCTACACAGGCAACCCACGCTTGGACACCGAAATCCCAGCCGTAACAATTTTAGTCCAGGTTAAGTTAATGTGCCAAGTTTTTTTTTAGCACAGGCTTGGTTGCACAGGGTGTGGTTCCAAAAAATATCCATACCTTCCACAAGGATGGTTCTTTGGTTTGGACCCTCCCAGCCCCTGGGAATTCCAGTTTGGCTTCATACTTTCTTTTAAAAATTTGTGCTATTGAGACCCCCATCCCCCTCGGAATTTCCAATGACCATCCTTGGGGTCGGTATGGATATTTTCTGGAGCTGCACAATGAAGGCATTTGCTTATGAAAGTAAGCTGCAGATTGATCTGATTGATACACACTAATGTATTTTCACATTTACCTGTTTTCTATGGGATATATAATTATATATATCGTTTTTACTGGTTTCACTTGTAATAATAATAATAATATTAAAAATTTAAAGACGATCTCTGGCTAAAAATATTTAAAAAGTACAAGCTTTCGACTGTTTGATCTACAGTCTTCAACGGGTAAAAATGAATGACGAAATATGAATATAAATGTGTAAGAATAAAAAAGAATGGACTATGTAAATTAATTATGAATGTGTGTAAAATGAATGTTGTATTGCCCAGGGAGTGGGCAGGAATTGTTGTCAGCATTTGGAGTCACCATGGAATGCCACGATTCTAGTGTTTTTCTTATTCGGAAACTGCCTTTGTCGATTACGGAGGCATTGTTAAAGTCAATGGAATGGTCATGGGACCATGCATGGTTCGCAATTCTGGAGCCTTTAGCCGCTGTTTTTACATTTCTTAAGTGTTCTTTTCTTCGGGTGTTAAACGCTCTGCCAGTTTCACCAATATAACACCAAGAACACTTGGCGCAAGGAATTTTGTAGAGAATGTTGGTTTGTAAATCCGGAGCAGGGCGAAACTTCGGGGCCGGGAACTGTTGTTGTAGAGTGTTCAATGGCTTATTTGTGACCGAGATATCATATTTTTTCAAAACGCGGGTCAAGGGCTCAGTTACACCTTTGATATATGGAAGGGACGCGAAAGACTTGCGTGACTCAGAAGATTCAACTAAATTGAAAAACATTCCAACAAGTTCCTCAGGGGATAAATTTGGCGGTGGTCGAGTTTTTTTGGTCTGTAAATTGTGGATAAATTTTGACGGATAGCCATTAGACTCCAGCGCTGCGTAAACATGATTAAGGTTGCGTTCTTTCCCTTCAGATGTGTTAGGTAAATTCAACGCTCTATGTAGGAGGGTTGCTGCCCTGCTCTCTTTGTGTTTTTTGTCATGGTGGGAATTAAAGTCTAAGTATCTGTCTGTGTGCATCGGTTTTCTGTAGACATCCACAGAAATTGCTCCATTGCTGCGAGAAACCAGTGTGTCAAGGAAAGAGATTTTTCCATTGCATTCTTGTTCAATGGTGAAAGAAATGTTAGTGTCTGTTATGTATGGCGCTAAGCGTTATGGATACTCATTAAATATTCATCTTGCAAACATGGCCTCTTAGTGTATGATGTACACAACATGGTGTCAGAAGTTCAATCGGAAAATTCTTGAGTAAAAGAAAGCCATCGAGAAAAGAAAACCTGGTAGCAAGATCGATAAGAGCCTAACGGATATTGAGAACCGAATTTGAAGGCGTAACAACGGCAAATACACCCAAAATGGATTGGTCCAGTAATGACTTACCCGGAGCGTGGCGATCGTTTAAACAGCACTGCGAATTCACCTTTGGCGACCCTCTCAAAGGCAAGACCGAAGAACAACGGTGCAATTACTTGATGATTTGGGTTGGCGATAAGGGCCGAGACATCTATAATACCTGGACTCTTGGCGAGGAAGAAAAGAAGAAACTACAAACGTATTAAGACAAGTTTGAAGCTTACGTAAAGCCAAAATTGAACCATGTATTCGCACGATACAAATTTCATAACAAAGTACAGCAAGAAGGCGAACCATTCGACCAGTTCCTCACCGACTTGCAGCTGCTAGTTAAAGATTGTGGATATCAGGATCCCGATGAGATGGTTAGAGACCGAGTTGTTATTGGATGTCGCTCGCAAAAGTCAAGAGAAAAGCTGATTCAAGAAGGTTCTAAACTGACTCTCGAACAAGCAGTTTATATCGCTAGAACACAAGAAATATCCAGTGCGCAACTACAGACGATGGCTGGCGAAGATCCCAAAGTACAAGCGGTACAAACCAGCTATACGAAATGGGAAGATCGTTCTAAACGCTCATGCCGAAATAAGGAAAGAAACTCGACAGAATGCACAAGATGTGGATCGATACATGAGAAGAGCAGTGTATGCCCAGCAATAGGACGAAAATGTGGCAAGTGCAACAAGGCAAACCATTTTGCAAAAGTTTGCCAAACCAAGGTACCAAAGAACATGCACTTTGTGCAGGAAAGTAGCAGTGATGAAGAATTCTATGTGGGATGTCTCGAAACAGTGAATGCAGTTGACATGAGCGAGTGGTACGAGGAAATTATGATCCATGACAAAGTGGTCAAATTTCAGTTAGATACAGGAGCACGTTGCAACGTCATGCCCCTAACAACCTTCCACAAGCTAGGAATCAAAGCAGAATTTACAAAGTCAGCTGCGAAACTGAAGTCCTACTCTGGTCATGTGATCGATGTCAGAGGAGTCACAACAATGCCATGCCAACATAAAGACAAACTGTACCAAGTAAAGTTTTACATTGTTGACCACAAAGTGCCATCAGTACTTAGTGCAGCTACCTGCACAGAGATGGGACTAGTCAGTTGGATACATACAGTTACATCCACATCTCCTAAGGACCAGCAGGCAAATACCACCAGCCCAGCAAGTTCAGTATTATCACACACTGAAACAAAGGCCAACCAAACAAACACCAGTGAACCACACCAGGCAGATCCTCCCAACATACTGCAAGAGTATTCTGATTTATTCCAAGGGCTTGGTTGTCTTCCTGGGGAACATGCAATCAAGATTGACCCAGCAGTCCCACCTGTCGTCCATCCTCCTAGGAAAGTCCCTGTGGCACTCAAAGGCAAGATAAAAGAAGAGTTAGATTGCATGGAAGAAGCTGGAGTGATTGTCCGCCAAACTGAGCCGACTGAGTGGGTCAGCAGCATGGTCACGGTTATAAAACCCTCCAAAATTCGTATCTGCATCGATCCAAGGGATCTAAATCAGGCCATTAAACGTGAACACTATCCAATGAAAACTATTGAAGAAGTTGTGGCAGAAATTCCTGGAGCAAAGGTATTCTCAACCTTAGATGCCAGGTCAGGATTTTGGCAAATCAAGTTAGATGAAGCCAGCTCCAAGCTTTGCACCTTCAATTCTCCATTTGGAAGGTATCGATTTACTAGACTCCTGTTCGGGATAAAATCAGCACCTGAAGTGTTTCAGAAGTCCATGTCGAACCTGTTTGAAGATATTGAAGGAGCCAAACCCATTGTAGACGACACACTAGTCTGGGGACAAGATGTTAAAGAACACGATGTACGACTCCGACAAGTCCTAGACAGAGCTCGTGAAACATACCTAAAACTCAACCCCGAGAAATGCCACATCAGAAAAGAAGCAGTACCCTACATAGGTCACGTGCTCACAAAGAATGGGCTCATAGCAGATCCAGAAAAAATCCGGGCCGTACAGGAGATGCGACAACCACAGAATGCAAAGGAACTGAGAACATTTCTAGGATTCATGCAGTACTTGGCCAAATTCATGCCAAATATGGCTGATGTGAGCTCACCACTTCGACAACTATTGGAGAAAGAAGTTGAGTGGCACTGGGAAAAGGAGCAAGAGGAAAGCTTCCAGAAGCTCAAGTTGATGGCTTCTAGTACACCTGTCCTTGGTTATTATGACCCTGATAAACCAGTCACACTGTCGGTGGATGCCAGTTCCAAGGGACTTGGTGCTGTAGTTCTACAGGAAGACAAGCCAATCGCATATGCATCCAGAGCGAAAAAACATCCACTCAAGAAAAATATGCGCAAATAGAGAAGGAAACCTTGGCTATTTTTTATGGTGCACCAAAATTTCATCAATACCTCTATGGCAAGCAAGTTACCATCCAGTCCGACCACAAGCCACTTGAAGCCATTCTGAACAAACCATTACACCAAGCACCACTTCGTCTGCAAAAGATGATGTTGTCCCTACAACGATATGATCTCAAAGTCAAGTTCAAGCCAGGAGCAGAAATGAACTTAGCTGATGCCTTAAGTAGGGCATTTCTCCCTGAAACAAAGGAAACACTAGTGCCAGATCTAGAAGTCAATGAAGTAAATTTGACAGCACACTTACCTATTTCCCTTGAAAGGTACCTGGAATTGCAGACAGCTACAGCTAATGATTCAGTCATGCAAGTGCTTCAAGATATAGTGCTGGAAGGGTGGCAAAGCAAGAGAGCAGAAGTTCCACCAGAGATCAGACAATACTGGACATTCAGAGAAGAGATCTCTTGTATTGATGGCCTTTTATTCAAAGGACAAAAGCTCATTGTTCCACATGCACTTAGAGCTCAGATGCTAGAGAAGATACATGAGTCACACCAAGGGATAGTCAAGAGCAAACAACGTGCTCGAGATCTGTTGTTTTGGCCAGGAATGATGACCCAAATAGAAGAACAGGTGGCCAAGTGCTTCAAGTGCAGCCAATACCAGACCGCACATGCCAAAGAGCCAATGATCATCACTGAAACACCAGAGAGACCATGGTCAAAGATAGCAGCAGACCTGTTTGAGTACCAAGGAAATGGTTATCTATTGTGCGTAGATTACTACTCCAAGTGGATCGAAGTCGACAAACTCGATGATCTCACAAGCAAGAACACCATAAGTTACCTAAAGAGCCAGTTCTCAAGACATGGAATACCAGACCAATTGATAACTGACAATGGTTCACAGTTTACAAGTTCAGAATTCACTGCATTTACTAAGTGTTATGGGTTTGAACACACCACATCTAGCCCACACTATCCTCAAGCAAACGGCGAGGTGGAAAGAGCAGTACAGACAGTGAAAACTCTGCTCAAGAAAGGTGCAGACCCATATCAAGCTCTTCTGGATTATCGAAATACACCACTAGAGGGAATCAATTTATCCCCAGCACAACTTCTGATGGGACGGAGACTTAAGACAACACTACCAACCACTCCATCCCTCCTCAGACCACAGAGTGCCAAAGATATCAAACATATCCTGGAGAAAATGAAGGAAAAGGAAAAACAGCAATATGACAGGCACTGTGGCAGAGAGTTACCATCACTACACACGGGCGATGTTATCAGAATGCAACATGGCAAACAATGGAAAGCAGCAACAGTCCTGTACAAACATAGCTCACCCAGATCTTATGTTGTCCAGGCACTTGATGGCACTAAGTATCGCAGAAATAGGAGGCACTTACATGTCACGAAGGCTCCAGCCACTATGTCATCAGAAGACACAGCAGCGTTAGATAAACGACTGACAGTTCAGCTAAAAGATGGTCCCAGCTCTCTAGTAACTAACACCAGTAAGAACAAAAACATGGTACCTCAAACCAAAACCATAGAAGAATTAAGAAATGACCCACCTGCACAGTTAGAACCACCTGTAAGGACACAGTCAGAGGCAGAGATAGTCAAGACCCGATCAGGACGAACTGTGAAAACACCTAGTCATCTCGGTGATTTCAAACTGTAGATACCCTCAAATTAAGGGCTGTTTCAAGTTTGAACAGTGGACATCATGTTCTAATTTTGTTATTTGCTCAAATTAAGGACTGTTTCAAGTTTGAACAATGGACACTATGTTCTTGTTTCAGAAACTTTATTGTTCATATTTTGTTCAAGAACTTGTTATGTTTTACACCAGTATTATCAGCTTCATGACTGGTAATAAGAAAAGGGGAGATGTTATGTATGGCGCTAAGCATTGTGGATACTCATTAAATATTCATCTTGCAAACATGGCCTCTTAGTGTATGACGTACACAACAGTGTCTATTGAATTGAGGGTGTCATGGAAGGCTGTAACTCCATTCTTTTTAATGATGCAAAAGCTGTCATCAACGTAACGTTTGCAAAATCTGCTATCAATGCGTCACCTGTTGCACCTAAAATTTGGAAATGTTATGTTGATGAGTGCTTTTGCATCATTAAAAAGAATGGAGTTACAGCCTTCCATGACACCCTCAATTCAATAGACACTAACACTTCTTTCACCATTGAACAAGAATGCAATGGAAAAATCTCTTTCCTTGACACACTGGTTTCTCGCAGCAATGGAGCAGTTTCTGTGGATGTCTACAGAAAACCGACGCACACAGACAGATACTTAGACTTTAATTCCCACCATGACAAAAAACACAGAGAGCAGGGCAGCAACCCTCCTACATAGAGCGTTGAATTTACCTAACACATCTGAAGGGAAAGAACGCAAATTTAATCATGTTTACACAGCGCTGGAGTCTAATGGCTATCCGTCAAAATTTATCCACAATTTACAGACCAAAAAAACTCGACCACCGCCAAATTTATCCCCTGAGGAACTTGTTGGAATGTTTTTCAATTTAGTTGAATCTTCTGAGTCACGCAAGTCTTTCGCGTCCCTTCCATATATCAAAGGTGTAACTGAGCCCTTGACCCGCGTTTTGAAAAAAATATGATATCTCGGTCACAAATAAGCCATTGAACACTCTACAACAACAGTTGCCGGCCCCGAAGTTTCGCCCTGCTCCGGATTTACAAACCAATGTTGTCTACAAAATTCCTTGCGCCAACTGTTCGTGGTGTTATATTGGTGAAACTGGCAGAGCGTTTAACACCCGAAGAAAAGAACACTTAAGAAATGTAAAAACAGCGGCTAAAGGCTCCAGAATTGCAAACCATGGATGGTCCCATGACCATTCCATTGACTTTAACAATGCCTCCGTAATCGACAAAGGCAGTTTCCGAATAAGAAAAACACTAGAATCGTGGCATTCCATGGTGACTCCAAATGCTGACAACAATTCCTGCCCACTCCCTGGGCAATACAACATTCATTTTACACACATTCATAATTAATTTACATAGTCCATTCTTTTTTATTCTTACACATTTATATTCATATTTCGTCATTCATTTTTACCCGTTGAAGACTGTAGATCAAACAGTCGAAAGCTTGTACTTTTTAAATATTTCTAGCCAGAGATCGTCTTTAAATTTTTAATATGTTTAACCCTGGCTACGGTCCTTCAATATTTTTAAATAATAATAATAATTATATCAACTTTCTTTCAACTGACAAACTAGTGGCCCTCGATCCTAAAAACTACAACAGTTGCAATAAAAAGTATACAGGTATGCGATTATAATGATATGGATTGTTTAAGAACCTCTTTCTTTTTCTTTCTCGTCTCCACTGGATGCATAATCTGTTTTCAAAAATTTTGAAGGAATTCCTTTAACTTCGATTATTTCCAAGTCACTTTCTCCATCAGTGTCCCACTGAGGTACGGTTGTTTTATTGTGCCCTGGATCTGCAGGTGATATTCCAGCAACCTGTGGAGACCAGAAGTTGACGGCTCTTCGCTAGGCGTGAACAAACCAGGTGACTTGTTGATATCCGAGTCATCATCATGTTCTATCAGTTGGTACATATCCACTGTGTCACCCTCGCTCCTTTCGAAATCAAATTCCTATTAAAGACGATACAAACATTTAATTAAGCATAAAAATTAGAAACGACCAGAAAACTGTTACTCCAGCAATCCGCACGCATTTTAAGGCCAAATCCGTCGATCCGCGAACCTATTCACCCTTCTTTTTGAGACTTTGTGCATTAAGGAATAAATTACCAACAGTCACGAAAGATGATCTGGATGCCATGACTTGTGACCCGGTTTTCCGGGTCAGTGATCCCGATCCCGAGGCTGTGATCCAGGATCCCATATACCTGGTTACAACCCTGCTGTAATGCACGGACATTCAAAAACGCAATTCACGACATCCTCTTTGTTTCAGTAAACCTTTGTGGTACATTCGTGTCTCAAATGACCCACGTTTATCTGTCAACACTCTCGCGAAGCCTGAACAAAAAAATTGAACTGTCGAACATTGTCGAGACAATTCGCTGTGCTACAATAAACAGCAATAAAAGCGTGAAGTTTTCATCTTTTGTGCAGCGTTTAAAATTGACCAAGTCTGGGAGTATGTATTACTGGCGTAATCAACTGCCATGAAGCGACTTGGGTAGGTACAGGAGTAAACTGTGGTGCCATCAGTAGTGCGGCAAAAATTCCGCTTGCTGAATGTACGTAATGTTCGTGCGATCTGGACACCGTGGGGAGTGAAATATTTTGTAATCTTGACATTGGTTACCGACCTAAACCATGCCTGATCACCATGTAGTTGAGTCAGCTTTCATCTTCTAGATTTTAAAGCTTAAACACTTCTTAAACACTGTAAAGCACGGACATTCAATAACTCAATTTCGCGATGCTTTCCTGAAGTGATCAAACAGAATCCTCTTTGTTTCAATAAGCCAAATTTAAAATCGAGCTATACCGTTTGGTCTCATACAATACTGCGAACAATACGATATAAACACGTGAGAGGTAGAAACGCGCTTTTTGTCGTTGATTCGCAGAGAAAATGTAGAAATTATTACTCTAAGTATTAAGCTTTACCCTGGCCCTGTCTAAAAGGAGAAATTCACACTTCCCTTCCTAAACCTTTTAGTACGTTCTGTCAAAAGCTGTTTATGGTATAGGTGTTTAGTTCACGATTTGACTCTTGCTGTGTATATAACGTAGAGTGTGGCGTTCGGCAGGGCTTTTTTGTCGGACAGAATAGTTAGTTAAATTGGGAAATAGATAAGTGAATCCATCTATATGTGAGATTTGCAAAAGCAGTGTGGATATGACACATTTCTAATTTTCCCGTAATTTAGCAAACCTACTGTTGTGTATACGACAGACACTACGCCATGTTGTCACAACCTCGTCTTTCTATTACCCATCGTGCCTTTTGATTTACACGGTTATAAACAATGACGCATACATGACATCTCCCTTTTTTTTTGCAAATCTGAACTTGTTCTAAACTAAGTAATCATACGGCTCACTAAGAAAGAACGAACATAAAAAAAGTCACTGTCCATAATTCATGTGATTAACTATAGCTAGTGTTTATGGCCACCAAGTATCAAGAAGAACAAACTAGTGTTCATAGTCCTTAAGATACGTAGGCTCCTTGAGTGATCATCCAGAACGAGTACGCACTGTATGTTTCTGCACTTTTGGAGGTGGTGTTACTGCAGTAGGAACAGGTGCTTTACTGACTTTAGAACTGTGGGTGGTTCGTGACACCTTGGTTTGGTAGTGCGCAGACTCTGGTGGTATGTCTTGCGATGCTCGGCATTTGTTTAGGTGTCTGCAGTTTCTCCTATACTTCCGACCTTTTGGTGTTTGAACAATGTATGATCTGGGTGTGTGGTGCTTATTGATTACTGTGGCTGGCACCCACTTGTTTCCATGCTGAAATGTGACCTTTTCACCGTTGTTGAGAGTTGGAAGCTCTTTACCACTGTGTTTATCATAGTAAACTTTCTCTTTCAGCTTTTTCTTCTGAAAGTAGTCCTTGACTTCTTGGGCTCCATGTGTCTTTAGAATGTCTGTATGTGTCAGTAAAGATGTTTTCAATCTGCGACCCATGAGCAATTGTGCAGGCGATAAACCTATTCCATCTAATGGCGTGTTCCTGTAGTTCAGCAGGGCCTTGTACGGATCTTGTGCTTTCTTTACGAGGCTCTCAATGGTTTGTACTGCTCGCTCGGCTTCTCCATCTGCCTGTGGGTACTTGGGGCTGAAAGTGGTGTGTACAAAGCCATAGTTGTTGCTAAATTCTTTGAATGCTAAGCTGGAGTATTGAGGTCCATTGTCACTGATTAGTTCATCTGGGTTACCATATTTTGCAAACTGGCTCTTCAAGTGACAGATGACATTGTTACTGCTCAAGTTGCTCAGTTTGGCAATGTTTATCCATTTTGAGTAGTAATCAACACTCAGTAGGTAATGTGCACCATTGAACTCAAACAAGTCACTTCCAATTTTAGCCCATGGTCTATTTGGTAGCTCTTGAATCACCATTGGTTCTTTGGGTTGTGCTCTCTGGAATTGGTTGCAGATGGAACATTTGGACACCTTATCTTCAACTTGAGAGGACATTCCAGGCCAGAATAAGATGTCTCGTGCTCGCTGTTTGCATTTGACAATACCTTGATGCGATTCATGGATGCAGTCTAGCATTTCTTTTCTCCAACTGTGAGGAACAATGAGTCGTTGTGCTCTAAATAGGAGACCATCAACAGATGAGAATTCATCCTTGTAGTCCCAGTACTGGCGAAAAGCATTCGGTATGTCTTCCTTGGTTTTGGGCCATCCATGCTGGATTATCGAGGTTAAGGCTTGCATAATTGGATCATCTGCCGTGGCTTGTTGTAACTCCACATACTTCTCGGGTGAAATTGGAAGGTGTGTTGTGAGATGAACTTCATTAACTTCCAGGTCTGGAATTAATGTTTCGGTAGTTTCTGGCAGTTATGATCTGCTCAATGCATCAGCTACCGAAAGTTCTACTCCAGGACAATACTTGACGTTCAGGTCATACCGTTGCAGGGTTAACATCATTTTCTGTAGCCTTAGTGGTGCCTGATGCAAGGGCCTGTTTAAGATATACTGCAATGGTTTGTGGTCTGACTCCACTTCAGTTGGTCTCCGTAAATGAACTGATGAAACTTCTGTGCTCCATACACAATTGCTAAAGTTTCTTTTTCAATCTCGGCATAGCTTTGCTGAGCTGCAGTGAGGGCTCGTGATGCGTAAGCTAGGGGGTTCTCATCTTGAAGGAGGACTGCACCTAACCCCTTAGAGCTAGCATCTACAAATAGGGTTAGTGGCTTACTTTGATCATAGTAGCCAAGTACTGGGGTAGAGGAAACCATTTGTTTGAGTTTCTGAAAGCTAGTTGCTTGCTCAGGCAACTTGCTTTTCGAGCAATTCTCTCAGTGGTGCGCTTTCAGAAGCCATGTTGGGCATAAACTTTGCCAGATACTGGATAAATCCAAGGAATGACTTAAGTTCCTTAGTGTTTTGAGGGGGCTGCATTTCTTGTACAGCACGAATCTTTTCAGGATCAGGTTTCAAACCATCTTTGCTAAGGACATGGCCAACATAGGGAATTTCTTCCTGTCTTATTCGGCATTTCTTCGCATTGAACTTGAGATTGACTTCATGTGCTCTGTTTAACACTTGCTTTAGTCTGGCATCATGCTCTTCGTCATCTTTTCCCCAAATTAGAAGGTCGTCTACTATGGCTTTCACACCTTCAATTTCTCCAAACAATTCTGACATGCGGTGCTGAAACATTTAGGGGGCAGACTTTATGCCAAATGGTAACCTTGTGAAGCGGTAACCTTCCATAATGGTAACCTTCCATAGGGTGTGTTGAAAGTACACAACTTTGAGCTAGCTTCATCCAATTTCACTTGCCAGTAACCAGATGTGGCATCTAAAACTGAAAACACCTTTGCTTGTGGCATGCCGGCGACAACTTCTTCTATTGTCATCATCGGGTAATGTTCTCTTCGAGTTGCCTTGTTTAAGTCCCTGGGGTCAATACAGATACGGATCTTGTTTGGTTTGACCACTGTCACCATGGTGTTGACCCAGGCAGTAGGCTCTGTATGTCTGACTATTACCCCTGTCTGCTCCATTTGGTCAAGTTCGTCTTTGATTTTGTCTTCGAGAGACACTGGTACTTTTCTAGGTGGATAAACCACTGCAGGAATATTTGGGTCTACCTTTATTGTGTGTTCACCGGGAATTCATCCTAGACCTTGGAATAGATCTGGGTACTCATTCAAGATGTTTTGATTCTTAACTGTGGGGTACTCTGGGATGCATTGTTGTTCTTTAGGCTGAGTATCCTGAAGTTGGTGCATTCTGACCAGTAATCCCATTTCTTTGCAGGTTTGTGCACTGAGTACTGCTGGTGCTTCAACTTCACATGGAATTGCACATTATACACGTTACCACTATTGTCACTACTCCTCTAGTAGGAATGTGATGACCTGAGTATGACTTTAACTTGATTTGGGTTTTCTCAATTTGGCACTGAATCTAAGATCTTCAATTACTTTGAAGGGAAGGACATAACATTTTGCACCAGTGTCTAACTGAAACTTGACAGCTTTGTTTTTAACTGTTAGCTCCTCATACCACTCGCTCAACTCTACTGTGTTATTTGAAGTAATACATCCAACAAATAGCTCTTCATCACTGTCTTCCTCTTCTTAGAAGTTTACTCCTTTTCTGGCATCTGGCTTAGAACGGCAAACCCTTGCGAAATGGTTCAACTTTTGGCACTTAGTACACCGCTTTCCTTTTGCGAAATATTTGTCGTTGCCATGTTTATATCCACATTTGTGACACTCTTTACTCGCTACTTCTTTCTTTCGAGTGTGGTTATTTTTAAGCGATGACGTCATTTTATGACGTCATCGGTTAATGCTGTAAAGCGGAAAAGTGATGGAATTTATGGAATTTTTGGTGTTATGGTGTGAGAATTACTCCCTGAATTGAACCGAAGAGCAATGGGAACTAGGTGCATTGTTTGTATTCTTTTTGAGATCCGCCATCTTGTTTTTTGGCAAAGGAAGATATTTTTTTGCAGCTTGTATCATCACCGATCGGCAAACCTTATTTCATTTGTAGCTGTTAAATTGAGATTTCGAGTCTGCAGTGAGTGTTGCACTTTATTAGTTATCGAATAAATTTGGCATAAAGTTAAGAAGTGATGTCTGTCATGACTGCAGACGAAGTAACCGATTATTAGCAGTTTTGAAACATCTGTTGAAAAGGTGAGCCATCTTAAACCTTTTTTTAAGCGATGACGATGACGTGATCGATTAATCTTGCCGTGCGAGTGGACAGGATCTGTTGTTGTCTGTTGTCTGTTGCCTGTTGTGATCAACCGATCTGTAGAACCGAATACTGGGAAAAGAAATCAACTCAACTCAACAAGAAATCGTCGCATAGAACTCAAAGCAAAATACTCCTGGGCTGTTAGAAAGGACTAATTTAAAGCATAAACGAAAGAAACAAATTATATTTGATGCGTTCTATAAGATTTAGTAAACAGAAATCTCTCCATTCTTTAAAACAAAAGGTGTAAACAATTTTGTGATAGCTTCGTGAGAGAAGAAACACACCGAGAACTCAGGAACACAACAACATTTGTATTTCAAGATGGCGGATCCACTACAAGCACATGGTTAGGTGTACACGTGACGAAAGCGTCACTTCCGGTATATACTACATCCCCCCTCCACTTAATACTGAACTTCCTATCATGCAAACGGTTAGTGTCCAAGTATTCAATGTTCAATGTCCTTAAACCATAAACAAATTAATCTCAGATAAAGTCAACAATACATATTCGAGGAATGTTTCTAACAGGCACAAACGGACACAAAGTCTTTCATCCAGGCTGGAGGCTGCCTAGCACGAACAGGCCGCGAAGGAGGAGCACTTGGACTGGACTCAGAAGGTACAGGAAGATGTTCATCGACGTGGCTCGGTGGACTTAACACGGCTGCTTCTGACTGTCTTGTGATGGAAGTCTCATTTCTCTTCTGTCTCCCATGGGTTTCAGTGGAAGGGTCATGTGGCTTGCATTTCGCATCTTGGTGTTTCCTTCCTGATCTTGTATAAGGACAGCATTACCCTTCTTCTCGACAACTTTATATGGCAGTGGTTCAAAGCTGGGTGATAATTTGTTATCGCGACTCTTGTTGAGCAGGATGCGATCTCCTTCCCCGATGTCACTGTATTATGCTGACCGCTTGCTATCCGCATACTCTTTTTGTCGGAGCTTTGCACGTGCATCTCTTTCGCGAAGGAGCTGCTGCCAGTGGGCCTCGGTGATCCTGTCAGTTGGGATAGCTACTCTTGGAAGCTTGTCGTTAAGTCGTCGACCCATCAGTAGTTCGGCTGGTGACAATCCAGTCACTGTGTGAGGTGTGGTCCGGTATTGGAAGAGAAAATCTTGTAATGCTTTTTTCCAGTCTTTTCCTTCTAAATTGGCGATTCTTATTATCTTCAGCAGGGTTTCATTACAGCGTTCAACCTCACCATTACTCTGAGGCCAGTACGGGATCCCTTTTTTGTGCACTATTCCCAGGTAGTCGAGGAAGCCTTCGAACTGTGTGGAGGAAAATGGTGGGCCATTGTCGCTGCGAACACTGAGGGGTAGGCCGTGTGTTTGGAACATGCCCTCCATGGCTCTTGTGACATGCGCTGCATCCGTCTTCCTCAACAGGATAACCTCAGGCCAGCGTGAGTAGTTGTCTACTGCTACGAGAAGGTGGTTTCCTCCGGGAATCTCCAACAGGTCGACGGCTATGTCACTCCATGGGCCTTCGGGTAGCATTGTGGATCTGATGGGTTGTGCCTTACTTCTTGGGCCAACTAGCTGGCAAGGATGACAGGCTTTTATAGACTGCTCAACAACAAAGGAGACTTTTGTCTGATTGGTCAATTTTTTCCCTCGTACCCAGATTCTTGTTAATGCGCGCGCCACTAAAATGGTATAAACAAAGATGGCGGTCGAAAGGGCGATTTTCAGTTGTCTTTGCTTGATAACTTGTTCTTGAGTTTCAGGTAAATGTGGCAGTTTCAGGCGTTGTTCCTTTCCTCGAATTGGCAGAAAAATATTTAGCAGAAGGTATTTTAGGGGCGGGAAAGTCATATTCTTCACAGGTTTTCGCTTTTAATTCGAGCGAGCAAGCTAAAATGAGTGTGCTTAAAATGTTCCGTAAGTCTGCCGGATGCAGAAAAACTCATTCAAAACATGCAGTTTGGAAAAGAAGAGCGCTGTAGAAAATGTTGCTGCAAACTAAGAAGGAGGGAAATTGTCAGAGTTCACCCGGCGAAAATTGGTTACGTCAGTGCAGCAGGTAGGTTCAAAGCTTACTCGCACGTTGCTAAGATAAATTAATTTTAAGTGCTTTCTGTTTAATTAGGTTTAATCACTCTTCTTCTTAAATGCAAAAAAAGTTTCAGAAGTAGTGTTGCCCACGCCTCTACCAAATTCAAGTGACAGACGTAGGCTTATTTTTTTACACATATCTTTTACTTCTCCTTCACAGGGCCAAGTTGTTGTACAGGAAAGACAAGTCAGTCCTGATACAACTGAATGGGTGATTTCTGTTTCAAGGTCAACAGTTAATCCTGGTCAATTGGGCAGTAATGACTGCACAATTGCTGCTGTTTATAATGCTGTGAAATTCTGTTCTTGAAAGTAGAATTTGCCTTCACCAGATAGATTATCAGAGAAGTTTATTTGTGTTTGTGTTTTCAAACAGTTCATGATCATAACCAAAGCTACAACTGGCTTGGGAATTATCAGCAGCCAACATATAGTGCACCTGAAATTATTATTAACCACCCATAACTGCTAAAATCTTCAGGTATATCCATGTCATTTCTTACACATAGCACCTTGTAACCTTCCCTTGGGGAAGTTTGCTGTGTAACTATTAGTCAAAACTCTTTCTATAACATACAGCCCAGTAGATTCAAGGGCAAAGAGATGTTACAGAGTCTAAACGTGTAAACGGTTCTTTTTTGAGGTGTGTGTGTGTGTGTGTGGGGGGGGGGGGGGGGGGGGGGATGGGGATCATAAAATCTTATATTTTCAAACTGCGAAATCATCATAGCCTGACTCCCTCTCCAAAATTAATGAAGATTTCCTTAGATTACCTCTAAAAAGGGCAATTACATTCATTTTAAGCAAGTCTTAAAGACTTTACTTTTTCTTGCAAGTTAACACCTTGTCCTTCATCCTCCTAACTCTGAACTCTTTCTCTTAGCTTGTTTCTACATTTGCCTCACAGCTACTAACTTCAAAGAAATTGATGGGTTGTTACATTACAGTACAATGTATATAACATTTTTGCAGGATACCAGCATGGTATTATTATTCAGTAAATGTGTTTTTCTTTTTAATCAGGGATTAAAAAAGTTCTTTTTTTATAGTCACCTCATTTCTTGAAAGTAAACCGTGCACTTTTCTTTTCTTTATTGTTTGAACTTTACTTGCCAACATACAACTTGTGCTGAAAAATTCAGTCCAAACTCCACAAAAAGTGAATGTTACGAGATTAGTTACAACATTTATATATTTATCTTGTCCCTTATAATTTTAGGTTGGAACTCCGTGGAACGAATAACTAGTAATGTAGAACATTTCATGAATGAGAACCAACTGTTTAGCTCTGTCTTTCCTCAAGTGTTTCTCTATTTCTCCTCTGTCTTCTTCCTCATATGAATTGTTTGTTATCCAGTCAGTTTACAGTTGTATAATAAAAGTAAGTAAATTAAATGTTGATGCTATTGCTGTTTCCAGCCATTTCACTACTTCAAACACTGTTAGGTAAGTTTTCAGTTTATGTTTTACATTGTTCAAGGGCCAGGGAGGGTGGCTTTGAGGGAATGCATTATAACCCATTTCAATAATTTTACATTGGCAACCACCTATATACTTATGAGGTATACATAAAAGCTGAATTTGAGCAAAGTGGTCAACAAGGCTGAGCTTACAGTGGTTTCCTTAGCATGAAGTGACTAGGGTTATTTCTACTCCCCACTGGATGGAATGCTAGTCCATCACACGGTTACCCCCAGCAGTAAATTTGCTGTACCCATTTATACCCCAGGGTGGAGAGAAGCACTATGAGAGTTAAGTGTCTTGCCCAAGAACACAACACAGTGCTTGCAATTGGCCTGGCCACCAACCCAGACTGCTCAATGTGGGGCCCAGCACTCTGACCATTAGCTCGGTGTACCTGCTACTTAAATTTATTGAAACTCCTTTGTGTGTGGGTCTTCCAAACAACAAAAGCATTGCTTGCAGATACTGTAACAGTTGTTGCTTTCTGGTACATTCATTGCTTCTTTTAGTAGTAGAACCCTACTATGATGGTTGCATTAACTACAAAAATAGATTGCACTAAATTATTAACGTGCTGAAATTATGTTACCACCAATCTTAATAGTTGTAATCTCTTGGTTGCAGTTTGTAAACTTATAAATTCCATTATTTTGCAATAATTGCTACAGAAATAACTGTTTTCCAAATGTTTTATTTGAATTGAAAATCCTTTCGGTTTTTCTTACTTTGTTTGAGCAGAATCACTTCCCTGAAAACGTTGATTTGAAATGTGTATATCTGTCTGTTTTGCAATACGATTAAATGAGCTGCACCACTGTAGAACTCAGTTGCTATAAATTAGCACCACACGGTTTTCAAAGGGAGTGGCACTTATTGAACAGCAGTGCTTGTAATATTTCTGCTTCCATGTGTGGTGCTAATCTCAATTTTTTTGTGTTGGGTTTGTGATATACATTATAACAATCATTTTATTGTTATTCAGGAACAGTATTGAAAGTAAGTAACAAGTACACCCCAATAGTGTGCATGTAAAGTATTATAAACCTCATGGGCAAAAGTTGGCATTTAGCAAAAGTATGCCTTTGGCATTGCACATATCGAGTGCTTTAAATATGTATTTTATAAGGAAAGTATTGTCACACTTAACTACAATAATTTCAGTCATATCAATGAGTGTGATAAAGGTACATAAAAAACCCATGCGTGCATGGAATTTGTATAAAGAATTCTGTAAATAATATTATTATATTATTGTATTTTACTATTAAATATTTTTTAATTGATAATACTCAATAAACTGAATATTATATGTTGTAAATGTTGTAAATAACTTATATCAGTGAGCCTGGAATGTGTGCATGGAATATTGAATATTTTACATTTTGCCTTTTGAAATTATTGATAATGCTCAATAAGCTTAAAAATTGTCTAAATAGTTATGGACAATAAAATTGGATCAAGGATTGCTTAAGTTGTCTGATGTTGTTCTTTCTCCTTCTGACAGTGCATGCACTCCTGTCAATGATACTTTGTATGTACTGGTCTTCTACCAGTAAAACCAGCATGCTGTAGGGTTATACACACATACCTTGTAGCAAGCACACACAGTACATGTTCACTATTCCATTTTTGTTCTGATGAAAATTCAAAATATCGAGTAAATGTTGCCATCACAAAATGCTAGGTGCAACGTTTTATGAAAAGCAATTTCATTTGCATGCTTTAAGTAAACACAAAAAAAAGTACTCAAATCTTTATATGAAAGATGTTGTGGACCCCATTTTGAATGGAAGAAAATTATGGCTGTGGCCTGTCTTCTTAATGACTTTAACCAGGAGACCAACGTTTTCCAAAAAAGACTTTCTTTATTGTTTATTGTGGATACATGTACTATGTCAATAAAATGCACTCTGAGTGTTAATTCTGTCATGTACTTTTGGCCCAGCTGCATCTGTGAGATAAAAAATGAGAAATTCATCACCAAAAAACTTTCGACAGTGCTCAAAACATTAACTTTAAAACTATTATGATGGGCACTTTTGAATGTAAGATATTTTACGAACCGCAAAGCTAAATAGTTCAGTGCATTCGAAAGCCCAGGATGTCACGCCACCAGCGAAAGGAACGAATTTCGTTCTTATGAGATTTCTCTTCCAGCTGCATTTTGGGCAACCGGTACACTATTCAAATGAGTGATTTTTTCGTCAAATTGTCAAGGAAGAATCATAAGCTCAGTGCTTTAAGCCGATTCTCATATCACAATTTTGTTATTTTGATCATCCAAAAAATGCACGCCCTGACAAATTGAATCAGCCTACAAAACAGACCTGCGAGCGAATTTCGCGGAATCAAATGTTGACTCATTTCTTTTGGTAAGGCCTATGATAACAAAATTTGGCAGACCCAAACTTCAACTCGGCTTTAAGTAAACCGTGGCTTTTCTTTTCCAGTGGACTATATTTCCCGTTATTTCCGAGGGCTGAAAAGTTTGTAGGTTTCTAAGCTGAATTTGAAAATTGATATTGTACCATCAGGCACTTTTCCGAATTGGAGTATACCGTGATACAGCTTGAAAATCTACAAAACCTTGCCAACGTATAGTATACAAATGGATCAGCCACCCAGTGGTGGGAATTCCCATATCACGAAGGGAGACAAAAGTCTCGGATCAAAGGTGCCAAAATTTCATAACAGTAAAACAAAAAATCAAATTACATGAACACCGTACTCTCTTCGATTGTCATTCCAATCCACTGTATTAAGCGATATAAATCAATTAAATTGGAAACAAACAAGGCTTTAGACATTGGGCTAAATGCTTTATCTACACATAATCTAAGTGTAAGGTAAATATTTTAGGTCTTTGTCGAGTGTTGTTGACATTTTGTGAGCACAAGATACGCTAAATTACTCGATACCTGCAAGATAAATAGTTGAAGCTAAATTTAAATTATAGGAGCCAGTTGAAAGTTCAACTTACCCGAAAAACAAACCTCTTTTGGTTTGGTTTCAATGTGGCGTTCGTGATTCGTCTGGAGAAGGCATATACTCCGAAAATCTCCCAACATTTTCCGTCCACACAACTGCCATCTTGATTTTGGTCAACACAAACAAGCAAACGACATTTATCATTCGCAATAAAATTTAGTTACAGTCCCACACAAAGTTTCCTTTCTTCAGCTTGAATTAATCTGTTCACTGAAGCATTTCCCTTAACTTTCTGCTATATCTGCGCGGAATCCTTTCCTGTCAAAGTCAAAGTGTAGAACTCGACACCTTCGAAAACAGCTTCCCGCGTCTCAAGCACAATTTTGAATTTATCTCGGAGATATTTCGAGCATGCGCAGACAATAGTCTCCTTTGCTCTGCTCAACTTGCTTGTCCATGTTGGGCCACCATACCTTTTCCCTGAGACGGGCCTTTGTGCGTGTCATTCCCTGATGGCCCTCGTGTGCGAGTGTGATGGTATGCTTCCAGAGGGTCTCCGGCATGATAATACGATTACCTCTGAGGACAAGCTGGCCTAGGACCCAAAGCTCTTCTGCCAAGGCTTTGTACATAGTGCCCGATAAGCGACTCCAATCTCCTGAAGTAACAGCTTGACGCACCAACTGCAAGGTGGGGTCCTTCTCCGATGCTCGTTCAACTTCTTGGGGTGTAAGTGCTGCTGGTATTGCTTCACTAGCGACGCTGCAGGCATATTCTCTGGTTTCACTCGCATCGTGGTCCTCAGCTTGACCTACTGGGAGGCGGCTTAGGGCATCCGCAACGTTCTCTTTACCGGGAATGTGCGTGACTACATAGCGAAATTGCTGGAGGTACAATAACCATCTTTCAATGCGTGCTGATGGGGGTGTACTCCTGGCACCCAAGACAGTTAGCAATGGTTTGTGATCTGTACGGAGCTCAAAGTCAATTCCATACAAGTACAGGTAGAATTTCTGACAGGCCCACCGCACTGCTAACGCCTGTCTTTCGAACTGGGAGTACCTTTTCTCTACACTACTCAACTTGCGGCTGGCGTAGTAGACAGGCCTGTACAAACCATCCTCTTGTTGTTGTTCGAGGACTGCACCAAGACCAACAGGCGATGCATCTGTTACGAGGCGGGTCTTTGCATCCTTGGTGAAATAGGCCATGACTGGGGCTTTCGTTAATAAGTTCTTAATTTGTTCAAAGGCTTCTTCTTCCTTGGCGCCCCAACTGCAGGACTTGCCCGTGCATGTGAGGTCCCATAAGGGGCTTGATATGGTTGAAAAGCCTGGGATGAACTTTGCACAGAATTGGGCAGATCCCAGAAAACTTCTCACTTCGGATTGATTTTGTGGTCTCGGAGCATCAACAATGGCTTCCACTCTCTTCTTGGAGACCTGCAATCCCTCTCCAGTGAGCACTTCGCCCATATACACCATACTCTTGGCTCCAATGACACACTTTTCATAGTTGAGGGTCAATCCATTCTCTTCAAATTTACACATTACTCTGTCAAGGTTTTCATCATGTTCTTTATGATCACGCCCAACTACTCTCGCATCATCATGCAGGTTGTAGGCACCGGGACAATCCTTTAGTATTTGCCATATCAACTGCTGAAACTACTCTGTTGCCATATTGACGCCAAAGAATAGCCTCTTGTATCGATACAGGCCATCTGGGGCCGCGAAGGTGGTCACGTCACGTGAGTCAGGGTGGAGCTCTATTTGATGGAACGCCATGTTTAGGTCAAGTTTACTGAAAACTTTTGCCTCCGAGATCTCCTGTAAGGTTTCTTCCACTGTGGGAACTGGGTGCTTTTCCCTAAGGATTGCACGATTCGCCTGCCTCATATCCAAACAGATTCGGATATCACCGTTGGGCTTCTCCACAGCCACAAGTGGGTTGATCCAGCTGGTGGGGCCATTGACTTTTTCAATGACATCCAGCTCCTCTAACTGCTTCAGCTTTTCTGTCACTTTCTGTCTCCTGCTGAATGGAATTCGACACAGGGGTTGTGCCACAGGTGGGATACTATCGTCCTGGTGTAATTTCAGCTGGTAACCCTTTAGTTTGCCAAGGCCCTCAAAGACTTTTGGGAATCTAGCTCTAAGAGAAGCTTTTTCGTCTATAGGTTGGGCATTTTCAAGAATTATGCTACAGTTGTTTACATTAATTCCGATCTTAAGGATTGCAAGCATCTCAGACGTTTTACGACCTAGCAGGGTTGCGGCATGGCTTGGGACTATATAAAATTCCGCAATTGCTGACATATTGGTTTGTGGTACAGTGACTTTCAACATACAGCTTCCCTTTAGCTCTAGGGGTTGTGAGTGTGCATATGTATATACACTTCTATCACACTCCGCTAAGGTTGTTTCCCCCCTGGTAATAAATTTAAATACATCTTCAGACACGAGATTACAGCTGGCACCTGAATCGACAATAACATTAACTAACTTATTGTTTATACGCAGTTCAAGTGTCTCAAGGCCTTCACCAATGGTGGCAGTAAATACATAGAAGGCATCATCCTCTACATTCTCTGTATCCTGTTGCTGGGTGACAGCCTGTACTTTCTCCCATTTTCCTCCCTTTCTGGCTTGCTGTTGGGCTCTCCCCTGACTGGATGAACGATTTGTGTTGCTGGCATGTTCTTGGTTATATCGGCAACAAACAGGGAAATGCCCACGTCTGCCGCAGGTTTCGCAAACATGGTCACGTGAACAGCGACAGTCCTTTGCTAAGTGCCCTGTTCTGTTACAATTCCAACATCGCCCTTGGAATTTCATTGGGGAATTGGTTTGTTTGTCATGATCAGTTGCCTCTACTCGATTGATTTGTTCTTCGGGCTGAAGGATGAGGGCCTCTTTGTCATGATACTGACTTACAACGTCTAAGAGCTTGGATAAGGTTAAATTCTCGGTACGATATAGTTTAGACTTTAGGTTCTTGTCCTTAATGTATGTCAGTACTTGGTCTCTCGTCATGTTATCTTTCTCTTCTCCGTACTCGCAATGTTCGGCCAAACTGCTTAGTCTAGTCACAAAGTTATTTATTCGCTCACCTGGCGTCAGCGTTGCTGTCAGAAAGTTTTGTCTGGCCATCGCAATATTTTTCTTCAACTTGAAATAATCGGTGAGCGATTCCATGGCTTTCTTGAAGTCTTTAGCGTCACCTTTCGTTTCCTCGGGGATGGTTCAAAAGATTTCTCACACACCGGGTCCTGCTAGGTGCAAAAGAAGGGCTCGTTGCTGTTTCGGGTCGTCGATGCCTGATGCTGTAACGAAAAGTTCAAATTCATCCTTCCAAATTCGCCAACGCTGCGAAAGAGTGGCGGGTCGCCGACAGTGTCGAACGCCGCGGGACCAGTTAGTCCACTTAAACAGACGGCCATAATTCAGAGTTCTTGACAGGTTGGTCTGATGTCCGATTTTTATCCTCGTCGCCAAATGTGATAGCTTCGTGAGAGAAGAAACACACCGAGAACTCAGGAACACAACAACATTTGTATTTCAAGATGGCGGATCCACTACAAGCACATGGTTAGGTGTACACGTGACGAAAGCGTCACTTCCGGTATATACTACAAATTTTAGACAGCATTTGACCTTGCATCGTATATCGTATATCGTATGTCACGCCAAGATAACGCAATTTTTGTTGAACAATCATTCAGCACAGAAGTTGTCAGTTACTTTTATGTACCCTAATTTTTTGACAAATGTCCTGAAAATTATCAAAGACCCCTTGTGAAACGTCATCGCTTCTGCATGCATTGCGTGCCGTTTATTACCTCATGGTATGATAAATACCATGAGGTATAGTGAGGGTTGGATGTCACTCCATTCCCGTTAAACAATTAATGTATGCATTAAATCCACATTAAAAATGAATTAAACACGTTCACCCCTGTCTCCCCCGCTAGGTTTTGATTTGTCCACAAAGTTGGGCCATTGTCTTATGTTCATATATGTGGGGGATGGGGTGGAACAAAGGCGGCAGTACATGTTTACAACATGAGCTGCAATGGCGTCTCTCGTGCGAGTCCGACGCTAAAATTAAAATGGCGGATTTTTGTTCCTTTCGGTACACCTTTGATCAAAATACACTTTTGAAGACCTCACAAACGATCAGAAAATGTGCTCAAGTATGCTCAAGTGAACAAATGGGTTTTAAAGTCTTAGAAGTGGCGATGTATCCATCAAGACCATCAAGATGTAGGAGAGATCCGATATGGCGGCTGTTGGCTCGAAAAAACAAATGGGTGTTCGTTGCATTCATGTCATTATCATATCAAAATACACGTTTGTGGAGTTCTTAAACGAAATGGAATCATGCTTAAGAATACCCGACTGCAGAGAAATGAGCACCAAAGTCTTAAAGCGATGATAATCGATCGTTGGGAAATGTTTACATGCATTTGGACGGCGACTAAATGACTACAATGCAGCCGCATCAAGAAATTATGATCGATGCAAGCTCAAATGAAATGAACGCTTTACCATCTGGATGCAAAGGTAAGATTCCCTTGGTTACCATCGTATTTCATTTTGCATAAGGCTTTTAGCAAATGAACTGTTATATTTAAACATTTGTTCGGAAACTTGCTTCATAATTTCCTGCAAACAGCGAAAACCGTTTGTATTTGTGGCATTCGTTTCCGTCGATAATGATAAGTTTCTGTCGTTGTTTCTTTTAGATGTTCATATAAAAGCAGGAGTTATTTTCCTCATGCAAGCAGCAAACCGACTTGTCATGTGTTCACTGGAATTAGTGTTATTATTTGTTCATCATCTTCGCTTCAGTTTGAATGAAATCGGGGTGATGAAACCTTAATTAAGCTTAAACTATTTTTTCGAGTTTCTATCATTTGTTAGTTTGTTAGGTTAATTTCAAAATTAATATATATATAACCAGATAATTTAGAGTTGACTTGCATTTGTTTACGTGATCAAAAATTAACATATTCACGTTTTTGGATAATATTTTTTACAACAGTTTTAATCTCAAGTGTTGACCATACCTCATTGCGATATATGAATTTGGCCTTTGTAACACAAGCTAGAGTTCAAATATCATTTAGTTTTAAATCGCATTTGATAAGGTGAATATTGTTTTTGTCCTAAAGACAACTATGAGAATTAAATTAAGTTTTCATCTGAAGATCAAAAGTGAAGTTTCTGTAGTCACCACAAAGGACATTACAACAAGGCAACAGATTTCAAAATTTTATTCTGTGCAAATTTTGCACTAATTCAGAAGAAGGCAACATCAAACTTTATCAATAAATTGTACTGATGGATTCATGAAAGACTGATATAAATATGTACAATGGCAACTGCCAAGCTTAAAGCTGATAAAACACAACTGATGTGTCTATTGGTAAGAGTAATCACAGTATGTAACTATCAAACACATAAAAATTGCCACTCTACTTGAGACTTGCTGTTCTTCAGACACTCTATTACAACTGCAGACAGTTGCTTTTAAGATTCCTTTAATGATTTGTATTGATATTTACATAAGGTTCTTTCAGTGGAAAGTTTCAATCACAATGTACTAGCCTAGTCTTATTGAGCAAAAATTGCTTGAAACCCCACCCTGCACAGCGGCATATAGCATGTATATGGAAGTACTCCCCACCCCGTCCCCCAGAACAAGAAGAGGGGGAAACCCTGGGAACGACGAGGGCTCTACTAATCAGTAACAAATTTAGCGCGCTCCCCAAATCTTTCCGGAATGAC